>CM019067.1:47477786-48077786 GCA_009667805.1 Leptobrachium leishanense | reverse complement strand
ACGTTATTGCTTGACTGATGAAAAAATGCGCGAGGATTGTAATTCCAGCGGTGATTTATGCGCGTTAACGTTTAACGCTTGGTGTACAAATTCACGTGTTGCGCGTGCGTTTTTGCGTGAAGAATGTCATTCGGCCCTTTGTGCTCTCATTAACTGAATCTTCTATTCCTTTTAATTAGGGATGAGCTGTTCGGAGTTCGACCCGAACTTTGGTAGTTCGAAAGTTCACGAATTTCGAACTTTGCGGGCCTGTTCGGTTCAAGTTCGAAAAAAAAAAGAAATTTTGAAAAAAGTATAGAAAATGCTTAAAAAAATACTAAAAAATCTAGAAATAAAGAGACTCTTTACTGTAGAATATTATAAGCGACGGTTTATTAGATATTGAATTAAAAACTAATGTGTACGTGGAAAGATTATCAACTCTAAATGACCTCTGTTCACAAACGGGCATAACACCAGGTGTTTTTAGTCTGGTAATCAATTTGATACATTGTACACCATACTGAGGGTGAGGTGGTGTCTGCTTCTGATTGAGATTTGAGAATTCATTTCCCTAAAACATCCTAATATGCTGCATTTAACCCTTTCGCTGCTGAGGCTTTTCACACCACTGTGCTGAGGTCATTTTTACTGCTTTCGCTCATCATGTTTAACTGCGTTTTGTAGCCATATTTTGATATATGACCCAGACATATTATATATCGTTCTTTCCGGCAGACTTGGCAGATTCATAATATGTCATTATTATATGTATACGTTATGTCATGTCTGTATATTATAACAAAAATGCAATAAAATTAGAATTTTCAATAATTTATTATGTGTAAAGTGTTTTTTTCACATTTTAACATGCGATCGTTTGCGGTTATATTTTGTATGGGGTGCGCTTGTTAAAAAAATTAGAAATGGGGTCTCGTGACATTTTTTTTTTGGGAAAATTTTGCTGTTTTTAACAAACGCACCGCATACAAAAATCGTTAGTGCAGCATTATTGTTCACATTATAATTGAAATGGAAACAATATTGCTGCATTAACAAAACAAAAACAAAAAAAAACTTGTTTATTTTTTTTTAGAATTTTTTTAAAATATTTTTATTTTAAATTTTTTTTATTTAGTTTTTAAAACATTTTTCATGCTCATGTTTGGTATCCTTGGAAAGGCCATGCTCTGGCCGATCCAACGATATCAAACATTAACCCCTAGCTGCCACGGATCGGGAGATAGGGGGTTCATTGGAACCCCCTATCTCCACCATTGGTGGCAGCTAGGGGTTAACTCCAGGACTGGCGTCATCTTGCTATGCACGATGACGCCAGTCCTCAGGGGGAGTTCCTGGAGGCTTGGCCGACATCCAAGATGTCGGCCAGCTCCAGGAGAGGATCACGATCCGGCGCTTTTCAGCGCCGATTCGTGATCCGGTTCCCCAGGGGTTAATCACAGCCACCGTTTGGAAGGGCAGGCTGTGCCCTTCCAAACGGTGCCTGGATTAACCCTCTGCCCCCCGGCGATCGGGAGGGAGAGAGCTCCGCCGGGGTCCCGGAGTGCTGGGCTGATATCCAAGATGTCAGCCCGCACCGGGGGGCGCAGCAATCCGCCGGAATCCGGCGGATTGCTGCCTCCTGTGAATGGACGCGCTCAGCGCATCCATAGCACAGGAGAACCACTTGGCTGGACGCGCTGAGCGCGTCCATAGCAGCCAAGTGGTTAACTGGTGTTTGAAAAAAATTCAAAATTACATCTAAGGCTAGGGTCAGACGAACGCATTTTTCGCGTCGACCGTGGAAAAGTGCGGTCGAACGAACGGACATATTTTTTCACAGAATACGCGGTAGCGGTCATACGATGCGCCTTTTCGTCCGTGATTTTGTACGGATCATCAATAAAACACTTTTTGTGTCTGGACGTTATGTTGGCCGGACATTAGCAGCGTCTGATGTCTCCCAATCACACACACACGCCGCTATGCGGCCGCAGCGCACTCTGTACGTCAGTAGTAGCGGTTTGACGTTCTCGAAAAAATGCGTTCGTTTGCCACTTGCGTTGCGCGGACGAACTTCCGTGCGGCCGTACTTCGTGTGTTCCCCGGCATTGGACGTCATTTGCTGCTAGCACGGCCGTGATTTTGTGCGGCTAAACGCACGTTAAAGCTGCGTTCGTCTGACCCTAGCCTTAGGCTAGGGTCAGATGAGCGCATTTTGTACGGACTGTGCGTCCGTGCAGTACAGACCTACTTACTGACCGACAACAAGGTAGTGTATTTTTTGACTGATGTAGCAGGGAAAATAAATTAAAATGAAAAAACATTCTGTCTGTCAAAAATGCTGGACGTATAAATGCAGTCCATCTGACCTCGTTTCATCACTCACATACAAAGCTACACGGACGTTGCGGACGTGGCGCACTCCGCACGTCCGTTCTAGCAGTATTACGTTCTTGCCTAACCTGCGTCCGTTTGCTGCGTCCGCCATGCATCCGTACTTCCGTGCGGACGTACTTCGTGTGTGGGGCTCCATTGGTCAGAATGCTATGCTGCCACGGAGGTACAAATGTGCGGCAACACAGACGTGATAACTGCGCTCGTCTGACCCCAGCCTTAAGCAATGTTATTTTTCACCTCGGGATTAAACATTCACAGGGTTATTCAGAGAGCGGTGAAAAGCAGGAGAATAACTGGAGAAGTGAAAATTCTAGGTCAAAATAGCCAAACCAGAAAAATTCTCCCATTTAACTCACTTTCCAAATTGGCTATTTAGTCTAGATTGTTCTCTCTCCTGCCAGTTCTCCTGGCTTTCACCTCTCTCTCAGGGTTGTTCAGAGAAAGGTGAAAACCAGGAGAATGGCAGGAAAAGAGAACAATCTGGACCAAATAGCCGATTTGGAAAGTGAGATAAGGCTAGGGTCAGACTAACGCATTTTTCGCAGCGACCGTCAAAAAGTGCGTCCAAACGCATTGCCTTATTTTTTCACGGAATGCGCGAAAACGGTCATACGATGCGCATTTTTGTGCGTGATTTTTTACGGATCCAAACCAGGAAACTTTGGGTGTCTGGATTTTATGTTGGTCGGACATGAGCAGGGTCTGACGTCTCCAAATCACGCACACACGCCGCTAGTGGACGCAGCGCACTCTGTACGTCCGTACTAGCGGTTCTGCGTTCTCGAAAAAATGCGTTCGTTTGCCACTTGCGTTGCGCAGCCGGACTTTCGTGCGACCGTACTTCGTATATTGGCCGTCATTGCCCGTCATTTGCGGCTAGTGCGGCCGTGATTAAGTGCGCCTAAGGCTAGGGTCAGACTAACGCATTTTTCGCGTTGTCCGTGAAAAAGTGCGTTCGAACGAATGGACGTATTTTTTCACGGAATACGCGATAGCGGTCATACGATGCGCATTTTCGTTGGTGATTTTGTACGGATCATCAATAAAACCCTTTTATGTCTGGACGTTATGTTGGCCGGACATTAGCAGCGTCTGACGTCTCCTAATCACGCACACACGCCGCTATGCAGACGCAGCGCACTCTGTACTTTCGTGCGGCCGTTCTTCGTATGCTGCCAGGCATTGGACGTCATTTGCTGCTAGCACGGCCGTGATTAAGTGTGGCTAAACGCACGTTAATACTGCGTTAGTCTGACCCTAGCCTAAATGGGAGAATATTTCTGGTTTGGCTATTTTGACCTAGAATTTTCCATTCTCCAGTCATTCTCCTGCTGTTCACCGCTCTCTGAATAACCCTGACAGGGTTATTCAGAGAAAGGTGAAAATCAGGAGAATGACTGAAGAGAAAATTCTAGGTCAAAATAGCCAAACCAGAAATATTCTCCCATTTTTCTCACTTTCCAAATCGGCTATTTGGTCTAGAATTTTCCATTCTCCAGTCATTCTCCTGCTTTTCACCGCCAAAAAATCAGTAAACTTTTTCTGCGTATCTGAAAATGTCTCCTCTTTTCATACAAACTGCTGCCCCAAGCAGTTGTTTATGGATAGATTAACCCTTTCGCTGCTGAGGCTTTTCCCGCCCCTGTGCTGAGGTCATTTTTACCGGTTTTGCTCATCATGTTTAAATGCGTTTTGAAGGCTTATTTTAGTATATGACCCAGACATATTATATATCGTTCTTTCCGTCAGACTCGGCAGATTCATAATATGTCATTATTATATGTATACGTCATGACCTGTCTGTATATTATAACAAAAAATGCAATAAAATATGAATTTTCAATAATTTACAACGTGTAAAGTGTATTTTTTCACATTTTAACATGCGAGCAATTGCGGTTATATTTTGTATGGGGTGCGCTTGTTAAAAAAATTAGAGATGGGGTCTCGTTACATTTTTTTTTGGGGGAAATTACCACGATTTTCAACAAACGCACCGCATACAAAAATCGTTAGTGCAGCATCATTGTTCACATTATAATTGAAATGGGAACAATATTGCTGCATTAACAAACCAAAAAAAAAAAAACTTGTTTATTTTTTTTTATAATTTTTTTTAAATATTTTTTTATTTTTTATTTTTATTTTTTTTTTAAAACTTTTTCACAGTGGTGTTTGGTATCGTTGGAACGGCCATGCTCTGGCCGATCCAACAGTACCAAACATTAACCCCTAGCTGCCACGGATCGGGAGATAGGGGATTCATTGGAATCCCCTATCTCCACCGTTGGTGGCAGCTAGGGGTTAACTCCAGGACTGGCGTCATCGTGCATAGCATCCAAGATGTCGGCCAGCTCCGGGAAAGGATCACGAACCGGCGCTTTTCAGCGCCGATTCGTGATCCGGCTCCCCAGGGGTTAATGAGAGCCACCGTTTGGAAGGGCAGGCTGTGCCCTTCCAAGCGGTGCCTGTCTTAACCCCCTGCTCCCCGGCGATCGGGAGGGAGAGAGGTCCAAAGGACCTCCCCCCCTCCTTTTCAGGCGCCTCCTCCGCACATGCGGGGGGGGGGCGCCTGAATTAGATGTCATCGCGTAGCCGCGATGACATCTAATGTCCCCGCCGGGCTCCCGAGTGCTGGACTGACATCTCCAAGATGTCAGCCCGCACCGGGGGGGCGCAGCAATCCGCCGGAATCCGGCGGATTGCTGCCTCCTGTGCTCGGACGCGCTGAGCGCGTCCGTAGCACAGGAGAACCACTTGGCTGGACGCGCTGAGCGCGTCCATAGCAGCCAAGTGGTTAAAGGAAAAGTATTTACCGTCATTTGAAATGTCATTTATTTGTTTTTAAGTGTTTCTATACATCCTAGAAATCCGCCACTTCACGGGCAGGTTATGGGGACCTCCTAGGCACAATATTTGAAGGAATTTTTTGTTTTTATTTTTAACCCTTATTTCATGGAAAACGCACTGTCCCTTTAAAAACTTTTTTTTTTTTTACTTATTGTCCTTGTTTCCTGTCCCCCAGGGCACTACCCAGACCCCCATACACTTTTTATGGCAAATATCTAGCATATATGCCCTCTTGGAGGGCACTCTAAAAACCAAATTTTCAGCCCCATTGACTTGTATGGGGTTCGAGTTCGGGTTCTGATCTGAACATTTGGAAAGTTCGGGTTCGGCTTCGAACTGAACTCGGGGAGTGTTCGGCTCATCCCTACTTTTAATGCCACATATTGCATGTAATAGATATCTTGTGTGACCTGCGACACGTACCAAAAGTTTCAAAGTGGCCATCAACTTCCAACAGGTTAAGCACCACGATATCGAGGTTATTCACTATTTGCTGTTGTTGCAACTATGACAAAGATCTGTTTCATATTTCCGCTCAGGTGAGGCTCTTTTTTCTGTGTCAAACTTAAATTATATCCAGCGTAGTAGAGGCTGCACACGTGTTTAAAAACAACAAATTTTATTTAAATCGCATTTAAAAATAGACCATAAACTTAAATGTACACAAACACACGCACACTTATTTCCTGGCCACAAAAAAAAAAGAAGTCACCTCCAGGATTTAACTAAACAAGCAGGTGTGAGCCTTCCAATGGATAATTACTCATATAGATATGATCAATGGGTTTTTCCTTCCCTGATGGCAATGCCAGGATTCATCGGACTCAAGCTGTGCAAGAGTGGTTCAGGGAGCATGAGGCATCATTTTCACACATGGATTGGCCACCACAAAGAGAGCTGAAAACCAGGAGAATGACTGGTAAGTGCAAATTCTAGGTCAAAATAGCCAAACCAGAAAAATTCTCCCATTTATCTCACTTTCCAAATCGGCTATTTTGACCTAGAATTATCACTCCCCAGTCATTCTCCTGGTTTTCACCTCTCTCTGAATAACCCTGTTAGTTATGAAGCGCTAACAAGTTCCGTAGCGCTGTACAATGGGTAAGACAGGATAACAATATACATACAAGTTAGACACAAGTTAAACAAGCAGGTGTGAGCCTTCCAATGGATAATTACTCATATAGATATGATCAATGGGTTTTTCCTTCCCTGATGGCAATGCCAGGATTCATCGGACTCAAGCTGTGCAAGAGTGGTTCAGGGAGCATGAGGCATCATTTTCACACATGGATTGGCCACCACAAAGAGAGCTGAAAACCAGGAGAATGACTGGTAAGTGCAAATTCTCAAACCAGAAAAATTCTCCCATTTATCTCACTTTCCAAATCGGCTATTTTGACCTAGAATTATCACTCCCCAGTCATTCTCCTGGTTTTCACCTCTCTCTGAATAACCCTGTTAGTTATGAAGCGCTAACAAGTTCCGTAGCGCTGTACAATGGGTAAGACAGGATAACAATATACATACAAGTTAGACACACAGAGCAGTAAGAGAGAGGACCCTGCTCGAGTCCAGACCTTAACCCCATTGAGAATCTTTGGGATAATGTGCTGGAGAAGACTTTACGCAGCGCTGCGACTCTCCCATCATCAACACAAGATCTTGGCCGCAAACTAATGCCACTCTGGACGCAAATAAATGCTGTGACATTGCATGATCTTATGGAAACGATGCCGCGGCGAATGCGTGCCAGAATCACAGAAAAAAGGGACTACAACCAAATATTAGCGTGTGTAACTTTTTCTGGGCTAGGCAGTGTATGCATAGTATATACTATATATAATAGTCAGTCCAGCCCTTGTCCTTATAAAAAAAAATCTAGAAATACGTGTTCTGTAGCAAAATACTGCCAATTTAAAGGACCTGCCTATAGTAATGTTTGCTCATGAACACTTTCATTTTACAAAATCTTCGATCATCTCTCTTGCCAAGTATTAACCTGACCTGTTACCTCATTCCTGGATTTGGCAGGTGATAAAAGCATGTAGATGTGTGGCTTCTAGGTGGTTATGTAACCATTTTCCCCTCCAGGTCTGGTAATTGCTATTATCAGATTTTTACTGCCTTGCTGAGAGGAACCTATAATTATGCCGTATATAACCTCTTTCCAAGGAAAGAAAATGTTTGATGATTGTGCATATGTTCTATACAAACCTGTACAGACATAAAAGATATATATATATTCATGTGATTTGTTTTTCAAGAAAATAGATTCTATTATTATGTGTTATGCAATACAAGCTGATATGTAAACATGTTACATGAACTGTAAAAAATGTGACACTATGTCACATCACGCACTGGTTCTGATGGAAAGAGGGTGTGGAAGTCAAGCCAAGCTTGCAATTTATTAGGCACTTACTACATTGTTCGTCCTGAAATAAACTGACTAGTCCAGGGGTGCTCAAATTTGGCCCTCCAGATGTTTTGTTCATCCAAAGGTGTTGGATGGGGTTGAGGTCAGGGCTCTGTGCAGCCACTCGTGTTCTTCCTTACCGAACTCATCCAGCTGTGTATTTATGCGCCTTGTTTTGTGTGCTGGGACGCCGTCATGCTGGAATAGAAACGCGTCATCCCCAAACTGGTCTCAAAAAGTTGGAAGCATAGCATTTTCCAAAACATCTTGGTATGCTGAAGTGTTAAGATTTCACTATTCCTTGGAAGCAAGGAGCCTAGCCCAACACCCTAAAAAGCAGCCCCATGCCATATCTCCCCTCCACCAGCCCCATGCAATATCCCTCCTCCACCAGCCACATGCCATATCCCTCCTCCACCAGCCACATACCATATCCCTCCTCCACCAACCCCATGCCATATCCCTCCTCCACCAACCCCATGCCATATCCCTCCTCCACCAGCCCCATGCCATATCCCTCCTCCACCAGCCACATACCATATCCCTCCTCCACCAGCCACATACCATATCCCTCCTCCACCAACCCCATGCCATATCCCTCCTCCACCAACCCCATGCCATATCCCTCCTCCACCAGCCCCATATCATATCCCTCCTCCACCAGCCCCATGCCATATCCCTCCTCCACCAGCCCCATGCCATATCCCTCCTCCACCAGCCCCATGCCATATCCCTCCTCCACCAGCCACATACCATATCCCTCCTCCACCAACCTCATGCCATATCCCTCCTCCACCAACCCCATGCCATATCCCTCCTCCACCAGCCACATGCCATATCCCTCCTCCACCAGCCCCATGCCATATCCCTCCTCCACCAACCCCATGCCATATCCCTCCTCCACCAGCCACATACCATATCCCTCCTCCACCAACCCCATGCCATATCCCTCCTCCACCAGCCCCATGCCATATCCCTCCTCCACCAGCCCCATATCATATCCCTCCTCCACCAGCCCCATGCCATATCCCTCCTCCACCAGCCACATACCATATCCCTCCTCCACCAGCCACATACCATATCCCTCCTCCACCAACCCCATGCCATATCCCTCCTCCACCAGCCACATACCATATCCCTCCTCCACCAACCCCATGCCATATCCCTCCTCCACCAGCCCCATGCCATATCCCTCCTCCACCAGCCACATGCCATATCCCTCCTCCACCAGCCCCATGCATATCCCTCCTCCACCAGCCACATGCCATATCCCTCCTCCACCAACCCCATGCCATATCCCTCCTCTCCACCAGCCCCATACCATATCCCTCCTCCACCAGTCCCATGCCATATTTCTCCTCCACCAGCCCCATGCCCCATCCCTCCTCCACCAGTCTCATGTCCTATCCCTCCTCCACCAGCCCCATGCCCTATCCCTCCTCCACCAGCCCCATGCCATATCCCTCCTCCACCAGCCACATACCATATCCCTCCTCCACCAACCCCATGCCATATCCCTCCTCCACCAGCCCCATGCCATATCCCTCCTCCACCAGCACAATATCATATCCCTCCTCCACCAGCCCCATGCCATATCCCTCCTCCACCAGCCACATACCATATCCCTCCTCCACCAACCCCATGCCATATCCCTCCTCCACCAGCCCCATGCCATATCCCTCCTCCACCAGCCCATAACATATCCCTCCTCCACCAGCCCCATGCCATATCCCTCCTCCACCAGCCACATACTATATCCCTCCTCCACCAACCCCATACCATATCCCTCCTCCACCAGCCCCATGCCATATCCCTCCTCCACCAGCCACATGCCATATCCTCCTCCACCAGCCCCATGCCATATCCCTCCTCCACCAGCCCCATGCCATATCCCTCCTCCCACCAGCCCCATATCATATCCCTCCTCCACCAGCCCCATGCCATATCCCTCCTCCACCAGCCACATACCATATCCCTCCTCCACCAGCCACATGCCATATCTCTCCTCCACCAGCCCCATGCCATATCCCTCCTCCACCAGCCACATACCATATCCCTCCTCCACCAACCCCATGCCATATCCCCCCTCCACCAGCCACATGCCATATCCCTCCTCCACCAGCCACATGCCATATCCCTCCTCCACCAGCCCCATGCCATATCCCTCCTCCACCAGCCCCATGCCATATCCCTCCTCCACCAGCCACATACCATATCCCTCCTCCACCAACCCCATGCCATATCCCCCCTCCACCAGCCCCATGCCATATCCCTCCTCCACCAGCCCCATGCCATATCCCTCCTCCACCAGCCCCATGCCATATCCCTCCTCCACCAGCCCCATGCCATATCCCTCCTCCACCAGCCCCATGCCATATCCCTCCTCCACCAGCCCCATATCATATCCCTCCTCCACCAGCCCCATGCCATATCCCTCCTCCACCAGCCACATACCATATCCCTCCTCCACCAGCCACATGCCATATCTCTCCTCCACCAGCCCCATGCCATATCCCTCCTCCACCCGCCACATACCATATCTCCTCCACCAACCCCATGCCATATCCCCCCTCCACCAGCCACATGCCATATCCCTCCTCCACCAGCCCCATGCCATATCCCTCCTCCACCAGCCCCATATCATATCCCTCCTCCACCAGCCCCATGCCATATCCCTCCTCCACCAGCCACATACCATATCCCTCCTCCACCAACCCCATGCCATATCAATCCTCCACCAGCCCCATGCCATATCCCTCCTCCACCAGCCCCATATCATATCCCTCCTCCACCAGCCCCATGCCATATCCCTCCTCCACCAGCCACATACCATATCCCTCCTCCACCACCCCATGCCATATCCCTCCTCCACCAGCCACATACCATATCCCTCCTCCACCAACCCCATGCCATATCCCTCCTCCACCAGCCCCATGCCATATCCCTCCTCCACCAGCCACATGCCATATCCCTCCTCCACCAGCCCCATGCCATATCCCTGCTCCACCAGCCACATGCCATATCCCTCCTCCACCAGCCACATGCCATATCCCTCCTCCACCAGCCCCATGCCATATCCCTCCTCCACCAGTCCCATGCCATATTTCTCCTCCACCAGCCCCATGCCCCATCCCTCCTCCACCAGCCCCATGCCATATCCCTCCTCCACCAGCCCCATGCCCTATCCCTCCTCCACCAGCCCCATGCCATATCCCTCCTCCACCAGCCACATACCATATCCCTCCTCCACCAACCCCATGCCATATCCCTCCTCCACCAGCCCCATGCCATATCCCTCCTCCACCAGCCCCATATCATATCCCTCCTCCACCAGCCCCATGCCATATCCCTCCTCCACCAGCCACATACCATATCCCTCCTCCACCAACCCCATGCCATATCCCTCCTCCACCAGCCCCATGCCAAATCCCTCCTCCACCAGCCCCATGCAACATCCCTCCTCCACCAGCCTCATGCCACATCCCTCCTCCACCAGCCCCATGCCATATCCCTCCTCCACCAGCCACATACCATATCCCTCCTCCACCAACCCCATGCCATATCCCTCCTCCACCAGCCCCATGCCATATCCCTCCTCCACCAGCCCCATACCATATCCCTCCTCCACCAGTCCCATGCCATATTTCTCCTCCACCAGCCCCATGCCCCATCCCTCCTCCACCAGCCCCATGCCCCATCCCTCCTCCACCAGCCCCATGTCCTATCCCTCCTCCACCAGCCCCATGGCTTATCCCTCCACCAACCCCATACCCCTCCTCCACCAGCCCCATGGCTTATCCCTCCACCAACCCCATACCCCTCCTCCACCAGTCCCATACCATATCCCTCCTCCACCAGCCCCATGCCAAATCCCTCCTCCGCCAGCCCCATGCCACATCCCTCCTCCACCAGCCTCATGCCACATCCCTCCTCCACCAGCCCCATGCCACATCCCTCCTCCACCAGCCCCATGCATATCCCTCCTCCACCAGCCCCATGTCATATCCCTCATCCACCAGTCCCATGCCATATCCCTCCTCCACCAGCCCCGTACCATATCCCTCCTCCAAACTTTACAGTTGGAACAATGCATTCAGGCAGGTAACATTCCCCTGGCATCCACCAAACCCAGACACGCCCATCCGACTGCCAGAGAAGCATGAACCGTCACTCCAGAGAACACATTTCCATTGCTCCAGAGTCCGGTGGCAGTGTGCTTACACCACTCCAAACGACACTTGACACTGTTCTTAGTGATGTGATGTTTGCATGCAGCTGTTCAGCCATGGAAACCCATTCCATGAAGCTCTGGCCATTGCAGCATTTTTGTGCTGATATTAATGCCAGTGGAAGCTTGGAGCTCTTCAGCTACGCACTCTGTGCCTCAGCACTTGGGGACTCTGTGACAGAGATCTCAAACTCTGGACCCCAGATATTTCTGAACTACGAATCCCATGAATTCTCTGGCCATCTATAGCATTCAAAGAATTCTGGGAAATTTAGGCAATTAACATCTGGGGGGGCCAGAGTTTGAGATATCTGTTTTACGTGGTCTTCAGCTTCATGGCCGAGTTGCTGTTGTTCCTAAAAGCTTACGCTTTCCATTAATACCATTTATAGGTGACTATGGAATATGTATCAGGGATGAAATTTTATAATCTGATTTATTGTCAAGGTGGCCTCCTATCAGGCTGTGGTCACATGACCGCATTGAGTGCGTCCGTGTGACCCCTCTTCCCTGCGTCCGTCTCAGGTTTCTGATGGCTTCACAAGGAGGGCCACACGCTACACTGGACGTGCCGAAACCCCCCCTGGTGAAAAGCTATGACGTGTGTTCGACGGGGCTGCAAAGTGCAATAATCCATGATTGCATTTTATTTCATCCCTGTTCGGCGACTGGTCAGCTTTTTTTGAGGGTTGGTCGGGTTTTTTTGGCGGCGTTCGGTGGCTGATTGGAGGCGTTCGGCGGATCCCTTCAGGGGCCCGTATTGACCTCACCGAAGGAGAGATTGCCGAAATTTCGGTGCTCTCTGAATAACTCCCTTAGTGCTATTAGCAATTAGTGCTTGCCCCAAAATGGCCAATGTGTTTCTTGGAACACAAGTGGTACCTACAAGGTAAATAGTAATGATTTGCTGCCAGTAGCTGGATCTGAAATAGAGCTCCTCGTATATGTTCACAGCTACCTTGGCTCTATATAAAAGGTCAACAAGACATTAAAGAGCTTTCACAAAGAAATCAAGGGAGTGCAAACCACTTAAACCCAAGTATAGAGATGGAAGCAGTTGGGGCCGTATAGAGACATTTGTTGCCGCTGTTCTTTCCATGCATTCCAAGCCCTGGCAGAAGTGAGATGTTAATTGGATGCGAGCCTCTACTTGTGGATCAGTAATCCAGGATTCTTGGAAGGGATGGCATTCTTTAGACCTGCCTGGAAACTAATAATTTGCTTGAGCAGCTACAGCAGCTATACGTAATCTTTGATCTTGCTGTCCATCCATGAAATCCCATTCAGAAAAGGGCGCAAACATTTGGACACAAATTATGTCGGAATGATGTAAACATCACTGTTTGCTCCTCTGTGCAGTTTGGGATTGTGTTGAGAAACAGGGAGAGCGCTACGGCAAAACCAGCCACCTGTTACTTTCTTATCCCAAGAGATAAAAACCTCTATTTTTATATAGACGCCTGCTGGGGATAGTATTTCTTTTAGTTCGTGCTGGCTTCATTGTTTGAATACTAAAGATTCGACCAGGGACACCAGGATTAATGAAAGTACTAGTACAAAATGAAATCTACAGGGACCATTGCTAGAAGAGAAATATTGCCATATTCTCAGATGCTGAAGCTTTATTTTGCCTCTCCTGGCACATAACACGTCACCGCTGCAGCCTTTCATTGTTATTTTAATAGTTTGAAGGAAAAAAAACAAAAAAAATGTATATTATATAAAATTAACAAAGAATTTATCATTGATTATAGAAAGGGGATCTTAGGCTAGGGTCAGACTGAGGCAGTGCGAACGCGCGTGCAGGCGCACTTAATCACGGCCGTAGTAGCAGCAGATGACGGGCAATGACGGCCAATATACGAAGTACGGTCGCACAAAAGTCCGGCTGCGCAACGCAAGTGGCAAACGAACGCATTTTGTCGAGAACGTAAAACCGCTAGTACGGTTGTACAGAGTGCGCTGCGTCCGCTAGCGGCGTGTGTGCGTGAATTGGAGATATCAGACACTGCTAATGACCGGCCAACATAATGTCCAGATGCACAAAGTGTTTTATTGATGATCCGTACAAAATCACGGACGCAAATGCGCATCGTATGACCGCTATCGCGTACTCCGTGAAAAAATGCGTCCATTCGTTCGAACGCACTTTTTCACAGACAACGTGAAAATGCGTTCGTCTGACCCTAGCCTAAATTGCACAGTTGTGGAAATTATATAAATATTTTGTGACACAGCAACCACTCGGGATACTAGGCTCCAGCCAGGCCCGTCTTTAATATTGATTGGACCCTGGGCAAACATTTTTTTGGGCCCCCCCGAAAGCCCGACCACCGCATAATTTTGCTCTCCAACCCCAACATCCCAAAAAAACCATAAAAAACACAAATACATCATGGACTTGACGGCTGTAAACTTCATCCAACCGCTATATATATCTAATCAACCATGATGAATGCTAGCCTCCTGCATTTATCCTGAATTTTAACTTTTCTTTGAACTAACAGACTGTTAACCTATGTATTGATATATATAAATAAACCGTGATATCACATAGGGTTATGTTCACACTCACTCTCCGTGAACGTCTCTCTCTTCCTACTGACGTCTCGCTACGTAATAAAAATGAAAATAATGTAAGTTCCCAAGTACATACATACACTGAGGGTGTTATACAATAGAGCGACTAGGCTAGCACTAAGCACATGGTAATATATTTATTTGGTGCACTGCACAGACTGATTAAAAATCGTACCAATGCACTCACACAATTCACAATACAATGTGTAGTAGCAGACATATAAAGCTAGGGTCAGGCTAACGCATTTTTCGCGTTGTCCGTGAAAAAGTGCGTTCGAACGAATGGACGTATATTTTTTCACGGAATACGCGATAGCGGTCATACGATGCGCATTTTCGTCCGTGATTTTGTACGGATCATCAATGAAACCCTTTTTGCGTCTGGACGTTATGTTGGCCGGACATTAGCAGCGTCTGACGTCTCCTAATCACGCACACACGCCGCTATGCGGACGCAGCGCACTCTGTACGTCAGTACTAGCGGTTTGACGTTCTCGATAAAATCCGTTCGTTTGCCGCTTGCGTTGCACGGCTGCACTTTTGTGCGGCCTTTCTTCGTATGCTGCCCGGCATTGGACGTCATTTGCTGCTAGCACGGCCGTGATTAAGTGCTGCTAAACGCACGTTAATACTGCGCTCGTCTGACCCTAGCCTAAAGGTTTCTTTCGTGTCTGAAATTCGTACCAGTCCAGTTCACTCACAGAATGCTAGAGGATGCAGGCACATTACATAAAGGTTTGCCTGCATCCTCTAGTATTCTGTGAGTGTGTGGGTGAACTGAACTGGTACGTATTTCAGACACGAAAGAAACCTTTATATGTCTGCTACTACACATTGTATTGTGAATTGTGTGAGTGCATTGGTACGATTTTTAATCAGTCTGTGCAGAGCACTAAATAAATATATTCTCATGTGCTTAGCGCTAGCCTAGTCGCTCTATTGTATAACACCCTCGTCATCAGTGTAGTATGTATGTATTTGCCTACCTTGGGGGTACAGAGTACTTACAGTAATTTCAGTTTTATAACCTGCTATGTATTGACCGGACCCTGGCCGGCCCGTCAGAATTGAACTTTAGCTGTTGTGCGCAGCGTCCGTGTCAACAACATCATCAACCATACAATAAGCTTAGCCACCCACCCGACCGCGACCTTTAATCTAAATAAATATATATAATTTATATTCGCACACCCACCACAGTGCTGACGGCCTGGTTCGCTCCGGCTCGGCTCTGGACCTGGTAAATGGAGCGACAGTGAGACTGCCATGCAGGAACGGTCTGCGCATGCGCGCCACGCCGCATCACGTGATACACCAAGAGGTCGGCGCCAACAGCGTGAGTGCCGTTCCCAGCCTTGTGTTGGCTGGAAGGAAGGCACGCACGCTGGCGCTGCAGCGGCTCTGTGTGGCTGGCTGCCTGCCTGCTGCTGCCAGCCCCGGCCCGGGCCCTCCGTGAGCAGAGAGAGTGACACAGCAGTCAGATGGCGGCGGCGCCGCCGCCGGCAGCTGGGCTTCATGCGGAGGCGGAGCGGAGGACTGGACAACAAATAGGAGTTACAGACAGTACATACACACAAGTTGTTTTCGGCTGTGCCGGGCCGCTGGCGGTCTTTGCCGCGGGGCCCAAGGGGGCAGCTGCTTTGGGCCCCTCAAGTGACTGGGCCCGGGGCAACTGCCCCATTTGCACCGCATTAAAGACGGCCCTGGCTCCAGCCAAACGACATGGTTCTCTTAGGTATAAACAGCTGCAGACTTGAAGTTGTGCAAATGAGAGGTCTTTTTATTCCAGCATAAACAACCGCCACACTTGGCTTTGAATCACTATTGCAGGTGCTTAAAAAAAAACTACAAACCAAATCCTAGCTCAAATTAGAGCACTTACTAAACATACAGCGATCCTGACTATCCAGGTAGCATAATCTATTAAACTAAAGTAAATCACAGCATTTCCTAGAAGTGTTACTGCTCCCTACCCCTGCTCTCAGCAGTCTGATTAAAACACTTCACTCCAAGAGTCGGCAGCCTGAGAATTTACCTGCTGCTTAATAAATTAATTGGCAACAAGTGTGCGAGAGGATAGAGTTCATGCAGGACCCTGGGTCCTAAATACCTTTCCTCGACTACTCTCCCAGACATTCTGTTACCCAAACCAAGCAGTCTGTCACAATATATATTGGAAATTATTTATACATTAGGGGCTCTATTACATTCTTCGCACGCTTTTTGGCGCGCGCGCAAAAGTGCATTAACGCAAGGGCATATCCCTTTGCGCTGAACGTCGTATTACGACGTTCGCGCATAAGATGCGCGTTAACGTCTTAGGCTAGGGTCAGACTAACGCATTTTTCACGTTGTCCGTGAAAATGTGCGTTCGAAGAATGGACGTATTTTTTCACGGAATACGCAATAGCGGTCATACTATGCGCAGTTTCATCCGTGATTTTGTACGGATCATCAATAAAACACTTCTTGCATCTGGACGTTATGTTGGCCGGACATTAGCAGCGTCTGATGTCTCCAATTCACGCACACAAGCCGCTAGCGGACGCAGCGCACTCTGTACGTCAGTACTAGTGGTTTAACGTTCTCGAAAAAATGCATTCATTTTCCACTTGCGTTGCGCAGCCGGACTTTCGCGCGGCCGTACTTCGTATATTGGCTGTCATTGCCCGTCATTTGCTGCTAGTGCGGCCGTGATTAAGTGCGCCAGAACACGCGTTCGCACTGCCTCAGTCTGACCCTAGCCTTAGGCTAGGGTCAGACGAACGCATTTTTCACGTCGTCCGTGAAAAAGTGCGGTCGAGCGAACGTACGTATTTTTTCCCGGAATACGCGATAGCGGTCATACGATGCGCCTTTTCGTCCGTGATTTTGTAGGGATCATCAATAAAACACTTTTTGTGTCTGGACGTTATGTTGGCCGGACATTAGCAGCGTCTGACGTCTCCTAATCACACACACACGCCGCTATGCGACCGCAGCGGACTCTGTACGTCAGTAGTAGCGGTTTGACGTTCTCGAAAAAATGCGTTCGTTGGCCACTTGCGTTGCGCGGACGAACTTTCGTGCGGTCGTTCGTCGTATGTTCCCCGGCATTGGACGTCATTTGCTGCTAGTACGGCCGTGATTTCGTGCGGCTAAACGCACGTTAAAACTGCGCTAGTCTGACCCTAGCCTAAGGCTGGGGTCAGACCAGCGCATTTTTAACGTGCGTTCTAGCGCACTTAATCACGGCCGCACTAGCAGCAAATGACGGGCAATGACAGCCAATATACGAAGTACGGTCGCACGAAAGTCCGGCCGCGCAACGCAAGTGGAAAATGAACGCATTTTTTCGAGAACGCAGAACCTCTAGTACGGATGTACAGAGTGCGCTGCGCCCGCTAGCGGTGTGTGTGTGTGATTTGGAGACGTCAGACCCTGCTCATGTCCGGCCAACATAACGTCCAGACGCAAAAAGTTTCCTGGTTTGGATTCGTAAAACATTGCGCACGAACATGCGCATCGTATGACCGTTTTCGCATATTTCGTGAAAAAATACATCAATGCGTTCGGACGCACTTTTTTACATTCGCGTGTAAAAATACTTTCGTTTGACCCTAGCCTAACACGAGTGACCCTACGCAAACGCAAGTTCGTGCGCGCATCCCATACTTAACATTGTGAGCACAAATGCGTTTGTGCGCTGGTACGCGGATGGTATTACAATCGATGCGTAACTTTTTACGAACGATGTTTGGGCGCATAATTTTAACGCCTTTAAAAAGCTGGTGGTAACGGCAAATCTGAACGTTCTGGCCGAAACCAAATAAACCAGCACGAAAAAAAAAAATACAGCACAGTATAGTTACACATTCTACACATACCCAAACAATAAAATAGAGAAGTTGTGCGTGTTTTTATTATTGCTGCAGCATATATACTCAGATTGATTTTGGCAGGTGCAAAAACTGAACGGGAGACAATTGTGGTTCATAGGCTAGGGTCAGACGAGCGTGATTTCTACGGACTGTACGTCCGTGCACACGGACGTACGTCAGTACGGAAGACGAAGTAGTGGACGAAGTAGTGGCCACACAGTCCGTTTATTCACTGACGTATATTTTGACGGATGTAGGAGGGAAAATAAATTAAAAAGCAAAACCATTTTGTCCGTGAAAAATGCTGGACGTATAAATGCAGTCCGTCTGACCACGTTCCATCACTCACACACAAAGCTATGCAGACGTTGCGGACGCAGCGCACTTTGTGCGGCCGTTCTAGGGGATGTACGTTCTTGCCTGCCTTGCGTCCGTGGGCCGTGGCCGTTGTGCGTCTGCAGTTCAGTGCGGACGTACTTCATGTGTCAGACTCCAATGGGCTTTCTGTCATGCTATCACGGACGTACTTTTAGGCGCAATCACGGATGTGAACACTACGCTCGTCTGACCCCAGCCTTAATTCTGATTGGCTGAATCGCATGAAAAAACAGTCTACTCACCGATTTCTGCACGCAACGTTAATGCGCGTGCGTTTTTGCGCGTCTTTTTTACAAGCAATATTTTTTGATGGATGAAAAAATGCGCTCTGATTGTAATACCAGCCTTAATTTCCGCGCGGTAACATTTAACACTGCGCGCAAAAAAAAAAGCACTGCGCATACGAATTTGCGCGGAGAATGTAATAGAGCCCTAGAGTTGTTCAGATCTGGGCTCAAAGATTGGGTGTTGATTAAGAGATTTTTGGAAATTGGTTATGAGCACTATTAAACCGATCTGCCCCCCCCAGTCCTTCCCTATAGGGCTGCCGTTGCCATACATGGCACATCGAGACCAGGGTCTGCAGCAAGTGCTGAGGGGTTCTCCTTTAGCACACGTGGACCCCTTGGCATTTTGGGTTACCTAGTGACGTCTGCAGTCTTGTGTCTGAATTGGGGCATGGCATCAAGACATCTATCATTTTGGGACTTGGTGTCAGCTGACCCCAAATATTACAGTAAAGGTCCACTGCCATCAAAAATGTAAATGTCCTTTTTGTGTTTACTTTATGTTGCTTATATCAAACATGTGAATTGTTTTTCACTTGTATGTTTAGTTAAGGAAATATTTTACTCTGTATGTGTCACTGGGTGCATCCAATGTGTGATTATTTTGTGTTGTAAACTGCCTCCCACAGTATCATCTTTCCATCGCTTGCTCCTCACGGTGTGTTTTGGCCATAGAATGGAGTCAATGGGGCGATCACTGACTCAAATACATTGTATTGTATGGGATGTATTCAAAGGACATCACCAGCGGGTACATTAGAAGTCTTTTAAGCTCCCTGTCATATATCATTCAGCTGCCATCTCTTATCTCAGGTAGCCAGGAGAACACGATACACCCCCTGCAGCTTTATCTAAACATTCCCTCTTCCACCTCATTAACTGTTAAATACTTTATAAGACAAAGCACAGTCACAAAGTAAAACTCCCTATTACAGTTTGGTAAATGTTGCATCATGGGAAAAGTCCACTAAATCAAAAAGGGAGACAAGAAAACTAATTATATTTTTCCTTTTTACATGCAATTACTACCCACAAAGAAAAAACCCAGCAGCATGTGTTTTATAATGTGGTTTTGTTTGTAATGCACAAGCAATCTAGTTACAGCTTATGTTTGTGGTAGTGTCCCTTTAAATGACAGATCGAGGGCGCAATAAACATGATCAGACCATCCCTAGTAAACATTTGTATATAAAATGCAGATCTAGTCGGAGACTTCTTCAACTGATTAGAATTACTCCATATTCCTTTCTAGATTGTAAGCTCTTGAGGAAGCAAGGCCCGCATTAACTTCAGTCTCTGAACATGTATGTCTTGTCCTGATTCATCGCAAATCCTGCGCTGCGAAGTATGATGTCACATTACAAGTAACAGAATAATAATAATAATGGTACCCGCTACAGTGTAACTACAAACATACATCGGGATTAGATCACTATATAAGCAGTTGATGTGCATGAATTAGCTGCTGGTCTGGTGTACGCTCTCCTGCTGTTGAGAAAGGGGCTGACACTTCTCACGGTTCTTTTTAAACATATTTATGCAATTTTACGCAGATTATCTTTATCCATGATATCTGTGTAAGCACTTTGACAATGAAACGTAAGAATCTTCTATACACTTTCGCGACACTGGCTGCAGGGTTCAGCAACCATGGTCCACTAGATCAGTGGTCACCAACCCTGGTCCTCAAGTCCCCCTAACAAGCCAGGTTTTAAGGGTTCCCTTGGGGAAATCCAGACTGAATCCTGCAATCATTGAGCAGCAAATCACATCACCTGTGCTGTGCTTCAGATATCTGGAAAACCTGGCCTGTAAGTGGGCCCTGAGGACCAGGGTTGGGGACCACTGTTCTAGATGATTTGGAACTACATATCCCAGGATGCTCAGCCACCCATTAGAATGGCTGAGCCTCATGGGACATGTAGTTCCAAAACACCTGGAGGGCCAAGGTTGCTGACCCCTGGTCTAGCGTTTCATCGTCTGTAGCTACTGGTCCTTCCCCACCCCATCCCTTCATGTTGTCATTCCTTCCCACACCATTTTCATTCATCCACCTCCCGCTCGTACTCACAGCCTGACTCACTCAGCTCCTGTTTGTCTCACAGAAAGGAGGAATTTTTATTCTCGCAAAGTCTGAAAATAAAACCTGAATGTGTGTCGTGCTGGGAAGCACTGGTGTATGTCCTTGAATCTGTGTGTACGCAGCACGTGTGGTATGTACCATAGAGTGTAATGTGTAAACTTCGGGCAGTTCTCTCCCGTTTAATAGAATTTCCGTCTCTTCGGTCACACTCAGAGGCATGATGACCTCTCTGTCCCCTAGAATCTGATTTTCTGGGACACCAAAATTAGTAAGCTTAGCAAAGGTTTGCACGGAGAAGGTGAACGTGTTACGTTGTTACCAGAAAATGTCTGGGAATCGGCTGGATGGAGTAGAGGTAACATCACTGCTCTATACTGTGGAGACAGAGGTTCAAATCCTAGCAAGAGCACCTCTCCAGTAAGTGTCCTTGGCAAGACACCTAACGGTACATACTCACCACCCAGGACATACTTGAAAACGAGAGAAATCTCAATGTATCCTTCCTGGTAAAATACTTTCTCAAACTAAAAATGAATGATGTATATGAATGCTGAATGCTTTTAACATTTAAAGGATCAGTCTACTAAAAAAGTTGCCATTTTTTCCTTTACATAATTGGAAAGACGCTGCTGACAGCACCTGTCAAAATATTTTTTTATATATATAATATTTAGTTTAGGAGATTTTACTCGCATTTTCTCCCTCAGAGCTGGGCTGCTCCTCCTTTTTGGCTCAGGGACTCCGAAATGTGGAGGTCCCTGCAGCTTCTCACGCATTTCATGTAGCGTATGTAAATTGTGTAGCGTATATTGCTTATACCTAACGTCTCATTTGTTAATCAAAGCAGCTTCCGTCCTAATCCAGACAAGCTGTAATCATCCCTCTGGGCTCAGATGTTGCAGCCGCTTACTGTAAATTAACGCTTCCTGTGCTTCATATATAAAGCGTTACTTTTGAGTGCAACTGGAGAATAACGAGCCGTCACAAGGACTCTTGTTATTCTCACTGGCAGTCGTTAATGACAAAAGATATACTGGCTACAAGAAACTGGTGTTATGTTAAAGGCACACTCTAGGTTTGAAACAGAACTGGACTGATATCAGGTTACGGAGTAAAATGACATGCATGTTAGAAAGCTCATGTGTAGAACACAAAATAATCATGCACTGCTCTATTTTTCAGCTAATAAAATATAAATGTAATTATGTGGCAAGCTGGGGGCAAAAAAATACCATGTGTGAGCTGGGGGTAATTATATCCATGATGTGAACTGGGGACAATTATATCCATGATGTGAACTGGGGGCAATTATATCCATGTAAGCTGGGGGCAATATATACCCATATGAGCTGGGGCAAATATATCCATATAACCAGTGCTGGGGTATATTATTCTGGGGCTCAGTGCTGTGTATATTATTTTGGGGGCTCAGTGCTGTGTATATAATTCTGGGGGCTCAGTGTTTTGTATGTTATTCTGGGGGCTCAGTGCTTTGTATGTTATTCTGGGGGCTCAGTGCTTTGTATGTTATTCTGGGGGCTCAGTGCTGTGCATATTATTCTGGGGTCCAGTGCTGTGTATGTTATTCTTGGGGCTCAGTGCTGTGTATGTTATTCTGGGGGCTCAGTGCTGTGCATATTATTCTGGGGTCCAGTGCTGTGTATGTTATTCTTGGGGCTCAGTGCTTTGTATGTTATTCTGGGGGCTCAGTGCTGTGCATATTATTCTGGGGGTCCAGTGCTGTGCATATTATTCTGGGGGTCCAGTGCTGGGTATATTATTCAGGTAATAGGGGTTGTGGAATTCGTGGGTGAGTTCCCTCACTTTTTATCCCAGGACTTGACCCCTGTTTTTTAGGATCTGTTAGGCCCGGGTGCACACGAGCGTATTCTTCTGCGCACAGTACGTGCGTTGAAACACACTTACCGGCGTCCGTCGCAGCGTTGTGATGCGACGGGGCCGATCACTTTCTTGTGCGCGCACACTTAGTGTGCGCGTAGCATGCATCCACCTAGAGATCCTCACCGTCGATGCGCTAGGATTCGCGGCTATGGGGCTGCAAAGCGCGATCCTCCGTAGGCGGATCGCATTTTTCAGCGCTGAGAGGGGGCAGGCGGGCGTCAAGTGGAAGGAACGTCAACTCTCGCGGATGTTCCTTCCACTCTGAGTGCGCTCGTGTGCACCCAGCCGTAGGCATTTTTTTTAAAATCGTCTTTTCTTTTTTCTGTTTAACGGACCTTTTTATTATCATTCATTGGATCTTATATGTAAATTCCAGACATTTTCGTTCTGTAATTTTTTTCAAACAGTGTTTAACTTTTCAAACTTTCAAGTGAACTGCTTTTTTTTTTTTTCTTCACTCCATTCGTCTGCGGTGTCGGATTTTTCTGGCGGCTGCTCTACGCTGTGATCGGCAGCTAGTTGAGTTTCTCCGGCGTGTTCGGCGGAGTTAATCCAGCTGTTTTCTGCGGGTTTCGGTGAGTGTTCGGCAGGTTTTGCAGTGAGTGTTCGTCGGGTTTGCGACTGGTTTTCCCTGCATTACGGCGGCCCTGTGGTGCTTGCTGCTTGCTGAATACACTGCAGGGTTGGCGAACTAGGATCACCGAATCGCGCCGAATTGCATGGAACGAAAAGTCACCGAACTTGCGGTGACTTTTCGATTCTCTTTGAATAACCCTGACAAAGTAGGGCAAGACAGGAAAAGCAAGAAATATCTAACTGGTACAGTCACAAGTGAGTTTGGTGACATGATCGATTGGTGAAATCACGCTTTGGGTTGGTAAATCAATGGAATAAGTGGTGTGAGCAAAGTCCAATTGACAAACGCAGATGGGGAATGTTAGGATTGCTAGGTTTCTGCAGGTGCTATAAATAAAAGTAGGGTTAGTGGCCTGTGGGGCAGAGACCATAGAAAAATGAACTAAGGGTTGGAAAGGATGCAGGCAGGTGGGCATGGTGTACAGATCCTGTATGTCAGTGGTTCTCAAACCTGGTCCTCAGGTCCCCCCAACAGGCCAGGTTTGCCAGATATCTGAAGCACAGCACAGGTGATATGATTTGCTGCTCAGTGATTGCAGGATTCAGTCTGCATTTCCCCAGGTAAGGCTGGGGTCAGACCAGCGCACTTTTAACGTGCGTTCTGGCGCACATAATCACGGCCACACTAGCAGCAGATGACGGGCAATGATGCCCAATATACGATGTACGGCCGCACAAAAGTCCGGCCGTGCAACGCAAGTGGAATTTGAACGCATTTTTCTGAGAACGCTGAACCGCTAGTACTGACGTACTGAGTGCGCAGCTGCGGCATAGCGGCGTGTGTGCGTGATTAGATGTCAGACACTGCTAATGTCCAGCCTACATAACGTCCAGACGCAAAAAGAGTTTTATTGATGATCTGTACAAAATCACGCCCAACAATGCGCGTCGTCTGACCGTTTTTGCGCATTCCGTGAAGAAATACATCAATGCGTTCGGACGCACTTTTTCACGTTCGCGGGGAAAAATGCTTTCGTCTGACCCTAGCCCAATCTTTAAAACCTGGCCAGTAAGTGGTCCCTGGGACAGGTATGGGAACCACTGGTAGTGTCTATATATATATATATAGACACTATATATATATATATAGACACTATATATATATATATAACTGCAGGGTTTCACACATGCAGCCCCAATTTTCTGGAACGCTCTCCCTCGTACAGTCAGACTTTTCCATAAAGACATTCCTATTCAGGCAAGCCTACCACCCAACTCCCTAATACACCTCACTGCCCCAAACAGTCGATCACTGACTCTCACTTTGCAGTCCACCACTCTCACTTTGCAGTCCACCACTCTCACCTTGCAGTCCATCACTCTCACCTTGCAGTCCTCCCCTCCTGTTTCCACCTCCCATCCCTTCTAGATTCTAAGCTCCCAAGGGAATATGGCCCTTGTTTCTCCTGTACTGGTTTATCAAAATGTCGTTCAAAGTACGGTAACCGTCTATATTGTGCCCTTTGTACAGCACTGCAGAATATGCTGGTGCTTTATAAATAAAGAATAACAATAATCTTTATTAACCCTTTTGCGCTGCAGGCGATACTCAACCCCGCAGAGTGGCATAGCACGCACCGGTGGCGTCCATTGGGTGCGTCAGGCCCATCCAGCAGTTGTTGCACATCATTCGCTGCCACAGGATGGCCTGAGCTCAGGCTGTCTCCCTGCAGCCAACGACACGAGCTGCGTGTCAGCCGCGCAAGCGGACTGAAGGAGGCGCCCGCTGCATCACCCGGGAAGCGGTGCATACTGGAACGCCCCGCCAGTGCTAACACCGGTGGTTAAGACAAATATACACAAGTTATCTGGGCTATTTATGTCAACAGAAATGTCATTTAGAGAGGGAGCAAAGCTTTCTTGCTTACGCCGAGCGATTTCTAACATTTATTTTAGAGACTCATTGCTAGGAGTTTTATTGCTTTGTTATACACCCGCACACCCAACATATTTTGGCCTTCTAAAACAAAAACCTTACTTATCAGCATAGGCGTCTCTACAGGGGGGCAATTGCCCCCCCTAGGTTATTCCTTGCCCCCCCATGTGCCCCCCCACCAAAAATCAACATCTAGCTTCCCACAATTTTCCGGACCGCGGTATCTCGCTATGCATCGTATATGGACATTCTAGGTGTCATTGGAAAGGGCAGATTCTGGCCTTTCCAATGATACCCAACATGACCATATTCAGTGTAAAGTAAAAGTCATAAAACATTAAATAAAAACGTGCACTTAAACGTAAACGTTTTCACAGGGTTGAAATGGCTCAGCAGTGAAGTGGTTAATGTTCAGACTATACATTACATTGTGTATTACGTTAGTTTTTGCCTTGGTTCTAGTTGTATATTAAGGGTTAATGGCAGGCTTCATCCCTCACAGTATACATTTTATTTTTTCATTGATTAATGGCATTTTAGGGGTTAATGGGTTGGCTACATGCCTCAAAGTGTATTCATTTCATGTTTTCCCTTGATCAATTGCATGTTAGGGGTTAAGGGGTAGCTAAATGCCACATTGTTTATTAATTTTATTGTATTTCTCTGGGTTTATGGCATTTTAAGGGATTATTATGGAAGTTAGAATCTAAAGGGTCTAATCATCTTTAGAGCCTCTGCTTTTCGTCACACTTTGGGGAATTTATTTCGCCGAAAATAAGGTGAATTCCCTATTTAGCGAATGTTACTGTATATTTCTAAAAGTGGAGTCGCTGAAGCAGCAATCAGACATTCAGCGAAAACTGCCGAATTGCAGCAAATAAAATATTGAATTTAAGTATCCGGTTAGTATCACAAAAAGGTATCATTGCGTCACATTACTCTGGGGTTTTGGAATCTTGTTTATATATACTTATTTAGGGCACTATTACCTGGTGTGGGTTAACCCTTGCGTCGGCATGGTTTTGCTTTAGCGTCAGGTTAATTGAGTCTAGCGCCGGACCAACAGATTGTTTGCCTCCTGCTACAAACAGGAAAAATCACTTAGCGCGTTGCTATTAGCGTTTTGTACCACAAGCTTACTGTACTTTCCGCGTCCTTTTCTTAACATGGGAAGCACTAGAGATCTTTAGAACAGATCACTTGGTGCCGGTGCTAATTTTTTGAGGGGTGCTAATTGCAACATTTTACCTACTGCTCAACCCTGGTGCTAACTCAAAAAAAAAAGGTCCTCGCCCAAAATGAACAGGCAATGTAAAGGAATGCAGCACAGGTGTTCTCTTGGCCCCATACGCCATAGTAATGGATCTGGTCAGCAATGTTGTTGCTGTTGCAGTAGGCTCTATTATAAATGTATCCTTTATCCATATGTATCCTAATTCTAATATATTGCCTAATTTTAAACATTTATGCTGGGGGTTATTCATAGTATGGAAGCGGTTGATTATTAGGGTGACTGTGTGGACCATGTTTAAAGGGACACATCAATAAGTCTTGCCCTGAAACATGTATTTTTTATATGCTGCAGCAGGGAAATTTGTGTGGCTCACCTGGCCTTCCTTTTGGATCTATTAAATGCAGTGTAAGGATTCTACATGCTGTTGGGTGGCATTTATCATGCAATGCCCATCAGCCTTAATATATGTGTGCATCAAAACATGGATGATACGGCCACCTTGGAGGATTTTAATAATGCAGGGGTGTGAAGTTATTCACTGGATATGTTCATATTCAAGCTTGTGAGAACCGGGGATAGGTATGACCCGGCACTCTGCACTGGAAAAAAAACAGTTCTATCCTGTACACAACCGCATTAGTTTCCCTAGCGTGCGCTAAACGACCTTGTTCATGGACTACCGCGGACAAGGTGATCTGTTAGTAGGTCGTCAGGCACTACGTTTTAGCGACTCTCACTAAAGTTTTCCTTTAGTGATGGTGTTTAAGCTCACACCAGGTGATAGGGCGCTTAGTTTTATTCAGTGGTATGATTTAGTGGTGAAAATTATTAGTGCCCCCCCAGTTTTGACTGCGGTATCCTATGTGCCCCCCCTAAATATTGTTCCTAGAGTCGCCACTGCTTATCAGCTAAGCCCCTGCACCTCCCCCGAGAAAATCCATTACTACTAACCACATTTTTATAGCAGTGGAGGAGTTTGTATTATGAATTTCAAATCTAAAACAAAGTCAAAGAGCTGGAAGCAGTGACTTGCAGGGCATGCTGTGTCAGATCTGCCTGAATCTTGCTCTATTGCAACCCACGGGGAGCTCCCATCGCAGCCAGCCCACTTCCCACCCCTCGGGAGTGTGTCATCTATTTAACTGCCAAGAGTCAACATGGCGCCTTCGCCCTCCGTCAATCAACGTCACCGGCGGAAGAGGCAGTGTGACCCCGCCCAAAGACCGCCTCTCCTGTAAGCGACCCGCCCCCTCCCCCGCGCTAGTGAGTCTATATAAGGAGGCTCGACAAACGCCGCTGCTAGCTGGTTCTATCCTGTCTGACTTCCTCCACCTCTCTCATGCTGCGTCTCCATTAAGCTCCACACAGCGCTCCCTCGCCTCCTCTTCCTTCTTCTTCTCATCGTCTTCTCAGGGCCTCCTCATCCTCACGGACCTGATTGCAGCGATCCAGGGCCGCCCTCCGCTTATGGCAAGAAAAGCCGCCTTAATTTCTGCTTTGAGTTACCTCACCACTCTTTAAAAATTCCGCCTAAAAAGAGAAGACGATTCCCCAAATCCTTCGGGCCGTTAACTCACGTAAGTGAAGCGGAGGGGGGGGGGGGGTGGGGTGGGATCTATCCCTGAGACGGTGTCTCACGGGCGCCCCGGCACAGACAGGGTTAACAGGAGGAACATGGCGGCCGGCTGCATGCCTGCTTTGACCGGGGAGGGGGTTAGAGTGTCGGTGTGGAAAGGCCGGGCCCCTGTGGCAGCGCCCCCCTGTGGAGACCGCAGCGCCATCCTGTGTGTGTGTGCGCGGGGAGGGCGGGAGTCTGGAGCCGGTGCTGCACGCGGCCCAGTCCTGCACTGTCTCCCTCTCTGCGTCACGTGGGGGCATGCAGTGGAGGGGAGGGCGTGGCCTTAGTCAGGCGGGAAATTTAAACATGCAGCTTGTGTCGGCCATGACACCTTGCTTTAGGTAAAGGGGGGGCTGTGCAGACAGCATGACGTCAGTTAGGGTTGCCTGGTCTGCCATGGTTTCCTGGACACGTATAATTCATATTGATGGGCAGGGCATGAAATTTAACCTTGCAGCATGTATAATCTATATGCTGCAGGTCACACTTCAGTGAAGTCAGATGACC
The DNA here is from genome assembly GCA_009667805.1 of Leptobrachium leishanense. NCBI lineage: Eukaryota > Metazoa > Chordata > Amphibia > Anura > Megophryidae > Leptobrachium > Leptobrachium leishanense. The sequence goes on along the minus strand of CM019067.1, from coordinate 48,048,949 downwards.
TGCCTTGGGTATCTTTCCTGAAGTATCATACATGTTGCAAGGCAGCCCTCTCCCTGTGCTACCACTCTGTATGAAGTCGTAACGTGTCCTGGAAAACCTGACCACTGTACTCCGGGAGCCCCCACCTTCAGGTCAAGATAAAGCACTGTATGAGCCACTTTCTTGGCCCTGCGTGAGTTTTTGCCAGCATGTTTCCTGTTCTGCATGAAGGAGTGCTGGCATGATCCTGTGCACCCCTGTAGGTTTATACCCTCCTGAGGCTTGTAAGTTTAAGCTCGAAATACATAATGGGCCTTGGCCAAAGGCTGAGAAGACTTGCAAAAAATTTGGTGTCTTGAGGCGCTAGCCGCGTATCTCTGGTCGTGTTGTCAGAGGTCTGAGTTGAAAATCTTGTTGGTAACCCACATTAAAATAACGAGGAACTGAGTGAACTTGTACCCTATGTTTAGGGTTAGTTTGGCATTTATTGGCCATCGTGGCTAGAGCTGTATAAATGGTACTAAAAGATGTGCGTTCATGGAGTTAATCGTAACTTTCTGCTGATACAAAAGGAAAAAATCAGTCTGAAGCACTTTCCAATTGTGAAACCTACTGGGAAAAATTCCTTTCCTCCAGATGGTGGTCAAACAGGTTCTACCCACGTTAAATCTTATAACCCATAATATTTTTGTCTTCAGGAAGTCATCCAGTTTAACGTTGTACAGACTCTGACCCAACCACCTCAACAGGCAGAAAATTCCACAATTTTCCTCTGCTCTAGGCTATTTCCTTTTACCCAAAAAGGTGACCTTGTGTCCCATGTATAGAGCTATTAATAGGTGACCATCAGCAGACTATGAATTTGTGGATTCATCATGGTGAGTAATCCTAAATTTCCCATGGCTGCCTGGTTTTGGCACGTGCTTTGTTATGGCGCATGAACCCTAATACTGGCTGCATGGACAAATAGGGGAACCACCCTACATCTTGTGCCATAATTGATAATGGTGTGGACTGACTTTCATCCTCAATGGCAAGAGCAGGGGTCAGTAGCAGCTGCTGCCCTCCAGAAGTTTTGGCACTACATTTCCAATGATGCTCAGCCAGCCTGATGAGTGGGAGATGTGGTTTCAAAATCTGACTCCTGAGCAAGAGGACAGTGTACCAGCTTTAATGCATCATACACGTGTCACATATAAATGGTACGTTGGGGAACAGTAGTGGACACCTAAGGAATGACTAAGCCGATGGGTAAAAACCTAAAGGGGCTGTGTAAGTATATGAACAATCCTTTGAGCTCTACACAGGCTTCTTACAAAGGTTTATTCTTGTTCCTTTGTTTTAGCTGTTACTCTGGATTTGATATAGGGATGCTCCGAGGTGCAGACCTTGGGAGATCTTTGTGAACCACCTTCCCAGCCCAAGGATATCATGCAGTGCCACGTGGTCACATGTTGCTTCAGTGCCCAGCTGATCCTATAATGTCCTGCACCAGCTCGGTGCCAGTCGCCTTGGTAAAGCACTGGGCTTCAGATGGCTGTCACAGCTGTCTGAATTATTTGCAAGGCTATTAAGGGTGTAGACTCAAAAAAATGCATAGTTGGCTCCTATGTTTTTCTTAAACTCTAATGTTAACGGTCCTATGACAGTCATCAGGAGGCGCCCCCGCCCCATGTTTTAAAACTAAATCTCATTTTTATCTAGACCCTGGTTGGTTTGGCTGAGCCTTATGGGAAATGTAGCTTCAAGACCTCTAGAGCAGTGCTGTCAACCTCTCGGCCCCTATTGCCTACAATTCTCAGAATTCCTTCAATGCACTGGATGGCCAGGGAATCATGGGAGTTGTAGTTAAGACAAGTTTGGGTGGAGTTAGACCACCTTAATCTAGAGGACAAAAGGTTCTGTCCCCTGCCATGTGCAGCCTGCATGTCTTGTACATATCCAGTCCTTGCTCCTTCTCCATCTGGTCCAACACCCAGGACCTTGATTCCGCTGTCTGTTCCTTACCCAGAACTCTGGCAGCGCTAACCTGGGTCAGGACACAAGGGCTTCTGTGAAGTCTAGTTGGCCCTTTTTACCTGGAAAGAGTTGAATGGAGTCCCTCCACTGTGCAGGATCTCAGGATTGTTTGGGTAGAGTCATGTGTTCACACAGCAGGGGGTTTAAAGGTGGTTTTGAGGCAGTTTCGTTCACAAGACCCTGGGGTTCATGAGTAATTGCCTTGTGCTTAAAGGAACACTACTCAAAAAATCACCCCTGTTTTTTTATCCTAACCTATCCCTATTCCCTTAATAAATCTTTCGTTTTTATTTTTTTTCTTGTAAATCCTCGTTTCCAGCGGTGTTTTTTTATACTCACCTCCCTCTTCCGCTCCCGTCCTTCTTGGCTTCTGGTTTACGTGAGAAGCGCGCATGCGCGCCTCACGTAAGCCAGCCAATCGGCAGGCTTCCTCCCGGCTCCCTCTGAGGATTAGTGTTGCACGCAAGAGGATGCACGCAACACTAACCCTCAGAGGGAGCCGCCAGCTTCTGCGGTGAGTTGGAGACTTCATCGCGCTGAAAGCGCGATGACTTCTCCTACTCGGCAAAAGTCGGCAGAAGAGGGAAATATGATTCCCGCTCTGCTGACTGACAGCTGGGAGGGCGGAGTAAACTTCTCCGCCTCTCTCAGCTGTTTTCAGCTGAGCGGAGGGAGGGGGGACAGAGGGCAGGATACTCCGGGCATCATGACCACTTAAAATAGCTTAGGTGGTCATGTTGCTTAGAGTATCCCTTTAAAGCATGACTTGGCATAGGAACAATTAAGGGTTTTTACAGATTTGTCTATAGAATTGTCACAAAATTTAGGAGCTTGTGGTTTCTTGGACTTGTCTGACTCTGGCTTAAGGAGGGGTAAAAATGGCCTGACTTTAAACTTGTATGCCATGAGGCAAAGTTATATTCCTATCTTAGTCTTGAATTGATCAGTGATGCGTGACACTCACACTTGTTGGCACTGTCCTGCTCGAAGTTCAACTGAGGTTGGTTTTAACCACCCTGGAAAATCAACTTCAAAGGTGACGCCCCTTGTTGCTGGTTAAAGGGGCTGGACTTTTTTTAGAAAGGATTTTACCAGGAAGGATACATTGAGATTTCTCTCATTTTCAAGTATGTCCTGGGTGGCGACTATGTACTGTTAGGTGTCTTGCCCAAGGACACTGGAGAGGTGCTCGTCAAGACTTGACAAATCTCGAGACTTAAAAAATGTTTTTTGTGTAGGCCTTTTCTCGGATTAGCACAACCCAGAGGTAAAACTACAGGAGCCGGTGGCACATTGGTTTGTCCAGCCCTGAAATGAGATGAGTCACATCTTGACTCAAATGTCCTTATAAGTAGTATATTCACAATGTGGTTGTTAAATGTCCATGTTGTCCTTAATGTTTGGGTTTTATGGCAGCAACACTGTATCCTAGTGTGACTGTTGTACACAATTCTGACGTGGAATGTTGTGCCACTTGTATTGTGCATGTGACCAGTGTGCAGCAGGTCTTGTATTGAACTGCTTCGATGTCACTAATGGTGACTGTATCAGTCCTGGCTGTAGATAATGTAATTGTTACCTACTTGTTCCCCTCAGCCCACAGTCCCTGTGTAAGGATGGCACTTACTGTTCATGCTGGCACACTTAAACATAGAATAAAACCTATGCTTATTGCTAATAAAGGCCTTAAATCCTTCTCAAATTCTTGCTCAAAGTCATTGCCACGAGGGAGAGAAAGAGGTGTGTGACGCATTCAAAAAATGTGTTGGAATGTGTGAGTAATTACATGCATTGGGTTAGTTGCTGAGCCTGGTGTAAACTCAGTCTATGGAGTTTCTGTTTTGCAGGGCTCTGCTTAAACTTGCACCTTGTATAGAAGTCCAGAATTTCTATGGAGGTGCTTATGTGATGTCATTAATCTCAGATCGTCAGACTGTTAAATGGCCTACGCCTGGGTCTTTTGTCTGGTTTCATTAAGGTTTCTAGACTTCAGTATGTGGCTCTTAATGTGCTTTGCATCATGTAGTGCCCCAGTTCAGAAGCGGTCTAGACACAGCGATAACAGGTTTACTCTGTGTGCACGTTTCAGAGCCTTGTGAGCTTATGCTGTAGGACACATGGCCCCACATCACCTTTACTGCTTCAGAGAGCAGCCGCCACCGTACATTTAATTAGGAGCATCGCTTTTGGGGTTTCTAGGAATGGAATTTAGAAGCGAATCCATCCTCCATTTATTCTGTGAGGTCATGATTGTCACAGTGGCAGAAAAAAGGTTTGTCACCACTAGGAAACAAGCCTGTAGCACAGGGCTTGCCATGAATCCTGGAGACAGGAACAAAAATCTAGGAACAGCGTGTTGTCAGCATTTGTATAGAACTAGGTCTCAAGTGCCAATTACTAAATATTGAGTCCAAGCTGCGTAAGAGTTTTAATAGACGCCACACTGATGGCGGGAGGTTTGCTGCTGCGTAATGCGTGGGGGGTTCAATGCCAATCTGCATAAAGACCTGGACATCTCTGTGGCTAAAGTGTTATAAATGGCAACGACTTTGTCTCCAGTGCAGGCTGAGCTTTGTGATACATAGTAACGTACTTTGCATTCACTAATTATTGTTACAATCTTGCATGAATATGGAAACCTTTTTGTATGCTTTGTTTATATATACTGCATAAAAAAATCTATTGGGTTTGAACAAATTATGACTTTTTATTTGATCACTTGGTGCAGTTTTGATTCTGGAAACTGCTTCATGGGATCCATTGAGAAAGCTCTGTATGTAGACGTGTGTAGCATAATCCAAAGTGCCTATGGGGAAACGTCCCCCGGAGTTGCTGAGGTAGCAGGACACTTGCGAATTTTCTTTTTTCCTGGCTCAGTCAGGCATGTCATGGACTAGTAAATATGTATTTTATCTTGGCAGTTGAGGGGTTAGTCAGTGTAGCCCATACAGGACGATCCACCCAAGTCACGTCCCCCGCATTTGGCGCCGTCTCGCCCTCTGACAGCTCCTATTCTTGTATCTTTGTGCTCAGCAGCTCTTGGTGGTAACAGAGCAGATAGAGTGCTGGGTGGGGGTAAGGGTTTTCCGGTCTGGACCAGCCCAAACTAGCTTTTTTGTCATTACATGAACAATGCATGCCTTTGGTGTGGCTTTCATTCTGTTTGATGGTTAGGGATAAAGCTGTGACTGGAACCACCCTCTGCTTTCTGCAAGACCAGACTGATGGCTTGGAAGTAAATGTCTCAGGTAAAAGATCTGGCCCGGCTTATTAGGCTGTAATGTTAACCCAAATGAAATTTGCATATTAAAAGCTACAAGTGAAAGACTAAGGATTACAGGACTCATTAGCTATTCTAGACACTTTTGGTTCAGCGTAAAAATGCCTGCATTCGGTCACCAGGGAGGGAGAGTCTCCGTTTAACTGCCTGTAGTGACAGGAAATGCTGATACTGTATCCTTCAATGCCTGCCATTGCAGGGCTTAATAGTGGTGTACGACTTGCAGCCGGATGTTACATTTTCATTGTACCCTCAGTAAATGTACTTGAGTTTTGTGACACTTAACTTTTCTGCAGCGGTGCTCATTGCTGCCACTATTGACAGAGCGGGTTGTGTTGGGCTGCTGATGTTGTACCTTTTGCCTACTAAATTTTTTGCATCCTGTGGAAAAATCTGCATGACTTGGCTCTGTAAAAAAAAAAGTACAGTTGGTTTATTTTACTGGCTCCTAAAAAGTTCAGGCCTTCACATGTACTATATTTGTGTGTGTGTGTGTCTAAACTGCACTAAACCTACAGTATGCTTTCTATGTTTAACCCTTGCAAGATGCATACATGTATCAAGGCTTGGGAAATTTCTTATAGGTACCCCCTTGATTATATATCAAACATGTTTGCTATCGCACCGCTATTTTTTTACATAGGTTTTCAGAAAAGCCCAGATATATGGGATCCAGAAGCCAACTCCCAAGTCTCTAGATAATGCATCGTTTGGATTCCAAAAGGGAACAATGTATTCTGGGATGTAATCAGTACTTCTGTTCTGCATGTAACTTGGTAAGGTTTTGTTTCACTGCTCTGTAATGCAGTAGCTGGTACCAAGGAGCGTAGCATAAAGTATGGTGTAGGGATAGACCGATATGTTTTTTTCCAGGCCGATACTGATAATCGGCTGTCTCTCAGGTCGATAACCGATATCAGGGGCCGATATTCTGTTCGCTTAAATTTTTTAAATCCAGCTCATTATGGATATTATATTGCCCCGGCTCATTATGGATATTATATTGCCCCGGCTCATTATGGATATTATATTGCCCCGGCTCATTATGGATATTATATTGCCCCGGCTCATTATGGATATTGTATTGCCCCGGCTCATTATGGATATTGTATTGCCCCGGCTCATTATGGATATTGTATTGCCCCGGCTCATTATGGATATTGTATTGGCCCCCGGCTCATTATGGATATTGTATTGGCCCCCGGCTCATTATGGATATTGTATTGGCCCCCGGCTCATTATGGATATTGTATTGGCCCCCGGCTCATTATGGATATTGTATTGGCCCCCGGCTCATTATGGATATTGTATTGGCCCCCGCTCATTATGGATATTGTATTGGTCCCCGGCTCATTATGGATATTGTATTGGTCCCCGGCTCATTATGGATATTGTATTGGTCCCCGGCTCATTATGGATATTGTATTGGCCCCCGGCTCATTATGGATATTGTATTGGCCCCCGGCTCATTATGGATATTGTATTGGCCCCCGGCTCATTATGGATATTGTATTGGCCCCCGGCTCATTATGGATATTGTATTGGCCCCCGCTCATTATGGATATTGTATTGGCCCCCGGCTCATTATGGATATTGTATTGGCCCCCGGCTCATTATGGATATTGTATTGGCCCCCGCTCATTATGGATATTGTATTGGCCCCCGGCTCATTATGGATATTGTATTGGCCCCCGGCTCATTATGGATATTGTATTGGCCCAGCGGTGGCTGCCTGCTTATCCTCCTCTGCCCTGGCTGTAATTGCAATAGGAACAGGCAGCCAGCACATTTCAGGAGGCGGTGACCGGGTATTACCCTGCTCTCCGAGATCCGCATGCAGGGTTTCTGGATATGCTGAGTGCTGACGCGAGGGTCCATGTGGGCAGCGCAGCTCATTAGTCAGCTCCTGCAAAGGAACAAGAGCATTGCATGCGCTTCGCAGTGACCGGCGCGCGCTGGGGAGCGGCAAGTACGAATCGGCAACATCGGGGACTTTAACACCAATAAGTTAAAAAAAAAACAATATCGGCAGATCTGATAATCGGTTGACCCCTAGTATGGTGTTCAGAGCTCACCTTTCTCATACTCTATAGCTACACACTTCTGGTTGTGTTGGCTTATGGAGATGAAAGTTGTCAACATAGTCAGTCCAGCCATTTGATATACAGATCTATTCTGTAACTAACTTGAACTACTATCCTGTGGTCTGCATAGATTCAGTAGGTGGCGGTCGTCCTATTCCTGTTAAATCCCTTTTTATGCTTTTTAATTTTCCTTTAAAGGACTTGAGATGTAAGCTGCAGGTACATGCTGCACTCTGCGTCCTGTCGCTCTGTGATTCCTTGCTTCTGGTGCTTTTGTACTATTTGCATTTTTTGTCTTGGCAAGTAATTTAAAATATGGTTGTTCAAATTGCTGACTCGTTACCTTGTTTTTGACTGATCTCTGATCTCTCTCCCCCTGTCCTTTCAAAAGTCAGTGACTGTTTATCTGCCATCTCCTCCTGGATGGCCTCCCACCACCTAAAGATCAACATGTCAAATACTGAACTCCTACTTATTCCTCCCTCCAATGCCTCCCCAACCTCCTGACTTCTCTATCACAGTGGAGGGTATCACCATCTCCCCATCAAAGTTCGCTGTCTTGGAGTTACACTTGACTCTGCTCTTTCCTTCACCCCCCACATCAAGTCTCTTTCCTCCTCCTGCCGATACCAACTGCGTAATATTTCCAGAATTCGGCCATTTCTTACCGCTGTCACCACAAAACTCATACACTCCCTGGTAAGCTCCCGACTCGACTATTGCAATAATCTCTTATCTGGCCTCCCTCTGTCCCGCCTCTCCCCCCTACAATCCATCCTGAACGCCTCCGCCAGGCTAATTCACCTCACCCGCCGCTCTGTCTCTGCCGCTCCCCTCTGCGAGTCCCTTCACTGGCTCCCCATCCACTGCAGAATTAAGTTCAAAATCCTTATCCTTACCTACAAAACCCTCACTAACTCAGCTCCCCACTACCTGTCCTCACTAATCACCAAATACACCCAAGCCCGCTCCCTAAGGTCAAACAGTGACCTGCGCCTAGCTCCTCCCCGCATCACCTCTTCCCATGATAGACTGCAGGATTTCTCACGCGCAACCCCCATTCTCTGGAACGCTCTCCCTCGTACTGTCAGACTTTCCCCTAACTTCTCTTCCTTCAAACGCTCCCTTAAAACGTTCCTATTTAGGGAAGCTTACCACCCAACTCACTGACGCAACCATCAATCACTCTCACCTTACAGTCCTCTCCTCCTGTTTCCAACCCCAACCCTCCCAGATTGTGAGTTCCTACGGGAATAGGGCCCTCATCTCCTCCTGTACTGTTTGTCAAATGTTGTTCAATGTATTGTAACCCTGTCTATACTGTGTTTATTGTACAGTGCTGCGGAATATGCTGGCGCTTTATAAATAAAGAATAACTGATATGTTAATGCACATTCCCTTTCAAACAGAACATGATCATTTTGTGTATTTTACATGTGACTTTGCTGCTTTTTATGTGAAGTCTTCAACTTTTTCACTGTAGCTATGAGCGTTGAACAGGAGTCGGCAATCTTGATCCTACTGATGTTTTAGTATGGGGAGAGATGAATATAACTTGAATCAGGATAATGTCATTACTAGTCTTCTAAATATATATCAATGTAAAACTAGTAGTGTGCCTCAATCTTTTGCTCTTAATCAGTGCGACGAGATTAAAGGTTGAATATAGCGGATTCGTGCAATGCTGTTGCTGAGCCCAGCTCAATGTACCGGGTGCCCACCCTTTAGGCTAGGGTCAGACGAGCGTGATTTACACGGACTGTACGTCCGTGTACACGGACGTAGGTCAGTATGGAAGACGCAGTAGTGGCCACACAGTCCGTTTATCACTGATGTATATTTTTACGGATGTAGGAGAGAAAATACAATAAAAAGCAAAACCATTTTGTCCGTGAAAAATGCTGGACGTATAAATGCAGTCCGTTTGACTAAATTCCATCGCTCACACACAAAGCTATGCAGATGTTGCGGACGCAGCGCACTTCGTGCGGCCGTTCTAGGGGTTGTACGTTCTTGCCTGCCTTGCGTCTGTGGGCCGCGGCTGTTGTGCGTCCACAGTTCAGTGCGGACGTTCTTCATGTGTCGGGCTCCGATGGGCTTTCTGTCATGCTATCACGGACGTTAACGCTGCGCTCATCTGACCCCGGCCTTAAACTAGCTCTGCTTTTGTTGGCCAACAGAATACATGATGGGAATCGAGTCACCTGCACATGACCTCCCCCCCCCCCCCCTTCAGAGGTAGTTGCACCTTGCAGTGTGCAAACAGGAGTGCTGCTAAGTTCAGATACAACAAACCCCACAGCAATTGCAAAGTAAAAAAACCAAAGGTTTGGGCATGATTTTACTATATATATATATATATATATATATATATATATTTGACAGATGCACATAGGTCAATTCCTAGAAACCTAACAGAATGTATGTGGGCTTACATACAACTACGATCGCAAGTGGGTGCATGGGTTCACCTGAAAGTACATAAAGTGGATGTGTAATGACACGTGGTTTCAGTGTCTCTCCACGTAGGTGACATTTGCAGATGGGTAAACCCTGCATAAGGGACTCCCTTGTACGTGTGCTGCTGTTTTGGTGGGCACTGGGCATTCTTCAAAGGTTTCCAGTAGGGCTTAGCTATTTTCATTATCTTGGGAAAAAGAGTGAATTTAAAAAAAAAAAAATGGGACTGAATGTGGGAGGGAGTTTGGGAAGGAACTAGAGGGTGGGTGTGTGGGGAAATATTGCAGCGGTGGTACAGCTCCTCCAAACAGGGTAGAATGTGCTGTAGTTCTGCCGCTGTAAACAAAATTAAAGTGGTTAATTGAAGGATGGAACCCTAGGAGTAAATCGGGTTAAAGCAGCTGGCATGTCTTCAGTCATCTTTGAAGTGGCACAGTTAACCTCCCTCTCGGTCTATTTTAAATTTTCTTGTCTAAAGGTGCAGTGCTCTATTTAAAAAAAAAAAATTAAATAAAAATTGACCCCCCCCCCCCCCCCAGCAGTATCCAGAGTGTGGCTCGGGGTTAAATTCCTATGTTGGAAGCGGTAACCCTGAGCAACACTCTGGATGCCACTGGATACATCACCTGTCCCTGCGCTCCCTCGATGTCCCCTGCAGTCTCCGATCGCGACCCTCATACGTCCTGGTTCCCTCCTTGTATGAAAGAAACCAGGAAGTAAAACGCCGTGAGGGAGTGCCGTGAGGGAGTGCCGATGTATACAGCCTGAGTGTGGCTCGGGATTACTGCTTTCAGCGGTGAAATTTAACCCCGAGACAAACTCTGAAAACCTTCAGGGGGGTTAATGAAGTCTGACTCTAAGGCTAGCGTCAGACCTGCGTCTTTGGGGAGCAGAAGGAACATCTGTGAGTGGACGTTCCTTCCACTCAATGCCAGGCTGGCCACCTCGCTGAGTGCACTCAGTGCGATCCTCCTATGGAGAATCGCACTCTGCACCTCCGTCAATGCACGTCCTAGCACTTTGACGGATCGGCTTGGATAATGGATGCTTGTTGCGTGCACATTTCATGTGTGCGCACAAGCGTGTGACCGGCCCCGTTACAGCATCACAAGGCTGCGACAGACGCCGGTAAGCATGTCAGTACAGGTGCACATAGCGCCAGCCTGAGCGGTGTATGCTGGCAAACTAATTGACTCAACCTGAGAATAGCTGACATCTATTACTGCTGGTTTGTTTCAGCTCTAGTATTTAGCTTTCGAATATAAAATCTGGGATACACTGCAAGCGTAGCAAAGCTTTTGCAGGTTTGACTTGACTCTGCTCCGCCTTGCAGCCAGGTCTGCACTGGATTACATTTGCTTCTGTCCATACTGGTCAGAGATCGAATGACTTTGTAGATTGAACTAGAGTAATGTTTGTGAAGTGACGACAAAGCAAATTTCATTGGAAAAAACAAGTTTATTTTAAATTGCGAGCACAAGCCAAAATATTTTATTTTCACAAAGCGCATGTCAAACAGGCAAGGTCTTTTCTCAATTTCTATCAGCCGCCCAACTGCACACATACATTATGTCATTTAGAACGTTTCTATTGAATGAAATGCATATAAATTACTGACAAATTAACTGGAAAAGTGTACTAGAAATTTGGAAAGTAACCCTGATCATAGAACACCCTGTCCCCCCCCCCCCCATACATAGCGCTGGGTGCCTGTCCATCTTGGTGTGCGATCGATACTTTTAATGTCACGTGACTGCTTTCTAGTAATTTGGGATTAAGCCTGTCCTGTTTGGTAATATTGAAATGTATGGCCCCGGCACCTTATTTGCCCGCTGCACATGCCTTGAAGGCGAGCAGGCCTCGTGTGTATAGCCACGTACGGGCAGGCCTCTAAGCCAATTATACTTGTCTTTCTTGCCGTGTGCTAACTGAAAGCCTATAACATCCATTCTCTAGTAGGAGAAACCATCTGTAGCTTTGTTAAATTTGGCTATTCTCAGATTGTTCCAGAGAAGGTGGGCAGCATTTCTTTACTCCCAGGTTTGACATAAAAAGCAGCAATGAGGATTTTTAAGCAATACTATAGGAAAGTAAAACGAAGGATGGAGAGGCTGCCGGTCATAAGCAGGGCATCCTCATGACCTTCTGATGTAGGTAGGAAGACTCTACAGGACACTGCACAGGGCAGGCGCTGGTTCCTTTCTCAGGGATTGCGTATGCAGTGTACTGAAGATCCCTCCCACTTAGCATTATGCTGCTCCGCTTCCTTTTAAAGTGGAAATTTTCAATCTCCTGCTCAATGCCACAATGTGACACACCTGAGCAAGTTGGTAAAGAGTGAACACACGGAGTGTCTCAACACCTGGAGCCGCCTACAGGTGGTTTGCACTCAGGGTTTCTCAGGCTTGGCACCTACACAAGGACTCCGGGGCTTGCCAAATGCACTCCCATCCTATACATCCCTCTAGTCTCCTCCTTATCCCGTCCTCTGGAATATATGAAATACAGCAGTCCTTTCCACCCCGTCCTCTCTGCAGATTAAGTCCTAGCACAGCTCTTAGGAAAGGACTGGGCCATACAGGATGTTGCCTCCTGTTGTATGGACAGCGACAGACCTCATTCCTGCCGGTTCTGCACCGGGTCATTTCATTGTCCTACGGAGAACACTGCCATCTCTGAGCAGTTCACTTTCCTGGGTGTCTACTTCGCTAGCTTCCAGAGTAGCCTGATGGAGATTTGAGGACTGACTGCACTTTATCGGTTTGGGAAAATCAAACCTTGCAAACTCATTCACAAAAGCTTGTATGGATTGGAGTCTGGTATATTTGCAAAACGGTCTCACCAAAGCTCGACGTTAAATTTTTATGGAAAGGATGCTGAATTAGGATTTTTTTATACCACATCCCTCCCCTGACTAGGTTTATAACATGGTGTGAAGTGCAGGTGGCCTGGAAAGTTAGAGCAGTTAACCATAAACGGGGCCAACAACCTTGTAGTTCTGAAACCCCTGGAGGTAAATCCCCCCCCCCCCCAAGATGCTCAGTTACTCATTAGGTTATACAATCAGGTCATTCTGATCAATGATGAGCAATTGCGTGGTTTGAAAGGCTTGATGTAAAATGGCTTGTCCTCCCAATCGCCAAATCTTGGTGTTATTGAACAGATGTTGCATGAAGTTTGTTGCTCACGATTTGTGGAACATGAATTTGTGAAGAAAATGGCACAGTGCTCGGGCATCAAAGTGCACAATCAGAAACGAAAAGGCGCTGCTGCTCTCTGCGTAGCGCTGTGATACATTTTGGCAAAGTTGTGTGCATTCATGGTTTACTTGTGGCTGCGCTGGGCTTTCTAACCTGATCCTTGATTTTAATTCTTTTGATATCTAACCTGTGACCTTCTTTTCTTTGCAGGGCGGTTATTCTTTCAAGGCGTTCAACTATCCAGCAGGACTAGGAAAGGCACTTTATAGGGAGCAGTTTGATTTCAACGCGGAGCCGCCTTGGCAGCCTAGCTGATGATAGGAGGTTCCATCTCCTAACTTGTCCATGTAAGTATTTCTGTTGCTCTGCACTTATGTCTTAGAGGGCGTGTAGACTTCATATACATTCTCGCACTCTTTTGAGACAACATATGCACTTGGATACATACTATAACTACATTAATGCAGAAAAAAAGGTTTCGCGCCTATTCCCTAACAGGGTGGCTACGTCGATCAGACATATCCAGCCCACTTTGTGTATAAAACAGAACAAGAAAAGTTGTAATTTGTGCTCACACCCATAGCTCCATGCGATGCAGAAAGTTTTGCGCTTGTTCCTTACCAGGGCGACTGGAGGTGAGCACAAATGCCAACCTTTTCAATAATGGTTTTACATGAAATAGGCTGGATATTTCTGGTTGACGCAGCCTCCCTGGTAGGGAATGGATGCAGAACAATTTTTCTGCATGTATATTTTGTTGTATCACCAGCCAGGTCAATTTTGCTCCTGCCCTTTTCTGGGGGTTTTTCAGTCCTAAAGTGGAAATGTATGTGGTGATGGTATAAATACTGTATAAACTCACCAGCCGGTCTTGGCTAAGAAGCATGAGGTTATGTAGTTGCTTAGAAAGCAGCTATTGGTTTCATTAGGTTAGGACTCACCTGACCAGAGGTGACGCAGTGGGTGGGCTTACACTTTATTGGCCATTTAAGTAAACCAAAACTTCAATTTTGTTTCGCATGGAGCTATGAGGGAGAGCGCAAATTACCTATTTTGTTGTATACCTACATTTGCTGGTATTCATTGTCTCCAATCCCTGGTGCTCAGCTCACTGCAGCTTTCCATTTGACCTCCTATGTAGACTTCGTGCTCCTCATCGTTATGGTGGTAACAGACCTCTTGAAGGATCTTGTTCCTCTAGCACTTTCTCAGCTTGTGGGTGTTAAAGGTTGCTTTAGTGAGACTAAAATCCCATGATGCATTCCCCACCGTAAGCTTATGCTGCTAGTCAATGGGTTTTGATCTGACGTTCTGGTAAGTGGAACCTTTGTGCTACCTTCATTGGCACGAATGGCAAATGGTGTTTTTTAAAGTTGACTAAATGGGAAATTATAGATCACTGTTGTGCTAATTATCACTTTCTCTAGTGTTGAGGTATAGACTTGGTCGCAATAGTGGAAACGTTTTGCAAAGTATTTCTGAGTTTTGACTCCTGAAATCAGGTTTTTAGTAGTACACTAATTACACGGTGCTAGAAAGATATGTAGGATATCATTTTACTCTATTTGGCTTCAGAGGTGCAGTCGGTACCAAAAGCCTGTGTTTATTCAGTTACTGCAGTGTAGTTTGGTTACTTGTATGTGTAGTAATGCAGTTTGCTCCTATTAGACATTTAGTGACTAGTACTTTGGCCAGCGTAACAGAACTACATGCTTGGGTGAAAACTGGATTAAACAGACTTCCCTGCATCTCATTTTATCACTTTAGTGTTTTTAAAAATTCATGTGACAATCCATAATTTGAGAGATCGTGCCTGGAGTCCATTCAAACTTGCTGTAGTTTCCTTCTTGCAAACAAAGGATGCAGATTTAGGGGAATAGTTTTCAACTTGTAAATAAAATTGTGGTTGACATTTAATACGGAGAATGAAATGGTTAATGTGTAACATAATTCACAGGTTGAAGTGTGCTTGATGGAATGTCACATTTGGTCTAAAGCAGGGGTGAGCAACCTTGGCTCCCCGGTGTTTTGGGAACTACATCTCCCAAGATGCTCAGTCACCAATTAGGCTGACCGAGCCACATGGGAAATGTAGTTCCCAAAACATAAGGGAGCCTAGGTTGCTGACCCCTGGTCTAAACAGATGCTATAATGTGACAGGTGTTTGATAAAAACGAACCCCTCCTGGAAAAAAGTTTCTAAACCAGTGGTTCCCAGCCATGTTCCTCAGGTGCCCCTTTCAGGCCGGGTTTGCCAGATATGTGAAGCACAAGTGATATAACTTGCTGCTCGGTGATTGCAGGATTCAGTCTGCATTTCCCTAAGGTGATCCATAAAACCTGACCTGTTTGGGGGACTTGATGATCGCAGTTGGCAACCACTGATCTAAAAGATAGGGCAACCACTAACCTTTTCATAATAGATTACTTGGTCAATTTAGTTTTCAAATAAAGCAATTCCTCGGATAAAAATTTCTTGCAGAGAGGAACTCTAGGTAAAAATCAACCCCTCCCTAAAATTAAAGTTAATGCAATTTGCATATTGTACATAACGTTCATATGTATATACAAAATTGCATATCTCTGCTAACCTGCATATTTTTTGCACACGAGGTAAGCAAGCACCTGGTCAGTGATGGATTGGTGCTGGCTGCGCAGCTCAAGCCCAAGTCTGCTCACACAGAACGAACGCTGCTACGAGCACTTGGATAGATATTATAAAGGTGGCACACAAAGCAGGGTGAGAAGGGGGACATTCCACGCAGCCTGACCACTTTAATAAGCTCAAATGGTCAGGGCGTGAAGAGTGTCCCTTTAAAATTTAATGAACAGTGAGGCAGTTTGGATAAGGGTCTGGGCCAAAGGCAGCTCTGGATTGGAGAGGGATGAGGTGGTGGCACAGGACTTAAAACACTGGCTGTGCAGCTCCACCAATTGGCAGCACCCCCAGGGTCTGTGCTATAGTTCTGACATTGCTGTAAACTAAATAGAAACAAAATGGTTGTAACAAAAAATAACCCTGGAACTAAATCAAACTAAAGCCACGCCACGGCTTGTCTTCAATCGGCTCTGGAGTGTCTGAGGTTAACCTTTAACTCGGTCTGACTCAACATTGTTCTGTAGACAGGTTAATCAAGAATGAGAATAGTTGATGACCATTTTCAAAATCGATTAGCTGTCGATTAATCGTTTAGTAGTTTCCGTCCTTCTAAAACACACTCGGCTTGACAAATTTGCTTTGAATCTAGGAGCCAGCTAATAAAGTTAGGAGCCAGTATTTTTAAGTGATAGTCTCCAGTTTCTGTCTGTCCCTCACTGCTATTACAGATTTACATGTACGACGTTCTTAACCCTTTCACTGCTGTGTGGGACACGTCCTCATTGACGCACGTTACATGCTGAGGACGTACCCCACACGTCATCAGCTTTGTGGGACCCGCGGCGGAGACACTCGCCTCTGGGGTCCCGCAGCAGTCTGACTTCAGCGTCCTCAAGCGCTGAAGTTAAGACCCTCCCGACGTCATCGCTCCATGCGCGATGACATCATTTCCAGGCGACCCCCCCCCCCCCCCCCCCCCGGCAATGCTGGGAGATAGCCTGGAAGGGAGGCACGGGAAGGCACGGCGCAAAAAGTCAGGCACCGCTTAAAAGGGGAGAGTCTCCCCTTTTAAGCAGTGCCTGGCTTTAACCCCTCAAGCACCTTGCGGTGCCAAAGTGCGGCCTAGCTCCAGTGGGGGCTGCCATCTTCGATGGCGACTCCAACCCCGGGTCTCCCCTCGCTGCCCGAAGTCATCACGCATAGTGTGATGACATCAGATAGCCGGGGAACCCCTAGCTGCCTGGGGTTTTTCCAAGGAAATGCCCTGGTGGAGATGGGTGGTTCCTTTGAACCCTGATATCTCCAGAACCGTGGCAGGGAGTCATGGAGGGTGTCATTCGAAAGGCCCAGAGCATGGCCTTTCGAATGATACCCAACAAGTACAAAGTAAAATAAAAATTTAAAAAAAAAAAATTACATTATTTTTTATTAATGCAGCAATATTGTTCACATTTCAATTAAGTGAACAATGATGCTGCAATAATTTTTTCTATGGGGTGTGTTTGCTAAAATTCATGTAATTTCCCCCAAAAAAGTCCCCATTTCTAATTTTTGTACAAGCACACCCCATAGAAAATATAATCTCAAACGCTCATGTGATAAAATGTGAAAAAAACCACTTTACACACTGCAGATGATTAAAAATACTAATTTTATTGCATTTTTTTTGTTATAATATACAGGCAGGACATGACATATACATATACAAATGATATATTATGAATCTGCCGGAAAGAATGATATATAATATGTCTGGGTCATATAATAAAATGTGACTTCAAATGGCTTTTAAACATGAGCTCAAGCAGTAAAAATGAGCTCAGCACACAGCAGTGAAATTGCTCAGCAGTGAAAGGGTTAGGAGCCTAAGGTTAACAAAAAAGCTGAGGGGCATAATGGGGTGTAAACGTGTCTTGCGTCTATGAAGATGCACATCAAGGTACATAAGAGAAGGTGTGCTGTTCTTTTAACCCTTTCGCTGCTGAGGCTTTTCCCGCCTCTGTGCTGAGCTCATTTTTACTGATTTTGCTCATGTTTAAATGCGTTTTGAAGGCTTATTTTAGTATATGACCCAGACATATTATATATCGTTCTTTCCGTCAGACTCGGCAGATTCATAATGTCCTTATTATATGTATAGGTCATGACCTGTCTGTATATTATAACAAAAAATGCAATAAAATATGAATTTTCAATTTACAACGTGTAAAGTTTTTTTTCACATTTTAAGATGCGAGCAATTGCGGTTATATTTTGTATGGGGTGCGCTTGTTAAAAAAATTAGAGATGGGGTCTCATTACATTTTTTGGGGGGAAATTACGCGATTTTTAACAAACGCACCGCATACAAAAATCGTTAGTGCAGCATCATTGTTCACATAATTGAAATGGGAACAATATTGCTGCATTAACAAGCCAAAAAAAAAGAAAATAAAACGGGTTTATTTTTTTAATTATTTTTTTACACTCATGTTTGGTATTGTTGGAAGGGCCATGCTCTGGCCGATCCAACAATACCAAACATTAACCCCTAACTGCCACGGATCGGGAGATAGGGGGTTCCAATGAACCCCCCATCTCCACCATTGGTGGCAGTTAGGGGTTAACTCCAGGACTGGTGTCATTCGTGCTATACACGATGACGCCAGGCCTCGGGGGCATTCCCGGAAGCTTGGCCGACATCCAAGATGTCGGCCAGCTCCGGGAAAGGATCACAAACCGGCGCTTTTCGGCGCAGATTCGTGATCCAGCTCCCATGGGGTTAATGCCAGGTACCATTTGGAAGGGCAGGCTGTGCCCTTCCAAACGGTGCCTGGGTTAACCCCCTGCACGCCGCCGATCGGGAGGGAGGTCCAAAGGACCCCCCACGATGACACCTAATTACTCCGGTGGTGGTTCCGGGTGCTGGGCTGACATCGAGGATGTCAGCCCGAACGCTGGCCCCAAAGAGAGGGACGCGCTCAGCATGTCCACCGCATGGAACGCTACCTGCGGTTGGACGCGCTGAGCGTGTCCACCGCAGCGAAGTGGTTAAAGAAAAAATATATAAAAGTGAAATTTTAATGCAAAAGTCATTTTATACAGGGGCGTGTGGGAGAATCTTCTCAGCAACAGTGGATCTACTGGGGAAGGGGGCAAAGAATAGAGGTCCTAATGGGAAGAGAAAAATACTTTAGTGCTGCTGCGGGTAAGCTGCAGAGCTAGTGTTTTTTTTTGTCTTTAGTTACAATAAATCAGCTGCCCGGACAATTTTTCATACCTGGTGCCTACATTGAATGGGTTGTTAAAAGCCCAGGAGCCAGGATGCAATTTCTAGTGGCCATGGCGACCTGGCTCCGGGGATTTGTCGAGCCCTACATTATGGTATTGGGGTTGAAAACTAACATGTAATTTTGTGATTTTCTCCAACTTGCACAGGTGTTTTTCATGGCTGGGAAAAGTAACGTGTGAATATGGTACACAAAGGATTCCTGATGTGACTATCCGTTATGTCTTTCACCTGCCTTCACTAAATCCTCTTCCCTAGTCTCCCCTGTGTTGATCTGTTGCCATTCTACTTCTACTATCCAGAGTGTCAGGTCCTTGGTTTTGGTTGATAGTGGTTCTTCTCTCTATCCTGCTGTCCAGCTCTGTCCCTTCATCACGTTCTGCCTGATCTTGTTGCTCCCTATATTAGTGTAGAAAAATCTATATTCGGTGTTGCTATTTCTGGTCTCTTGTAACTTCCCGAACATGGCACACGTGTGATCCGGAGGTTTTAGATCCCCATTGTTTAGGTTAGTAAACCTTCTGTCTAGTCACAATGCACGGTTAGTCACGCGCTTGTCCTTAATGGGCCGATGTATCCTTGTCCGTCTGAATGTGATTAAAAATAATGAAAGTGATGGTACTTTTTAAATAGAACATGTAGGGTGTGTCAGTGGGCCATTGTGTTTTTGGGTAGACGTGCAGACTTTCTGGTCGAGACGTGACGGTATCAATTGACCTTGTAGTAGTCCTCAAATCTGGAAGCAAGGATGTGCAATTAAGTTGGTGTTAAATGAAAGCATCATATGGGCATGAGGACACAATACAGCTGAAGGGCCGACAGTCCCTTGTCAAAACATCAGGCGAGCCTTTAAAACCTTCAGACTCCCTCTGAGTGAGGACATGCTGCTCTTGGCTCTGAAAGGCTGCACATCTTATGGGACTTGATGCCGTTTGTCATTTATTTCGGTATGTATCCCAGATGGCTCTGGACTGGCTTAATTCCTTTGAGCTGGGAATTTTCAAATACTCTCAGGATTCGTTTTCCAAATGACTCAATTGTTTTATCCATACTATGAATTTCTGATGAAGGCGAATGTAAAATCAAGGGTCATTCCAGGTCAAGTGATCCTATGACTTTTACCTTACCATTTACAAAATATTTTTTTAAAAATGTGATCCTTTTGAGATCCCAAGGTGAAATTTTGCAGGAAGATTTTTAGAAACGATATAATCCAACTTTTAGAAAATTTTTACTCCTATCCTTTTTTTAAAGAACTTTTTAAAATTTTGTAACTTGGTTTTAAAATTTGGAAGTCCATGTGGAATATCCTATTAAAGCCTACAGATTTCTGAAGATCGGTATTTTCTAGTTTTGAAATATCGCCGTTTTAGACTGAATTTAAGATTTTTGTGTAGTACAGAAAGGCCAAAATTGTAAGTGTTTGAAATTTATAAAGTATTTTACCAGGAAGGATACATTGAGATTTCTCTCGTTTTCAAGTATGTCCGGGGTAATTTCAAAAAAATAACAGTATGAAATAAAAAAAAATAGATTTAAACTTGTTTTGTTCATTCAAGTGTACAAACTTTTATGACAAGACCTGAGGGAAAAAAAAATCTTAAAATTGGATCACTTGACATGGAATAGCCCTCAAACAATATTGTCTGGGTAATTTCATGGAAAGGGCCAATATGACTTTTGTTGTCTCTACACAAGCCTAAAACGGAGCTTTGTATTGGAGAAACAAACATTTAGGCCAAAATATCTGGGTTTGAAACTGTTTACTCTGGTTTATTGGACTAATCTCGTTGCATAGATTGCCCTATTTAGGGGTCTTCGTGGATTTTGTAACCTTGATTATGGTGGTCTATTCCCATTGTTTTCCTTGCAATTTTATCTAAGCCTCCTGCCAGTTTAGTGTTTTGTACAATGTGGTGGTTGCTGTCTGCAAAACTTGGAATTAAAACCATTAACATTTTGCTCAGTGGGTGACATGGATAGTCAATGGAGCAGAGATTTTGGCTAGTACATAAAGCTGAAGACTACATGAAATGTTATTAGTCTTGTGCTTTTTTTTTCATTCCTGCCTTTTCTCATCAGCTGCAAAACCGCAGATTACTGTCCGTTACACAGGTTAACTGTGGAGTCCTTTTTAAATGATTTCCCATGTGATACACTGTAAATACTTTAGAGCAGTCACATTGAGAACATTATGTGGCTCATTTGACTGATTTAATGTTTATTCAATTAATGGGTCAATAAGGGAAGTCGTGGATTAATCTCGCTTGAGCCAGGCAAACTTTTACATGGATGTTTGTAAAATAATCCTATCCGAAGGGCCAGAGGCAAAAATGTGTCCAACTGGCCCTTGAAAGTGCATAGATTAATCTGTATGCTTAAAATTCACTGCGCAACAGATCAATTTAAAACCAGTGTTAACAAAAATCTGCATTACGCTGTGCTGCTAGTGTATTTACAGTGGCTTCTTTTTCCCCCCTTAGTTTGTTGCATATTTTGGACCCAAAAGTTTTGACTCCCCCCAGTGAATTGGCATTTCTTGGTTTATGATTGTTGGCTTTGCGGAATACGGCTGAGATGAAAGGATTTATTGAAGATGTGAGTTACTCCATCGGGTTACTGGATGACGCAGCAACTCCTAGAGATGTCATCGACAATTACATCATGGAGCATTCTCTGGTAAGTCTGCGTTTGTATTTGTGGAATGGGACTGCTCTAGTGATTCATTTTCCCAGTTAAACCCTCTTAAATCCAGATCTTAGTGACACTTGACACATTCTGACCATTTCGACTTTAGTCAGGCTGTGCAGTTTAGTCCCTTGATTACCTTCCACTACGCATATGATCAGTGCATAGTGCCAATTTATTTTGTAGCTTTTTACAATTGGGAAATACAAACGACATAGCAGAACAGATAAAACAGCGTGCCCTGTCCATGGTATACAGCGCTGCACTATATAAAAGTGCTCAGCCAGACCTTGCATGCCATTACAAAGAAATGGACGAGGAGCTTGGTGGGTGTGGAGCTGTGGCAATTTGATCAAGAAAATTCCCCCAAAACCCCCTTTTTTAAAAAAAAAATGAATAGGTTTGGAAAGAGGTATAAAATAAAAATGAGGAATGGGTGGTAGGAGTGGCAGGAGTGAAGGTGGGACAAAGCTGAGGGTGATGGGGAGGCATAGATTAGTGGTAAACTAGGCATAGTAATATTTAGAAAATCTAGAATGTGCACACTGAGCTAGTTTGTTCCATGACTTTGATAACCTGTAAATATTTCTTGCAGACTGGCAAAAATGCCTTCTTTGTTGCTGACCTTGGGAAGATCGTTAAGAAGCACATTGAATGGCAAAACACCATGGGAAGGGTTAAACCGTTCTACACTGTGCGGTGTAACTCTTCTCCGGCTGTACTTGAGATCTTGTCGGTTCTTGGTACTGGATTTTCATGTGCCAATAAAGTGAGTAATCCACGGTCTCTTTATCCTGTTGGTGTCTTCAGCTTAATCCATTATCTGGTCAGATGTGTAGACATTGCGTCACTACCATTAATAGAATAGTTTACAGATTGCAATAGACGGCGGTAAACTAGAGCGTGGAGTTAAATGCGATGGCAGCATTTCATCCGGATGACTTTATGGAGGCAGGACTGTGTAGTGTAGCTTTAACTGCTTCAAGCATTATGTTTGTACTTGCAACGCAACATTTTCAATCCTTCATGTGGGAGAAACCTGTGGCTATTTGGCTGAATTTTTCAAGCCCTTCACTAGATATTTGGGCCTTGATAACCTGAATTCAACTTATGTCTTTCAATTTAATGGCTTAAAACTAAGGTTATGGATGAGCTTGATGGGTGCAGACTTGGGCACAAAGAGTTGAATAGCGTTTAGACTGTGACCACACGGGCGTGGAAGGAATGCTGTCAGAACTGACCTTTTATGCTCAAATGCCTGTGTGGCCACCTAGCTGTGCAAGTTGGAGCATTTGGCGCTACAAAGTTTTGTAGATCCATCTGCTGCCCTATTCACGCCTGTTGTAACGTACATTACTAGTACATTAATGTGGTGCTCCCAGTTGAGCAGTCTTGACACTGGGAGGGATCACTACGGACCCACTTAGTGTGCTTGTGTGGCCACAGCCATACTGTATGCAGTTGGGCTGCACAATAAAGGTTTTACAAAGTAGAAATCTCAAAGCCAGTGGCCCCTGAATGGGTCTAGCCCGTATGTAGGAAGACTGGCTATAGTGCATATGAATGGGCACTCCATATACTTGGTGGTATTTTAGTTACAGGATTTTAAATTGTTAAAATTGTTTCATTTTCTTTTCCAGAATGAAATGACTCTGGTGTATGACTTGGGTGTCTCTATGGACAATGTTGTTTATGCTAATCCTTGTAAGCAAGCTGCACAGATCAAATACGCAGCTAAAATTGGAGTAACAATGATGACGTGTGACAATGAAACCGAATTAAAGAAAATTGCAAGAAACCATCCTAATGCAAAGTAAGGGACTTACTGATTTGTTTCTGGTTTTGTCAAGACCCAGGACGTACTTAAACGAGAGAAATCTCAATGTATCCTTCCTGGTAAAATACTTTATAAATAAGTTTCCATGCAGACTGTGTAATACAGGCCTCTACTTTACTGAATGAAATGCAATGACATTGGTTTCCAAACTGTAAGACCCGTTTTCCTCAATGTGATTACCTAATGCTGTTCCTACCTGAAACTGAGTGGGAGTAGCATTTTCAATTGTATGTGTTTATCCATAAGCGCTGGTTTCGTGTGCCAAGAAATGTCAGCGCTGGTCAAAACGACACGCCAGATAGCGAAGCATTACAATGAAACTTCTTGCAGTTTAATTTTGAGAAGCAACGACATTTCTGGCACTCGAATACTGGCTATTTTACCCAGTTTTGCAGCACTGGCACATAGTGTCTAACACCCCTTTTGTCATCAATAATGCTGACCTATATTGGTGATTCCCTGTCGGATGAGACTTACCGGTGTTGGGCATGACCGGAGAACTTTAAAGTTGTTGCAACAAGCTGTCACTTAAACCTGCTTCTCAAAACTGAAGCTTACAGCACTATGAAAGTTGGAGATTTTGTTTTGCTATTGACTAAAAAAATCTTGCGTTTAAATGTCTTTTTTGCAGAAGTAGTCCAGTGCTAATCCTTATTTTCTAAAGTGTTTGAAAGTCCAGTTTTGAAACCGTAGCGTTATTCTTACAATCTGTCTACCTCTGGGACCTGTCAGCTTCAGATGTTGCCAAATAACATCTTTTGTTACAGCACCCATCCAACTGTAATGAATTGAAAGAACACATTTGTAGACATGGCTTGCTGTAATTCAGTTTGTCCCTTTCTCCTCTCTCCACTCTCCACTCCCCACCCACGGGCCCTAATTGCTAGTTTTCTCTCTATACAGGATTGTTTCTCACTAAGTTCTTGACTCTTCCAAGGATGGCACTCGAGCTCTGGCAACATACTGCAATACGTCATGTGCTGATGTAAACCAACTGTGCCCCAATCATCTTCCCCTTCTCTTAGGCTCTTGCTTCATATTGCAACAGAAGGCATCAGTGAAGGTGAAGAGATGAATATGATGATTGGCTCCACTCTGAAGAACTGCAGGCACCTTTTGGAATGTGCTAAGGAGCTAAATGTTAAAGTCATTGGAGTGAAGTGAGTAACCAGACCCATGTTTTTTGTTACCGGAGGCCTAGTCCCTAAGAATCTGCTGCATAGAGAAATTAAAATGTTATGGTGAGGTGTAGGGTGGGGGAAAATTCTCTGGCTAACGTGGGAAGGAGTTGAACTTCTCATGTTGTTGAACTATGGGCTTTAAGTGTTGTAACTATAAATGTGCCGGGAAACTTTCTTCCAAAGACTCTGGATTTGGAATGGGTTATTTTCTTCAAAACTTACAGGGTTATTCAAAGAATCGAAGTCACCGCACGTTCGGTTAATTTTCGTTCTCTTCAATTCATTGCGATTTGGTGATCCCATTTCGATGACAATGCGGTGTATTCAGCAAGCATCACAGGGCCGTCATAGTGCAGGGAAAAGCCGCCGCAAACCTGCCGAACACTCACCCCAAAACCCGACAAATGTACACCAAAACCTGCAAAAACATCTGGATTAACACTGTTGAAGATGCCGGAGAAACCCGCGCAGCCACCGGGAAAAGCCAACACCGCAGATGGAGTGGAAAAAACTTACGCTTGAATGTTAAAGTGAAACGCTGTTTGCATTGAAACTACAGAACGAAAATGCCTGGAATTTACATAAGATCCAATGAATGAAAATAAAAAAGGCTGTTTAAAAAAAAACACGGAATTTTTTTGCAATAAAAACGAAAAATGCCTAAGATCCTAAAATCTATAAAGATACTGTTTACTGAATTATATTATAATACACTGTTTATTAGATATTGAATTAAAAAATATTTTTACATTGAAGCCTATGGGATTCGCCTGAATAAACCTGTCGCATGAAACCACCAAATGGCAGGACATTTCGGCAACTTTACACTGCTGGTTTTTGTTCTCTGAAGAGACTAAGCATTGCTTCTCTATGGGGATTAACAGGCAACGAACAGGCACCATCTGTGCAGGCAATTCGCCAACATTTGGCGAACTGCCTGCTCTCTGAATAGCCGAATGGCCATCAAAGGTAGCCGTACACTGAATTTCACTGTTCGGTTACCTTTTAGGCCACAATTTGGATCTCTTTGCATAACCCTGCTAATCTTTCAAAAGCTTGGACAAAGAAATGAAGTGCAAATAAAATTCTGACATGTCATAAACAGATTGTACATATGAATGACACATTCTGTATATACATAATAAAGGGCAAATCAGAAGCAGAACACTCAAATTCACAAGACCTTAACAGTACCGTTTAAATTTAAAGATGTAGGTTTCAAAGACTCGAAACTCTAAAAATTATAAGCATTTAGTTCACAAAATGACCATAAATTGCTTAAGCCTGTCACCGCACCAATGTATCCCATCAATGACAGGTCTTGTATGAAAAGGGCTGACAACCCTCTGGCATGCACCCCTCCCTTTCACAGGTGCTTCATCTGAAGGCTCCAACCTTGACTTGCAGGGAGCTCCAGAAAGGATTTTGTCCTTGGAGTTAATACCGTAATGACAGGTCCTGTTATTGTCAGCAAATGACAATCAGTGGGATACAGTGGATGTTTATGGCCATATTTAATGCATCAAATTCCCATAATTCGTAAACGGAGCTTAGCGTTACACATTTGAAAATAACCCAATCGGTTAAAATATTGACAGGGTTAAGAGTTGGAGTCTTTGAAATCTATTCTTAACCCTTTTAATATTTTAACAATTTTAACCCATGGAGTGTGGGGACGGGCAGAAAAGCAATTTTTGTATTGTAAAGCAAAATGGCACAAAGTATGAACGTTGAGACTTCCTTAAATTTGACAGTGGTTTGTTCCTGGTATAATTACCCCACTAGGTGGCAGTGCCACTTAAATGCTTTACACATGGAGTCTGAAATGCATTTATAGCATGTGCTTGGTATGGGATACTCTGCCAGATTTTAGGTTGTCACCAGTTATTTGCAGTTCTGGAAACGTTGTTGTTGATCTATTGTGGGAAAAATAAGAATATTGCTCAAATATTTGCAAGGACTACTCTACATGCTTGAGTTACGAAGGGAAACATTTTTATAAAAGATCAGTTTAGAACATCCAGTATTTATTGGCAGAAAGAAACTTGGTGTCTTGGACAAGATGACCCTATAAGCTTACTTTGTGATAACAGTTTTTGAATTTTCCTCGACTTTGTTCACAGCTGCACTCGCGCTAGTTTTTTAACGTTTTTCTTTCTATCCATGCTGCTTTTATATTGTATGTGAATTTCCCTGCTGTTGAACATTCTTGAATGTTAAGCTACAATATAGAATTGCTCAAAATACAGTGTTTGTATACAGACCAGGTGGATGCTGGTGAAAACAAAATCATGCTGCCTTATGTATTTGGTAAGGTTAACTTTTCCCAAATGTCTGTCTTGCTCGGACAGTTCCAGAAAGAACTTAGTTGTCTTTGAAATGGATTTTTCGATCCTTTTATTTGGGTAAGACGGCACAATTGCTTTAAAGACCTTTTATATGAAGTGTTTTTTATTCACATAAATTCTGAAGCCTTTTCGTGACCAGTATTTGCATATGGATGGTTACAGTGTCTTCTTCCAAACTATGAAGTGTTGGAGTAAACTTCGACTGGTAAAGCTTTTACACCCGGAATTTTAAAACGTATTGCTGGTCCACTGTACACAAGACCTCTAGAAAAGCAGCTTGTTGGCATACGGTTAAACGAGCTTTGATATCTTGTAAATGGTTCTCAATTCTCTTTACCCTCCCAGATTTCATGTTACAAACTCTTCCAAGAACCCACAAGCATACATCCATGCTTTGTCTGATGCCAGATGTGTGTACGATATGGCAGTAAGTAGGAAGTCGCAAACCTCTCCTTGATGGTCTTTAGTTGCAAGATAATTTGGCATCTTTCACAATGGAGATGAAGCATAAGTCGTCACTTAATATCTTCTATTGTAGGAGGAGCTTGGCTTTAGAATGAACGTTCTGGACATCGGCGGTGGATTTTCAGGAGATGAATTCCAACTAGAAGAGGTAACTTTCGGTACATGTTATAAAAAATATGCACTTGTCAATCTTGTCCTGGACTTTGGATTAATTTTAGTTGCTAAAATGGTTTTGGTGGGTTGTCTTTAAAAAAATCACTAAAATGTGATCTTTTGTAGCTTCTGCATGCGGTTGGCCCCCTGCTGGATGTATACTTCCCCGAGGAATCAGGGATTACTGTCATTGCTGAGCCTGGAAGCTACTATGTTTCATCTGCATTTACACTAGCAGTTAACATCATCGCAAAGAAAGAAGTTGAATATGATCACCAACTTCCTACCATAGGTAACAATCATGCTTTACTTTAGCTGTGCTCGTGTTAAATGTCACATGTTGGTTTGTCCTAAAAAGGGTCTGTGTTTGCCTTTCTGTAATTATGTTATGAACATTTTGAAACTGGTAGGCTGGCATGAACATGGAATAAGATATTAAACGTTTAGGTTTCTGTATTGGCTATACAGGGTGTTTTTTGACTTGCTAAGATTTAAAAGTCCTAAAATTAATCTCTTCGATAACCATGCTTTGTTCAAGACTCATGCTTTAACTAAGCTGCTCAGGGGTTAAACACTTGGGGTCTCCAGTCACCTAGTGCTGAATAGGTACAAACATAATGGAGCTGTAATTGAGGTCCACAGTGATGGCAAGCCCTGGTACTCCCAGGTTTTTCTCAATTACATGTCCTATGATGCCCGGTCAGTCTTAATGCTAGTGGAGCATCATGCTACTTGTAGTTCAAAGACATCTGGGGGTGTCAAGGTTCTGTGAGGGGAAAGTCAACTAAAGGGCATTGTGAAATTTTCTCTTGCATTGTGAATAGCACCATCTTCCCCGCGGCACACAACCAGCTGACTTGTGCATGGATTGGCTATGTGCTGCTCTGACATGTTTGCCTTTAATAAAACGCACATTTCATTGGATCATTGGACTCGTGGTTCTGGTAAAACAAGGTGTGACACATTTGAACTAAAATGAAACACAGCCTGATTGTCATGACAATGTAGGTAGTAAAACTTTGAAAAACATTCTTGGGCTATCGAGGCCTAAAACATCAGATGTGGTCCTACATACACTGCAAATAATTTTTTCTTATGCCTTTTCTTTAGGCAAGCAAACCAGTAATCGCCCAACTTTCATTTATTGCATGAATGATGGGGTTTATGGTTCTTTCGCAAGTAAATTATCAGACAACTTAAATACTGCTCCAACCGTGCACAAGGTAAGTTGGTGCACAGTATCTAAATCTTCGCATATTGCAACAAATACGCAGAAGTCATAGGTGGATTCATATTTGTCAGTTCTCCAAAACCAAAAGAATTGCACCTGTGATTTTGTAGCAGAAATTTCTGCAACTGAAGAAGCTGGTGCAGTGATGGCAGAGCCAGTACATGCCAAAATTCCTGTCTCGACACCCAGTGAGCATACATATTGCAAAACGGGCGAGATACCAGGCCTGGTCTAAACCAATGCAGGTCTCTGGTAAACCTAGCAACATTACAGACATTAAAGATGGATACTAGAACATTAAAACAGGACGGGGCAGGAAATAGAAGGGTTAAACATGGACTCCCTTCTGTGATCTTCCCTAGAGTTTTAACATTGTGGTTTCCTTAAAAATGCACCTGAATCGCTAATCTGTCTGATCTCTGCAGAATGACATGCTGCAGCTCAGCATGTCATGTGACTGCAGGGGGGGCTGGGTGCTCCAGCCAATCCAGTGGCTCTTAATTCAGCAAGGCTTTGCCATTGGATAAGGCTAGTTCCCAAAGGTCTCTAAACTCTATAACCTGAGGTCCTGGGCAGGAATAGGCCCCCTGCATTATGATGGCTGAATCTGCCCTCTGAGCACCACTCAGAACAGGGGAGCTCTTGGCAGTGTGACTGCTGAGTGCTCATTGTGTAGACCAGAGGCTGCGAACTTTGGCACCCCAGATGTTTGAGCTACATGTGCCATGATGCTTGTTCATGGATGAGGCTGAGCATCATGGCACCTGTAACTCAGAAATATCTGGGGTGCAATCACTAGTGTAGGGTCTTTTTAATGTTCTCATACGTTTACACCAACCTAAAACTAGGCCCACCCAATTGTAAGTTTGCATCTACAAAAGTGCAGGAGCTCTTTGCTCTTGTGTAATAGCTCTAGCCTTTTTTCCCCTGTCAGTTTTAAATATCCAGCATTGGCGTGTAGTTCTAGCACCTGCATTATACATTGTGACATCAAAGTACATGGTGTCCACTGGAACCATAATTCTGACCTTGGAACTGTGTTCTTATTGTAGAAGCACGAGCAGGATGAGCCGCTATTTGCTAGCAGCCTCTTGGGCCCTTCCTACGACGAGCTCGATGTAATCGTGGATCATTGTCTTCTGCCCGAGCTGAATGTTGGAGACTGGATAGTATTTGGAAATATGGGATCTGGTACTCTGAATGAACAATCTGAATTCACAGATTTTGAAAAGCCTTTTTTATACAATTTCATATCCTTCAATGACTGGTAAGACTTGCTATAGTGAGCTGCTGTCAAAACATCTTTATAAATGGATCACTTACACCAAAAGGTATTGCTTGATCTCCTGCACCTTCTTTAAAAACCCTAAATATGGTGCACTAAAGCAGTGTTTCCCAAACCCTGCCCTCAGTTAAGGATCGCCTTGTGGAAATACAGACGGAATCCTGCAATCACTGAGCAGGGAATCAGATCACCTGTGCTGTGCTTCAGATATCCTGCAAACCTGGCCTTTTAGTGGGACCTGAGGACAGGTTTGGAAAACACTGCACTAGAGTCTATGCTCCCCTCTGGTGCCAGGTGCAGCTTAGAGAGCTGTAAAATGATTGGCTGGTTCATCCATAATGGCTTGTGAACCCAGCTATTGCACCAAGCCAGATTCCCCGCTGCAATGGTAGAATGGAAGGTATGTGGTCCCTGGTGCTGCCAAAGTGTTGCGCTGGAGATACTGACCGTGATGCAGCGTGTAGGTGGTGCTGTGTCGAGGCAGTGTATTCGGCACCATCTTTGCATGCTAATCCAGCGCCTGGCCACACGTCCAGAGTTGGGAATACTCTGCTTTGGCCACAATGTGACATGAAGCAACAGCTTTGCACCGCGGTCAGTGATTCTCCGGCTTAAGGAACTGGTCTGTGCTTACAGCTGAAGCTAATCAGGAGATTGTCTTTTATGCTGGATGTGGAGAACATTGCATTTTCTGCCTTCGAGGCCTGCTTTGAGTAGTTGGACACATCCAAGCAGTTTACAGTTTAAAATGAATGAGGCCAGGGTCGGTCGAGCACACTGACGTGCCTCCTGGCATCTGTCACAGCTTTGACTCTTCTGACCACATGCTGTAGCGCACACATGAATTGCGTGTGCTGCAAGCCTCCCCTTCAAAGTGCTACGACGTGCATTTGACAGGGCTGCAAAGTGCAATCCTCCATAGGATCAAGCCTTGCAGCGCTGAGTGCACTAACTGCACTCAGCGAGGTGGCCAGATGGGTGTCAGAGGAAGGAATGTTCCTTCCCTCTTAAACACTCGTCTAACCCCAGTCTTGTATGCACAAAGTGCCTGTAAAAACAAACACCTGTCTTCTGTAAATTTATAGATCCTTCTGTGTTTTAACTTTTTTAGGTGCGAAATCCAAGATGTGGGGAATACTGAAACCCTGATGAAGAGCCTGTGTGTGCCTTGTTTTCAGTTTGGCAAAGACCACTTCTCCGCAGCAGCTTAAATTGACGTGGCTCGTTTTAGACCTACAGGTACAAGTCTTTAGCTTGCCTGGTCGACATTCCGAAGAGGAACGATGAAAAGGATCTTCATTTAACCTCCTGTCAAAACTTGAAATTCAGAAAAATCTAATTGGGACCAGGCAGAAGTAGCTAAACAAAAAAAAACTCCACTGGGGCGAGCATTAAACACGGTGTCCACATTTAAACTTGCCAGCTTTCTCCATTCACTAGGCAGTTTAAATTAAATATGCAACAAAATGGGTGACTTAGTTGAGATGGAAGCCATTACCTTGGGTTCCTTTGTAACAGTTTACATAAGTACAGTTTTTATACTACGGATTCCTGTTAGTCTTGTAAATTTATTGTCTCCTCCAGTATAATGTCTGTGCGAATAGAAGCAGAACTTAGACTGTTCAGTGTCCATAGGATGTGTAAATTTGTGCTTTGACCAGTAGTTTAATAAATGTAAATTGCATCGTACTTTTTTTTGGTTTTGTTTTTTTTTTATTGGCGTAACATTGATTGCAATAAACTTTTGTGTAGAAACGTCTGTTATTTCATGGCTCCTATTACATACAACCTCCGAGGTGCAGCGTGGGGTTTCTTGGCGACTTATTTTAAATGATCTCTACCCAGGATTCATGGAAAATTTGGTTCTTCTAGAAGAAAAATTACTACTTTCCACTCTAAGGTA
Organism: Leptobrachium leishanense; assembly: GCA_009667805.1. Classification (NCBI taxonomy): domain Eukaryota; kingdom Metazoa; phylum Chordata; class Amphibia; order Anura; family Megophryidae; genus Leptobrachium; species Leptobrachium leishanense. Next base: position 48,016,970 of record CM019067.1, on the reverse strand, counting down.
ATTTTGGCCAATGCTTAAAGGGACACTTCAGGATTAACAGGAAGGTGAGGTCAGGACAGATGGGTAAAATATTTGTCCTGATCACTCCTACACCTCTTCCAGTTTCTCTTTAAACCCTTACAGGGTTATTCAAAGTCAATGCACGTTCAGTGACTTTTCGTTCTCTTCAATTCGGTGCGATTTGGCGATCCCATTTCGGCAACCCTGCAGTGTATTCAAGCACCACAGGGCCGATGTAATGCAGGGATAAGACGCCGCAAACCTGCTACCGCAAAACCCCTGCAAACGCACACCGAAAATATCTAACCCAGCTGAAAACACCAGAGAAACCCGAGCAGGAGCCGATCACGGCGCAGAGCAGCCGCTGGAAAAACCCGACACCAGACGAATGAATGATAATAAGGCTTACAGAAAAAACTAATTTTTTTCCCACCCAAAAAGACCCCAATAATGCCTAAAAGATCCTAAAGTCTATAGAATTTTTACTGCAGAATATTATAATGAACGGTTTATTAGATATTGAATTAAAACGGGAATATTTTTAACATTTAAGCCTATGGGATTCGCCTGAATAAACCTAATGAAACCACCGAATGGCAGGGCAATTCGGCAACTTTTCACTGCTGGTGATCTTCTCTGAATAGATGAAGCATTGCCCTTGAACAGGCACCCAGGGTCGGTGCTGCTGCTAGGCGGGTGCCTAGAGCGCAGTGCCCACCTAGGGCGCAGCTGGCCCGACCACTTAAAAAAAAAAAAAGATTGCCCATGGGGCGGCCGTGTGCTGCAGCCAGCCCCCAGTACACACCTGTCTCCTTGACGCCAGCACCTATTGGGACTGGCTACGAGGAGGTGGAAACTGAGCTGGAGCTGCAGATAACCCCACGTGTGAGCCTGGGGCCAGATATCCCCACGTGTGAGCCTGGGGCCAGATATCCCCACGTGTGAGCCTGGGGCCAGATATCCCCACGTGTGAGCCTGGGGCCAGATATCCCCACGTGTGAGCCTGGGGCCAGATATCCCCACGTGTGAGCCTGGGGCCAGATATCCCCACGTGTGAGCCTGGGGCCAGATATCCCCACGTGTGAGCCTGGGGCCAGATATCCCCACGTGTGAGCCTGGGGCCAGATATCCCCACGTGTGAGCCTGGGGCCAGATATCCCCACGTGTGAGCGTTTTTTTTTTTTTTTTTTGAGGGGGTGCAAAATAGTCTAGCACCGGCCTTGGGTGTGCAGGCAATTCGCCAACATTTGGCGAGCTGCCTGATCTCTGGATAGCCGAATGGACAGAAAAAGTAACAGTACCCTGAATTTCAGCATTCGGTTACCTTTCGGCCCCAATTCGAAGCTCTTTGAATAACCCTGATAGTATTTCTTTAACCCTTTCACTGCTGAGGACGTGTGGGCATAGGTGACTCTACGAGGGGCAATTGCCCCCCCATGCTTATTCCTTGCCCCCCCCATGTGCCCCCCCCCCCCACCAAAAATCAGCATCCAGCTTACCACACTTATTCGGACCACTGTATCTCTGTCCCTGTGCATTGTATATGGACGATCCTGGTGTCATTGAAAAGGGCAGATTCTGGCCTTTCCAATGATACCCAACATGACCATATTCAATTTAAAATAAAAGTCATAAAACATTAAATAATAACGGGCACTTAAGCATTTTCACAGGGTTGAAATGTCTCAGCAGTGAAGTGGTTAATGTTCAGACTATATATTACATTGTGTATTATGTTTTTGCCTTGGTTTAGTTGTATATTAAGGGTTAATGGGTAGGCTTCATCCCTCACAGTACACATTTTATTTTTTCCTTGATTAATGGCATTGTAGGGGTTAATAGGTAGCTACATGCCTCACAGTGTATTCATTTCATGTTTTACCTTGATTAATGGCATATTAGGGGTTAAGGGGTAGCTAAATGCCACATTGTTTATTTTTATTGTATTTCCCTGAGTTTATGGCATTTTAGGGGTTATTATGGAAGTTAGAATCTAAAGGGTCTAATCATCTTTAGATCCTTTGCTTTTCGGCACATTTCGGGGGAATTCATTTTGCCGAAAATATAGTGAATTCCCTATTTAGTGAATGGTCACTAATTTGCTAAAAGTGGAGTTGCTAAAGCAGCAATCAGACATTCAGCGAAAACTGCCGAATTGCAGCAAATAAAGTATCAGGTTAGTACAATAAAAAGGCATCATTGCATCACATTACTCATTGCATCACATTACTCTGGGGTTTTGGAGTCTTATTTATATATACTTATTTAGGGCACTATTACCTGGTGTGGGTTAACCCTTGCGTTCGCATGGTTTTGCGTTAGCGCCAGGTCAATTGAGTCTAGCGCCTGACCAACAGATCGTTTGCCTCCCGCTACAAACGGGAAAAATCACTTAGTGCGTTGCTATTAGCGATTTGTACCGCAAGCTTGCTATACTTTCTGCGTCCTTTATTTAACACTGGGAGAGCTAGAGATCTCTAGTGCTTTTGCAGCTAACAGATCACTTGGTGCCAGCGCTAATTTTTTGAGGGAAGCTAATTGCAACATTTTACCTACTGCTCAACCCTGGTGTCAACTCTAAAAAAGAAAAAACAGATCTTCGCCCAAATTAACAGACAATTGAAAGGAATGCAGCACAGGCTCTTGGCCCCATACACCATTGTAATGGATCTGGTCCGCATTGTCATTGCTGTTGCAGTAGGCTCTATTATAAATGTATCCTTTATCCACATATATCCTATTTCTAATATTTTGCCTAATTTTAAACATTTTATGCTGGGGGTGATTCATAGTATGTAAGTATATGATTATTAGGGTGACCGTGTGGACTATGTTTAAAGGGAAGTCTTGCCCTGAAACATGTATTTATATGCTGCAGCAGGGAAATTTTTGTCGCTCACCTGGCCTTCCTTTTGGATCTATTAAAAGCATTGTAATGATTCTACATGCTGCTGGGTGGCATTTATCATGCAATCTTCATCAGCCTTAATATATGTGTGCATCAAAACATGGATGATACGACCACCTTGGAGGCTTTTAATATTGCAGGGTGTGAGGTTATTCACTGGATGTGTTCATATTCAAGCTTGTGAGGGCGAGGTATAGGTATGGCCCGGCACTCTGCACTGGAAAAAAAAACAGTTCTATCCTGTACACAACCACATTAGCGCTGGGTCTCAGCTCAGGTCTTAGTTTCCCTAGAGTGCGCCAAACGACCTTGTTCATGGACTACTGCAGACAAGGTGATCTGTCAGTAGGTCGTCAGGCACTAAGTTTTAGCGACTCGCGGTAATTTTTCCTTTAGTGATGGTGTTTTAGCTCACACCAGGTGATAGGACCCTTAGTTTTATTCAGTGGTATGATTTAGTGATGAAAAATATTAGTGCCCCCCCCCCCCCGTTTTGACTGCGGTATCTTCTGTGCCCCCCCTAAATATTGTTCCTAGAGTCGCCACTGCGTGTGGGGAACGTCCTCATTGACTCCTAAGGAAAGATAGGGGTGGAGATGGGGGGTTCATTTGAACCCTGATATCTCCCGACTGTAGGCAGCTAGCAGGGTCATGTTTGGTATCATTAGAAAGGCCAGAGCAAAGATGACCATGTTTAAAATAAACAATGATAAAAATAATAAAAAATATATATTTTTAGACGTGAAATGGCTCAGCCGTGAAGGGGTTAAAACTTGCATCAGAGCTGGCTCTAATCCTGACACGTTGTTGGCTTCCTGCAAGCCAGAGAATGTCACATGGACATTTGAGCGTACTGCCAAATAGTTGGGAGGAAGGAGAGACAAACGTTTTCTATGTTGAGGGCTGAAGCAGCCTCTTCCTGAGGGGTGAGGCTGTACAGGGCACTCTGACCACTCAATTTACATTTGGTCATGATGCATTTTTTAAACTAAAGGGTTGAAAGGCTTCTGATCAGGGTTATAATGCAGACCACATCAAGATTGAAATGATGTGCTTTATCAAAATGCGAAGGGTAATTTTTCCAATGAAAAGATCCCATTAAAACCTGTAAAAAGACCTTTAAAGCACAATTTGTAGGGATGCACCGATACCACTTTAAGATCGAGTACCGATACTTTCTTCCAAGTACTCACCGATACTTTTTTGTCATGTGACTGCTTTCCAATAACAGACTTCATATAAAAATGCCCCCAGCTCATGGATATGTCCTCCTCCCCCCCAGCTTTCATGGATATTGCCCCAGCTCGTGGATTTGCCCTCCAGCTCACCTGGCACTCTCCGTGATCATACTTACCTTCCTGAGCGGGAAAGTTTCTGTGCGTGCGCTCGTTGGAAGGCCCCAGCTGCGATCACATGGTCCCACGTGATCGCGGCTGGGGGCCTTCCAACGAATGCATGTGCAAAGACTTTCCCGGTGTCGCTCAGGAAGGTAAGTATGAACGCGGAGAGCAGCTGCAGGGCCTGTCCGAATGCTGATAGAGCATTCGGACAGCTGCCCTAGCCCCTCGGATGCCGGCTCAATGCCGGCTTCCGGTATCGGGGGGAAAATATCAGGGGTACTGCACGAGTACCAAGTACTCCTGCCGTACCTGGTATCGGCGCAACCCTAAGGAAAGATGCTTTTAAAGTCAATGAATTGTGCCGGCTGGATGGAGTAGAGAACATCACTGCTCTAGAACTGGAAAAACAGGTTCGATCCTGTCGAGCTCCTCTCCAATAAGTGTCCTTGGGCAAGACACCTAACGGTACATACTCGCCACCCAGGACATCTTAAACGAGAGAAATCTCAATGTATCCTACCTGGTAAAATCCTTTTTATAAAAAATAAAAACAAAGTCTGCTACTTCATGAACTGAAGAGATTTGGGAGAGGTTTGACGTGAGCTGTACTGCAAATCCAAACGTTCAAGTAGTGCCAACTGTTCTTTATCTGTGTGCAAAGGACAAAAATACATGTTAAAGCAGGCATCTCAAACTCTGCCACCCAGATGCTGATTGTGACAGTCACTTTAGCCTTGAGGTACTCAAACCTAGAGATGGGTTTGGCAGGTGCGGGCCTGATGTTTTAGATTTCCTTGTTCTGAGCCCTATTCTGTTATATTATTACTCGCTTATGTATTTAGTGTAGGGAATATATCCCAGTATATGCCATTCTGTGTAATTTCTATGTCACCATTGCTCTGCTCCACCCCCAGGACCAGTTTCATTATTTGTGTGCGTTACTGGGAGGATTTTCAGCAAAGAAAAGCTGGTGTTTTGTGTACCTGTAACCCAAAATTAAAGCCAGTCCCAGGATTTCACCCTGCAAGGATCACCTGTAATGGAGTGTTGTGCCAGAACCAGTACTCCTTCAGGATATGGACTGCAAGGGGAGCATGATGTTTGTGGGCACTAGAATCCGTAACGAAAAAGTGTCACAAATTAAAGCAAAAAACAGGATACTTCTAAAAGTGCTTTGACATTACTAGAATCCATAACACTGATTACATACAGTTCCCAGACTGTTTTGGATGTAGTAGGATCCTCTTTGTGTGCGTTTTTTTGTGTTTGTTTGCTTTGGATCTGGTAGGATCCTGTGTGCATTGTAGAAGATGGCCAGAGAATCATGGGATTGGTAGTTCAGAAACATTTGAGGTGGCAGAGTTTAAGATTCCTGTGTTAAAGGCTTTGTTTACAAATACTGGAGAATCCTCACTTGGCTTTCATAATTAAAAGGTTCTCTAACTTCCCAAATTGTATCGGCTTCAATAATGAGCTGAGCTACATACAAAGGCTGCCTGCATCCAGGTGCCTAATGAATATAGATGTGTGGTCACTTGACATGCGATGCGCTCTATAAAGGGGATTTGTACACACACTCTGCTTTCCAACTCTGGATAAGAGGAAAACTAAAAGAAAAAATGCCTTTTGTGGTTAAGGGTGTTACCTAGACCTAGTTTTGACCATGTGACACTTATTCTGTCCCCAGTAGCGAAGAAAAACTGAACTCTAAAACGTTTACAAACAAAACCATATAAAACATATGCGGTTTCCTTTGAACTAGTGTGTAAAGGAAAAACTAGGTTTTTCTTTTCTACCTCCCATCAATTATCATTTTGCATATTTTCCCATGATGCAACATTTAAACATGTGCACAAATCTTAAATACCATGAGCAGTGCTTGAGGTGGAGGGAATGTTTAGATAAGACAGCAGGAGGCTATTGTCCTGCCTCTGCTAATGGAGATAAGAGCTGGCAGCTGAATAAGACGACTGGGAGCTTAAAAGTCTCATCTACCCCCATGGTGATGCCCTTTGAATACATCCCACACAAGGCAATGCTGCGAGTTGGTGACTGACCCATAGACTCCATTCTATGGCCAAAACCACGCAGTGAGGAGCAAGTGATGGAAAGATACTGCGTGGGGGGGGGGGTGTTACAAAAAAAGATCTGAGTGAAAGCACCCACTGACGGTAAAATATTAACGTACATGAGAATACCAAAGACGTGTAAGCTATCAGCAACATGAAACACAATGAGGACATTACATTTTTTTGTGGTAGTGGCCCTTTAACCCCTTTTACTACCATGATCGTGTATAGACAGAGGTCATGTTAATGCAATCTGGAGCGATGCTCAATCATTGCAAATTAAATTAGTTGTTGTGTACCTTCTGGAGCCCAATTGCAAAGTGTTAGCAGCTCAGGTGTGCCACCTGAGGCAATATCTGTCAAAAATATTCACTTGCTGCAGCACAGAGACTCGGCTGCAGTAGCTCTCTGTGGCCAGCAGATGGCAATGCCTGCCTGCCTGCCAAATGGGACTATTCCCACTTTTTAATTAAGGTCATATATTCCCCCCAAGATCCAGTTCTTTGCAGTTTCTGGAAAAAAAATCACTTGGCAGTGAAGAGGTTAAATACACTTGCAGGGTTATTCAAAGTGCACCAAACCGTGAATTTGCACGTACGGTTAAATTTTGTGGCCATTTGCCTAATCAGAAAGCAGGCAATTTGCCAAATATTAGTCATCTTTGGCGGCAGTGAAATCCCCGTAGAGAGGTAATGGTTAATCTATTCAGAGAACATGAGACAGCAGTGAAATGCCCTGATGTTCGGTGGTTTCATGCGACCCATCTAAAATCAGGCAAATCCCATTAGGTGTCAATGTAAAAAAAAAAATCCTTTTTTTCTTAAATACTTTCGGCTGAATAAATATTTATTTCAACATGAAAGTATTGAAACCTGTGGTTTGAGGTCATCTATCATGGCTTTGATTCCATCTCACTGATAAATCTCTCTGCCCTTACACAGCATCATCCTAAAATGATAAAAAGAACACTGTTGAGCGGAACTGAAAGTGACACCCCCAGGTGTATCGACCCTATACCTTCTACAACAGCAATAAACATCACCTTATTTTATTGATTGTAAGATGTCCAAGCGGCTGTGACGGTGAACAAGGTTCTGGATGATGCCTCTCTAGACACGCTGAGCAAGGGTTCCAGGACTGGATTACCCTGTACACCAGTATTTCCCAAATCTGTCCTCAGGACCCTCAACCTGGCCAGGTTTTAAGGATCCCCTTGGGGAAAAGCAGACTGAATCCTGCAATCACTGAGCAGCACATCATATCACCTGTGCTGTGCTTCAGATATCTGGCAAACCTGGCCTGTTAGGGGGACCTGAGGACAGGTTTGGGAAACCCTGCTGTACACTGAGCAAAGTATCTGAGGGCCCTCGGAACTGGCAACAGTCAAAGTGGCCTTGAGGACCCACAGTAGTGCTGGCCACTTAATGCTGTTGCCCATTCTCTGAGCCTTCTCAAAATTTGTGATGTTGCCCGTTCTCATAGCCCACATTTACTTTGCTCACTATCAGGTTCCGGGCGTTCTCCATCGTTGTACATTCACAAGCACCGTTGGCAGAGTTATGCCAAGAACCAAGACATGTATTGTCTAGCAGTGGGTTTTCCCATTTGGATCCCATGTTTAAGGCTAGAGTCAGACGAGCGCACTCTGCGTGCGTGCATAACGGATAGACGTACTGACGGAAGATACCGTAGTCACCAAACGATCCGTTTTTGTTGACGGACGTAGAAAAAGGGGAATTATGGGAAATAAAAACAATATGAAAAATGATAAAAATTTGAAAAGGATATGAAAAGCCGTTGTGTGCGTCAAGGTGCTGGACGTCGCAAATGCGCTGCGTCTGACATCTCATCACTCACACAGAACGCTAGGTGGACGTGGCGCACTCTGCACGTCCGTCTAGCGGTTTTACGTACTTGCCTAACTTGTGTCAATTTGCCGCGTGCGTTGTGCGGCGCAGTTCAGTGCGCACGTACTTCGTGTGTGGGTCTCTATTGCTCATGATTCTATGCTACGACGGACGTTAAACTGTGCGGCAACACCGATGTGATCACTGTGTTCGTCTGACACGGGCCTAACCAGTCCGAAATTCATTCAGCATGGTTAACCTCTTCACTACTAAGTTGTTGTCTTTAAAAACACTGCCTGTACACAGTGATTTTACAGAAATCTACACTCTCAGGCGCTATAGCGCCTAAGAAGTATACACTCAAACTCACACACAAAACAACATACACATGCCTGCTACATTGAAAGCCACAAAAAGAAAGAAAGTTTGAAAAGTAAAAGATATTTTAAATAGGAGATGGACTTTTCGGAAAGGTCCTACAATCTCTGTCACATGACTGCATCATTGGACTACACTGCCGAGAGCCAGGAAATGTAATTCCAGGCTCTCTGATTCACATCGCGTCTAGACTAGAGGAAACTAGTCTCAAACTTGACTTTTGCTGAAAAAAGAAAATCTAATTTGTCTCACGCTGCTCTCACATCAAAAGAAGGGGCACAATCTGTTGCTTTAAAATGAAGCAAAAGCTTGTGTTTTAGATGAACCAATGTGTAATAACACATTGCACCATCACCTGCACATTTGCTGTTGGCTTGGGAAATGAGAAGGTGAGTTATAAAGCAAACAATGCCGCTGCACTAAGTAAAAGCACATAATGCCTCTGCCTTGGAACAGCAATTTTTTTTATTTATTCTTATTTTTTACACACATAATATGGTCATGTTTGTTATCGTTGGTCAGATTCTGACCTTCCCAGTGATGCCTCACTTGACCTCGTGAAGTGTAAAGATCAGAGATGCAGGTTCCAAAGTCCCCCTGTTGTCCCTCACTGCAGTGCTACGGTCTAGGATGTTGATGAAACAATGGCATGTACCATCACCTCCACACTTGCTTGCAGTGTGTGAAATGAGAAGGTGAGTTAGTGCAGCATCACTCTTCACTTTGTAATCGTAAAATAAACAATAGTTCTGCGTTATAAAAAAGAGAAAAAATATAATATAATAGAAATATTTTTACATAAACAGGTAATGTTTGGTATCATTGGACGCAGGAACATAGCTGGTAACACGCACATGTGTTACATTTTTTTTTTTAGAAAGGATTTTACCAGGAAGGATACATTGAGATTTCTCTCATTTTCAAGTATGTCCTGGGTGGCGAGTAAGAAGATCTTGTTACAGATTGAAATAGATCAATGGATGTAAATTAGAAAAATGAATGTTTTTAAAACTCTGAATTGATTTAGGAAAGCTGAAAACTAGGGATATCCCCGTCTGATCTCAGTATTTTTTAGGGATTCACTTTATAAAGCCAATTAAACGCCAGAGTCCGAAAAATACAGGGCAGCTGGAATCACAGAGCATCCGCATTCATTAACATTGCAACATCTTCCTGCCGGATCGTAGGTCATGGAGGAGGTGGGGAAGATGCCGCTGGCCTCTCAACTGGAATTTTGGAGCCTCTGCATGTACGCTCTGTATCTTCCTTACCTGTTCAAGGGTCACGAAGGAAGCAAGAACGATACCGGGGTCAATTCAGAGGCTCCAGAATTTCCTTTTGCTTAGAGCCTCTGATCCTCCCTGGGGGAAAGTACCTGATGGGAAATCTCAATGCTGGAGAACCTGGATTGGACAGACCGGTCAAAAATCTCGATCTGGACATCCCAACTGAAATCCAGTAGGATATCTCAAGATCATCCTATAATTTCTACTCTTTTGTAACACCAGAGGGCAGGGAGTGGAGCGAGGTGACCATGCAGGCTGGTTATATAACGTGGCATTACACAGGGGAACACTGAGCACGTTAACATATAAACAGGTTGACTCGTGGCAGTAACAGGTTCATTAAAATTTAGAGGTTATTCACTAAGCACCGTTGATTTATTGAAATCATGGAATTACTTTGGGGATGTCCGGTGGATCCAATATGTAGAGAATTCCATAGACATTTTCACAGTTTCCACATTTGTTTCTGCCTAAGTTGTTCGACGTAGCTTTCAGCATGATATTCCTGGCAATTTCCACCATACTTTCTGATGAAGACGTCTAGTGATGTTTCAATGAAGATCAAGATCGCCACTTTAAAAATGTATTTATTTATAAAGTATTTTACCAGGAAGGATACATTGAGATTTCTCTCGTTTTCAAGTATGTCCTGGGTTCAAGAACATTGAATTGTTACAGAAATCCAAAGTAATAAATGCAAGATATTAAAAACAAAACACAAATATACAGATTAACACAGAAAATAAATATGTAGGAAATATAGTCACTATGTTACATGTTTACAGGTGAATTCTGTATTGAGGTATATTAATAGAGATCTCTTAAGTGGCTTTAGACTGGGGGAAGATTTGATGGCGTCTGGGAGGTTATTCCATAATTGCGGTGCTCTGTAGGAAAATGAGGATCGAGCCACTTTCTTTTTGTATTGTGGTATTGCAGGTAAGGTGCTGGTCCTGGATCAGAGGTTATAGGATGAGGAAACTGCTGCGGGAAGGAGCCTATTCAGGTCAGGTGGCAGCTTCCCAGAAAAGCTCTTAAACACCAGGTTGGAAAGGTGAAGGGTGCGTCTAGATTCCAGCGACGGCCAGTTTAGCTCTTTTAACATGTCACAATGGTGGGTCATGTAGTTACATTGTAGCACAAAGCGGCAGAATGAGTTATACAATGTAGTAAGTTTCTGAAGGTGTGTTTGCGGGGCAGCTACATACACTACATCTCCGTATTCAATAGCTGGCATAAGCATTTACCGGTGCTGAAGTGCAAACATTGCTGAGTGGAGAGTAGCCGCAGTTCACTCATTTACAGTGGTACTGCTGGTCACTGTTCGCCGCAACTTTGCCCCCCGGTGTTGAATTTTTCTTCTCTGGATAGCCAAAGTTCACTCTAGTTACTACAATGGGGATTTTTACCATTATTTGCAGCTAAGGTGAACTACGGTGCCTCAACTGTGCTTAGTGAATAACCCCTTAAAAGGAGCATTGCACACATCCTGACTGCTTTACCGGTTTAAAGTGATCAGGCTGTGTTGAGTGCACCCCTCCGGTGCCGCTTGGCTTGTAGCACGGTGCGCAGCAGAGGAGTTTTCTCTGCCCACACACCAGCCTCGCCAAGCAGCCAGGATTTTGAATTTCCCGTCTGCTGGTTACTATTGATGTCAGCACTTTCACATCAACCTCTCTCACTCCGTCTGCGATAGCGAGTGTTCTCAGAGAGGCAGAACAATGAATTGGTTCTATACATGTGCGAGCAGCTCCGATCCATCGTTCTGCGCCGGCGCTACGGAATCTGCATACAGAAAGTACACATGTTCTGAGTGATGCACAGTTTGCGTATCATACGTAAAAGAGCTGCTGGGACTTGTGAATTTTGCAAGCCATGAGCTGATAGGGACAAGCAGCAGACACAGAGAAAAGGTGAGTATATACTGCTAAAAGAATGAATAATTGTGCAGATGCTGTTAACAGCATCGACCCCGTTATTTCAGGACATAAAAGGGGGGTGATTTTTTTATATTAAAGTGTTCCTTTAAAGATTTCAAATATTCTGGACAGAAATTTTTTAAAACTGTTCCTTTTGAACAATGTGCGGCGGCCGGAGCAGAGGGTGGTGTAAATGGAATTCCTGTCATTCGCCGTGCGCTCATCGAATGCCCTTTTACCTACTTTACAAATCAGTTTCTCTGTCATGTGTTTAAGAGAGACGTGACTTAGCATTTCCTCTGCTGTTTGGCAGAGCTTTGTTCCATTCACATGGGAGGAGAAAGCTTTGTCATTTATTCTTTAGAGGACTCATTGTTTATTATGAAATTAAACTGTTTGGTCAAAAATCCCCAACTGGGACAAAATGCTCAATTCTACTGTGATTGTGGCCGAGATATTTTAGTCTATATTGTGTCATTAATCACAATTCTATCCTTAGTGAATCGCTGCCCCTTTGTAATGGAGGGTTTGGTGTTTTTTTTTAACCATTCCAGACAAAATAAGATTAGATTACTTTTGAGATTGCTTTTTCTCAAAGTGTTCCCGAGGAAGGCTGTTCAACGAAACAAAGGGATTCTTAAGGAAGGCTGTTCAACAAAACAAAGGGGTCCCCAAGGGTGTCTCTTAAGTAAAATGCTACAAGTTGTGTAATATGTTGCTGAACCTGAACGTATATGTATTTGTTTAGCGACTAGTTTTTACTTTTATCTTGTTTTTTGAATGTGTGTTATCTGCATATGTTATGGGTAAAGTCTGAAATTCGTCTCCCGGTGGTTGTCTGTCGAGCTCTCTGGGATGGTTAGTGGAAGGGGGCTACCTCATGGTGGTAAACTTCTCATGGAAGGGAGTGGAGGATTTGCCGACTCTGGGGGGAAAAGAGCTCCATTGTCCTCCCTCGAGACTTTCAACCTGCACTAAATTAGATCATATCTCCATTCCTACCACAGTGGACATTGTTTTGCGAGACCACTCACGCCATTTGAAAAATTTTGCAGAGTGGGTCTTGCTCTTGTTCTCTACCACTAATGCTCTCATTCAGTCCTCTAATACTGCGCCACTTCTTTACCAGAATTTGTGGGAAACGATCATGTCGGTTACCTTTCCTCCTGACCATTGGGCTAATATGCTTATATTGGTACATAAAGCTACTATTGCCACTAAGGTTCAAGAAACGTCCTATACGTTGTTCTTCTGGTACAGGACTCCTCTGCTGCTATCTCAGATGTTTCCTACTGTCTCATCGAACTGCTTGCGCTGTGATTCGGTCGTTGGTACATACCGCCATCTCCTCTGGTGGGTGTCACGTTCAGCCACTATGGCGGTACCCGGCATGCGCCAAGTAGGGCCCAGGTATGAGGAAAAGCCGCTATATGCAGAGATGCGTGACACAATGATCTAGGATATGTGAATAAACCACAGGAGACACTGGGGACCTCTGCACGGCTATACCGAAGGAGCCCTATACTGATAGATCGGTCCTTAGAGTGGCCGAATCTGCACTAATAGAAAAAGGTTACCTATGTAGCCGTGCAGAGTCCTGGGGAAAACACAGACACCTGAAGGAGTGTACTCAACAACTTGCAGGGAAGGACTTCAATATACAAAAGCCGTGGTCTACAGGGATACACAACATATAATACAATATGCACAGAACAGCTAGGGATGTCCAGAAGAGTCGTCAATAAATAAGCCAGGAGTCAAAACCAAAACGTATACCTTGAGCCATAGCGGGGATACAGCACCATAGAAAATCCGTCAGCCAGGCCAGAGGGTCAATACCAGGAAGTCAATCAGAACATGAAACTCAGACAATGGGGAAACACTGAAAAAGCACTAGGATAGAATAACAGGGAGCTCTCAGGAACAAATCTGTAGCTGAAGTGAACCAGGATGCAAGAGCATGGTGATATGGGCCCATGGCTTTAAATAGGGGAGTAATCAGCCCATATCACCAGCAGAAGCTCAACGAGCAAAGAACTTAACCCCTGAGCTGCATGTCAGGGAAAGCAGCACAGGGAAACACAGACATAAGGAATACAGAGGGCAGGGAGACAGGGTTGGAACGTGGGAACGTGACAGTGGGACTGTTCGGTACTTGTTCCTTATCGGCGCATGATATGTGCAGCTGTTAGAGAAGTGACGTATGTTGAACTTGCTTTTACACCTGTGTGTGTCTGTAGCTACTTCAGCTCCCATTGCAGCTTTAGGTGGTCAAACGTTCTGTTTTGGCTCACCTCATTCGGGCGGCGATGTCGTTGATCCCGCTTTACTGGAAGAAGACTCAAAATCGCTTCCAGGCGGGAATGGATTGTAAAAGGTGGAAGAGTTTTGCGCCATCGAGGGTCTGCTGGCTGCTTCCCAAGGGGATGTGGCTGGCTTTGCTGCAGTGTCTTTACTGGGAACCAGAGGCGTAACTAGAAACCTCAGGGCCCGGTGCAAGAATCCATGAAGGGCCACCCTCATCGGCTGTGGGGAGGGGCTGAGGCGGTCCATATAAGTCAATGCCCCATGCCTTCAAGACCCACCCTCCGCGCGGTCCCCAGATACATGTATACCCTGATATCAGACCCCCAGTATCAGACCCCAGTAATTAGCCAGTATCAGACTCCAGTAATTAGCCAGTATCAGACCCCCAGTAATTAGCCAGTAACAGACCCCAGTAATTAGCCAGCATCAGACCCCAGTAATTAGCCAGACAGTATCAGACCACACACACATGCCACTCATTGGAGCCAGACTCGGGGGCCCCACTAGAGCTGGACTCGGTTACCTGGTGGTTGGTGCTGACGCCGGCGGGAGAGAAGCTGCTGCAGCCTATGGGATGGATCCGCCCCCCACGTGTGATGCGCCTTAATCAAGCTAGCTGACTGGCTGCATGTGTGTGTGGGCGTGGTCAGCCAGCGGCACTGCTCCCAGGTGCCGGAAAAAATAGTGCCGAAACTCCGCGGCTGCCTGGGCCCCCCTCCAGTGTTGGAATGCCAGGGCCCGATCGCAGGTTTATCCAGATTTCAGAATTTAGACGTAGTGTAGTGCTGTTTTAGTTCTGTTGCTGTAATTACTCGTTTTTGGCCACCAGGGGGAGACAAGCGCAATGTAAACTATACTGGACACATTGGGACTACGTTTTCCAGCATGCTTTGGGGCAGAGACAGGAAGTGGGTGGGGAGAACGGAGAGACATCCGCAGCCTCGTTCGGAGGAGAGCCAGTGCGCGCCGAGGGGTGAACAGAGCAAGATGCACGTGTGACAGGGAGCGATTGTGACCAGGCCGGAGCGCAGGTGCTGCCCTGCGGACGCTGGAGATCGGTTTCAGTGACTTGCCAGAGACCTAGTAATCCACCGCTGAGAGGTTTGCACAGACACAGAGCTGCAGATTGGACCCCGAGTTAGGAGACCGCGATGATCTAATGGTAGTGCAGGCGGTAAGCTGAAAATCTTGTTGCAAAGACAGAAAAGCAAGAAAAGCGGATCCGGTGGCACAGAGTCCCAGCCAAATCGAGCGGAGAGACGTCCTTGGTCGAGCAGGGGAGCAGATTGTCTGGCGGATGGGTGAGAGGCCTTCCAGGCCACAGTAAAGTTAACAAAGCACGCTGCAGTTTGCTTAAATCTACAGGGCCCCAACGTGACTAGTCGAAGATACACTGAATCCATTCACTGGCCAGTCGAATCTAGTACCCGGGTACCAACACACACATACACGCACACCTTCTTGGGACACAACCTGTACGGGACTTACACTCCGGCAACGAAGGGGTTAAAATTTCCTTTTTACCGCTGCGCGTTTCTCGCATTACAGATTCCTGTAAATATATAATTGAGATATATATATATATATATATAATCAGTTTTGAAATGTTCACCATGTGGTAAAAGCTGGTATTATGTACCCATGCATGGAGCTCTTGTTGCAGGATTTTGAATGTGTTTGTCTGGAGTGCTCGCTCCATGTTTTTGTTTTGTATTTTATTCTGAGACGCACCCGCACTGAAACGCTTAGTTAAGGCTGAGTGCTACCCCCCCCCTCCATGTTTTTTGTATGTATTTCCTGGGTATGCACCCCTCCCTGCCACAGGTACTCCTCCTCCAGGTTCTATTTAACCTTGATCTGCAGGAGCTCCATGAAGGGACCTGTTCCTCAGTAAGTGAGTTTATCCCATTATGGGCAGTCATTAGGTTTGCAGAGTAGGACCTGCCAGAGGGTGGATTACATTGACGCTGTTGGCAGGCTTAAGCAATTCACGGCCGTTCATTGCGAACCAAATTTCCACCATTTTATTCAGCAAAGCTCAGTTATGAAATGTTCACCATGTGGTAAAAGCTGGTATTATGTACCCATGCATGGAGCTGTTGTTGCAGGTTTTTGAATGTGTTTGTCTGGAGTGCTCTCTCCATGTTTTTGTTTTATATATACACACACACCGTGCTTGCTTTATATATGCCAGTTTATTTGAGACCAGTAAACTATATAACTTATAAAATCCACAACAGTGCTGGTGTATATTTATTCCCTAGTGCGGGGAGACTGACCCGAGGTTAAATTCAGCGGCTCCTCCGGGAGTGAGCGCTACAGTAACATAGAGCTTTTTAATAGTATGAAATAAATATATAATATTACATATTATATTGGGGAGCAAAAATTTATAAATGTATACCTAAAGAGGGGTCCTAGGTCCAAAGAAAGGTAGTCCTATGGCCCTTGGGCATGGCGACCAGTGTGCAGGGAGAAAGAGAGGGAATGGGGCCAAGTGAGAGCCCAACATCGTCCTCCGAAGAGATATTTATTCCGATCTCCCCCTGATAGAGGTCCTATTCCCACTTTCCCAAAGTAAGAGGCCTCATCTTCTACCCACTCACAGTGGTCAGTCCCATTTCCCCCTCCTCCCTTCCCCAGTTCAGTGGACAGCCCTATTCCTCAATGCCTCCTACACTGGTTGGCTCCATTTCTTCTGTGCCAGGGGAGCGTTCGGCCTCATCACATGCCACTGCCTTCACACTGGATGTGGCACACTAGCGAGCAGAGGAAGCAGCGTATTCACCCGGTGGGACCAGGCTCGACCTCGGAGAATAGCGGAGCTCCGTATGGAGCGTGATGAACCTGTGGCTGATACAGGGTCAGGGCTCTTACACCTGCTCATGCTGCATTTAATCACAAGCAGTGGACCCCAACCCTGTTCCTCATGGTCCCTCTAACAGGTCAGGTTTGCAGGATATGTGAAGCACAGCACAGGTGATATGATTTGCTGCTCAGTGATTGCAGGATTCAGTCTGCATTTCCAAGGTGATCTGCAAAACCTGACCTGTTGGGAACCACTGAAATAAAAGTATGGCTTTTTGGAAAGGTTTCTTTACCAATGCTTACACATTTCTAGGTTCAAAAGGACGTAACTACACTTTAAACCAATGGTTCCCAACCGTGGTCCCCAAGTCCCCCCAACAGGTCAGGTTTGCAGGATATGTGAAGCACAGCACAGGTGATATGATTTGCTGCTCAGTGATTGCAGGATTCAGTCTGCATTTCCACAAGGTGATCTGCAAAACCTGGCCTGTTAGGGAGTACTTGAGGACCGTGGTTAAACAACTATTGTTTTTGTATTATGATATTGCAGCCTTGCAGGTTCTCTCTCCTATCGATGGGCACCTGGAGTTGCTAATGAGAGCAACTGAGCAGGTCATGGTGATTTTGTTTTGGATTTTTTAAATATGCCCCAGTTGAGGCTACTTTAGAAATGATTGAGAGGAGAGAGCAAGATAACTCCTCCATGTGTGGCCCCCCTGCTCATTAATCAGTGCACACTGCAGCCCAATTCCTGGCAATGACAATTATGACACATTCATGACATAATAGGATTAGGCCTGCCAGATCAGCCATGTTTTCAAGGACGCATATTACGGTTTATGCAGACGAGTCGGAGTGTACAGGGTTTGTGCTGCCCTGCAACATGTATAATGCATGTGCTTGAGCAGGGAAACCAGTTGCCTATTCAAGAAAGCTCACATGGATTACTCCGATTTCTTATCTGACAGATATGGATTCTACATGCTGAGGGGTTGTGTTTTTTATGCCCATCAGTATGAATAAATTATACTTATCCACGAAAACACGGAGGATCCTGCAACTCTAAATAGGATATTAGATGAAAAATGTTAACCCTTTGATAAATACCACCAGCAGGCGCATGGTTCTCTAATCCTATCTTAAAAGAGAATAGTGAAAGTACAAAGCATTGAAGAATCACCATGGAAACCGAAAGGATCAGGTTACTCTTTTCCCTTTTCATAACTTTGTACATAAACCTCTTTAGAATTTGTCTGTGCTGTAGGTTTGTTTATTCTGCACAATTTATTTTATACCATTTTGATGACAGTGTTTTTTTTGCTCCTGTATCATTATGTGTCCCGAAGATCCCAATCCTTTCCCATGGCATGTTTAGGTTTTATAATTGTTTAGGTTTTTCTAAATGTTACAGTGCAGCACTTGTCCACGTGCTCCCCTCTGCATGAAATGCATGATATGTGTCCAGGAAAATATGGCTGATCTGGCAAGCCTAAATTGGAGTAAAGGCAGATTAAGATATCTGACGATGGGAAACCTACATGGTTATTCAAAGAGCTCCGAATTGCTGGCGAAAGGGAAATTCGTTCGGTTACCTTTCCTGGCCATTCAGAGAGCAGGCAGTTTGCCAAATGTTGGTGAATAGGGATGAGCTGTTCGGTTCGATCAGTTCGGAGTTCGATTCGAACTTTGGCCGTTCGCAAGTTCGCGAACTTCGAACTTTTTGGCGTGTTCGGTTCGCATTTTTTTTTTTAAAAAAGTATAGAAAAAAAAAAAAAAAAAATCTAGAAATAAAGAGACTCTTTACTGCAGAATATTATAAGCAACGGTTTATTAGATATTGAATTAAAAACTAATGTGTACATGCAAAGATGCTCACCTCTAAATGACCTGTGTTCTCAAATGGTAAACAACAGGTGTTTTTAGTCTGGTCTAATGAATTTTATACATTGTATGTATGTAGACTATACTGAGGGTGTGGTGTCTGCTTCTGAGAAGTGTTAATTTCTCTACTAAATCTTCCTCTAATATGCTGCATTTCACTGCTGTGTGCTCAGCTCATTTTTACCGCTTTCGCTCATCATGATTAAGCGCGTTTTGAAGCCACATTTTATTAAAAGACCCAGACATATTAGATATCATTCTTTCCGGCAGACTCCGCAGATTCATAATATATCATTTTTATATGTATACGTCATGTTCTGGCTGTATATTATGACAAAAAAATGCAATAAAAATTGAATTTTTAATCATCTGCCGTGTGTAAAGTGTTTTTTTTCCACATTTTAGCACATGAGCATTTGTGGTTATGTTTTCTATGGGGTGCGCTTATACAAAAATTAGAAATGGGGACTTGTTAAATTTTGTGGGGGGAATTACGTGATTTATAGCAAACACACCCCATAGAAAAAAATCATTAGTGCAGCATCATTGTTCACATTATAATTGAAATGTGAACAATATTGCTGCATTAATAAAAATAACACACAAAAAAAACCACAGGTTTTTATTTTGTTTATTTTTTTTTTACTTTATACCTGGTCATGTTGGGTATCAATCAAAAGGCCATGCTCAGGCCTTTCGATTGACACCCTCCATGACCCCCTAGCTGCCTGGAGATATCGGGGTTCAAATGAACCCCCTATCTCCACCAGGGGATTCCGGGCAGCTAGGGGTTCCCTGGCTATCTGACGTCATCACGCTATGCGTGAGGACGTCAGGCAGTGAGGGGGGAACCAGGGGTGGAGCCGCCATCCAAGATGTGTGGGACCTCCCGATCGGGAGGGAGAGGGAGGGGGGGGTCGCCTGGAAATGACGTCATCGCGCAATGATGTCAGTTACGTCGGGAGGCGCTTGACTTCAGCGTCTGAGGACTCTGAAGTCAGAACGCTGCGGGACCCCCCGGACAGAGAGGTAAGTATCTCCGCCGGGGGTCCCGCAAAGCTGATGACGTGTGGGACACGTCCTCCTCAGCATACAGCGGGAGTAACTGAGGACGTGTCCCATACGTTGTCAGCAGTGAAGGGGTTAAAAACGTATTTTTTTTTAACTTTTTGTCCTTGTTTCCTGTCCCCCAGGGCACTACCCGGACAATGTTTTTAAATGTTTCTATACATCCTAGAAATCCACCACTTCACAGGTAGGTTATGGGGACCTCCTAGGCACGATATTTAAAAGAATTTTTCGTTTTTATTTTTAACCCTTATTTCATGGAAAACTCATGTCCCTTTATTGATTTTTTTTTTTTTACTTTTTGTCCTTGTTTCCTGTCCCTCAGGGCACTACCCGGCCCCCATACACCTTTTATGACAAATATCCAGCATATATGCCCTCTTGGAGGGCACTCTAAAAATCGAATTTTGAGTCCCATTGACTTGTATTGAGTTCGAATTCGAACCGAACTCGGGGGTGTTCGGCTCATCCCTATTGGTGAATTGCCTGTTGGAGAGCAGTGAATCCCCATAGAGAAGCAATGCTTCGCCTATTCAGAGAACACAAACCAGCAGTGAAAAGTTGCCAAATTGCCCAGCTGTTCGGTGGTTTAATGCGACAGGTTTATTCAGGCGAATCCCATAGGCTTCAATGTTAAAAATATTCCCGTTTTAATTCAATATCTAATAAACCGTTCCTTATAATATTCTGCAGTAATGAGTCTCTTTATAGATTTTTTTTAGGCATTTTTTGGGATTTTTTTGCTCTCTATTTTAAATAGTTTTTTCTGTAACAGGCCTTTTTATTATCATTCATTGGATCTTATATGTAAATTTCAGACATTTTCGTTCTGTAGTTTCTTTGCAAACAGCGTTTCACTTTTCAACCATTCAAGCGTACTGGTTTTTTTTTTTTTTACTCCAGTCGTCTGCGGTGTCACGTTTTTCCGGCAGCTGCTCTGCGCTGTGATCGGCGGATGCTTGGGTTTCTCCGGCGGGGTTAATCCAGATGTTTTTGCAGGGTTTCGGTGTGCATTCGCCTGGGTTTCGCTGTGAGTGTTCGGCAGGTTTGCGGCTGCTTTTCCCTGCACTACGACAGCCCTGTGGGGCTTACTGAATACACCGCAGGGTCGCCGAAATGGGATCGCCAAATCGCACCAATTTGAAGAGAACGAAAAGTCACTGAACTTGCTTTGACATTTCGATTCTTTTTGAATAACCCTGCTAGACAGGGGCGTCGTAACGTGGGGGCGGGGGTGCGGCCCGCACCATGTGACACCGTCACCCTAAGGGCGGGTGTATCACCCTGCGCAGCGTGTTCACTCCCTGCGAGCGTCCGAAGCTATGCAGCTTCGGCGCTCGCCTGGGGGAAACACGTGACCAGCCGATCGCAGCTGGTCACGTGGCTCCCCCAGGCGAGTGCCCAAGCTGCACGCCGCCGGACGCTCAGAGGGAGCGAACATGCGGCGCAGGAGGTGAGCTGGGGCCATTATCCATGAGCTGGGGCCATTATCCATGAGCTGGGGCAGTATCCATGAGCTGGGGCAGTATCCATGAGCTGGGGCCATATCCATGAGCTGGGGGCATATCCATGAGCTGCTGGGGCAATATCCATGAGCTGCTGGGGCAGTATCCATGAGCTGCTGGGGCAGTATCCATGAGCTGCTGGGGCAAATCCATGAGCTGGGGCATTATCCATGTGCTGGGGCAGTATATCCATGAGCTGGGGCAATATCCATGAGCTGGGGCATTATCCATGAGCTGGGGCATTATCCATGAGCTGGGGAATTATCCATGAGCTGGGGCAATATCAATGAGAGGAGCTGGGGGCATAGCCATGAGAGGAGCTGGGACAAAATCCATGAGAGGACCTGGGACATAATCCATGAGAGGAGCTGGGACATAATCCATGAGAGGAGCTGGGGCAGTATATCCATGAGAGGAGCTGGGGCAATATCCATGAGAGGAGCTGGGGCAATGTCCATGAGAGGAGCTGGGGCAATATCCATGAAAGCTGCTGGGGCAATATCCATGAGCTGGGGCATTATCCATGAGCTGGGGAATTATCCATGAGCTGGGGCAATATCAATGAGAGGAGCTGGGGGCATAGCC
This sequence comes from Leptobrachium leishanense, assembly GCA_009667805.1. Classification (NCBI taxonomy): domain Eukaryota; kingdom Metazoa; phylum Chordata; class Amphibia; order Anura; family Megophryidae; genus Leptobrachium; species Leptobrachium leishanense. The sequence goes on along the minus strand of CM019067.1, from coordinate 47,995,069 downwards.
ATGAGAGGAGCTGGGGCATAGCCATGAGAGGAGCTGGGACATAATCCATGAGAGGAGCTGGGGCAGTATATCCATGAGAGGAGCTGGGGCAGTATATCCTAGAGAGGAGCTGGGGCAATGTCCATGAGAGGAGCTGGGGCAATATCCATGAAAGCTGCTGGGCATTATCCATGAGAGCTGGGGCAGTATCCATGTGTGCTGGGGGCAGTATGCATGTGTGCTGGGAGCATATCCATGAGAGCTGGGGCAATATCCATGTGTGAGCTGGTCTGGGGCAATATATCCATGTGTGAGCTGGTCTGGGGCAATATATCCATGTGTGAACTGAGGCGCAATATATCCGTGTGTGAGCTGAGGCGCAATATATCCATATGTGAGCTGAGGCGCAATATATCCATATGTGAGCTGAGGCGCAATATATCCATATGTGAGCTGAGGTGCAATATATATCTATGGGTGAGCTGCTGGGGGCAATATATAATTGTGAACTGGGGCAATATATCCATATGTGAGCTGGGGGCAATATATATCCATGGGTGAACTGCTGGGGGCAATATATATCCATGTGTGCTTTCACTGCCATCGAACAGGCACTGTACTTGCTGGCAGTTGGCAAAAATTTGTGTGAGCATATGAGAGAGCTCCACAGCAATAAACCTCACAGTAATGTGCGCCGTGTGTATGAGCATTCAGTGTTATATGGAAGTACTGATTTAGGAGTAAGAGTAGTTAAAAAAAAATCCGTAAAACTCGGGGGGGGGGGTGACACCATAACTTACCGCACCGGGTGACACCAACCCTAGTGACGCCACTGCTGCTAGAGTCAGTGTTGCAGTCCTCCACGCCTCTGTCCCTCGAGGGGGGAGGCTAGGATTTCCTAATATCTCCCTTTATTATAAAGGCAGCTCTCTTGGCCTTACTGGGCTCCACTATATCCTGACCGGCCCTGCCTCAATGGACCGTGCCTATATTTTCGTCCTTCTCTCCATTTCGACTGATGGCTGTTGTATGGCTTCCAAAACCTCGGCGTCCTCCTCCCTTTGGTGAAGCTGTTATTGCATACTTCGGACTCAACTAGGGGCCTTTTATGCCACAACCACCCGTTGCATTTGGCCACGCTGTTGTGACGGCCGTCACATACAAAATTCCTAATTTTAACGCCCGTTCGTGGACAGAGGGTGGTGTTTCCGGACTCGTGGACCTGTTTCCATCTAATGGTTTTCTGCCTTACAAACAATTGGTGAACAAATACAAATTGTCTGGTAAACTTCAGATCTCCTACCTTCAGCTTAAATCCCTGTTGACACCATACGACCTAACAGGCCCGTCATCGCTGTCCATACCTACCTTGTCCCCCTTTGAACTCCATTGTGTGGTAACAACCCATACTACCAGACTCCTTTCTTTATTATTATTGTCACCATTTATATAGCGCCAACAGTTTCCGCAGCGCTTTACAATAACCAAAGGGAACGAAATACAAATAAACGGACTTAAGATGGAAACAAGAGGTGTAGTAGAGGGCCCTGCTCATAGGAGCTTACAGTCTAGATTTATGTCATAGCTTACTCATGTCACCATCTCCTACCTGGAAATTTAAGTTTCAAATAACTTGGGAAACAGCCTTGGGTTTTACACTGTCCCCTGGAGACTGGAGAGGTGGACCACCTGCTTTGAGCACGACAGTGGGAAATTTAGGTGTGCTACCCTACAGGAAGCTAGGAAGAAATTGTTGTACCAATGGTACTTGACAGCTGATAGATATAGTCCCTTTAGTACCTCACACTCTTCTACATGCTGGAGATGCTCTGCATCCCGAGGCTCTTTTATCCATGTGTGGTGGTATTGCCCGTGGCTGCTGACATTCTGGGGTGACGTGGCAGTATTCGTGAATACCACCTTTCTTCCCGATGCTAATATATTCCTGATCCAATTGTTTCCTAAAGAGCTTTCCCCTGCCCAACGTAAGATGTTGGCCCATATTTTGACCTCTACTGGTCTCCTTATAGCATCTAAATGGCGATCCCCCTCGCTCCGATCGATTGATGATGTGAGACGTAAATTTGAGGGGATTAGATCTCTGGATGCTGTTGCGGCCTCTGTCTCGGGTGTCTCCCCAACCCTTTGAGATTTCTGGTATATTTGGGACTTGTTTTTTTTCTCGTGAGGCCCCCCCTACTCTATTTAGGATTCCTTGCTACTAGAGTTCTGCTCCAGGAATGTGCATTGTTCCTCTAGAGCAGTGGTTCCCAACCCTGGTCCTCAAGTACCCCTACCAGGCCAGGTTTTAAGGATTCTCTTGGGGAAATGCAGACTGAATCCTGCAATCACTGAGCAGCAAATCAAATCACCTGTGCTGTGCTTCAGATATCTGGAAAACCTGGCCTGTTAGGGGGTCCTGAGGACCGCGGTTGGGAACCACTGCTCTAGAGTGTATGGTAAATTGATATGTCCAATTTGCAGGTTCCTCCGGTGGAATCACGCCCCCCCCCCTTCCATCTTTTTATTGTTTATGTGTGTCCTTCGCCCACACTGCTCTTTTTTTTTTCTTCTGATACAGAATTGGACTCTTCTGCTACTGTTTTAAGTGTTCTGCGATACCGCTGCGGCACCTGTATGTGAACATATATGCTTTAGGCGATTTCTTATGTCCAGCCCCTGTTATAATTGTACTGTCTTGTGTTGTTTACTGCTGTTCTATATATCTTTTTTGTTTTGAAGATGCTAATAAACTTGTTATGCAAAAAAAATAAAGATATCTGACGATGAATTCTTCTATTTAGTTACTTTTTAAAAAAATAGCAAGCGAGCTTTCTTCGAGTCAAAATATGCGTTCTCTTAGTAAACATCCTACCACCCAACACTGATTTCTTGGAACAAATTCCAAGTATTGCACAAAACAGCCTTTCATGATCCTCTGCAGCACACCCCTACCACTCCCCCACCACTCCCCCAGAACCAGCCTCTCCTCCCATATGCTTTGAATTAATGTGATGCAGGAACGCAAACGACTTTAAATATGCAGATACAGCCTGTTTACTGTTCACATGGCGAGCTCCTCTCACACCAGCATATGAAATCAATCCATAAGCAGAGCTGGTGTGCGCTGGTCATTGAAAGATCACAGTAAAACATGGTTTATTATCCTGTTTATTCATATCGACTCACTGTCTGCAGCCAATCCTTTCTTCTTAGTTCTCACCATAGGCTTACGGTTACCAGGTCGATCATGTTTTCCTGACCAAATATGGAGAGCACAGGGAAAAGTGCTGCCCTGCAACATGTATAATTCATAAAATGCAGGTAGGAAATCAAGACAGGTCACCTGGGATTTCATTTATTTTCTTTACCTGCACATATGAGTTAAACGTTGTAACGGTAGTCCCTTTGGACTCTGATGAACCTAGAGATGCATTTGGGAGGTGCAGGCTTGATGTTTTATATTGTTTCCCAGCCCTCTCCTATGTTGGAGTTACCCTGTGCCTACAGTTCTGTTATATTATATTTTTCCCTTATGTATTTTTTGTAGCGACTCTTAGGGTAAATAGCACAGTATATACCACATCTGTAAGTAATGGATTCCTTTGTCTTTCCCTGCTTCCATCAACACCACCACACCAGCAACTGGCTGAAACTAGTTCTCCCTGCCTCTTGCTTCAGTCTTTGTCACCAGGGCATGCGTGTGGAGGCTCCGCAGCATGAAAGTGCCAGGGCGTATTTTCCATTGTTTTTCTGTACATCCCCCTGCCTGTGTTTGTAACTGTAAGCCCTGTAAATATAGTAACTCCCAGTTTGGTTTTCACCCTGCAAGGAGCTCCAGTTATTGACTGGGTTTTGGGCCAAAATCAGTGCTTCTTCGGGATACTGACGGCGAGGGGAGCATTCTACACGTGGTACAGAACCCCACGTTACATACACACTGCAGGGTTATATTTTTCATTCACTGCCCACCAGCATGAATACATTATATTTGTCTGGGAAATCATGGCTGATCTGGCATGTCTACATAGGCTTGCGGTGTGGCTGGCAAGCACAGCAATGCCCTTTTATCGGGGAGGTGGGCTTAATACACAACAGGCTTCCTTCCACACATTGGAGGTGTATTTGTGAATGTTCCTTGTCTGGGTCAAGATAAACAGCATGTAAATTCACGAGCGCTGTATACACTTCCACAAGCAGGCGCTTTTGAGGAGTGGCTAAATTCAATCTTTGCAATGAAGGGGTTAAAGCTGAATTCCTGTGGTTTTTGGAGTAAGTTTAAAATTAATCTAGTCTGGTAAAAGAAGCACTTTGTATCAAATTAAAAGATCAATTTATTTTTCCCCTACAAGGAGCTCATTCTATTTAGTAATGTTGTCCGTCGTAAATGATATTGCCCGGGTATTAAATTATTCTGATTTAATTCAGAAGGTTGTTAGTGTTAAAGCCAGAAAGCTGCCCATCTCCATGTAATAATTGTAAAATTATTTTTTTTTGTGCTGGGGGTGCAATATGGAGATCTCTCCCCACGTAGAAAAAATTGCTAGGACCACACCTGCCTGCGTCAGACCCTGGCCGAAAGTCAGCAAAGTCAATCATCTGGCGATGAAAAGCCTCCTGGAGATTGGGGTGTTTAGGTCAAGAAGTCAGTGTAATATTATGCACAGATAATAGTCACCGTGTCACGGTAACGTATAATTATTCTTTATTTATAAAGCGCCAGCATATTCCGCAGCGCTGTACAATGTTCTCAATATAGACAGGGTTACAATACAATACTGTTATTGCCAAAACAAGTTGGGCTCTTTTGACAGCAAATCACTCGCTTTTATATGTGCGGTAGCATTTTGTGCAGACATGTATATTGTAAAAAATTGAGTCATACCCTGTCGAAGTTTACCTTCTCCCTCGCAGCCCTGTGGCATGCCGCAAGGCTCCAACAGGATGTCCCTCTGTTCAGTCTGTGTGCAGGGGCGCATCCGGGGGGGGGCAACGGGGCAATTACCCCCCCAAATATTACTGCCGGCCGCTGCGCACCGCCAAACTGAAGCTCTCTCACTAGTCTGAACATGCAAACAAGCTGCGCTGCGCGACAATCTCAGCGTCACTCACTCAGTGGTGTATTTAGGTTTGTAACTTGTGCGCCCTCTAATTTAAATTTGACACACCTTCCTGTCAAGTTCACACCTCTTCCTGTTTAAACCCCACCCCTTCCTCTCCAGCACTGATTGTATACTCAGTTTCCTCCACGATGATTGGGTCTGCTGGAACCGATCCTGATGGAGGATGGGAACCACAAGACTGCCGTGGATAGACATTATAGACTGTAAACTTGGGATAGTAAAATCACCATCAATTTAATCAGTATGAATTAAAACCATATGTGGACATGTAAATCCGACATGTTTCGTCGCACAGCAGCGACTTACTCAAGGATACTATCCTTTCAAAATATATACAGGGGGTTGCCACCTTTTCTTCAAGCCAAACCCAAACACTCTAGAGCTAGGCTTGGTCAGCATACTTCTTTTTGTAGTGTATCCATTATGCGTATATATTATGGCACGTGGTATGCATTGCATGGCAGACTGCTATGATGGCACACTGGTATTATGGCCTGTCAGACTGGTATTACAGCACACTGGTATGCATGGCAGACAGGTATTATGGCACACTGGTATGTATGTCAGACTGATGTGCACACTGGTATGTATGGCAGACTGGTATTATGGCACACTGGGTGGTATGTATGGCAGACTGGTATTAGGGCACACTGGCTGGTATGCATGGCAGACTGGTATGTATGGCAGACTAGTATTAAGAGAGGTGGGAAGGATTTACTTATCAAGATCAGATTCATTTGTTGTCACCATGATTCTTGGAGCCTGAGGAATGGATCCAGGTCCCTGAATGATTGCAGCAGGCACAGCTCAGAGCAGCTCGACTTGGGAGTCCTGCTGCATCTCTCAACTTGGTCATATGTGCCTGAGCGGGAGCAAGTGGCTGATGGGAGGCCGGAGGACCTGGCAGAGTGGGGAAGAAGAGACGTCACCGCACAACCCCCACATGTCAGTGACTGGTGGTGCGGAGCGTCTCTCACTCACACGCAGCCTGCCCTGCGTACGAGTGAAGATTCGAGGCGCAGGCAGCACAAATGTTCTGCTCTCCTCTTCAGCTGCCCCTGTAATAGCCGATCGGCAAAGGTGCAGCATGCTTAAGAGGGATGTGGATCCTCTACCGGTGTTTCTTGTTTCCCTGCCAACACCAACTTGGAATGCCCCTCCGAGTGACGCGTTTCCAGTCCACGTGACTAGGCGGCCGATCCTTGCTCTGGTCACTTCCGGTGGGCATCTTTGTAGTTCAAAGAAGGCTAGTGTCAGACTAACGCAGTATCAACGTGCGTTTAGCAGCACTAAATCACAGCTGTGCTAGCAGCAAATGACGTCCAATGCCGGGCAGCATATGAAGAACGGCCGCACAAAAGTGCGGCTGCGCAACGCAAGTGACAAACGAACGCATTTTTTCGAGAACGTGATACCGCTAGTACTGACGTACAGAGTGCGCTGCGTCCGCTAGCGGCGTGTGTGCGTGATTAGGAGATGTCAGACGCTGCTAATGTCCGGCCAACATAACGTTCAGACACAAAAAGGGTTTTATTGATGATCCGTACAAAATCACGGACGAAAATGCGCATCGAATGACCACTAATGCGTATTCCGTGAAAAAATGCGTCCATTCGTTCGAACGCACTTTTTCACGGACAACGCGAAAAATGCGTTAGTCTGACCCTAGCCTCAAAGTTTTTTTGGTAATTTCGGCAATCATAACGTCCAATTCCCGTGTTATACAGTCTCCATGCAAGCCCAAGGCTTTTTTTTTGCTGCCCCCCTAGAAAGTGCGGCCCTAGGCCTAGGCCTTGTTGGCCTAGGCCAGGGGTCAGCAACCTTGGCTCCCTAATGTTTTGGGAACTACATCTCCCATGATGCTTAGTCATCCATTAGACTGACTGAGCCACATGGGAAATGTAGTTCCCAAAACATCAAAGAGCCAAGGTTGCTGACCCCTGGCCTAGGCCATGATACTGCACTGCACGCTCTACTGTACATTTGGTGACTCGTGCAGCGGGCTAAATTTGAAACGCTCTCACTGGCCGCCACCGCTGGCCTGCCGCACTCAGTGGAAGCAGCCATCACGTGATTCATTGTCGGGTGCTGGTGACACAGTGCGCCTGCGCCAGGCTGCCTGCCGCCTGTCACATGGGCGGGAAATAGCAGGAGGCTCCACACAATCTCTGCACACAGTGCACTGCGGGACCAGCCATTCAGTGTGTGGCTGCTACGTGCGCACGCCACTCGCGCACGCAGAGTCAGTGATTGTGCCTGCCAGCCTGATCACTTCATCCAGGTGACGACCCAAATGAACCCAGGAATTTGTATAGATCAGGGGTCAGATCAGCAACCTTGGTTGGCTCCCTGATGTTTTGGGAACTACATTTCCCATGTGGCTCAGTCACCCATTAGGCTGACTGAGTGTATACAAAATATGAAATATATAACCTGAATCGGCGCAAATAATGCTTTCTGGGGTCCTGGGATTTCTCATATATATGGAAGAAATAATAAACAATAATTGTGCAGTACAGTGAGTGCTTTTAGTGGTATTAAATAATACAGATATTATCCCACTCACAAGTGTAGAGCCCATTCACTGGCTCTGAGTGGGTCCAGGCCTGCGGGTATGTTGCCTTCAAATTTCTCAGGTGACCCCCACCTTATCAAGGATGTGTTGTCCAAGGTCATGTAATAGAGAGAAGGAAAACAAAACTCATTGTGCATGTTTTTATGTTATGTAGCGCTGTGTTTAAAAAGACTGTTCTGCTGCATTTACTTGCAATGGCCACCGGAGGGAGACAGAGACCATGCTAAGATTATGCTGGACAAACACAGAAAACATTGGGACTACGTTTCCCGGCATGCTTTGGGGGCAGACACAGGAAGTGGGTGGGACACAGACCCTTACATCCTGAGCCTCGTGGGGAGAGTGGACAGAGCGCCAGGGAGTGCGAGAAGCAAGACACAGTGCTGCAGAGTGAGACAGTGGCTGGGCCGGGGTGCAGGCGGCCTGACAGAGTTGAAGACCGGGTTATTCAGCCTTATAAGAGGAAGACCCCGAGTTAGGAGCACTGCAGATCGATCGGACAGGGAGAGCAGGCGGTGAGCTGGACATCTTGCAGCAGCTACAGAAAGGCAAGACAGAGGATCCGGTAGCCCAGAGAATCCCAGCCAAGATCGAGCGGAGAGACGTCCTGGGTCGAGCGGAGCACCAAGTATCTGGCGGATTGGTGAGAGGCCTTCCAGGCCATTGTGAAAATAGAAAGCACGCTGCTGTTTGTTTCCAAAACCCACAGGGCCCCAACTTGACTAGTCGAAGATACCTCATAAGCAATTCACTGGCCAGTTGAATAGTGTACCCGGGTACCATAACACACAAACACTTACATTCCGGGACAGAACCTGTGCGGGACTCACTCCCCAATCAAAAAGGGGTTAAAGATAATTTTCCATTTATTTTCCGCTGCGCGTTTTCTCGAAATACGAAACCTTGTATTTCTTTTCCGCTGCGCGTTTACTCGAAATACGAAGCATCGTATTTCTTTTCCGCTGCGCGTTTTCTGCATTACGAAATACTGTAAATATATCTACGAACACCGTGTTATTCATTATATGCCATTTATTCTAGTAAACGATATAATTTATAAAATCCACAACGGTGCTGGAGTATATTTATTCCCTAGTGCGGGGAGACTGACCCAAGGTTCAATTTCAGCGGCTCCTCCGGGAGTGAGCGCTACAGTTATTTTAAATAAATTTTATTTTATTATCACTGTTCCTGTTGCTGCTGTGTTATCCTTTTGGACCTGTGGCGGTTTTCCTTTGGGTTTCCTCAACTAAAAAAACCCATGAGTGTGTATCCATAAGATAAAATCTCTGGTACATCATACTGAGAACTTTTACAGATCTGCACAAGGAGTTTTGTTTTCCTGCTCTCTATTACATGACCTTGGACAACACATCCTTGATAAGGTGGGGGTCACCTGAGAAATTTGAAGACAACATACCCGCAGGCCTGGACCCACTCAGAGCCAGTGAATGGGCTCTACACTTGTGAGTGGGATAATATCTGTATTATTTAATACCACTAAGGCTAGGGTCAGACGAACACATTTTCACGTTGTCTGTGAAAAAGTGCGTTCGAACGAATGGACGCATTTTTTCACGGAGTACGCGATAGCGGTCATACTATGCGCATTTGCGTCCGTGATTTTGTACGGATCATCAATAAAACACTTTGTGCATCTGGACGTTATGTTGGCCGGACATTAGCAGTGTCTGACATCTCCAATTCACGCACACACGCCGCTAGCGGACGCAGCGCACTCTGTACGACCGTACTAGCGGTTTTACGTTCTCGACAAAATGCGTTCGTTTTCCACTTGCGTTGCGCAGCCGGACTTTTGTGCGACCGTACTTCGTATATTGGCCGTCATTGCCCGGCATTTGCTGCTACTACGGCCGTGATTAAGTGCGCCTGCACGCGCGTTCGCACTGCGCTCGTCTGACCCTAGCCTAAAAGCACTCACTGTACTGCACAATTATTGTTTATTATTTCTTCCATATATATGAGAAATCCCAGGACCCCAGAAAGCATTATTTGCGCCGATTCAGGTTATATATTTCATATACATTGGTATAGGGGAAACCACTATATCCTGTATTTTGGCCATCTGGGGTGCCGTGGCGGTGGACACATGTTGTGTGGCGCTGTACCATCCTGTGTATAAATGACTGAGTGTATTGCCTAATCAATAAGCAATTAATCTATTATTTCAACAGGACACGAGACTGACTGGTTAAAGTAAAGGGGGGGAAACTTTTTTAAACAGTTAAACACACACACACACACACACACACACACACACACACACACACACACACCTCAATCAATTAACGCATCAACCTGAAACATCACAGTATTCACACATATGACAATTAAGGAACATCACTGTAGTTCTCTAATCACAATTATTTAAACCATCAAGCTTCAAATGTAGGTGCTGAGAGTAATGAGACACACATGGATGACATTAAAGCATTGTCTGAAAATAACCTTGATACAAATAGTTCAATAGTTGTGATAGTCAATTAACCCTTTTAGCTGCAGATGTAAATGTTGCCTCTGGCTGAGAGAGATGAGACACACATGAACGACATTAAAGCATGACAACAAAAGAATCCTGCTACAAATTGGTTAGTAGATATAAACACAAGTCACTAGTATTATTAGGATAAGCAATAAACACGTGTAACTAACTGAAAGCAATTTAGTAAATTAATTATTAGTACTGGATAATCTAGAAAAACTAGATGGTTAGAGAGTTTAATTAGACATTAATACAAAAAGCTACATCATTTATACGTTACCAAGGAGAGCTTTGTCATTCTGTATATAAGGCTGGTTTGAGATCACATTGGCAAGCTCTGACGCTTCCTTCTCTCCCATTTTCCTGCTCTTCACTAAAAATCCCTGGACTTCTTTTATACCATTTTTGAACATACAGTAGAAGCTCATGCCACAGCATGGGAAAACGTTGGCCAAGCGCTTCCCACCATGTGGAAAGTAAGAATTCCCCGGTATGTTTATTTGGTATCAAATTCGGCGTTCTTTTAGATATATTACCAATTTATTAGATATTACCCATTCTTAGAATTAGGAAACTAGGAATGGTTTTGGACTCAGATAAGTACACCCAGTCTGGCTTCCTTCCTTTATTAATTGTATTAGCTATACATACAGGGTTATTCAGAGAGCGTGAAAAGCAGGAGAATGACTGGAGAATTACTGGAGAATGAAAAATTCTAGGTCAAAATAGCCGATTTGCAAAGTGAGATGAAAGGGAGAATTTTTCTGGTTTGGCTATTTTGACCTAGAATTTTTCATTCTCCAGTCATTCTCCTGCTTTTCACACTCTCTGAATAACCCTGATAGTGCTATGGCATCCTGCAATCAGTTTCTTCTCACAGACACAGACCCTAAACTAATTTAACCCTTCCCATGAGAATCAAACAGTCAGTAAAATCTGATCAATTATTTCTATATATTGGGCTTATAAAATGCATTGTAACACACTGAGCCACATGTAGTTCCCAAAACATCAGGGAACCAAGGTTGCTGACCCCCCTGATTTAGGTGGTCGTGGGTTTGACAGTCCTGACCTGTCCTGGGCTGGCTTATTAAAACTGAAACCTTTAGGCTAGGGTCAGACGAAAGTATTTTCCCCCGCGAACGTGAAAAAGTGCGTCCGAACGCATTGACGTATTTTTTCACGGAATGCGCAAAAACGGTCAGACGACGTGCATTTTCGGGCGTGATTTTGTACGGATCGTCAATAAAACTCTTTTTGCGTCTGGACGTTATGTAGGCTGGACATTAGCAGTGTCTGACATCTCCTAATCACGCAAACACGCCGCTATGCCGCAGCTGCGCACTCAGTACGTCAGTACTAGCGGTTCTGCGTTCTCAGAAAAATGCGTTCAAATTCCACTTGCGTTGCACGGCCGGACTTTTGTGCGGCCGTACATCGTATATTGTCCGTCATTGCCCGTCATCTGCTGCTAGTGCGGCCGTAATTATGTGCGCCAGAACGCACGTTAAAAGTGCGCTGGTCTGACCCCAGCCTTAGGCTGGGTTCACACCTAAGTGTTTTTTGACGTGCGTAATACACGTGTTTTTTGACGCTCGTATCGCGTAAACGTGAAAAACGCACGAATGCGCATTGCAGCGCGTTCACGCTGCAGTCCATGGCTGCAAACAGGCTGCACTATGCCCCAAAGAAGCTCCTGTACTTCTTTGGACATAGGACGTTCTACAGCGCATTCCTATGCTCTGTAAAACGCTCAGGTTTGAATGGGCCCCATAGGAAATCATGGGATTTCCGTGTTTAGGCGTTTTACAGCGCAGAGGAACGCGCTGTAAAACGCCCAGGTGTGAACGGGGCCGTAATCATGTGTGTTTTATTGTTGCTTTTAAAATGAATGCAATTGCAAATTATGTTCTACATTATGTTCTACAGCGCTACAAAAATATGTCTAGCGCTAACACGGCAAGGGACACGACATTGCCCCTCCCGAGACTAGAGGCTCTGGATCCGCCCCTGATGTTAAACTGTGCACCGAAACAGACATGATCACTGCGTTCGTCTGACGTGGGCCTGAAAGATGCAAAGAAGGAAACTGATGATGATGTATATTTCTGTCTGTGTTTTCTGTTTCATTCTGAATGAAGGTGGAGGAGCTTGTGAATAAACACAGCTGGACGTACCTCCTCTCCTGCTTTATCACGTGCATTGGAGTGCATTGGCAGCCCCAGGCGTCAGTAAACAAGCAGTGAGTCAGAGTTTCTTAGTGCAATATATTTTTGCTTTCACCTTCCTCTAAGTCATAACGTTCTGTATAACAGAAACCAATTAAAATATAAATCACAGCACTGGAAACTTGCGTATAAAGAACAATATTATTTTCTAGAATGCACAATTCTTTAAACCACCTGGTTGCTGTCTCTTAACCTGCCACTCCACACACAAAACTTACCGTGTGTTAACCTCCCTGGCGGTTTTCCAGAGTGTGGCTCGGGGTTAGCTTTCATTGCCGAAAGCTGTAACCCCGAGCCACACTTGGGCTGCATACATACCTGTACCTGCGCTCCCTCACTGACCTCCGCGATCGCATTCTCCTACGGCGATCGCAGCGTCCTGGTTCCCTTCTCGTAAGAAGGGAACCAGGAAGTAGGACATCGCGTTCGTCCGGAGGGGACAGCGACGGAGTGCAGGGACAGGTATGTATCCAGCCCCGAGTGTGGCTTGGGGTTACCGCTTTCAGCAATGAAATTAAGCCCGAGCCACACTCTGATACCGCTAGGGGGCCAAATTGTAACGATTCTGACATATAAAATATGTCAGAAATTGAATCATAACACCAGGGAGGTTAAAGGGATATTGTATTAAAAATAGAGTTACCTTCTTTTGCTCTTAAATAAATGGGCAGAGGGATCGCTGGAATGGTCACAGTCTGTCCTTTCCAGTGATGCCTCTCTTTAACCCCTTAGGAGCCAGATTGCAGACTGCCGTCGCCGGATCGTGGACTTCTACCCATTGTGGCTGACATCTTGGATGTCAACCAAGCCTCCGGGGCCTCCCACCACCCACTGACTTCATCGCGCATGGGTGTGATGTCAGTTCGGGGAATTAACCCTTAGGCTGGGGTCAGACGAACGCAGTGTGAACGTGCGTTTAGCCGCACTTTATTACGGCCGTGGTAGCAGCAAATGACGTCTAACGCAGGCCCACACAAGAAGTACGGCCGCATGAAAGTTTGGCTGCTCAACGCAAGCGGCAAATTAACGCAATTTTGCAAGAACGTCAAACCGCTAGTACTGACGTACAGAGTGCGCTGCGTCCGCATAGCGGCGTGTGTGCGTGATTAGGAGATGTCAGACGCTGCTCATGTCCGGCCTACATAATGTCCAGACACCCAAAGTTTTACTGGTTTGGATCCGTATGAAATCATGGCCGAAATTGCGCATCGTATGACCGCTGTCGCGTATTCCGTGAAAAAGTACGTCCATGCGTTCGGACGCACTTTATTATGGACGATGCGAAAAATGTGTTCGTCTGACTCTAGCCTTAGCTGCAGGAGAATTCCTATGGAAATCTCTATGGTGGAGATAGTGGGTCTTTTGGACCCCCGTATCTCCCGACCGGTGGCAGCTAGAGGGTCATGTTTGGTATCATTGGAAAGGCCAGAACAAACATGAACAGGTTATGTGTAAAAGAAAATGTAAAAAAAGAAAAAATAAAAATAATTTTTATTTTATTTTTTTTAACGCAGTACTATTGTTCAATTTCGGTTATAATGTGAACAATGATACGGGCACTAACAAATGTTGTTTTTTCACTTTTAGCTACAATTGCGTATTTTGTCAGAAAAATACAGTAACGAGATCCCATTTAAAAAAAATTTTTTAACAAGCGTACCCCATAGAATATATAATCATAAAGGCTTGGATGATAAAATGTGAACAAATAATTTTACACACTGCAAAATTATTGAAATCTAAAAGGAAATTCATATTTTTTAAAAAAAAATTGTTATAGCATTCTGGCAGGACATGACGTATACATATAATAATGATATATAATGAATCTGCCTAGTCTGCCGTAAAAATAGGATATATAATTTGTCTGGGTCCTACAATAAAACATGACTTAAAATCCCGTTTAAACATGATGAGCACAAAACTGTCAAAATTAACTCAGCACACAGAGGTGAAATGGCTCACCAGTGAAGGGGTTAAAGAGAGGAGCTACATACTTACCCTTGTGATCTTTAGTTAATTACAGTGGAGATTAAATAAATCTGGATAGCAGCAGAACCAAATACATACAAAACGTCATATGTAATATCACTATTTAAACAAAATGTGTGTCAGGATTGTTCCTCTTAAAAACGGCCTCACAAACCTCAGACACACACAAAGAGAAACATACAGGGTTATTCAGAGAACGGTGAAAACCAGGAGAACTGTCAGGAGAAGAGAAAAATCTAGACCAAGTAGCCGATTTGGAAAGTGATATAAATGGGAGAATTTTTCTGGTTTGGCTATTTTGACTTAGAATTTTCACTTCTCCAGTCCTTCTCCTGAGTTTCACCTTTCTTTGAATAGACCTGACTGTGTATTCTGTGCACAAAAAATAAGTGCTGAAAAGATAGTAGCAATGCTCACACGCTAAAGAGCTCACTATTAGGATCACACGAATGTACAGGTGAGTTTCTCTTAGCCAGCATATTCCTGGCGTGACAGGTAAGATCAGCAGAAAAGTAAAGGGGCAACGTGTGGGAAAACACACTATTTTTGCAGAGGGAACGGAGTTCCCATTGCTCCCATACACTATAAAGCATGTATTCAGGTGTTCAATCAGTGGTTTCTCTGTTAAGCAGAAATATATGATTAATCATGTATTTATTGTTAAGTTTACATATATATATAAATATATCAGATTTGACTGTGTGTTTGTGTTAGGTGCAAAATGATAATTGCTAATTAGGGGACAGAAATCTTGGTGAGTTCCCACACTTCTTTTTTTAGGACTAAACCTCTCGGTCGTATAAAAGAGGGGAAAGAGAAAAGATTCCAGAACAGTGCAGATAGTATACACAGTGAACACAATCAAATGGTATGTACTGTAAGAAGAAAACTCACATGGTATAGAGCCACAGGGAATGGGGCTCTGCCTTTAAATGCCTTGAGGTTTGCTCTTTACAGGGCACAACCAACTCACGTTTTGCCAGAGAGCCTTCCTTGGTGCCATTGCACCCTATTCCCCATCTATACTATAATAGAGTAAGGCTTTGGCTGTCCGTCGCCAAAGCCCTACTGCGCATGCGCGCGCAACCAGCGGCGGTTGGTTGCGCGCGCATGCAACCGCCGCGGCACGAGCCGGCTGCCGGCTCGCCGCGGCGGTTACACATGCACACAGCAGCCGGGTAGAGGCTGCGCTCGCAGCCTCTACCCGGCTGCCGCGCGCATCCAACCCCCCGAGCGGCGAAGGGAAAGTTTCCCTCCGCCGCTCGGGGTTGGATGCGCGCGGCAGCCGGGTAGAGGCTGCGAGCGCAGCCTCTACCCGGCTGCTGTGCGCATCTAACGGGTCCCCCGAGCGGCGAAGGGAAAGTTCCCTCCGCCGCTCAGGGGTAGGATGCGCGCGGCAGCCGGGTAGAGGCGCAGCCTCTACCCGGCTGCCGCGCGCATCCTACCCCCCGAGCGGCGGAGGGAAAGTTCCCTCGCTTCCGCTTTGAAGGACCCAAGCCCCGGTCACGTGACCGGGGCTTGGGTCCTTCGAAAACAGGAAGCGGGGAAATCTTCACTTCCCTGGCGCCGCTCGACAGGTAAGTATGAGCGCTGGGGGACCATATCCATGACCTGGGGGCAAATCCATGAGCTGGGCAAATCCATGAGCTGGGCAAATCCATGAGCTGGGGGCAAATCCATGTGCTGGGGCAAATCCATGAGCTGGGGCAAATCCATGACCTGGGGCAAATCCATGAGCTGGGGCAAATCCATGAGCTGGGGGCAAATATCCACGTGCTGGGGCAGTATCCACGTGCTGGGGCAAATCCATGAGCTGGGGGCAAATCCATGAGCTGGGGCAAAATGAGCTGGGGGCAAATATCCATGTGCTGGGGCAGTATCCACGTGCGGGGGCAGTATCCACGTGCTGAGGCAGTATCCACGTGCTGGGGCAAATCCATGAGCTGGGGGTAAATATCCACGTGCGGGGGCAGTATCCACGAGCGGGGGCAAATCCATGAGCTGGGGGTAAATATCCACGTGCTGGGGCAGTATCCACGAGCGGGGGCAGTATCCACGTGCTGGGGCAAATCCATGAGCTGGGGGTAAATATCCACGTGCTGGGGCAGTATCCACGAGCGGGGGCAGTATCCACGAGCGGGGGCAGTATCCACGTGCTGGGGCAGTATCCACGTGCTGGGGCAAATCCATGAGCTGGGGCAAATCCATGAGCTGGGGCAAATATCCACGTGCGGGGGCAGTATCACGTGCGGGGGCAGTATGCACGTGCGGGGGCAGTATCCACGTGCGGGGGGGCATATCCACGAGCTGGGGGGCATATCCACGAGCTGGGGGGCATATCCACGAGCTGGGGCAGTATCCACGAGCTGGGGCAGTATCCACGTGCTGGGGCAATATCCACGAGCTGGGGCAGTATATCCACGAGCTGGGGCAGTATATCCACGAGCTGGGGCAGTATATCCATGAGCTGGGGCAGTATATCCACAATAGACTGCCCTCTGGGCAGGCTTTACAACTAGTGGCTCTATAACATGTGAGTATTATTCTTACATTACTTACCTTTTGATCGTGTCCACTGTATACAACATCTGCACTACTGTGCAATATTCCCCTCCTCCCACACCCTGGATCTAGCTCTGTATGTTTAAAAAATTCAAGCCAAATACACCCTGGAATGTTTCTTAAATTATGTCTTCAATTAACGTTTCTTCAATTAATTAGTTATTGTGTGTTTGCCTGGGGTTAGTAGGTCTGCCACCTAGTGGTAGTAGGGGAGGTGTGCAGGATTATTGCTGCAGATGTGTTTGGACATGCCTAGGCATGTATTGTTTTTTTCTCGATCTTTTATTCGGAATATTTATTTTTTTATTGGCATTATACCTACTTTGAGGTCTCGACATCGGTCCTACAGTTGTGTTCAAAATTATTCAACCCCCAATGCTGTAAAGGGTTTTAGGGAATTTAGTGTACATTTGTAATTGTATTCAGAATGAAATCCTACAAGGACTTTTTAAAAAACCATATGCAACTAAAATGACATCAATTGGTTTTGTAATACAGTAGTAAATGTTTCTTTTGTGAATTCTTCATTGACACAATTATTCAACCCCTTAAAGACTACCACTCTGAAGAACAGAGGTTCATTCAAGTGTTTTCAATCAGGTATTGAAAACACCTGTGGATGTCACGGAGCAGCAATAAAGCATAATAAGCACCAATTAGGCAGCTTTAAAATGACTGTGATCAGTGGCATCACTAGGGTTGGTGTCACCCGGTGCGGTAACTTATGGTGTCCCCCCCCCCCCCCGAGTTTTACGGATTTTTTTTTAACTACTCTTACTCCTAAATCAGTACTCCCATATAACACTGAATGCTCATACACACAACGCACATTACTGTGAGGTTTATTGCTGTGGAGCTCTCTCATATGCTCACACAAATTTTTGCCAACTGCCAGCAAGTACGATGCCTGTTCGAAGGCAGTGAAAGCACACATGCATATATATTGCCCCCAGCAGCTCTGGATATATTGCCCCCAGCAGCTCATCCATGGATATATATTGCCCCCAGCTCACATATGGATATATTGCCCCAGTTCACAATTATATATTGCCCCCAGCAGCTCACCCATGGATATATATTGCCTCAGCTCACATATGGATATACTGCGCCTCAGCTCACATATGGATATATTGCGCCTCAGCTCACACATGGATATATTGCCCCAGACCAGCTCACACATGGATATTGCCCCAGCTCTCATGGATATGCCCCCAACACACATGGATACTGCCCCAAGCACACATGGATACTGCCCCAAGCACACATGGATAATGCCCCAGCTCACATGGATATGCCCCACCAGCTCTCATGGATATACTGCCCCAGCTCCTCTCATGGATTTTGCCCCAGCTCCTCTCATGGATTTTGCCCCAGCTCCTCTCGTGGATTTTGCCCCAGCTCCTCTCATGGATATACTGCCCCAGCAGCTCTCATGGATAATGCCCCAGCTCCTCTCATGGATATACTGCCCCAGCTCCTCTCATGGATATACTGCCCCAGCTCCTCTCATGGATATACTGCCCCAGCTCCTCTCATGGATAATGCCCCAGCTCCTCTCATTGATATTGCCCCAGCTCATGGATAATGCCCCAGCACATGGATAATGCCCCAGCTCATGGATATACTGCCCCAGCAGCTCATGGATTTGCCCCAGCTCATGGATAATGCCCCAGCTCATGGATAATGCCCCAGCTCATGCATTTGCCCCAGCTCATGCATTTGCCCCAGCTCATGGATTTGCCCCAGCTCATGGATACTGCCCCAGCTCATGGATTTGCCCCAGCTCTCATGGATATGCCCCAGCTCATGGATACTGCCCCAGCTCATGGATTTGCCCCAGCACATGGATATGCCCCAGCTCATGGATATGCCCCAGCTCATGGATTTGCCCCAGCTCATGGATTTGCCCCAGCTCATGGATATGCCCCAGCAGCTCATGGATTTGCCCCAGATCATGGATTTGCCCCAGCTCATGGATATGCCCCAGCAGCACATGGATTATGGATATGCCCCCCCGGTCACCTCTGCTGCGTGTTCGCTCCCTCTGAGCTTCCGGCGGCACGCAGCTTGGGCGCTCGCCTGGGGGAGCCACGTGACCAGCCGCGATTGGCTGGTGACGTGTTTCCTCCAGGCGAGCGCCGAAGCTGCATGCTTCGGACGCTCGCAAGGAGCGAATACGCGGCGGAGGGTGAGTCACCCTAAGGGCGGGTGTCACCTGGTGCGGGCCGCACCCCCCGCCCCCACGTTACGACGCCACTGACTGTGATACTCAGCTCCTTCTAGACATTTACTGGTGTGGTTACAAACATGGTGAAGTCAAGAGAATGGTCCAGGAAGACAAGAGAAGAGGTGATTACTCTTCACAGGAAGGGCAATGGCTATAAGAAGATTGCAAAGATGTTAAACATACCAAGAGAGACCATAGGAAGCATCATTCGCAAATTCAAGGCAAAGGGCACTGTTGAAACGCTACCTGGTCGTGGCAGAAAGAAGATGCTGACTTCGACTGCTGTGCGCTACCTGAAGCGTAGAGTGGAGAAAAGTCCCCGTGTGACTGCTGAGGAACTGAGAAAAGATTTGTCAGATGTGGGTACTGAAGTTTCAGCTCAGTCAATACGGTGCACACTGCATAATGAAGGCCTCCATGCCAGAACTCCCAGGCGCACCCCCTTGCTGTCTCCAAAGAATAAGAAGAGTCGACTGCAGTATGCCAAAAGTCATGTGGACAAACCACAGAAGTTTTGGGATAGTGTTCTGTGGACTGATGAAACAAAATTAGAACTGTTTGGGCCCATGGATCAACGCTATGTTTGGAGGAGGAAGAACAAGGCCTATGAAGAAAAGAACACCTTGCCTACTGTGAAGCATGGCGGGAGGTCAATCATGCTTTGGGGCTGTTTTGCTTCTGCAGGTACAGGGAAGCTTCAGCGTGTGCAAGGTACCATGAATTCTCTTCAGTACCAGGAGATATTGGATGGCAATGTGATGCAGTCCGTCACAAACCTGAGGCTTGGGAGACGTTGGACCTTTCAACAGGACAATGATCCCAAGCATACCTCCAAGTCCACTAGAGCATGGTTGCAGATTAAAGGCTGGAACATTTTGGAGTGGCCATCGCAGTCACCTGACTTAAATCCGATTGAGAACCTCTGGTGGGACTTAAAGAAAGCAGTTGCAGTGCGCAAGCCTAAGAATGTGACTGAACTGGAGGCTTTTGCCCATGACGAATGGGCCAAGATACCCGTAGATCGCTGCAAGACACTTGTGTCAAGCTATGCTTCACGTTTAAAAGCTGTTATAACTGTAAAAGGATGTTGTACTAAGTACTAAGATTGAATGTCACTTAGGGGTTGAATAAAACTGATAATGATGTGAGCACAGAAAAGACATTTGTGGTTATTTCATTATAAATGTTATGTTATATTTGTCTGACCTACACGTGCCTCTTTGATTTAATTGTAAGCAAGATGACTGAATGATCAAAATCAATGTCAAACTGGCCAAAACACTCAATTTCAGTGGGGGTTGAATAATTTTGAACACAACTGTAGGTCCTAGCCTAGCCTGTTGAACCTCGGTACTGTAGATGTTTTGAAACTACGTATCCCATGATGCTCCGACAAGCTCAAGGCTGGGCAAGGTGTCATGAATCATGTAGCTCCTAAACATCTGGGGCGCAAGGTTTGCCATCACTGTCCTTGGCAGAAAACAAACAATGCCATGCTATATATATGCAGTGGCAGTTCTAGATTTTAAACTTGATATAGAGATGAATAGCGCGCCGCACTGTT
This sequence comes from Leptobrachium leishanense, assembly GCA_009667805.1. Taxonomy (NCBI): domain Eukaryota; kingdom Metazoa; phylum Chordata; class Amphibia; order Anura; family Megophryidae; genus Leptobrachium; species Leptobrachium leishanense. Next base: position 47,974,316 of record CM019067.1, on the reverse strand, counting down.
AGTGTGTTCCTGTATATGCGTCTTGATCTCAACTGATTTTTTTTTTTTTTTTTATTCATACATGTAAGGGTCTATTCGCAATGCACCAAAATTGCATGCAGTTTTGTCCCACTACACCGCATTTCGGCGATTCCTTTTCACCAAAATACAGTGAATTCACTGTTTAGCGAATGGTCACCGTATTTTCCCGAAATTGGAGTCACCGACGCAGTTATCGGACGTCGGTGAAAAAAAGTCTCCTATTTTCCTAATAATAGTAATATAAATTAGTAAAAATGTGTCCAAATAATAAAAGGCCTTTAAAAATAATAAGTTCTGTTATTTATTAAAAGACTATTTTAATTTTGTAAGAAAAACCGTATTATGTACTTGACAAAGACCTGGTTGGGGTCGAAACTTGTCTGTTTTTGCTATGGTGAAGGAATAAATCTACTTGAACTAATACTGCTGTATGCTGGAATTATTTTATTTTGTTGGTGTATCTGAGGCCTGGTGTCTGGGTATACATGTATCTGAGGTCTGGTGTGGGTATACATATATATCGGAGGCCTGGTGTCTGGGTATATATATGTATCTGAGGCCTGGTGTCTGGGTATACATATGTATCTGAGGCCTGGTGTCTGGGTATACATAGGTACCTGAAGTCTGGTGCCTGGGTATACAGATGTGTCTGGGTATACATGTATCTGAGGTCTGGCGTTTGTGTGTGTGGTCAGGGTGTGTGCAGGCCTTTGCAGTGGGTAAATGGGGTGTCTGGCCATACATTTCTTTTTATTTACATAAATTGGACAGGCTTGCAGCAAAATCATAAATTATTTATTGGAAAGCGGTCACGTGACATTACATAAAATTTCGGTACTTGGTATCGATGAGTACCTGGAAAAAAAGTATCAGTACTTGTACTCGTTCTTAAAATAATGGTATCAGCGCATCTCTAGTATTTGCCCATATTTCTCTCGCCACCAATTCCGTTCCTCCACTCTGTCCTTTCACTTCTTTCCATTGTGTCCCCCCATTATGCCACTCTTTCCCATCTCTCTACATCCCTTCTCACCCCATCTCGTCTTATCCCCCTTACTCTATGCACTTACTGGGTCATCCACTGATGTGTTTAAACCCTGATGTGGCACTTCCTAAGTGACCCGAGGGAGCTTTGTTTGTTAATAAACATTGTACAAAATCTTTAACGCTGTTGCTGACAAATAAAAGAGCAGAGGGTGTGAATACTAGCATTAGAGGGAAAAATGCAAGGTAAGTTGAAGAAAGTCACGTTGACATAAATTAAAGGGACACGCGAGGCTAAAAACAGGGGAGCACCAGAGCAATTATTTAATTATACTCCGCCTGACCCTACCATACAAAATCAGTGCAAGGCCGTGTGAGTTAATTGTCATTGTACAGCAGTTATCCAGCTCCAGAAGGCTGCTTATTACCTGCTGCTGGTTGACAGCCTTCAGGGTGGGAGACTCTCCATGAATAAAGCCCAGTGGTCTCCAGGAAGGAATACCAGGGGCATTACCTGCAGGAGCAATGATGTGCATGGCCGCTAATATAGAGAAGTGTTAGGAAGCTGCAAAGTTATGAGAATAAATGTATATCTTCCTGGGTTCCTAATAGTAGCCGAAGTGAAATAGGGCCTCGAATTAGCACTGGTTAGGAGTAGACACCGGTGATACCTCTGACATCCCACAAGCTTTTCCGCTGAAAGGCATTAACCTCGCGGCTTATCTCACTTTATTTTTTTTCCCCCCATACAAAGTATAAAGGGTTTATCGCTGCTGGATCAGTGCCACGTAGAAAATTCGTAGAATTGACAGTACACATGCTATATATAGATATGAGCTCCCCCCAGGAAGAGGATACAATGATAAGCGAGCGTTCAGCTGTTTAAAGGGACCCTCCAGGCATGCTATGCACAGGCATGCGACATGTAGGCAATCTTGGAATAAGTATACCGTGCCAAGAGGGGTATTAATTGGAAATTCACTTTGGATGCACATAGCCACATACTGAACTCTGAATCTATTCGGCACCTTCCTCACCGAAACCTGCAAGACAAGCCGGAGTGCTGACATTGCAGAAAGCCACAGAGCGCGCTCTGCATGGTGCCTCCTTCTGAAGTGCTGCATGTTACAGTTACAAGCATTTATAAAGTGCCAACAAGTTCTGTAGTGCGGTACAATGGGAGAGACAGAATGACAAATATGCATACACATTACACACAGAACAGTAGGAGAGAGGATCCTTCTCGAGAGCTTACAATCTTAGGCTAGGGTCAGACGAACGCAGTATTAACGTGCGTTTAGGCTGGGGTCAGACGAGCGTAGTGTTCACGTCCGTGATTGCGCCTAAAAGTATGTCCGTGATAGCATGACAGCCCATTGGAGCCTGACACATGAAGTATGTCCGCACTGAACTGCGGACGCTCAACGGCCGCGGCCCACGGACGCAAGGCAAGCAAGCACGTACAACCCCTAGAACGGCCGCACAAAGTGCGCTGCGTCCGCAACGTCTGCATAGCTTTGTGTGTGAGTGATGGAACGTGGTCATACGGACTGCATTTATACGTCCAGCATTTTTCACGGACAAAATGGTTTTGATTTTTAATTTATTTTCCCTCCTACATCCGTCAAAATATACGTCAGTGAATAAACGGACTGTGTGGCCACTACTGCGTCTTCCGTACTGACGTACGTCCGTACTGCAAGGACGCACAGTCCGTAGAAATCACGCTCGTCTGACCCTAGCCTAAGCCGCACTTAATCACGGCCGTGCTAGCAGCAAATGACGTCCAATGCCGGGCAGCATACGAAGAACGGCCGCACAAAAGTGCGGCAGCGCAACGCAAGTGGCAAACTAAAGCATTTTTTTGAGAACGTCGAACGTCAAACCGCTAGTACCCACCCTCACCTAGCGTTATCACCCCTCTCCTCTTAGGCTGGGGTCAGGCTAAACGCATTTTTAACGTACGTTTAGGCGCACTTAATCACGGCCGCAGTAGCAGAAAATGACGGCGGGTATACGAAGTATGGCCACACGAAAGTGCAGCCGCGCAACACAAGCAGCAAACGAATGCATTTTTTCGAGAACGTGAAACCGCTAGTACTGACGTACAGAGTGCGCTGCGCCTGCATAGCGGCGTGTGTGCGTGATTAGGAGATGTCAGACGCTGCTAATGTCCGGCCAACATAACGTCCAGACGCAAAAAAAATTTATTGACGATCCTTACAAAATCACAGACGAAAATGTGCATCGTATGACCGCTATCGCGTATTCCGTGAAAAAATACGTCCATTCGTTCGAACGCACTTTTTCACGGCCGACGTGAAAAATGCATTCGTCTGACCCTAGCCTAAGGCAGCGACCTTCAAAAAGTGCGTCCGAACGCATTGACGTATTTTTTTCACAGAATGCGCGAAAACGGTCATACGACGCACATTTTCGTGCGTGATTTTTTTACGGATCGTCAATAAAACACTTTTTGCGTCTGGACGTTATGTTGGCCGGACATTAGCAGCGTCTAACATCTCCTAATCACGCACACACGCCGCTATGCAGGCGCAGCGCACTCTGTACGTCAGTACTAGCGATCCTGCGTTCTCGAAAAAAAATGCATTCGTTTGCTGCTTGCGTTGCGCGGCCGCACTTTCGTGTGGCCGTACTTCGTATACCGGCCGTCATTTGCTGCTACTGCGGCCGTGATTAAGTGCGCCTAAACGTACGTTAAAAATGCGTTTAGCCTGACTCCAGCCTAAGAGGAGAGGTGTGCCACGCTAGGTGAGGGTGGGTAGAGTACAAGAAGTAGTGGGCGTATGTGGGCTGTGTGGAAAGATGGAGCAGGAAATGAGCCATGGGGGATCATGGAGAGAGCTGATAGGCTTCTCTAAAGTAATGTGTTTTCAGAGACTTCTTGAAGGACTGGAGAGACATGGAGAGTCTACTGAAGCTCGGGAGGGAGTTCCATAGAAAGGGGGCAGCTCGGGAGAAGTCCTGAGGTGGGAGTTCGGGGTGCAGGTACGAGGAACCGATAGCGTCAGATCATTGGCAGAGCGAAGTGGTCGGGATGGGATGTACCTGCTAATAAGGGAGGAAATGTAGTTGGGGGCGTGGTTATGGAGAGCTTTGTACCTCCTCCTGAAATGCTGCATGCTGCCCTGGATGTAGTTACAGTTACAAGTTTTTATAAAGCGCTAACAAGTTCCGTAGCGCTGTACAATGGGAGGCAGAATAACAAATATACATACACGTTACACACACAAAACAGAAGGAGAGAGGACCCTGCTCACGAGCTTACAATCTAAGAGAGGGGTGACACCACTGGTGTATTTTGGCCTAGGCCAACAAGGCCCAGGCCTAGGGCGGCACTTTCCAGGGGGCGGCGGCCCGCTGGGTGGCCCCACCCCTAAAAAACCAAAAACTTTTGCAAACTATTTTACCAGGAAGGAAACCTTGAGATGTCACTAATTTTCAAGTATGTCCTGGGTAGGCAAGGCCTAGGCTTTCACTTTCCAGGGGGCAACAAAAAACCTCACCACTAATTGGGTTACTCACAGAGCACCGAAATGACGCCAACATTTTGGTGTTCTGTAGTTCCCTGCACTTCGGGGAATAAAATTTCCCAACCCTGCAGTGAACTCACCATTCACCGCAGGGTCCCCAAAGTGCATGGAGTCGGCCGGTGTATGCTGCCACTGCAAACCTATGGCCTGCTGTTTTCAAAAGAACTACTGAATGAAAATGTCTGGAATTTACATATAAGATCCTATAATTCATAATAAAAAGTTCTGTTACAGAAAAAGGAGAACCGCTATTAAAAAAAAAGGGGGAATTTAGCCCAAAAAATTCTGAAAAATCACTAAAAGGTACAAAAAAAAAATCAATAAATAAATAAAGACTTTTTACTGCAGATTAAAATAATAAATGGTTTATTAGATATTGCATAGAAAAACGGGAATATTTTTAACATTGAAACCTATGGGGTTCGCCTGAATAAACCTGCTGATTGAAACCACCGAACATCAGGGCATTTCACTGACATTTCTCTGCTGTTTGGTGTTCTCTGAATAGATTAACCATTACTTCTCTATGGGGATTTGCACTGCCTTCAAACAGCACCGTACTTGCTGGCAGTTCGCCAAACTTGTGTGTGAGCATATCACCAGAGCAGTGGTGTACTTAGAGGAGTGGCGGGGCGGGCCGCCCCAGGTACCAGTGATTATTGGGGTGTCATTAGGGGGTACTAGGAGTGCCACTGTCACTGTGTGTCAGCTTTGAGCTGTGTTCTCAAACAACAAGCAGCGGAGCATGGCGTTTGTATACGGAATAAAATCGAATAGAAATAAAAATTCCCCTCTCCTCCCTCCATAGCTCCTCCCCTGCCCTGCAGCAGCTCTAGGAGAGGGGAGGGGGATGTGATTTGTGTCCAGAGAGAGAAGATGACAGTAAACGGCAGGTAAAGGGGGGGGGGGGTTTCAGCAGAAAATGAAGCCCTGTATGCTTACTGCTGTTTAAAGTGGACCTTTCCTTAGGCTAGGGTCAAACGAAAGCATTTTAACACGCGACGTAAAAAAAGTGCGTCCGAACGAATTGACGTATTTTTTCACGGAGTGCGACGAAAACGGTCATACGATGCGCATTTTTCGTGCGTGATTTTTCGGATCGTCAAAAAAACTCTTTTTGCGTCTGTACGTAGTAGGTGACATTAGCAGGTCTGACACTCCTAATCACGCAAAACACGCCGCTTATACCGCAGCTGCGCACTCAGTACGTCAGTACTAGCGGTCGGCGTTCTCGAAAAAATGCGTTCGTTTTTCACTTGCGTTGCCGCCGGACTTCGTGCGACCGTACTTCGTATATTGGCCGTCACTTGCCCGTCATCTGCTGCTAGTGCGGCCGTAATTATGTGCGCCAGAACGCACGTTAAAAGTGCGCTGGTCTGACCCCAGCCTTACCAGCACTGCAGTGATAGAAATTTGTCATTAGCTGCCTGGCTCCTGGTGAGGCTGCTTGCGTGCAGGTCACACTCGGTCCGGCCAGTCAGGTGGTACTGAGTCTCAGTACCACCTGACTGGCTGAACCACGTGACACGCATGCACGCAGCTGCCCGCCCTTTCGTTAACATGGACTGTCACTCTATTCTGGACTGAACAAACCACCGGGAAGGGAATCAAAGCCACGGTGCACCCTCTGGCAGTGGCACCCCACTGCTGACCAGATGGCTCCACGCCACAGGCACAGCCGTGATCCTAACGTGGCCTGGAGGGACCTCCTACTGAGTCTGTACACAGTCCCTGCTGACTCTGCACACAGCCCTACCGCGGACAGAGGCCGGTAAATGTAGAATAAATAATTGCTGTGTGCTCATACACACTCGGTTTGCTGGAGTTTTATTGCAGTGGATTCTGATGCACTCATACACACCAACATTGCATTGCTGGGAGTTTTATTGCAGTGGATTCTGATGCACTCATACCACACCGCACATTGCATTGCTGGGAGTTATTGCTGTTGATTCTGATACGCTGACACACAACCACACATTGCATTGCTGGGAGTTTTATTGCAGTGGATTCTGATGCACTCATACACACCGCACATTGCATTGCTGGGAGTTTTATTGCTGTGGATTCTGATATGCTGACATACACCACACATTGCATTGCTGTGAGTTTTATTGCAGTGGATTCTGATGCACTCATACACACCGCACATTGCATTGCTGGGAGTTTTATTGCTGTGGATTCTGATATGCTGACATAACGCACACATTGCATTGCTGGAGTTTTATTGCTGTGGATTCTGTGATACACACTGCATATTACTGTGAGTTTTATTGCCCTGAGCTCTGGGATACGCTCATACACACTGCACATTACTGTGAGTTTTATTGCTGTGCAGTTCTGTTGATATGCTCATACACACTGCACATTTCTGTGGGTTTTATTGCTTTGCAGCTCTGATATGCTCATACACAGTGCCCATTTCTGTGGGTTTTATTGCTATGCAGCTCTGTGATATGCTCATATGCAGTACACGTTTCTGTGGATTTTATTGTTCCACCAATTAGAGCGGCTTTGATCCCGTTTACTTGACATGCGTGGCTGTTCTTTGTAAAAATACTTGAATTTAAACATTTCATAATTTTCTTTATCTCAATAGATACATTTGAAATGGTATACAAAATATACAAGTAGGCACTTGGTATCCACTTTTAATATAAAGAGAGGAAAAGGTGGAGCTTAAAGAGGAAGGGTGGGGATTAACCAGGAAGAGGTGTGCCCTTGACAGGAAGGGGTGCGTCAAATTTAAATTAGGGGGTGCACGAGTTTTGTCAGGCCTAGGGCAGCACAAAACCTAAATACACCACTGGGTGACACACTAGTTGAGGGCAAGTAGAGAACATGATCAAAAGCATGTTTGCTTCTTGAATATATTAGAAAAAAATCCCTTTAACTGCATGTCAGCACAGACCCAGACTATCCTACCCAAATAACAGTTTAAAGATCACGGAGCAGTGTTATGTTTTCTATTTTAAGTTGTTATTTTGTGTTTTTTAACTTGCACCATCAACAGATACTTTACATGCAATATACCGTTAAGCCTTGTATATATGCAACAGGTTATACAGATCCTTTGAGACATATCATTTCTTAAAGGGCCACTACCCACCAAAAGTGAAATGTCCTTATTGTGTTTATTTGATGTTGCTGATATCTTACATGTGCTTTGTTTCTCTCTTGTATGTTTAGTTAAATGTTTTCCTCTATAAGTGTCACTGGATGCATCCATTGTGTCATATTTTGTGTTGTAAACTGCCCCTCCCCCGCAGTAGCTTTACAGCGCTTGCTCCTCACTGTGTGACATTGATGACAGAATGAAGTGAATTGGTCAGGCTTCCAAAAATCTGAGGCCTATGGATTGCTTTATATGCTATGTATGCAAAGGATATCATCAGGGAGTAGATTAAAGTGTTTTAAACCCACTATCATTTCTCATTCAGCTGCCATCTCTTATTTCAGGTAGCCTAGACCAGTGGTTCTCAAACCGGTCCTCGGGACCCCCAACCAGGCAAGGTTTTCCAGATATCTGAAGTACAGCACAGGTGATATGATTTGCTGCTCAGTGATTTCAGGATTCGGTCTGCATTTCCTCAAGGTGATCTGCAAAATCTGGCCTTGTTGGGGGTCCTGAGTACAGCTTTGAGAACCGCTGGCCTACACAACACAATAGATCCCCATGCAGCTTTGTAAAAGCATTTCATCCCCATTCCCCGCCCCATTGCCTTTTCACTACTGTTTTATTCTATGCCACTGCTGTAAAGCGAGACTTTTGCACAGATTTTGGTAAATGTTGCATCTTGGAAGAGATTCACGAAATAGAAACAGAAGATAAAAACCTAACTTTATTTTTTCTTTTTACATGCAATTACTTCAAACAAAGAATAAAAACACCAGCATGTGTTTTATAATGTGTTTTATTTGTAATGCACGTAATGCAAGTAATCTAGTTACAGTATCCCTTTAAGTGAGAAATGTCATTTGTACTCAAAGGGACACTCTAGTCCAGTGTTTCCCAACCCTGGTCCTCGGGACTTGCTAGCAGGCCAGAGCCCCGTTCAATACCTCAGCAGCTGCTGAATTGCTGCAGCGCAGCAATTCAGTTTGCTGCAGCAGTGTCATTGAACGCTTTGGATGCGAATTTTGAATCCAAAATGGCCGACGATTTTTTACTTAAAGATTCAGATTGTTTTTCGTATCACTCGGACAAAATATGATAAAGAGAAGCAGTCAGCACAATTCCGTTTTGTATGCACACACCACAAATGATAGTTTTTAATGAATAAACGTTATGTTTACTTCTGAAACTAAATATAAATTGAACTGTAATATATGTCTATGTGCAGGGGTAAATAATAAATAAATATTTTGTGCTTTGGTGAACAAAAACCTCAAAATTAACATTGCTGTACGGAATTGTTACTTGCTTCATGGCGGCAGCCATCTTGCTGTACGGAATTGTTACTTGCTTCATGGTGGCGGCCATCTTTAATACGTCACACTCAGCTACTCGCAGCATCTCCTTGGGTCGCTGCAAGTGCTAAGTTAGCAGTGCTGAGCACTGAGTGGCTCAACGGCGTTCAATGGCAAGTTGCTAACTTAGCACTTGCAGCGGCTGAGGTATTGAACGCGCCTCTGGTTTGCCAGATATGTGAAGCGCAGCACAGGTGATATGATTTGCTGTTCAGTGATTGCAGGATTCAGTCTGCTTTTCCCCAACGCAATCCTTAAAACCCAGCCTGTTAGGGGTCAGGCATAAACACAGATTACACAGACCTTCTGCACATGAGAGGACAATGAAAATAATAAAGAACCTCAGGCAGCACCCCAAACCCATCTCCATGCCCAAATGACTCACAGTACAGGAGGTATGATAGTAGCTGTGCTGCGTTGTGCCAAATCCTCTGCAATTCCAACCTATGTCACCTTGGCTTTTGGGATAAATCCAGTTCCCAGTCAGTTTTTATCCGAATATCCTTACATTCCCCACATTTTGTTTGTGCTAACTTTCCAATATAACTAGAAAACTGGAATGTCTGCCATCCTGTGACAGCATATAGTAATAAGGATAACAAATACATGACACCGTAATTCATTTTTCCTTGATATTAGGACCCCTTGGCTCCAAAGGAATAACCAAGCACAGCTGCCCTTTCTTGATGGGTGCCAAGTTTCACACATCACCTTACACAGCCTTGTAACTGTCTGGCTGCTAATACCCAGAGCGTTTTATACGCTTCCGAGTCCTCTCTTTGGCTTCCAACCAGGGGCTCGATCCCCAATATTTAACAGATTTTTGGACGCAATTCAGCCATTTTTCAGTTCAGCATATTTACAGGTGAAACTCGAAAAATTAGAATATGGTGCAAAAGTTAATTTATTTCAGTAATGCAATTTAAAAGGTGAAACTAATATATGAGACTCATTACATGCAAAGCGAGATAGTTCAAGCTGTGATTTGTCATAATTGTGATGATTATGGTTACAGCTCATGAAAACCCCAAATCCACAATCTCAGAAAATGAGAATATTACATGCAATCAATAAAACAAGGATTGTACATAGAACAATATGGGACCTCTGAAAAGTATAAGCTGCATATGTACTCAGTACTTGGTTTGGGCCCCTTTTGCAGCAATTCCTGCCTCAATGCGGCGTGGCATGGAAGCTATCAGCCTGTGGCACTGCTGAGGTGTTATGGAAGACCAGGATGCTTCAATAGCGGCCTTCAGCTCTTCTGCATTGTTCCGTCTCATGTCTCTCATCTTTCTCTTGGCAATGCTCCATAGATTCTCTATGGGGTTCAGGTCAGGCGAGTTTGCTGGCCAATCAAGCACAGTAATCCCATGGTCATTGAACCAGGTTTTGGTGCTTTTGGCAGTGTGGGCAGGTGCCAAGTCCTGCTGGAAAATGAAGTCAGCATCCCCATAAAGCTTGTCTGCGGAAGGAAGCATGAAGTGCTCCAAAATCTCCTGGTAGACGGCTGCGTTGACCCTGGACTTAATGAAGCACAGTGGACCAACACCAGGAGATGACATGGCGCTCCAAATCGACACAGACTGTGGAAACTTCACACTGGACTTCAAGCATCTTGCAGTGTGTGCCTCTCCATTCTTCCTCCATACTCTGGGTCCTTGGTTTCCAAATGAGACGCAAACGTTGCTCTCATCAGAAAAGAGGACTTTGGAGCCACTGAGCAACAGACCAGGTCTGTTTTTCTTTAGCCCAGGTAAGACGCTTCTGACGTTGTTTGTTCAGGAGCGGCTTGACAAGAGGAATACGACATTTGAAGCCCATGTCCAGGATCCGTCTGTGTGTGGTGGCTCTTGATGCACTGACTCCAGCCTCAGTCCACTCCTTGTGAAAGTCCCCAACACTTTTGAATGGCCTTTTCCTGACAATCCTCTCCAGGCTGCGGTCATCCCCGCTGCTGGTGCACCTTTTTTCTTCCACACTTTTCCCTTCCACATAACTTTCTATTAATGCACTTTGGGAACATCCAACTTCTTTTGCAATGACCTTTTGAGGCTTTCCCTCCTTATGGAGGGTGTCAATGATGGTTTTCTGCACAACTGTCAGGTCAGCAGTCTTTCCCATGATTGTGATTCCTACTGAACCAGACTGAGAGACCATTTAAAGGCTCAGGAACCCTTTGCAGGTGTTATGGCTTCATTAGCGATTAGAGTGGGACACTTTGAGCCTAGAATATTGCACCTTTTCACAATATTCTAATTTTCTGAGATTGTGGATTTGGGGTTTTCATGAGCTGTAACCATAATCATCAAAATTATGACAAATCACGGCCTGAACTATCTCATATATTAGTTTCACCTTTTAAGTTGCATTACTGAAATAAATGATCTTTTGCACAAAATTCTAATTTTTCGAGTATCACCTGTATTTAAGGGTTTACTGGGATTTCAATTCCCACTAAGGCTAGTGTCAGACGAACGCAGTCATCCCGTCCGTGTCGCCGCACAGTTTAATGTCCATCGTAGCATTGATTTGTGATCAATAGAGACCAACACACGAAGTACGTGCGCACCAAAGTGCGCACGCACCACGCAGGCGGCAACTGACGCCATCTAGGCCTCAACGTAAAAGCGCTACGACGGACGCCCAGAGTGCGCCCCGTCCACATAGCGGCCTATGTCCATCACGTTGACGTTCAGAGGTTTTTCTGGTCTGGCTGACTGTGCCTGTCTTTTAATTTTAATTAATTTTATTTCCCATAGTTCCCTTTTTTTTTCTACATCCGTCAAAACAAACGGACCATGTGGTGTCTACAGTATCTTCCGTCAGTACGTACGTCCGTCCGTTATGCAGGCACGCAGAGTGCGCTCGTCTGACATTAGCCTTCGATATCCATTCAGTTATCACCTATACTTAATAATGGGAATATCAGCTTTACGGATTCAATGCAGTTTTTCAGTATGCGGATAATAGGAAATATATCAATGGCTGAAAGGGGTTGGTAAATGGATTTTTGGGTAAACAAACACCGAAATCATCATTTAACCACCTTCACTACAGAGACCAAGCTATATCAGGCTTCTAAGGCACCATCTGGTTCCCTGATATCAAGATATCTCGATCTGGTGATCTGCAGCCCAAAGCAAATGAAATTTGTTTGCTGCAAATGACTTTCGTTTGCTTTTGGGCTGCAGAAGGTGCCCCCAAAGTTTTAGCCCTGTGGGCATAATGGCCAAAGAGTAAAATCGGCTGGTGAATGCTCTGAAATATTGGGCTTTCGGCAGTTGATGCAGGGAGAAAAAAAAACACATAGACCTGCCGCTCAAACCTCTAACTCAATTTGACAGTAGATGGCGCCATCTACTGGCCAAATAGGTTATTTACAGTAATAGCTATATATTACTGTAAAATTAATTTAAAATGATTTTACAAAAAACACTTGTTTCTGACTTTTTGTGGAAAATAACTTGGCAGTGAAGGGGCTTAACATTGGATTTTCAAATATTCATGCTCAGGAGCTATACTCAGTGTGTTTCTGACTATGACCGATGCAATTTATGTTAATCAAAAGAAGGGCAGAATCTGTTGCCTTAAAATGAAACAAAAATGGAGCAGAATATTAGTGCTTGGGGTAACCCTAACACAAGGTCAAATAGTAACCTAACCCTAATTTCTAATCCAATCCTAGCTATGGAAAATGATGATCCAATTCGAGATGTCAAAATTGGATGCTGCCGAATTTGGAGCGTCATCTTTTTCGAAGATGGAACATTTTTTACCGCGTCAAAATTAGATGCGACTTTAAAGCGAGTGGTCTGAGAAAGGGTGATGTCAGCAAGCTGAGGGGCTGACGTCACCAGTGACTGATCTGGTGTCTGGCAGCCGGGATATTCAGAATCCTGGCTACTGGGTACACTGGTTTTTAGTTATGGTCGAGCTATTACAGTTACAGATACAACCATTTATAAAGCGACAACAGATTCCTTAGCGCTGTACAATGGGAGATACATACACGTTACACACACTGAACAGTAGGAGGGAAGGACCCTGCTCGAGAGCTATTCACTTGATATTTGGAAAAAAATAACACCCGTTACTCTGATTTTTTTCAATAAACCTGCTGAAACGATTAAATCGAGCACCTGGTTAGAATAACTTAAGTTTGACCGGTCACTAAGGCTAGGGTCAGACGAACGCATTTTTCACGTTGTCCGTGAAAAAGTGCGTTCGAACGAATGGACGTATTTTTTCACGGAATACGCGATAGCGGTCATACGATGCGCATTTTCGTCCGTGATTTTGTACGGATCATCAATAAAACCCTTTTTGCGTCTGGACGTTATGTTGGCCGGACATTAGCAGCGTCTGACGTCTCCCAATCACGCAAACACGCCGCTATGCGGCCGCAGCGCACTCTGTACGTCCGTACTAGCGGTTTGACGTTCTCGAAAAAATGAGTTCGTTTGCCACTTGCGTTGCGCGGACGAACATTTGTGCGGCCGTTCGTCGTATGCTGCCCGGCATTGGACGTCATTTGCTGCTAGCACGGCCGTGATTTCGTGTGGCTAAACGCACGTTAAAACTGCATTCGTCTGACCCTAGCCTAATTCTGCTTTTTTTACGCTATTAAGAAAGAAATATCAACAATCACGGTTATTCAGAGAAAGGTGAAAACCAGGAGAACTGGCAGGAGAAGAAAATCTAGACCAAATAGCCGATTTGGAAAGTGAGATAAATGGGAGTATTTTTCTGGTTTGGCTATTTTGACCTAGAATTTTCACTTTTCCAGTCATTTCCTGAGTTTCCCCTTTCTTTGAATAGACCTGATTCTGTCTGTATCAGAATTGAATATGAAGCAGTAGCTTAGCAGACTGGTCCCCAGTAATCACTGCAGCAGCGAAAATAAAGCTGGCAATTATTGAATCTGTGTTTTAAAAGGACGCCCTACTCACCCTGACCACTTTATTGTTTTAAAGTGGTCAAGATAAGAGGAATGCCCCCTTCTCCCCCCCCCCCCAGCCCAGCTGCCCCTATCTTGCAGAATACGCTGTGCGAAATGAAGGAGATTCCTGCACTCCACCCAGCATTACCAGCAGCCGGGATTTTGGACATCCCAGCTGCCGGTCACCACATTGGTCACTAGTACCGTCAGCGCACTGGCAGCATGTTGACATCACCCTCTATGAGACCACCTCCTGTAATACGCGGCCTCCGAGAGGCAGCCAATGGATTGGATCTGCGCATGCGCTATTCAACTTGCGTACGTAAAGTGCACATTTTGTAGTTCCTATGCTACGCAAGTTGTGTAGGAGAAGAAATTGCGTAGAAAAGCTTCCGGGTTTTGGAGTCCCTGAGCCGAAGAGGAGGAGCAGCACAAGGCAAGGGAGAAAAGGTTAGTAAAATCACCCAAAAAGACGAAAAAAAATGTAAAACATAAATCGGACAGAGGCTGTTATCAACCTCCTCTCCATTATTTAAGGGCAAAAAAATGGGAAATAGATTTTCAGCGATAGACAGGAGGGCTGGCAAATGTCAGCCTGGGGGGAAATTACAAGCAAACAGCACTTTTGCAACGCCCAAAAAAAATAACTTTAAAGCTCATCTCACACCTTTTAGTATACAGTTTCCTGCTTTTATTATAGAATTTTAGATATATTAGATATGAATTAAATATCTTTACTGCAGATTGTATTATTTTGTCCTTTTTTCTACAAAATTCTAGCTATTGCTGTGAAAAAATGTTAAGAATATTTAATTAGTGCGAATATAATCCCTATAACTCTCCGACTCATAAATGAATTCGTCCCGTGGCAGCCTCTCTCGCGCTGCGCCTGCGCGGTGTGTATAGACATCCCCATGCATTTCATGTTGTATATTTAATTGGGCATGAGGCTCTCTAGATTGTAAACGCATCTGAGCAGGACCTGCTTCAACTCTTCTTTCTGTTCCTATCAGGGTTATTCAGAGAAAGGTGAAACTCAGGAGAATTTGCAGGAGAAGAGAACAATCTAGACCAAATAGCCGATATGGAAAGTGAGATAAATGGGAGAAATTTTCAGGTTTGGCTATTTTGACCTAGAATTTTCACTTCTCCTGAGTTTCACCTTTCTTTGAATAGACCTGTATGTTTGTGAAATTGTGTCTTGTTCCCATTGGTTATTATAAAGCGCTGCGGAAACTGTTGGCGCTATCTAAATAATAATAATAATGTGGCTCACATACCCTATATGCCAATGGCCCAAGGTGTAATTGCCCCCTGTCCGCTTTGCCAGCCCTTCCCTGGTGATGATGACCAATTGACCATAACCCCACTGGGCCAATCCTAGCAGACAGCAAGAAACAACAGACCAATGAATGCATGCTCCATGTGTTTTATAACAATGTTACAAACTTGCTTGTGAACAAGGAGGGTTATTCAGAAAGGGACGGTGTTTGCAGATGTTGCAAACACTAGTGAAAATCTGCTGCCTGCTGAACTTCAACCTATATTGAAATTCTTCAAGTTGTGCAGTGTGGGTTTGACTCATCCATGTGATATTCTGCCATGGAACCTTCGCTGGTCAATTTAATCATCATCGACAGAAAACCACACTGGCTTAGCTTGTTGTAGAAGACATACGTCAGCTGCTGTCGCTCCACCAACCTTTCTGTCATTAATAATTTGTCAGTGTTACTTGGAATAATATGACACACACTGTGAAGATCCTGGGCGTCAGGCTCGGCTGATTCCCCAAACAACACAACTACAGCAACATTTCGGCAAAAAAAAAACCTTTGTCAAGCCTTTGAGGTGGTGGTTAAGGCTAGGGTCAGACTAGCGCATTTTTAACGTGCGTTTAGGCGCACTTAATCACGGCCGCAGTAGCAGCAAATAACGCGCAATAACGGCCAATATACGAAGTACAGCCGCACAAAAGTCCGGCCACGCAACGCAAGTGGAAAATGAACAAATTTTTTCGAGAACGCAGAACCGCTAGTACTGACGTACAGAGTGCGCTGCGTCCGCTAGCAGCGTGTGTGCGTGATTAGGAGACGTCAGATGCTGCTCATGTCCGGCCAACATAACATCCAGAAGCAAAAAGTGTTTTATTGACGATCCGTAAAAAAATCACGCACGAAAATGCGCATCGTATGACCGTTTTCGTGCATTCCGTGAAAAAATACGGCAATGCGTTCGAACGCACTTTTTGATGGTCGCTGCGAATAATGCGTTCGTTTGACCCGAGCCTTAGTCCTGACCCTCTTGAAACCGAAACTACGGCTAACCAGTGGTGAGGATTGAATACACTAGAGACAACAATTGAGGCTTTGTGGCCCTGCTCTAGCGGCTCCTTACTGTAAGTTAATGGTCCTTATACTTAGTAGAGGAACCAGTCACTATCTTCTAGTTGGAGAAAAACAAACCATTTACTCATTAGAACTAGACCCCCCCCCCACCCCCAGGGCTGCCATCAGAAACCTTGGGACCCCTTACTGAACCACTGGTCGGGCCCCCCTTCCCTCAGCTGCCTATTTCCATAAACTTATTAAAAATAAAACATTCTGCCTCATTTTTCTTTTCACCTTATTTTACAGGGAGTGGGCTAAATCCCTGTTGGATGTTTCCTGGTGGGAGAATGTTTGATCTGCACCTCTACCTGGCGTAGACCACACGAATTGCTCCCTCCATGATCAGCAAGAGCTTTTACCGGCCCTAGATGCCTCGGCCCACCGGGAAATTTCCTGGTAGTTCAGCTTGGCATGGAGGGGCCCTTACATCTGAGGCACTTTGACAGGTGGCACAGTGTTTGGTAAGGGCCAGGGCCCTCTTGAGCTACTGGGCCCTTGAACATATCATGGGCTGTCACCCCCTGATGGCTACCGTGCCCCCCCAAAAAAATGTTTTTTGAAAATCAGGAAGGGATTGAATAACTCAACCTAAACTTAATTATACATCACCCCTATTCTGTTTGCCTAACAAGGCTGTGAGGCGTGGGGGTGCTTTAGACTAGCTAAGTCTGTATTTGACCAGTACTCACACGATGAAGATCCACAGATAGTGACAACTCAGCAAAACTGACACGTAGAAAGATGAATCCAGTTGAAACCTTTAATGATCAGACTGACAATCTTTGTAATAGTGTGCAGAAATTCAGGTAAAAAGACATTAGTTTCAGTCCAGCAGTGAGCACAGAATGGCTGCTATGTGACCAGGAAGTAACTAGAACAAGACACTGAGCAAAGGGGTGGAAACTAGCTGGATGTAGCAAGGCTAAGGAAACCCAGCAGGGACAAAATAGCTATGAAATCAATAGCATGTAGGCAGCAAAGGCAGATTCAACACAAAACAGAAGAATATACAATAAATCAATAAGAATGTAGTAAAACATGTCCTTTAAAACATAATAAAAGGGTCTGTTACAAAATAATAGTATTTTAACCCTTTCT
Source organism: Leptobrachium leishanense (assembly GCA_009667805.1). Taxonomy (NCBI): domain Eukaryota; kingdom Metazoa; phylum Chordata; class Amphibia; order Anura; family Megophryidae; genus Leptobrachium; species Leptobrachium leishanense. The sequence goes on along the minus strand of CM019067.1, from coordinate 47,956,860 downwards.
CTGTGGGTGACGTGTTGGGGAATTCCCTTGGTTCCGGACGATGCTTGCGGAGGACGTCCCCCACACGTCATGGGTTTCAGAAGATACAGGGGAGACTGATGACTGCTCGGGAACGAGTCCCAGGGCAGCCTGACTTCCTTTAAGTCAGGACTGTCCCACATGACTGATCCTGGGGTACTGACATCATCGTGCTGGTCTGCAATGACATCAGTTTCAGGCACCCCCCCAGCAGAGCCAGGAGAGTGTCTGAACGGGAGGGCAGGTCTGTTGGACCAGTCTCCCTCGCGATCTGGACACATTAGCTCAAAAAGAGAGGCATCACTGGACAGGACAAAGTGTGACCTTTCCAGCGATGCCTCTCTTTAAACACAAAGAACCAGAAAAACACTGGTGCTATTTGCTAATAATGTGTAGAAACGTTATTTACTGCCAAATGGCATTCACCAACCAAACATAGAAACATTGCTAAAATACATTTATAGGAAAATGAATAAACGCCGATAGTGTGCAAAAAGGTTCATGAGTGTACAAAATTGCCACGTAAATTACACACTCACAGATAAGCGTACCCACAATAGAGTTTTAGTATTTATAGGCGTACTCAACTCTAACTATTAGGGGCTCCTGCCAGCGTGGTTAGAACCTATAGAGGAGGTGCAGCTCATATAGCAACAGCCATTAGTCCTCCCATGCCCTCATTATTTAGGAACTGAATTAGTGCTTCATCATTCAAATAATCAAGGACTCAATTGTGCAAATTAATAAGAATCATAACCAGTGCAGCTATGTCATGCCCTCAAATTAGGGTACACACATCAACCAGATATAGGCAGCCTAACACAAACTCATTACATAGGGGCAACAAACTGTAGGGGTAAAGCGGTCAACCTGACCAATTCCAGAAAAACCCCACAGTTAAAAAACTCTCATCTCTACGCGTTTCGCAGCTAGCAAAGTGCAGCTTTATCAAGAGATAGCTTTCCCTTGCTCAGGTTGACCGCATTCATGTCAGGGAGACTCTTGGGAGACTTGAGATCCCTGAGGAAAGAAAGAAAAAGGAGAAAGAAAGAAAGAGGCACATAGGAAAGTGGCAGAGGAAAGAAAGAGGCACAGAAAGCAGAGGAAAGGAAGCCTGAAAGAGAGGACAATGACATCAGTTTCAGGCATCCCCCCCTCCCAGCAGAGCCAGGAGAGAGCCTGAATGGGAGGGCAGCTCAAAAAGAGAGGCATCACTGGAAAGGACAAAGTGTGACCTTTCCAGCAATGCCTCTCTTTAAACACATAGAACCAGAAAAAACACTAGTGCTATTTGCTAATAATGTGTAGAAACTTTGCAGAGTTTGCAAAGAAAGAAGCTGAGACAGTCAGAAACGGAAGAAGAAAAAGAAAAGTGAAATCTGGGAAGTCAAAAGCGGAGACAACATTACAGTTAGGATTTTTTCTTCTTGGTTTCATTTAAAAATATTTAGAAGTGATCCAGTTGTCTGTATTATAAGCTTAAAATATACAGTATTAGGAGGGAGGGACCAAACTGAAAGGTATTACAGTAATGCGGCTCTCCTCTTGACTGATCTCTTGCTGCTGTGGCTCCCGAAAAAAAAACCTGAGGATCCCAGTTCTAAGGGTTATGGGCTTAAGCAGGTATTGCCAAGGTCAGAATAGAGACTGAGACTTGGGACTCTGAACAGACACATAAGGTGATGAAATGGATCACAAACACACAATATCACAAACACAAGGGTTGTAATTAGATTAATAAAATGAAAACTCCCACAAAAATGTACAAAAAAACCCTGAAATGCTTTATTAACACATAATATATCCACAAGAACTCCTGGAGCATAAAATCACAGGTACATGGGTTGCATAAAACCATACATATAGGTAAAAATATAAATGTGTGTGTATCGCATGTTATCACAGCATGCACCAGCAAATAATCAGTGACTCGATACCCTGTCAGTAACCTCAGCATCAGTGACAGCGGCCCTGGGCACAAAGCCCGTTAAGTAGACCAGAGTTGTGGTAATGGTTCGTGCCACATGACTAGAGCTGATTGACAGCCGAAGGAATGACTTGCACAAGACATTAAAACTTTGATGACTTAATACGCTGTCCTCAGGCTGGAGGTGGCGTCCAGGACCCGCTGGAGGGGAGCCAATGATACTGCTCGTTTCGGAACATCCGCTCCTGTACAAACGAGACGGAGTTTAGCCAGAGTTCTAGAACTTTCTGGCGAAGGAAATCTTTCTGTTCCAATGTCCTGCTTTGTGACAACTCCTCTGTACATTCAGGATCTGCGGGGTTTTTTTTATTGTGTCCTCTATATATTTGGGCTGTGCAGGTATCTTTTTTTTTCAGGGCTTCCTCCAGATGTTTGAGGTGTGTGGGTGTCTTTTTAGGACTCCTGAAAATATTTGGGGTCTGCAGGTGTCTTTTTAGAGCAGGGGTGGGCAGGCTTTTGTAAGGCAAAAGCTACCTCTAATATATTCCAAGTGACAAGGTCAGCTAACGACTGAAAACTAAAACGCCAGTCTTGATAATAAGTACAATAATGTGAAAACATGAAAGTTCATTATTAAGTTGTCGAGGAAGACTTGCACTGCATACTGTCCACTAATTTTCAGTATCTCCGTGTATAATTGCTAACTGCTACTCCTGCACAGGATTAAGTGCTGCTGAGGAGTCTGATGCTGCTGAGGAGTCTGATGCTGCTGAGGAGTCTGATGCTGCTGAGCCCGTTCTGCTGCTGAACTTGACAGAGTGCTGCTGCTGAGTCTGATGCTGCTAAGCCTGACAGAGTGCTGCTGCTGAGTCTGATGCTGCTAAGCCTGACAGAGTGCTGCTGCTGAGTCTGATGCTCCTGCTGAGTCAGATGCTGCTGATGAGTCTGATGCTGCTGAGTTTGCTGCTGCGGAGTCTGACACTGCTTAACCTGCCAGAGTGCTGCTGCAGAGTCTGGTGCTGCTGCTGCTGTGTTGGCTGCTGCTGAACCTGACTCTGCTGCTGAGTCTGCCTGAGCCTGCTGCTGCTGAGTCTGAGTCTTCTGTTGCTGAGTGCTGCTGCTGAGTCTGAAGCAGTGCTCTCTCTCCTCAGCTGCTGGAAGGTGAGGCTTAATGTGATGATGTGTCTATGGCTACTCAATATTTTTGGGGTCAGCAGGGAGTCTTTTTAGGGGCTCCTGTATATATTCAGGGAGAGCAGGTGTCTTTTCAGGGCATCCTCCTTATATTTGAGCTCCTCCATATTTTCAGAATGTGTGGGTGTCTTTTTAGGGGCTCCTGTATATATTCAGGGTGTGCGGGTGTATAAAAGAGCTGCAAATCAATGAAACTCCCTGCAATGATTCTCTGAACTGTAACAGCTCCTCCGGCACCATAATAAACTGTGTTCGCATCCACATGGGGCAAACAAGATTCTTTGCTCTAGTTCAAAAGGACATTTTAGTTCCATGACCCTGATAGGTTGTCACGGTTTAGAAATAGCCACGCCTCCAGCGCCATTCCTCATAAGGCAGATGCCCCTGACTGGTCATTTTAAATAGTAACGTGTATATATAAAATAATATTGGCTCTGGATGGGGCTGGGGGATAGCAGAGCATGGGTTTAAGCTAACCAGCTATGGTGTTTATGCCAGTAGCACCGTGGAGGAAAGCTCACTTGCCAGCGGACAGCCAGTCTAAGAGGGCATGATAAGCTCCATGGCCAACTGCAATATTTTTTTTATAAAGTATTTTACCAGGAAGGATACATTGAGATTTCTCTCGTTTCCAAGTATGTCAGTGTCTGTGTGTCTCTGCCAGTGCCCATTTATCTCTCTGAGTGTAAGTCGGTGTCTATCATTCTCTGTCTTTGCCAATGTCTGCGAGTGTCAGATTATTATTATTATCGTCATCGTTTATATAGCGCCAACAGTTTCCGCAGCGCTTTACAATAACCAAAAAGGAACGAGATGCAGATAAACGGACATAGGATGGAAACACTTGCAGGGCTATTCAGAGAGAGGTGTAAACCTTGAGAATTGACAGAATGAACAAATAGCTGATTTGGAAAGTGAGATAAATGGGAGAATTTTTCTGGTTTGGATATTTTGAACTAGAATTTTCAATTCTCCAGTCATTCTCAAGGTTTTCACCTCTCTCTGAATAGCCCTGTTGGTGTGGAGGGCCCTGCTCATAGGAGTTTACAATCTAGAGGATTGGGGTTGAGGAAGACAAGAGGAATTTTACTAGCTAGCAGGATCATTAGTGCCAGTGGTTTGGGAATGGTGGGGCCATAGAAGCAACTTCGATCATGTGTGAGTAGGTGAGCAGAGGTATGAGTTGCATCAGTGATGCGGTACGCTAATCTGAAGAGATGGGTTTTGAGGGATTTCTTGAAGGCCTGAAGATCAGGGGAGAGTTTGATAGGGCGAGGCAAGTCATCCCACAGGACCGGAGCTGCCCTTGAGAAGTTTTGGAGGCGAGCGTTGGCCGTGCGGGTGTAGACAGATGACAGGTGGAGATCACCCACCGACTGGAGTTGTCTAGACAGTGTCTGTTTGTGTTCAAAACAAAAACAAAAGATACAGCAGAGGACACAAAGGCCAGTGACATGGCCAAAACATTGCCACCTAATAAACTTGCTTAAGGAGTGCTGGATTCCGGCTTCTATTTTCTAAACAAGTGTCTGTGTGTGCGTCTTTTAGGCTAATGTCAGACGAACGCAGTGATCACGTCCGTGTTGCTGCAAATATACAGATTAAACACAGAAAATAAATATGTAGGAAATAGTCACTATGTTACAGTTTACAGGTGCATTCTGTATCGAGGTATGTTAATAATAGTATAAAGCACCAACACATTCCCGCACAGCACTGTAGCACAAAGTGGCCAATTGTGACTTGGGTCAGAGTACAGCAAAAAGAAAAAAAAGAAGAGAAACTAAAATATCCCAACTATTAATACAAAAAAAAAATCTAAAACACACAAAACATGAAAACTGATGATGTCCGCATGCTCCGCGTACTGATACCCTGATCGCATCCAATCGATGTACACTTGGAGCAGCGAGCATTGTATGTGATGGCAGACCAGGGTGGAGGCTACATTTGGGTGTGCAGCACCAATACATCATCCTGCGCAGGGCTACACAACTTGTGTACTTTATTATGCAAGTAACGCAGGATACGCAATGTGCGTTAAGAAGAAACAGGGTCTTATACATTTTGAAAGCCCCGAGTCGAAGAGCAGGAGCAGCCTGAGGGGGGGGTATTTACACCTAAAGTAAAAGAAATTGGGCAGATGCTGTAAGGCTAGGGTCAGACGAACGCATTTTTCATGCTGTCCGTGAAAAAGTGCGTTCGAACGAATGGACGTATTTTTTCATGGAATACGCGATAGCGGTCATACGATGCGCCTGTTCGTCCGTGATTTTGTACGGATCGTCAATAAAACCCTTTTTGCGTCTGGACGTTATGTTGGCCGGACATTAGCAGCGTCTGACATCTCCCAATCACGCACACACGCCGCTAGCGGACGCAGCGCACTCTGTACGTCAGTAGTAGCGGTTTCACGTTCTCGAAAAAATGCATTTGCCGCTTGCGTTGCCCGTCATTTGCTGCTACTACGGCCGTGATAAAGTGCGGCTGCACGCGCGTTCGCACTGCGTTAGTCTGACCCTAGCCTCAGGCTGGGTGTCATTTTTTTTTTCCTTTGTAGAGTGGCCCTTTAAAGCGACGGGAGGGGGAGTGGAGAATATCCTCGGGGCCAGCGCAGCGCAGGACATGCTTAGACTTGCATTTCGTTAAGTTGGGAGGTGGGGGAAATGGAGCAGGGTACATACCCCCCAAAAAAACATGTTAGAAATATGGGGGGGCAATGAAGGTTGGGGGTTCTTTCCAGGACAAGGGTCAATAGGCGCGGACGGGGGACTAAGAGGGCATAGGGGTTTTCATGGGGTCTGGGGGGGGGTGTAGGGAGGCCTCCATATGGTCTAAGGCAGGCTGTCAAACTTCTGGCCATCCAGATGTTGATGCCTACACGTACCCAGAATTCTGTCAATGCAATAGCTGGGCAGGAAATCATGGGAATTGTAGTTCAGAAACATATGGGGGGCTGGGGTTCGACACCTCTGGTCTATAAGAGGTGTATTGTGGCTTTTATATGGTCTGAGGGTGCATAGAGAGGTGTATGAAGCCGGTCATAATTTTTTTTTTAAATTACACGCTCTAATTATTTCATTTAATTAACCTTTTCATGGCTTCATAAAAATAGACTGCAATTACTTGGAGGATGGGGGGGGGCACGTAAAGGACCTGCCGCTGGGCACCGCCTGACCTTACCACACCTCTGGTCTACACTTATTAATATACCTTAATAAAACTGTGACCGCCGTGACCTCTGTCCCCTCTAAATATTTTGGAACTACATTTCGCACGATGCTCGGCCACTCGCCAGGTCAACAGAGCATCGTGGGAGATGTAGTTTCAAAAACATCTGGAAGGGACCAGAGATGCTGCTGACCCCTGGACTAGGCAGTGGGTGCCTTGGACCCCCCCCTCCCCAGATGTTTTGACAGTACATCTCCATGGGTGCTCTATTGGCTTAACGAGTGGCTAAGCATCATGGGAGTTGTAGTTCCAAACCATCAAGGCTGCTGCTTGTCCTGGACTCACCTGTCTGTAACCACGAAAAGATAGGATTTCTCCCCTGTTACAATAAAAGGTAAGAATTCTGCTTTTGGCCGGTTTCACCTGGAAACAGAGTGATGGTGATTGGGGGAACAAGTGGTTTTCACAGACTGATCTCCCTTGCAGGGCACAATGGGGGGGGGGCTGCCCCTCCACGCCCCGCTTTCTGCCAGCAGCAGACGTGCTGGTGAGTCACGCACTCCCCCTCCCCCGGAGGATGCCGGGGATGCTGCATCACCGCTGGGACTTCCCGAGCAGCGCTGGCAGCGGCGGGTAAAGCCGGGGGTTTGTGTACCACGCTCTCGCTCCAGCCCTTGCACGCCGCTTAGCAGCAGCTGATCACGCGCCGCCCGTCCAACCATTGGCTGTCGCTTCGCACACCTTTGCCGCTGAATGGCCGCTGGCCGCGCTCCGCCCCGCCCCTCCCCCGGCTACGCTGTGGACGCGGAGTAAAGTAACTGAATGGAGCGGCTCCTGCAGCACACTGTGATAACCGAGCCAGCGTACGCTACGCACACTGCGCAGCATCTCCCCCAGCCAGCTCAGAACACGGACAGCAGCCACTGCCATGATCAGCTTCCCGGCTCCTCACGGTCACCCCATGGTGAGTACCCGCCACATCCCGCTGTGACAGAGAGCAGCAATGGGTACATATGCCAGGGCAGCCCCGAGCCATGAAGTACGGGGGGGGGGGGGAGAGGGGTTTACAGCACCGAGACACAATACCAACACCTGGGTATAGTGTACCGGGATTAAGTACTGAGCTGCAGGTGCAGGGAATAGTGTGCCAGGGGGTATATACAGAGTTGCAGTGTATAGTGTGCCAGGGGGCATATACAGAGCTGCAGTGTATAGTGTGCCAGGGGGTATATACAGAGCTGCAGGCTGGGTATAGTGTACGTGGGGCATATACAGAGCTGCAGGTATAGTGTGCCAGGGGGTATATACAGAGCTGCAGTGTATAGTGTGCCAGGGGGTATATACAGAGCTGCAGTGTATAGTGTGCCAGGGGGTATATACAGAGCTGCAGGCTGGGTATAGTGTACCAGGGGGTATATACAGAGCTGCAGGCTGGGTATAGTGTACCAGGGGGTATATACAGAGCTTCAGGCTGGGTATAGTGTACCAGGGGGTATATACAGAGCTGCAGGTATAGTGTGCCAGGGGGTATATACAGAGCTGCAGGCTGGGTATAGTGTACCAGGGGGTATATACAGAGCTGCAGGCTGGGTATAGTGTACCAGGGGGTATATACAGAGCTTCAGGCTGGGTATAGTGTACCAGGGGGTATATACAGAGCTTCAGGCTGGGTATAGTGTGCCAGGGGGTATATACAGAGCTGCAGGCTGGGTATAGTGCCAGGGAGTATATACAGAGCTGCAGGCTGGGTATAGTGTGCCAGGGGGTATATACAGAGCTGCAGGCTGGGTATAGTGTGCCAGGGGGTATATACAGAGCTGCAGGCTGGGTATAGTGTGCCAGGGGGTATATACAGAGCTGCAGGCTGGGTATAGTGTACCAGGGGGTATATACAGAGCTGCAGGCTGGGTATAGTGTGCCAGGGGGTATATACAGAGCTGCAGGCTGGGTATAGTGTGCCAGGGGGTATATACAGAGCTGCAGGCTGGGTATAGTGTGCCAGGGGGTATATACAGAGCTTCAGGCTGGGTATAGTGTGCCAGGGGGTATATACAGAGCTGCAGGCAGGGTATAGTGTGCCAGGGGGTATATACAGAGCTTCAGGCTGGGTATAGTGTGCCAGGGGGTATATACAGAGCTGCAGGCTGGGTATAGTGTGCCAGGGGGTATATACAGAGCTGCAGGCTGGGTATAGTGTGCCAGGGGGTATATACAGAGCTTCAGGCTGGGTATAGTGTGCCAGGGGGTATATACAGAGCTGCAGGCTGGGTATAGTGTGTCAGGGGGTATATACAGAGCTGCAGGCTGGGTATAGTGTGCCAGGGGGTATATACAGAGCTGCAGGCAGGGTATAGTGTGCCAGGGGGTATATACAGAGCTGCAGGCTGGGTATAGTGTGCCAGGGGGTATATACAGAGCTGCAGGCAGGGTATAGTGTGCCAGGGGGTATATACAGAGCTGCAGGCAGGGTATAGTGTGCCAGGGGGTATATACAGAGCTGCAGGCAGGGTATAGTGTGCCAGGGGGTATATACAGAGCTGCAGGCAGGGTATAGTGTGCCAGGGGGTATATACAGAGCTGCAGGCAGGGTATAGTGTGCCAGGGGGTATATACAGAGCTGCAGGCTGGGTATAGTGTACCAGGGGGTATATACAGAGCTGCAGGCTGGGTATAGTGTGCCAGGGCGTGTTGGCACCACAGCTGGTAGCCCCGGCACCTCCTCGCAGCGGCGCGCGCCCCCGCGTGTGTATGTGGAGATGGGGCGCGCTCCCGCCTCCCGTCAGAAAGTAGGTGAAAGGTCCCGCGAGCCGAGGCTGCCGAGTTCACGCTTCCTGAGTGTGTGAGAACAGCCACTGATCACGCTCCCTTCACGTGCCCGCCCCTCCGGCAGCCGACCAATCGCAGTCGGTGAGACGTCACTTTCGAAGGCCAATGGACTTTTCGCCGGGCTCCGGCTGATTGGCAGGCCCGTGTTTTTGTGTAACTGGGGCATGAGTGTGGGAAGGGCCTGTCGGGAAGGGAGCCAATCACGTCCGCCTCATCCACATGAGCGGCACGTGACACTCTGGACCTTGAAATGAGCAAACCCTATAATAATGACTTCACCATCATAATAACAATAAAAAAAAGAAGCTTTATGGTGGCACATCCACACAGGCTGGCTTTATATTAAAGTCAGGTTTATGAGCTGCTGATTGTTTTTATTTTCTGCCAAAACAATACTTTTTTATATGAAAATACCTTTTTTATTAAATGTCAAACCAGGAGGTTTGTTTAGTAACCCGTGATTAACCATCTTTGCGGAAGGTCACAGTGACTGGGCCGCAGAACTCCACAACCTGGACCCATCTGGATGTTTTGGAGCTGCATCTCCCATGATGCTCAGCCACTGTTTGAATCGATTGCGCCTCAGGGGAAATGTAGTTCCAAACATCTGGAGGGCCAAGAATGCAGTCCCCTGCACTGTAGGTAGAATAGGTATTAAGCATGACAATGGTCTACGGTACAGTGTATTGGCTTGTGCGTGGGTTAAGTCTCTGGTGCATACATCCATTAACCCTTCAATTAATTGATTCCACGATGAGGCAGCAGGACCATCTGATTCGTAGATCGGATGGAGTGCATGGTAGTTAAATAATAAAGAAAAACAACTTTTCCAGTTGCCAAAAGGCACAGGGGTAAAATAAATATTTTGTTTCGTTGAGGTTTGCTGCTGTTGTTGTTGTTGTTGTTTTTATCTTGTAAATCTTTAAATGCATTTTTATGCTAATGTTAAATTATTTTTTTTTTTTAACTTTTATCCTTCAATGGGTCCTGCAAGACAATTTCTATCTCTAGCGCTCACTCCTGCACATACACTTTACACCGGGGGTTAGAATCCTTGGTCCTTCAGATGTTTTGGAACTACATCTCCCATGATGCTCAGTCAAACTAATGAGTGGCTGAGCACCGTAGGAGATGTAGTCCCAAAGCCTAAGCAGGGCACAGGTTGTTGATTCCCCCCCCCCCCCCCACTTCAGTCGTCTCCTAATAAGATATTTCGTGGCATACCTCACTCATATCCCCTGTGTGTTACCACCTTGTTGTCCAGAGCAAGGTGATGCAAGGTTTCGGCTCAATACAGGATCGTTTGCCTAGTAGCACTTGATAAAGGCTGATGGATCGAGTCTACATGTTGAATTACAGATTTAATGCAGCCTTATCAAATCCCACAGGGTGACCGGCATTCCTTTTTGGGACTGTTGGGCGTGCCCTACTGTGTGGAACCTGTGGTGTTTGATACCAAGGCGTGTGCGCCCACTTTCCCTGTATATTCCAAGCCCAGGAATCTGTATCAGGCCTTGTCCAAATTACATAGACGTGCGTATATGACCTCCAGGATTCTGCCCACCACAAAAATCAATATAATCTGGTACTTTGACTCTCATAGCACGGGGACATACTGCCTTCCTGACGCGTAACTCGCCAAAACCCTAAATTATTCAAAGAATTTACCTCATGTTTTGACACACACGCCTTATGTAACCACACCTGAGCTATGCACGGCTATACACGTCCCCTTTGTTACAAGTGGCAGCGCAGCATTTTTACACCATATGTTTTTAACGCTTTGGTTTGCAGTCCTTTTAAGGACAATGTCGTTGACAATGTCTTCTGTTTTTTTTTGTGTAGACTGAGACAATTGACGTGTCCGACAGACAGCGCAAAGCATGGTCTCCTCGCAGCACAGCGACACAGAAAGGGGACTTCGAGGCCGTCGAAGCCTTGATGTACATGAGCAGCCGCTGGAACCAGGAGCCCAAAAGATATGCTGAGATGAGGCCCATCACCCCGGCGTCTGACCTATCCGAAAACGAAGACAGTCTGATGGCCAACCCGCCCGAGTTCACGACTGTCCCTGCTTTTGTGAGTGTTCGTTGCCTGTATTCATTTTATGTAAATATATCCTATCTAGGGTTGCCAGATCGACAGTTTTCAGTTTTTATGGACACCTACTACTATTTCTTGCAGAGGGGAGCACAGAGAAAAGTGCTGCCCTGCAACACGTATAATGCTTATGATGCAGGAAGTAAATCAAGGCAGGTCACTGGGATTCCTTCTCGATTTCTTACCTTTTAGCATACAGATTCTACATGCTGCGGGGCTGGATTTTTCATGCACTGTCCATCAGCATGAATATATTATCAGGGTTATTCAGAGAGCGGTGAAAAGCAGGAGAATGACTGGAGAATGGAAAATTCTAGGTCAAAATAGCCGATTTGGAAAGTGAGATGAATGGGAGACTTTTTCTGGTTTGGCTATTTTGACCTAGAATTTTCCATTCTCCAGTCATTCTCCTGCTTTTCACCGCTCTCTGAATAACCCTGTATATGTCTCCAGGAAAACATGGACGATCTGGCAACTCTAATCCTATCCCAATGTCCCTCTCTACCAAGAGTCATTGCTGGTGTCAATAAGTGACAGCGCCACTATATATGTTTGCGCCACTATATAATCTATGGTGGATTCGATGCAATCATGAAGGTTGTTTTAAGTGTGTGAGTTGATTGGACAGGGCTCTATTGCGGAGCCCGACAGATCCAAGAGACAAGTAGACCCTGGTCACTAAATGCTGCGGTTACTCATCACAAATTTGTCGTAACAATGTGTTGATGAAGTTAAAGGTTTTTCATAGGGTGTTTTTTTTTTGCTTGTATCTTTTTGTAAATGGCTAATTTGATTTTTATATATTTTATTTCTCCCTGCAGTGCTTAACCCCACCTTACAGCCCTGCAGAGTTTGAGATGTCCCCTCAATCCATGTCTCCGGCACCAGTAATGGAAAATAGCAGACCATTCCCTGGCCAGACCCACAACGGCTGGGCCACCAGCACCATGAACACCAAACCTCCAGTTGCATCACATCAGAAAGCTCAGGTGATGAGTGTAATCCGCCACACGGCAGACACGGCGTGTTATAATAATAAGCAACCTGCGGCGCCCAGTGCTCCCCAAGAAAGCGGAAAAGCAACTCCGCAGAAAGAGGAAACCTGGAAGAAAAACCTACCTGTTTCTGTAGTGGCTCCTCTCCTGAAATCAGAGCGAGAGAACGAAAGATGCCAGATGGAAGACATGAAAATGATCACTCAATCGGTTAACTCTTTCCAGAAACTACGTGATGAAAGTGGGTCAATCTCTTCTGCTACTATTTTCAGTAATGGCTGTAAGCCGTGTCCGTCTGATGTGCGTTATCTTCCAGTTCACACCCAGTCACCTCCGCTGTTGGTGTCAACGCCATTGGCAGCGAATGGAGTCTCACAGGTGCCAGTCTTGTGTCAAATGGTTCCCATCTCCTCCAACAAACCCGTCTTTACCACCGTGGTAGCAAATTCACAGTCTGCTCAAGCTCAGCCCGTAATGCAGCCTTGGTTTTACATGGGGCCACAAGTCTCTAACGGAGCGGTGATGTTTGTCATGCCGCAACCAGTCTTACCCAATGCAAAAACTGTGCTCACCAGTGGCACCAGGTTGTCGCCCATTGCACCGGCCCCTAGCCTCATGCTGCCCGAAACGAAGGTCTCCACGCACACTGACAACTCCCGGATCAGGAGTCACATCTGTGGTCATTCTGGGTGCGGAAAGACCTACTTCAAAAGCTCTCATTTAAAGGCGCACACGAGAACTCACACAGGTACGCCTCTCTCTGTTGCACAGGATATCAATTTTGTGAACCCAATGCATGTTTAGCATATTGTACCTCTTTTTCATCTCTTTAAAAGGGGTCAGCAACCTCGGCTCTCCCAGATGTTTTGGAACTACATTTCCCACAAGTCTCGTCCAGTCCAACAAGTAGCGGAGCCTCATGGGATATGTAGTTTCAAAATATCTGGAGTACAAAGGTGGCTGACCCCTTCTGTAGCAGACACGTTCACTTTTGATGGCGTACTCTTTTTTTGTAATACTGTTATCAGATAATTCTCTTTTCCTATTATTATATCAATATTTCTTGGCCTTCTACCTCGAGGAAACCAATGAAAGACTTTTCAGGTCTCACAGAACTTGGTCCACTGCCCACAGACATTTCGCAAAGCGTTTCCCCCCTCCCCAGTCGTTATTTCTAGTGAAGCCCTAGCTCAGTAATCATGACGTTGACCAGAATGAATGGGAATCCCAGTTTCTAATACAATTTGTTGTTTGCTTTTTATTAGTGCTGGTTTGCTTTGTACGTTTTATATTGTTTGTATATAAAAAGACATTGAAGGGTGAGCTTAGGGCCATGAACAGAATGGCAAAATAAATGAACTTTCTTTGTGTGTTACAGTTAAATACTTATTTTTAAATAAAAATGCTCATTTAGTAAGGTACACAATGTTTCATTGTTTTCCAGGCGAAAAACCATTCAGCTGTAACTGGGATGGCTGCGACAGGAAATTTGCTCGCTCCGACGAACTGTCCCGTCACCGGAGAACGCACACAGGAGAAAAGAAGTTCGCTTGCCCGAAATGCGACAGACGTTTCATGCGTAGCGATCACCTGACCAAACACGCCAGACGCCACCTCTCAACCAAAAAGATGCCCACCTGGCAGATGGAAGTGAGCAGGCTGAACGAGGTGGCGGTGCCACAAGCCTCGGCGCCTGTTCAGTGAACGCCAGCAGCAGAGTAAACTCATACTGCAAATACGCGTGTTCCTGGCGCACTTTTGAAGCCGAAACCTGGATGTCAAGTAACTTCAACACCGACCCGTGGCAGTGAGTACGGTTAAGGCTACAACATTTACAGGAAGGAAAGGCAGGTGGTGAAGAGACGACGGGATTCATCAGATGTCACCAATCGAGTCTTGGATTCCTGACTTTGTTGCACTGGAGAAGAGAAGAATAACAATACTGTTTTGGTTTTGCCAAATGACTACGATGAAGTTATGTGATCACCATCCAATCCATTTAACCGATCTTTGTAAAAGCATAAAAGCCGTTTGGTTATTTTTTTTTTTTTTTCTAGCCTTATACTGTTGAAAAGTGTCTTTCTATACATACTGTATAATACTGTAAGGCCATGTTGGTGTTCTTTCCCAAACAGGCTGCCCTTCCTATACAGCCAAGCCAATGCTGACGGGGTCCTGTTTTCCAAAATCATCAGCTACATTGAGTCCTCGGGCATGGGGATGAGAACAAAAATCATCCCAATAAAAGTGGTGTAGTTCACCCGCACTAGACGCTGTGTGCAAAACATAAGGGGGCTCGACAGATCAATTGTTCTGGCAGCCATAGGCTCTTAGGCTTGTGCCTCTGGCTCCTAATCTGCACAAATCTATATATCTGACTTTTCTGACAAGCTCGTAAATTTGCCAAGCCCTGGGTTAACCTGTAGTTTGTATAATTTGAGCATATACTGTTTGGTTATTGCGTATCTCTGCTTAAGCAAACCCGATAACAAAGCCTGGAAAAGGAGATTGGTGAAACTGTTACTACAGTCGCTTTTTATTTTTCATTTTTTTTTTTTTTTTTGTTTGTTTTTTTTATTGACACAACTCGTAGCACTTTTTGTTTACAGTTTTTAAAAACCACTTAAAAAAAATCCTTTTTTTTCCCCCTTCTCTCATATCATTTGGGTTTCTGACACTGTCGGAGTTTTTTTTGAAGTACAATTCTTTTGAATATTGTGTAGATTCTTGTCTTGCGTTGTGTTTTTTTTTTTTTTTTTTTTTCCAGGGCTTGATTTACTATTTTTGTTTTATTACTATTATAAGCACTTTTGAGGAAAAAAAAAAAATCTGATAAATCATATCCTATATCTATATTCCAAGTCTGGTGTAAACGTAATCAGAGCTCTGGTAAATGTACACTCCAACCTTTTAACGGCTTAAGTAGGTTTACCAGAGCTTTTGTTAAGCGTATACCCGATTTGGAATCTAGCCCTAACATTCTCCGTTTTATAAACCTACCTCCCCACCCTCAACTGATAATGGGGTCGTTTTTTTGAAGTGCTCTTACAGGTAAAGTACAGGGATTTAAAACACTACCTTCTAAAAACGAAGTGCTGGCGCAATCATTTTGGGCACTAAGTTTTTTGTTCTTGTTGTTTTTTTGTAATCTATGTGCAAATAAATTTATACACAGATGTAAAATTAGATGATTTTTGTCCCCCATAAATGTCCATAATCCAAACATAGCAGTAGAGATTATATATATATATATATATATATAATATCATATATTTTTATTCCCCCACCCTTGTTGAGCAGCATGAGTGGATCACGTTTATTCTTGCACATCCACTTTATAGAATCTTTAATAAATATGGCATTAAAGGCAGCAATGTTGGTCCTTAGTTTAAATTTACAGAAATGTTATGTCTTCTTACGAACTACAGCATAGGAGTCTGAATATTCAGACCTACATATATAGAGTTGGAGACGTTTTTGTTTTTTTTCTTGCAACCTGATGTGGTCTTCTCAGACACTGGTGGAGAAGGTCAATATCTGATCGACCTCTGTATAACCACATTTTTTTTTCTTACTAAGCATGTTTGATATGTAGAAGCGAGCTGCAGGTATCAGTTGCTTAAACTTCATTATTTTTAAATTTTACATTTAAGTTGCACTTTGGTAACATTTATTTTTCGTGTTTGTTGAATGTGGTTGCAGTGTGAATAGGTTCATGCTGTTATTATTTTATCTGTTCATCCTTGTCCATCGTACGCTACCGGGATGTTAAGCAGTTCTTTTCGTCCGTCATCCTGGCATGTTGTTTATAGCTGATTGTTTTTTAAGAGCTTTTAAACATTCATTATTTAAATGAGTGCGCAGTTTTCTACACATTTAATGTTGAACATTAATGTAATCAATGCGTTTTTTTTTTTTGTGACTACTTATGACTATATATTTGCACAGTATTTCTTATGTTGTACTTTATACTTGTCAAAATTAAAGAACAGTTTTATACACATTTCCTGACGCTTAAGTGTTCTTTCTTATTTGTTGTGGCAGTCGTCTGTTCTGTTGTACTTGCCTTGACATGAAGACCGATTCCTTGAATAAACAGTGGTGGTTAGAGGTAACTTTTGGCTCTTTTATAAATCTTGGTTACAGGGAAATCTGGATGATCTCCTTTTGCATATCACAGAATATTAGTACAAAAAAAATAATTACTTCATTATAAAGATGCACAGCTATTGGCTGATAGAGGGAAGAGAACGGCCTGTTACAAAGAGTTACTTTAAAATGTGAAATTCACCATTATTCACAAATTTCATAAATAGTAAAATAATGTATTTTAACATACAGACAGAATATAATATCAATACACAGGGTAATAGACAACCTGACACGCAAAGCTGCAGATGAACATGTCAAATATCAAAAATACCCTTGGTACGGTGCAACGATAACACTGTGAGCCATCGTAATAAGAGACTGGTTTGGGGGGGGGGGGGGGAGAGTAAAAGTTAAAATGGAACGTCCATGAAGAGAAACGTCTACAAAAAAAGAAACTATCCAGGGGTCAGCAACCGCGGCCTTCAAGATATTTTTGAACCACATCTTCCCATTAGTTTGGCATGACCTTCTTCGCTCTTGTCGCACTTTCACTTTGCCTCGCATCACTTACGGAGCCCTGACCATCGTCATCTGAAGGCTCGAGCAACTGGGCGTCTGGCATCCACAACAAGCCAACACCACACCGCTACTCCCACAAATCAAACTGACACTTGATTATTAGGTAATTTATTTTAGCAAACGCCTGTTAAAAGTGAGGTCCACGTATCATAAAAAACAGGCAAATTTGGGATCTGGAGCGACTGCCACGACGTCATGTTTTTTTTGTAGCATGGATGACCCTTTTCCATAATTATGTATCTTAAAGCTTAGCTATACAGGGGCCAGTTCGCCTTTTGGCTCCTAGATATTTACCTCTGGTCTTTCGGTGTTTGGATTATTCTCCAGAAATTTAAAAGTAAACCTCCTGCCAACAATGTTCAAAATAAATTTGCCAAGTCCTGTATTAAAGGGTTATTCCTGTGCTAATGATCCCTTTAGCCCATGAATACCACCTAAACCAGGGGGGTCTGTCTGTCTCTGGCACTACAGATGTTGCTGAACTACAACTCCCATGATTCTCTGGCCACCTACTGCACTGTAAGATTTCTGGAAATTGTAGGCCATCAACATCTTGCGAGGCTGGAGTTTGACAAACATATTCATGGTTAGAGGCAATTCGATTGAATCACGAACGATGTTGTCCTTTTATGATGTCAAATTCGGTAAAGGATTCAACTTTTGAGGTCACCAATGATATGTGGTAGGGCAGGTTTGCCCTGACGGACTGTAACCAAATGAATAATACGATGTAATGTGTGTTTATCCATCATGATCAACAGCGGAAAACAGAAGGGTGTGATAAATACAATGGGCAAGATTCCAAGTCTTGAGTAAACTTACCAGAGCCATTAAAGTCTAAGGAGTTGCTAAATTTCCCGGAGCTCTGGTTACGTTTACGCAAGGTGTAGGATCTAGCACAATATTTGTATTACTGTTTTCATTCATAAATTCTTGTTTTTGTTTGTCTTTCACAAGTGTTGCGCGTACTGATAGCAATGCCATGCGTTGCCATAGACATGCCTAGGTCATACCATGTGCCTTGTTTTGATGGCACTTCCCTTTTTAGAAATGTAAAACATGTCCAAGTGAAAGGACACCGTAGTCTGTTGAGAATGTCTTGGCTCCCTTACTTCACAGATAACATTTTCCACAACAGAAAAAACCCTGTCAAAGTATTGGGATGGGGAGGCTTGAGCCATGTTCAACTAGCCGAATGCTGTGTGGACCTTGGACATAGATAAGGGAAGAGCTCTTTTGGATCAGGATAACCACAAGACCACTGCTGCTAATACCTTCAGCGCTGAACAAAGGGTCAGCACTTTGTTATCAAGGCTTAATTGTAATTCAAATTCCATCATTCCAATAATAGTGAGTCATAATTGCCCACGTGCCCTCCTCTTAGAAGAATTTATTTTATTTATTTATTTATAAAGGATTTTACCAGGAAGGATACATTGAGATTTCTCTCGTTTTCAAGTATGTCCTGGGTTCAAGAACATTGAATTGTTACAGAAATACAAAGTTACAGTTACAAGTACTTATACAGTGCCCACAAATTCCATAGCGCTTTACAATGGGGAAGCACAAACAGCAGGCTTACATGATACAAGAGGAAATAAAACCCTGGTCGTCGGATAACTGTCCAGGTTATACATCACTTTAAACCAAAAGCTCAGGCAGACATCCCATGAGCTTAAACTCTAAGGGACTAGGGTAACTGAAACAAATGGGAGCAGAGGACTGGTGGCCAGTAGAATATCATAGGGATTGCATGAAATGGACCAGATTTTTTGGGTTTAGTAAGGGTAATTAGTGAGAGAAGTGGAGACAGCTGGAAAGGATGCCTGAAATTAGGGACCAGCCCTGGGTGAGCGGGAGGGTGGGTTGGGGCAGCAGAGGGAAGAAATGGAGGTGAGTCTGTGATGGAGTTTGCTGTGGAAAGAATGAGGTTTGTGACATGCACAGATAGCACCAATTAGCAAACGTGGAGGAGGGAAACACAAACAGAATTTTTCTATCTGAAATGGAGGGAGATTCAAAATACTTTAAAAGACTAGTCAGGGAATAATAAATGCAAACATAAAAATACATTTGCAAGATTATGGCAGCCTGGAAGAATCCGCAGGTGATCTCAACTGAAAAAGGAAGTACTTAGTTGGCATTGAAAGAAACGTAAACCTACAACTGGGTGATTTTCCACAATTTAATCGAGTTTGAGGTCAACCTCATTTTTCTTTTCAAAAAAAGAAGTGGAATCTGGATTTTTAATTGACGGAGCGTCCATCCAAGCATCGGCAGAGAAGAGCAAACAAGTTGAACAGGCGCCTGTCGATCCTGTCGGCTTTGCTCTGCCAATGCTCGGACTGGTGCTCTGCCAATTAAAAATCCACTTTTCAGAAAAATTAAAAGCGCAGTTGGCCTTGGACTCAATGAAGTCATGGAAAAGAAAATCAAGGCAATCTCCCAGCTCTACGTAGTCGAAGAGCTACGAAAAGCTATTTCAATAGGCAACTGATACTTCCATTATCACCACCACCATTAAAACCACCGTGTATGAACAGGAGCTAAATGATAGACTGGGTCTCAGTGACTGGTTGAGATTTCTAGAAAATGTAGGCCACTATAGCTGGAGAACCAGTTCCAGATCTTCTTGGCGTCTCAGAAAGAGCAGAAGTTTGATCTCTTGCATCACACTAGCGTTTGTGGGCCGGCTCGTAATCATTGTTATTAATGGCTTCATTAAGCCCTTTCTCACCTAAGCCAATATCCATATGATACATTTATGGGACGATAAGGCTTTATTTCATTTGATCCGATAACAAATTACTCTAGAAGCTCAATCTACAGACCGCAAGACCTTGTAAATTACTATAAGCATGCAAACTGTTGAAAACAATAAATCTCAATCACGACTTGTAATTCTAATTTAAAAGGAAATTATAAGGTTGGGTTTATAATTGTGAGAGATAAGGGACACTATCCAGTGACCGGAACTTTTCATTAACAATATTTCTGTAAATGATTAATAAATTAAAAAAACAGAAACATGGCATGCATTAATTACATTTTTTGGTGAGGGTGTAAATATAAACCCACCATTCTGTCTCTTAGATGAGAAGCAGCCGGAGGACATGTAGCTGCTGGTAAGCAAATTTTGGTTGCATTAGATTAGGACCCACCTTGGAAGAGGTTGCCGTGACGTGGCAGGTGGGTTTAACACTTTAATGGCCATTCAAGTAAACTAAAAACCCTTGTATTTTTGTTTAGCATGGAGCCATAAGGGGTTATTCAGAAAGAGCTGATCTGGCCCCGAAATTACACCGAACAGGGAATTTACCCATACGGTGCAATTTTGTGGCCATTCAGCTACTCAGAATGCAGGCAGTTTGCCAAATTTTGGCAAATTGCCAGCAAGTACGGTGCCTATTCAACAGCAGTGACATCCCCATAGAGATGCAATGGTTGATCTATTCAGAGACACCGAACAGCAGAGAAATGTCAGTGAAATGCCCTGATGTTCGGTGTTTTCATTCAGCAGGTTTATTCAGGTGAATCCCATAGGTTTCGATGTAAAAAATATTCCCATTTTTATTAAATATCTATTAAACCATTTATTATTTTAATCTGAAGCGAAACGTCTCTTTATTTATTTATTCTTTTGGATGTTTTATGCATTTTTCTACAATTTTGTTTTACTGATTTTTTTTTAAAATAGCGTTTTCTTCTTTTTTCTCTAACAGACCTTTTTACTATTATTCATGGGACCTTATATGTCAATTCCAGACATTTTCATCTAGTACTTTTCTTGCAAACAGCGGTTCAAATTTTTAAAGTTTCAATAATTTAGTTTCTTTTCTTTTTTACCCGTCCGGCGGCTTGTCAGCTTTTTTCTGCGGCTGGTCGGTGGTATGTCTGACAGGTTGTCAGCTGCTTGCGGTGCGTTTAGCGGCTGTCCGGCGGGTTTGCGGTGGCGCCAGCAGGTTGGCGGCAGCTGGCAGGTTGGCGGCGGCGTTCGGCGGCCGATTTGACGCACTTCGGGGACCTTGAAGTGAATGCTGTGACATTTCGGTGCTCTCTGAATAACCCTGATAGGGATATCGCAAATGACAACCTTATTTTCTTGTTGAAGAAAGTGAGCTGGATACTTCTAGTTTACGCAGCGACCCAGGTAGGGAATATTGCGCGAAATTGCTTTTTGTGCATATTTATACATTAATTGAATCGTTGCCTATCTCAGAGTAGCGATCTGTATTGATTTGCTTTTTGAGCCAGCATTTTTGAGTTAGCGGCGCACGCAGCGTTTTATGCTACACATGTTTTCCAGCAAAAAGCACCTGGTATTGAAGGGGTTAATTATTGAGGAAGAATCAAAAGAGCACATTTAGTTAAATTAGAAAGCAATTTAAATGATTTGTATTTCATGGTCGCATGCGCTTCAATGCCACGAGCAGAGTTCAGACGCAAGCGTGGCCAAGGTTTGCCGTCAATGCTTTATGATGTCATCAAGATTAAGAACGTTCTATTTTGGTTCCATGTAAGGGACATGTAGTAAGAAGAGTTTGTACCATCAAGCTGTACAATAGAACTTAATAACTGAAAAAGACGGAGAGCTTGTGAGTCACATGAACACACAGCTTGGATACGACAAGGGAAGAGGAGGGGGGGGGTGGTATAACCGAACATAGCCATAAAGAAATGAGGTGGAAAAGGAAGCTTTATCGAAAAGAAAGAAAAAAACCTAGGGAAGGATGCAATGGTAACACGCAAAAAGACGAGGGGTGGAGGCTAAATGAGTATTGCAAGCTTCAAATAAAAAGTCAGATATAAAATCCTGAACGCAACAAAATAATCGCTGGGACGTTGTTCTGTAATGAAAGGCAATAAGTGACTTTAAGCAAAAAAAAAATAGCTGAATTGAAACATTTTTTTCCAGACCCAGAATGCCTTCAGCTGAACTGCTTTGGTGCTAAAGTTTGTAATTTGCATGGAATTCATCTCGATGCACTGACTGTAATGTTTTTGTGGATGTGAAATGTTGGAAACTATGATGTATATACTTAAATGTAAGTTTTAATACTGTGGAGCTCTGTGTCACAATCATACATTGCATATTACTGTGAGTTTTATTGCTGTGGCACTCTGTGATGATACACTCATACACTGGACAGGGAGATTTTTTTTGAGAAAGGATTTCACCAGGAAGGATACATTGAGATTTCTCTTGTTTTCAAGTATGTCCTGGGTGGCGAGTATGTACTGTTAGGTGTCTTGCCCAAGGACACTTACTGGAGAGGTGCTCGTCAGGATCGAACCCATGACTCCACAGGCTCTCTCCATGCAGAGCAGTGATGTTACCTCTACTCCACCCAGCCGGTACAGATTCCTGGTGGACCGATGGCTCAGTGGGCTGGTGTGAATGCTGGTTCAGCGGACGGATCACACTGCCCTTAATGGGTGAGGTGAGAACTTCCTCACCGTCTGTAAAACAGAACAGTCTGCTGCAGTCTCATATTGGGGCCACTGTGCCTGTGAGACCCGCCGCGCATCCACCTCACTTTAAGACATGGTGCGTTCTCAACCTTAATGCCACGGTGTTTCTTTACCCAATCGCTGTGCAGCAACTCTGATATCTGTAGAGCGATTGTTTGAGTGATCCGGTTGGTTTATATACTATTTTTCTGCGTGTTTGCATAATTAAAGTGGGCCGGTATGGATGAAGTCGAGGGCTGATTTTTTGTCCCAGTCCAGCCTTGCACTTATACACACGGCACATTACGGTGAGTTTTATTGCTGTGGAGCTCTGTGATACGCTCATACACACCGCACAGTACTGTGAGTTTTATTGCTGTGGAGCTCTGTGACACAATCACACATTGCATATTACTGTGAGCTTTATTGCTGTGGAGCTCTATGATACGCCCATACATAATGCACATTACTGTGAGTTTTATTACTGTGGAGCTCTGTGATACGCTCATATACACCACACATTACTGTGAGCTTTATTGATGTGTGGCACTGTGATATGCACATTTCTGTAAGTTTTATTGCTGTGGATTCTGTGATACGCTCATACACACGGCACATTACTGTGAGTTTTATTGCTGTGGAGTTCTGTGATATGCCCAAACACATCGGCCAATACTGTGAGTTTTATTGTTGTGAAGCTCTGTGATACACTCATACACACTACACAGTACTGTGAGTTTATTCGCTGAGGAGCTCTGTGATACACTCATACACCCCGCACATTACTGTGAGTTTTATTGCTGTGGAGCTCTGTGATACGCTCATATACACCACACATTACTGTGAGCTTTATTGATGTGTGGCACTGTGATATGCACATTTCTGTAAGTTTTATTGCTGTGGATTCTGTGATATGCTCATACACACGGCACATTACTGTGAGTTTTATTGCTGTGGAGTTCTGTGATATGCCCAAACACATCGGCCAATACTGTGAGTTTTATTGTGTGAAGCTCTGTGATACACTCATACACACTACACAGTACTGTGAGTTTATTCGCTGAGGAGCTCTGTGATACACTCATACACCCCGCACATTACTGTGAGTTTTATTGCTGTGGAGCTCTGTGATATGCCCATACACATCGGCCAATACTGTGAGTTTTATTGTTGTGAAGCTCTGTGATACACTCATACACACTACACAGTACTGTGAGTTTATTCGCTGAGGAGCTCTGTGATACACTCATACACCCCGCACATTACTGTGAGTTTTATTGCTGTGGAGCTCTGTGATATGCCCATACACATCGGCCAATACTGTGAGTTTTATTGTTGCGAAGCTCTGTGATACACTCATACACACTACACAGTACTGTGAGTTTATTCGCTGAGGAGTTCTGTGATATACTCATACACACTGCGCATTACTGTGAGTTTTATTGCTGTGGAGCTCTGTGATACGCTCATACACACTGCACATTACTGTGAGTTTTATTGCTGTGGAGCGCTGTGATTCGCATAATTTATTTCCCATGATGGTCCTGTGGGTTAGAGCTGAATATACACATCCCACTTATATTTTGTTGTGGGACGGTGATACAGTCATACACCCCACCATCTGAAACTCCAAATATAGAGGAAATCCAGCACTGGAACATGTAACTCAGCAAAATGATAAAATCCCCTGAAAAGAGAGACGTTCTTACCCTATCAGCCACAAACACACAACTAGGTTTACAAACAAACGAGAACAAAGCAGTTTGCAAAAATCCATAGATGGAAGCAGACACTTGTTCGCCACTTAAATGTGTCTGTTATATTGGTAACCCCCCCCCCAGTACAGTACATCCCCCTACAACGAAGCAAGGGGTAGATGACAAAATCGCAATCGCTGGTCTCTCAAACTGGCGCAACCTGATGCTCTGTCAGTTACCGCAGCCGTCTCCTGCAGCATGTGTGAGATGCCAAAGAACCTCCCATCCCTGCCTGTTCATATTTACAGAAATCAACACACCCAAAAGCTTCCGCGCTGCTTGCCTTCAGATAAATATTTGACATACAATGTTATTCTTTTTACATAGTGAAAAGTAAACAAACTTGAGCAAACTTTTAAAATTTAAGAGCAGCATTTTCCAGGCTAAAAAACAGGATGCACGCAGTGATACTTTAAGCGTCATTCTCTTTGGTTCTTAACATAAGCTTTAATAAATACAGTCTGGCAAAAGAAATATTTTAGCAATTGAAACAGTGTATTTATTTTCTGTACACAATGAGTTAATCCTATTTCGTCAACAGCCTTCAGAATCATGCAGACCTCAGCTTGTGATCCTCATCTTCCATAGTCATAGCAGCGGTTAGGATGTAACAGAATAAGACAAAGGGCGCACAAGGTAACACACGTGGAATAGTTGACCAGCTATGGAAGCCCAGTGTGTCTGTCCTTTTTCTTCTTTTTCTCACTTATTATCTCGAGATAACAAGATGTTTTCTCAGTATCACAACTGTGTTATCTTGGAAAAACAACTTATTTTCCCCACACAATAGCTGTTTGGTTTTTTTACGCAGGCCGCAGCCCGTGGTGCCAGTGTGGCATCGTGAATGTTGTCAATTGCCGGCGCCCAGGGCTGACCCAATACATCGTGCTACCTCGGTCCAAGTACAAAATCCTGAAAAAAACACACAACCATCAAAACATTCCCAAGCATAGCCAACAGAGCTCCACAGCAATAAAGCTCACAGGGAGGTGCAGTGTGTACGACAGTGCATTATCTTGGCCTAGGCCAACAAGGCCTAGGCCTAGGGCGGCACTTTCAAGGGGGGCAGCAAAAAAAAGCCTTGGGCTTGCATGGAGACTGTATAACATGGGAATTGGACGTTATGATTGCCGAAATTACAAAAAAACCTTTTATTTGAATTACAAAAATGCCCACCGGAAGTGACCAGAGCAAGGATCGGCCGCCTAGTCACGTGGACTGGAAACGCGTCACTCGGAGGGGCATTCCAAGTTGGTGTTGGCAGGGAAACAAGAAGCACCGGTAGAGGATCCACATCCCTCTTAAGCATGCTGCACCTTTGCCAATCGGCTATTACAGGGGCAGCTGAAGAAGAGAGCAGAACATTTGTGCTGCCTGCTCCTCGAATCTTCACTCGTACGCAGGGCAGGCTGCGTGTGAGTGAGAGACGCTCCGCACCACCAGTCACTGACATGTGGGGGTTGTGCGGTGACGTCTCTTCTTCCCCACTCTGCCAGGTCCTCCTCCTCCCATCAGCCACTTGCTCCCGCTCAGGCACATATGACCAAGTTGAGAGATGCAGCAGGACTCCCAAGTCGAGATGCTCTGAGCTGTGCCTGCTGCAATCATTCAGTGATCTGTATTCATTCCTCTGATCTTGATAAGTAAATCCTTCCCACCTCTCTTAATACTAGTCTGCCATACATACCAGTCTGCCATGCATACCAGCCAGTGTGCCCTAATACCAGTCTGCCATACATACCACCCAGTGTGCCATAATACCAGTCTGCCATACATACCAGCCAGTTTATTCTTATACCAGTGTGCACATCAGTCTGACATACATACCAGTGTGCCATAATACCTGTCTGCCATGCATACCAGTGTGCTGTAATACCAGTCTGACAGGCCATAGTACCAGTGTGCCATAATACCAGTCTGACATGCCATGCATACCAGTGTGCAATCATAGCAGTCTGCCATGCAATGCATACCACGTTCCATAATATATACGCATAATGGATACACTACAAAAAGAAGTATGCTGACCAAACCTAGCTCTAGAGTGTTGGGGTTTGGCTTGAAGAAAAGGTGGCAACCCCCTGTATATATTTTGAAAGGATAGTATCCTTGAGTAAGTCGCCGCTGTGCGACGAAACATGTCGGATTTACATGTCCATATATGGTTTTAATTCATACTGATTAAATTGATGGTGATTTTACTATCCCAAGTTTACAGTCTATTCTGTCTATCCACGGCAGTCTTGTGGTTCCTGTGGCAGATTAGATCTGTATTTCTATCTATGTAAGGGTCTGCCTGTATATATGTGTCTATCTGCCTGTATATACATATCTCCTCCATATAGAGTCATATTCATATTTGTGTCAGACCATTTGGGAAGCGTATCCCTATGTCCACAACTGTTGAGAGTGAGTGGTAAAAGGTAATTAAAATGGTTAGCTTTCTCCCTTGGGGGGAGGATATAACACGTAACTTTAAAATGGGATGTCTTTTGTACCTTGACATATTAATCACACCTTGGGAGCCAGCCAGGCACCAAGATTTAGACCCTATCTTCAAAGACAGGAAGCACATCCGTGATCTCTAAGGGGGGTCTGGGGGGAAGAGGGACACCTTTGGGCAATTAAAGATTAATGACAAGCGTACTGAGCATGCTCGGTAGAAGGGAACTCTGGGATATGTAGTGCTGGAGGCTGGGCCATTTGGGGGTGGGGATTGGATGGAACAAGAAGTGTATAAATTCTGAAAACTGGCCATGTGCTTAGGCTGATCACTTGGGGTACCTTCGAAAGAGGACTGATCGGTCCATGCTCCTATCTCCAGGCTCCAGGAGAACATCGATGCTAGCTTACTGATTAGTTCTTCGTAAGTAATTGCTCTGTGGTTAACCCTTTTCTCTTATTTGCTGTGTAGTGTCTAATTAATTGATTTATTCTAGTTATAATTTTTCCTGTAACAATGCACTGTGATTTTTCTATATCATAAATAAACAAAACGTATTTAAGTTTCTGCCTCTGGCTGATGAGATCCACGCTAACTAAGAGATTGGGAGTATTGCTATTTGCTTTAAGCTCGGTTATATATAAGAAATTGCAAGTTGCAGTCGTCAGGAGACGGCAGGGGATTGTGGGATCTGTAGTCACTGTCCGAGTCTAGGGTAGGCAGATAGTGCGGTTGCTTAAGCCCTGCGTCTCCCGTTGCGACGCGCGTAGTGTCCATGAGGACTGGTGGCAGCGTTACTAATAGAGTAGGAAAGTGAGCCCAGGGATTGTGGGAGACGTAGTCATTACCCGCTTCAAGAGAAGACTTGTACTGCATTGCAATCCTGGGATCAGTATATCGCGCTCTACGTGCCTGTTGTGAGAGAAAGTGTGGCGGGGACGAGTAGATAAGCGCGCGTGATTATCTGGGTCTAGGATAGATAGATAGTGAGC
Source organism: Leptobrachium leishanense (assembly GCA_009667805.1). Taxonomy (NCBI): domain Eukaryota; kingdom Metazoa; phylum Chordata; class Amphibia; order Anura; family Megophryidae; genus Leptobrachium; species Leptobrachium leishanense. The sequence goes on along the minus strand of CM019067.1, from coordinate 47,929,315 downwards.
GGCTTAAGCCGGCGTCTTTCGCAGCAGCGCGCGTAGTGGTCGTGACAGTTCCCATCCTCCATCAGGATCGGTTCCAGCAGACCCAGTCATCGTGGAGGAAACTGAGTATACAATCAGTGCTGGAGAGGAAGGGGTGGGGTTTAAACAGGAAGAGGTGTGAACTTGACAGGAAGGTTTGTCAAATTTAAATTAGAGGGTGCACAAGTTTACTCAGGCCTAGGGCAGCACAAAACCTAAATACACCACTGGTGTACGAGCCTATGAGAGAGCTATGCAGCAATTAAACTAATTAAATAATAATTAATAAATTATATTTTAATATAAATTATAAAGGGAACTCCGGCCCTAGGTGTGTGTGAGCCATTATAAAAACCATATAGATGTTATAAAGCAACCCGGACAGCCATGGTATCTGATGGGGAGGCATAATGTCACTCCTGTCAAATGCTGCCTGGAGCCATAGCCCCATCATGACCCATGGTCGGGCCGGCCCTGCTGGCGCCTCGCCGGAATTTTCTGGGAGTCTCAGCCACATTTGCAGCTCTCGTGAGGCTAAACTATATAGGTATCAGGCTTTGAAGTTTTGCGAGGGCTGTCCACATGGTCAAGGCTACAGAAACACCCACAAGGAGCCGGCAAATGACATCTCACCGTCACTGCGGATCGCGGGATAGAAAAAAAAACTGTATGGAAGAAACTTTGTTTTTTCAAGTCAGCAATGGTGTTTTCTAGGAAAAACAAGTTTGTTATCTCAAGACAACAGCAAGTTATCTCAGGAAAACAATTTACAGTATGTAAATAAAAAAAACTGATTATAGTCAATTTTTGTTATGCTGCCAGGCTGAGCATTACTTCCTGCATGCGCCTGAGGACGAGAGTTTTTAACGGCGAAACGCGTCGAGTGATGGAGTGCTTACTCCTATGCAGATTGTGTTTTTGATTTTAATATTTGTTTAGTCTCTGTGGCTTGGTATTAATCTTGGGGGTGGGGGGGTGGGTTGGCTCTAAGCTGGTAGTGCTCCTAGCATTGATTTTGGGCCTCAACCTTTCCTCTATCTAATGCAATTTCACTTGCCACCCATCCTATTGGGAACTCGCTCTATAGCAGCTTCTCTCTGTCCTATTGTGCGGACCCACGAAGGCTCATTTCCTCACTTTGATAGGAGTTGACAGAATTTAGGTCGTTTGTCTGTTTGTATCCCCTAGGAGAGACTTTTCTTAGTGCACCTAGTACCCTATGTGGCATTTATTACGCTGACTGGAGCCACAGAGACTTTTTATCTTTTCCTTGGTTCTGTCTGTATGTTGTTCTGTTTTTTAGTTTCCAATATAAGTAAAATTTTACTTAAAAGCTCCTATCTCAGTCAATCAACATCCTTTGTTCTATCCATGTTCCAGGGTTACCCCCATTTCTGTTGCTGGATATTGACTGTCACTATTCCTCCAGGGGTTTTCTTTCGTGCTTCCATTTATTTGCCTGCCTTAGTATAGACCATGGGCCCTATTACATTCCTAACGCAAAAACGCTCGCGCAGCGCTCGATTTTGTGCACAGCATTAAGCGTTAACGCGCGAAAATTAGCGGTGGTATTACAATCCTTGCGCATCTTTTCATCCGTCAAAAAATAACGTTCGGAAAACCGAAGCGCAAAAATGCGCGCAAAGCAATGTTGCACGTAGAAATCAGTGAGCGCAATGTAAATTTTGAGTCCGTCATTGTTTTACGCGAGTCCGGCATTTTTTGACTGGAGTCTGGCATTTTTTGACTGGAGTCTGGCATTTTTTTAAGCGAGTCCGTCATTCTCCGTTGTGAATCCGCAGTTTGGTACGGTCAGGTTGTTACAATTTGCCGTTACCACCAGCTTTTCAAAGACATTAAAATTATGCGCGCAAGCGTCGTCCGTTAAATTTTGCGCTAAGATTGTAATACCATTCGCGCACCGGCGCACAAATGCTTTTGCGCTCACAATGTTAAGTATAGGACGCGCACAGTTCATCTCGCTCGTGCAGGTCCATCCACGTTAAACGTTAACGCAAGTTTTTTGCGCGGACGTTGTAATACGAAGTTTTGCCGCTCGCGTTAATGCGTCTTTGCGCACGCGTAAAATTGTGCGCAAGGAATGTAATGGGGCCCCATATATCTCCAACAGAGACAAATAGACAGACATAACAAATGGCGCTCTATCATGGACTATAGTACACTATGGAAAGAAAACATATCATGCAACACCTTTTCTCTTTGTGAAATTGTAATCAGAATGAGCTGTTATCTGCATGCCATGTCTTTACAACATATTATACGGGTTATTCAGAGAGCACCGAAATGTTACCAAAATCTTAGGGATGTGCGTTTCGCGTTTCGGAATTTCGGAATTTTCACGAAATTTCCCGATTCGTGCATTCGAATTCGGCCGATTTTTCCGAAAATTTTCGGATCCGAAAACGGCAGATCCGAACAAATTTCTGAGCCGAAACGAAAACTTTTCGGAATTTTCGAATGGACTAGAAATGTGTAAAATCGAAATTCATTTTCGTTCCATTCGTGATTTCGGCTCCATTCCTGATTTTGGTTCCATTTCAGTAATTTCGGACATCGTATTTATATCGCTGATTCTGTAATTAAATTTTGTATCATTCCCATCTCAATGTATCCTTCCTGGAAAACCAGAGAAAAATCAATGTATCCTTCCTGGAAAACATGCGAAATCTCAATGTATCCTTCTTGGAAAACATGAGAAATCTCAATGTATCCTTCTTGTAAAAAATGAGAAATCTCAATGTATCCTTCTTGTAAAAAATGAGAAATCTCAATGTATCCTTCCCAGGAAACCAAAGAAATCTCAATGTATCCTTCTTGTAAAACATGAGAAATCTCAATGTATCCTTCCCGGGAAACCAGAGAAATCTCAATGTATCCTTCTTGTAAAACATGAGAAATCTCAATGTATCCTTCTTGTAAAACATGAGAAATCTCAATGGCAGAATTATCGTATAGTATAATTATCGTATCCGAAAAAACATTAGTTTACGTCAAAACAAATAGACACTTTGAAACGAGGAGAACAGACGTTCCAAAAAACACGAAAATTTCCGAAATCACGAAAAAAAAGTCGATAAGAAAAACGAAACGAGTCGAAACGAAAATTTACAAAATCCAAACGAACCGAACCGAATCGAACCGAAAAAAAAATCGGTGCACAAGCCTACAAAATTTCAGTGTCTCTCGTTCCCAGCACTTCGGGGAATAAAATTTCCCGATCCTGCAGTGAATTCAGCATTCATCGCAGGGACCTCGAAGTGCGGCTGTACCGTCTGTACAATCGATTTGCAACAGGTTCTTCAATTTAACTCGTATAACATAATGTTTTTAATGTTGTTCTGGAAAAATATCAAACATTTGAAAGAATTGCACAATCAGAACTGACCTAAAGCCAATTTTGGAGGAACTGAAAGTACTTTTTCTAGGTGAGTAAACATAATTCTACTTACCATGTATGTCAGCCAAAAAAGGCAAAAAAAAAGGAAGATCTGATCCAGCTGGGTAAAAAGTCACAGCAAATGCTCACTGCTCGCGCAATGGGTTTCATGTGACTATTATATATTATTTAATAAGACATTATGGGCTAAAGTACGCTCTCGGCGTTAAAACACGGGCACAAGTGAGGAAAAACTGTGCCCGCAGTTTTCACCCTTGCGCCTGCGTTTTAACGCTGGATTACAATGCAGGCGCAAAAAATGCTGCCTGCATTGTTACCGCGCTTTAAAATCCTGAATGCTCGTGGCAGCGCTGAGTGCAGCCGCGAGCATCCATTCGATGAAGTCCATTGAGTTCCCCTCTGCCGGTCACATGACCAGCCGGATCTCGCCTCGCGAGATCCAGCCAGTCCGCGTAGTGATACGCAGGGAGAGACTTGGGGGCCTTTTTCCGCCAGTCTTTCCCTGCTCCCACCGGACGGAGAAGGCGGTTGGAGCCGTGGTCCTCGCCGCAGGACAGAGGGTGAGTATTAGATGCAATTTTTTTCTTTTTTAGGCTGGTGTTAACGGATTCTGCAGAAGCGGAAGCCGTTAACAGCAAGTCCTGGCTGTGGTTAACTTTCCGCTAACCACAGCCGGACGTTAATCAGCGTTAGGACTTTGTAATACCAAACTTAACCCGTTGCGTTTGGATTGTAATGTGCGGTAAACACCGCAGCAAACGTTAAGGCTCACGCAAGTGTAGATCGTAATTTAGCCCTATGTTTTGCTAATGTTTCGGTTTTGCCAAGAGGTTAGATTTTGGTGTCACCCAACTGCAAGAGAACCAGAGTTAATCTATTGGCGCTCTTTTAACGTGGGCAGTTCAGTTGACTTTTCGTGACTATACCATCAATAAACAACTACAAGGACTGCAATCAATACCTCTTCTAGCTTGTTCTCCAACAGCTCAGTTGACCTTTTGGCTTATACGCCACCAGCTCAGTTGACTTTTTGGTTTATGCTCCACCAGCTCAGTTGACTTTTTTTGCTTATGCTCCACCAGCTCAGTTGACTTTTTGCCATGTGCTCTACCAGCTCAGTTGACTCTTTAACGTGTGCTCTACCAGCTCAGATGACTCTTTAACGTGTGCTCTACCAGCTCAGTTGACTCTTTAACGTGTGCTCTACCTGCTCAGTTGACTCCTTAACGTGTGCTCTACCAGCTCAGATGACTCTTTAACGTGTGCTCTACCAGCTCAGTTGACTCTTTAACGTGTGCTCTACCAGCTCAGTTGACTCTTTAACGTGTGCTCTACCAGCTCAGATGACTCTTTCACGTGTGCTCTACCATCTCAGATGACTCTTTAACGTGTGCTCTACCAGCTCAGATGACTCTTTAACGTTTGGTATACCAGCTGAGTAGACGTTTTAAATGTGTGCCCTACCAGCTCAGCTCTGTAATGTAAAGCCCCTTGACTGAGCCCTATAGGCTCTGGGATATTTAGCTAGGAAGCCTAACTAATAGCATTCCTTGTTAAATATATGTAGCATCCAATAAGAGAGCTCCATGGATGGAGCTCCTCTCATTGGCTGACATATTTGGACCATGTGTAACCACTTTGGCCAATCAAAGAAGGCTCCTCTCTGGTCAATTGGGTACACCAAAGAAAGTGAAGCACCCCCCCCCCAAAATACACCACACCTCTTGATCACTGCATTACCCCACAACTGCTATATACCCATGTGGAGGTCTCCCCAGTCACCTTTTACTGAAAGTGCAATTAACAACAGGTATAGTGCAAATTTCTTTAATTTGCCAGTGGTTATAATACCATAACATACAATCAGAGAAAGTCCTTGTAAGAAATAGCATTGTGCAGTATTTCAAATAAAAGTCACTGTTTTAAAAAAGAGATGCATTGTACTCACAAATTAATGAGCTCCAGGTGTACATGTACATGGGCTTTTTTCTTCTCCTCTCTTCTTCTCCTCTTCTTCTTCTTCTCAAGCACCCACACACTTTCCTTCACCTTATTCACTTGTGTGGGTGCCTTAGAAGGTAGAAGAAGGCAAAAATCCCATCTGCATAAACACCTGGAGCCAGTAATGGGCTCATTAATTTGTGAGTGAAATGCTTCTCTTTTTTTAAACCAGTGACTCTTTATTTGAAATACTGCACAATGTTGGATATAGTTTTCTCTTTTTACAGGTGCAGAGGACATGTTGTTTATCGCAATTGGGTACACATGTCCACCCTACATCAAACCAATTAGAAAAGCAGTCGTAGATGATAAAAAGTTAAACACGTGCTTAGCTATTACACTATCAGGGTTATTCAGAGAAATGTGAAAACCAGGAGAACTGTCAGGAGAAGAGAACAAATTAGACCAAATAGCCGATTTGGAAAGAGAGATAAATAGGAGGATTTTTCTGGTTTGTCTATTGTGACCTAGAGTTTTCACTTCTCCAGTCATTCTCCTGAGTTTCACCTTTCTCTGAATAATCCTGTGTATACTGACCTCAAATAAACAAAAGGAAACAGCCTAGGGAAATGACTCTCATTTATGTTTCAGTTCTTTCTTATGTACATATGAGATTCCTTTTTGTGTTCAGTAGTATTTGATGATAGCACACCAAGTCACCAAACAGTAGCAGGTCCCAAAATAAATATTTAATCAGGCAGTAACACTGCATTGGCCGGGATGCTCAGAGTTGGATCGAGTTCAGTTGCTATTGATTTTCTTGGTGTATTTGTGTGTTGATGAACCTAGACAAAAGTACTCAATATGATGGCTAGGAATGATCCTCACATGTTATTAGACTGTCAGGGTTATTCAAAGAGATCTGATTGGCTGCCGAAAGGGAACCGAACGCTGAAAATCAGCTTTTGGTTACCTTTCTTAGCCATTCGGCTATTCAGAGAGCAGGCAATTCGCAAAATCTTGGTGATTTGCCTGCACATACGGCGCCTGTTCGGTGCCTGTTCGAGGGCAGTGAAATCCCCATAGAGAAGCAATGCTTCGTCTATTCAGAGAACACAAAACCAGCAGTGAAAAGTTGCCGAATTGCCCTGTCATTCGGTGGTTTAATTCGGCAGGTTTATTCAGGCGAATCCCATAAGCTTCGATGTTGTTCGATGATCCTATAGGCTCCCTCCCTGCGCCACCTCTCTACCACATGCACCCGGCCGGCCTGCCCGCACAGTCGCAGCTCTGTCATCCGGCAGCCTCAGGCTCCTCAAGGGATCCTTGGGAGGCCCCGGCGGGCTGCCCTCTACAGTGCCTGATTAGAGGGCCTCGCCTGCCTGATGTTTTAGCAACAAGATTGTTTTATCCCACAGGCTTCAATATTAAAAATATTCCCGTTTTAATTCAATATCTAATAAACCGTTGCTTATAATATTCTGCAGTAAAGAGTCTCTTTATTTATAGATTTTTTAGGATATTTTAAGCATTTCTCAGGATTTTCTTTTTTTTTTACAAAAAGTTCAAATTTTTTTAAATTTGTTTTTAACTTTACTTATTTTTTCTGTAACAGCCCTTTTTATTATCATTCCTGGACCTCATATGTAAATTTCAGACATTTTCGCTCAGTAGTTTGTTTGGAAACAGTGTTTCACTTTTCAAACATTCATGCAAACTGTTTTTCTAATTTATTCACTCTGCGGTGTCGGGTTTTCCCGGTGGCTGCTCTGCGCTGTGATCGGCTCCTGCTTGGGAGAACAAGAGAGCATCGAAATGTCGGTGACATTTATTTCAGTGACAGTTCAGTGCCAAATGCTGCCGAACAGACCAACGATGAGCACCAAACTGACCGCCGACCAGCAAAAAAAAAAAAACTCTTCTCTTCTTCTAAAAAGGTGTTTAAACCAATAAAAATGCATGAAAATGTTTGGAAATAATAAAAAAAGGTCCTTTAAAAGATAATAAATGGTCTGTTACAGAATAAAAATATAAAAAAATACTTCAAAATGTTCCAAAAAATAAATAAAAAGACGGTTTTGCTGAAAACAAAAAGAATAAACAGCTGAATAAAAAATAAATAAAACCGATAATATTTTTTACATTGAATCCTATGGGGCTTTTACATTGAATCGGGGCTTTTCACTGACATTTCAGTGCAGTTCGGCGTTCTCTGAATAGATTAGGCTAGGGTCAGATGAGCGTGATTTCTATGGACTGTACGTCCGTGCAGTACGGACATCGTCAGTACGGATGACGCAGTAGTGGTCACACAGTCCGTTTTTTCACTGAAGTTATTTTATGACTGATGTAGGAGGGAAAAATAAATTACAATGAAAAAACATTCTGTCCGTCAAAAATGCTGGACGTATAAATGCAGTCCGTCTGACCATGCTCCATCACTCACACACAAAGCTATGCAGACGTTATGGACGTGGCGCACTCCGCACGTCCGTTCTAGCAGTATTACGTTCTTGCCTAACCTGCGTCCGTTTGCAGCGTCCGTCATGCGTCCGCAGTTCAGTGCGGACGTACTTCGTGTGTCAGGCTCCAATGGACTTTCTTTCATGCTATCACGGACGTACTTTTAGGCGCAATCACGGACGTGAACACTACGCTCGTCTGACAGCAGCCTTAACCATTGCTTTTCTATGAGACAATTTCGCCACCGCCAAACATCACCGAATTGCAGCGTACTTCACCGTCAGTTCACTTGTATTTGGCAAATTGGCAGCTTTGTGAATTGGCGAACTGCCCCAAAATTACACTGTACGGTGAAATTCACTATTCGGTGCAATTCGGTGGCAAGTTCGTTGCTTATGATGATTAACCCTTTAAAAAGCTTTTTTTTTTAGGTTTAATTTATATTTTTTACTTTTAAGTCACAATAAATACATTATATTTATGGTAATTTTTCATAATAACCCCCGAAAACCCAGCTTGAGTATAGTTTTATTATCAATATGAGATTTCAATGTTTCTAAAGGGGGGATGAAAATGATTACGGGGGGGGGGGGCAGAAATCCTGGGGAGTTCCCACACTTCTTTATATTGGACTTAATTGACCCCTGTATGTAATCATATTTCAAGTTGAGCAGGGATGCTTGGGAACGCAGATCCTCTGTTATTTTTTCAGGAGCAACGGTGTTCCCTGTTGTCCCACAAACTGAAAAGCTTTTGGGCCCTATTACATTCTTCCCGCAAAAAGCACGCGAAACACGTGAATTTTTGCGCGAAGCGTTAAACGTTAATGTGCATAAAACAACACTGGTATTACAATCCTCGCGCAATTTTTTATCCGTCAAAAAATAATGCGCGTAAAACGGACGCGCAGCAACGTTGCGCGCAGAAATCAGTGTGCGGACTGTTTTTTTCACGCGATTCAGCCAATCAGAATTAAGAACCACAATTGTCTCATGTTAACTTTTTGCGCCTGTCAAAGTCTATCTGCGCATATATGATGCATCAAAAAAAACCACACACAACCTCTCCGTTTTATTGTGTGGGTATGTGTAGAATGTGTAACTATACTTTGCTGCGTATTTTTTTTTGGGCCGGTGTATTTAGTTTCGGCCAGGTTGTTCAGATTTGCCGTTAACACCAGCTTTTAGGAGTTGCTAAAATTATGCGCGCAAAGGCTGTGCGTTACAAACTGCGCATAGATTGTAATACCATCCGCGTACCAGCGCACAAACGCATTTGTGCTCACAGTGTTAAGTATAGGACGTGCAAAGTACAGTAAGCTCACGCAGCGTTCGCGCAGGTTCACCCACGGTAGACGTATACGCGCGTTTGTTGCGCTGACATTGTAAAACGACGTTCTGCGTAAAGGGTTTTACCCCTCGCGGAAATGCGATTTTGTGCACTCGCTGACGTTTGCGCGAAGATTGTAATAGGGCCCTTTATAAGGTTTCAATCACGTGTTTCCTTAATAGGTCACCTTATATTTATTACAATTATCAGGCCAAGTTCAACATCTCAACGGTAAATTGTGGAGCAGAAATTTCGGACCATTCCCGAACTTATTATTTTTTAGGAATAGACCTCTGCCTGTATATAATAAAGAAAAGCAAATATGGGGGAAAAAAGTGGATGCAGTTGTGTGGTCCATATGTTTACAGTCCATTCAGACATCGTTATGTACTCTCAACGAGCAAAAATACGCCTAACGGGATAATGTGCATTATTTTATATAGCACAACATGCCTCGACGTCTCTGGGGAACATTCCTGCCTGGAACCACGTTCACATTATGGGCTACAAGCATGTCCTGCCAAGGATGGGCACATATTAACGAGGGCTTCCATCTGAGCTATTTATAAAGGAGGCTCATGTGTCAGCGCGCGTCTCTATGTGGACTAATGGGGATTTTCAGAGATATAATAGATGTCGCTACTAGATATAAAGTGTGCCAAGGGGCACGAATTGCTGGATAAGTCCCCTCCTAATAATAAAAGTCTAGCCTTGAAAAAGACCCACTTTTATGAACAGTTTAACATTATTTAAGAAAGAATAACAACCACAACAAATATTCAGTAAAACCCGAGAGTCACTCGTCGTGGAAGGTGCTTCCCTAATTGTGGGATAAAACCAAAGCAGATCATTAATTATACGTGTCCTGAGAAGTTTGTTCACTTTTGCATTGATTGAGTGCAGTATGGTTATTGATTTGCAGTTTTATTTTATATATTTTTTTTAGCTACTAATATAATAAAAATAGACTGAGCCAAAAAAAAAGTTTATTTATAAAGACAGGAACTGCAAAATATACAGTATCTAGAGACACGTATATATGTATTTCCTTACAAAAAAGGGCACTCGGCGACCTTTCTTCAATTAACTTTATCCTTGTATTGTTCTACATCAACGTTTCGGCTCAATTGAGACTTTATCAAAACATGTTATTGTTCTAGAACTCAGCTACTGATATATTGCTTAGGTTCTTTTCTTACTGAGAAACCCAAGTAAGGCTGTGGTCAGATGATCGCATTTTTCGTGTCCGTCTGACCGCACTATTTGCTGTCCGTCGTAGCTTTCCAGAGGAGTCAATAGAGAACAACACACGAAGCACGTGCGCACGTTTTCACGTACGGGCAACGCATGTTGCAACGGATGCCAAAATGGCACTGACGTGAAAAAGCTACAACGGATGTAGAGAAACCCCTGCATACAGCTATTTTTTTCAACATCAGTCATAACTGATACAATGTAACCACAATCTCATGCGTTATAAAGTGCATCTGTTTCAACGCAATCAGTGCACTCCTGTGACCGCAGCCTAACACTCTACTAATCCTATCACGGGCGCATCCAGACACAAGTTTCCGGACAGGGTACTCTACCAATTTTGGCTAACAGCTGTTGTTTGGTTTGAAGTGACAGGCATAGCAGGCATCGGATCACGGGCTCCGCTAGTCACAGTCACTCTCCCCAGAACATTTCTGCACAGTGTCTGTCCTCCTGCTGCTCAAGCGACACCTGACAGACCCCGCACAGCAATGTTCTGCCTGTCACTGAGAATCGAGTACCACACGCAATAACACGCCACAGCTCCAGATACCCGCTCATACCCATACATAGCCATATAACTCAGAGATACAAACACATACATAGCTATATGCACATAACATTAAGGGAAGTCTCTGGAGGCAGGCACTGTCTGAAACTAGGTTATTCCCAGACTTTTTGAGCAGAATCACAAACTATCAGCCATTATTGTCAATAAAAATAAATGATTCTCTTGGAAACAATTTTTTTCCATGAACAGTTTTCATGCTCATGTTTGATATCATTGGAAAGGACCGACTCTGGCCTTTCCAATGACCCCACATTTGACCATGTAAAATGTACAGGATTGGAGATACAGAGGTTCAATATTCTCCTGTATCACATACAATAGGTTTGCAGATGCGTCATGTGCCCCTCTCTGTATCCGCCAGTGCTTCCTGACCAATTTAGCTTTTTAACCTTTTCACACCGGGCATGTGGTGCCCAGCAGGAGGGCTTTAACTCCGGCCGGGGCGTAGCTAGCCCTCCTTTGGCCCACCAACCCAGCGGATACGAGTGGCCTGAACCAGGCCGTCCCACACCAGGGAATGGCACCCCGCGGCTTCAAAATCCACCTGCCTCAGGGACGGCAATGTACACCCTGCGGTAGGAAAGTGGTCCTGCCCTCACTGCCCTGATCTGGCTAGAACTCTGGGTGAAGTGGGTGAGTTTTCTCCACCCCTCCCAGTGTCACCAGCCTCCAGAATTTTTGAATTTCACAGCTGTAGGTCACCATATCAGTCACTAGTAACATCAGTAAGCAGAGAGCATGCCGATATCACCAGACTAGTCGCAAGGCAACCCATGGAGTGGTTCTGCGCAGGCGCTACACAATTTGTGTACATAAAGTGCACAATCCTGTAGTGGTGCACAATTTCGGTTCCTACACTACGCAAGTTGCATAGGAGGGTAAATTGCATAGTAAAGTACGGACTTCCAGATTTGGAGGCCGGAGGCCCGAGGCCACAGCCCCACACACAGCCTCTTGGCCACTGTCACAACCGCCTCGACCAATCCCTGCAGGCAAACTCCCCAAACAGAGGTGGAGAGAGGCGTGGCTGCTGAGTCTGAGTACCATGCTGGGCCTTCCTCCCCACACTGGGACCATGGCCGGGAACCCGGCAGCCACAATTCCCGGGTGGGGACGACTACTGGTAGCAGGCGCCGCTCGACTGCCAAGGCCTGCTGCTGATGGATGAGCCACAACAGGGACTGCCTGCACCGCGGTCTGAGTCTGGGACGCAGGAGCGCCATGACCAAGTGCATGCCGAACACTTCCTGCTGATCCCTGGACATGCCGCTGGCTGGCAGCCCAAACCGTAGAACCCACCCATGTCGAAGCCCCGGGACGAGCAACAGGACAGTTGGCCCATGTCTGATCAGGTGAGTCCCGACAGAGCAGGAGATGTGTGCGGCGAGGGAGGAAAGGTGAATAAAATCTCCCAAAATAACAAAAATATTTTAAAAAAAATAATTGGGCACAGGCTGTCAGCCGCATCTGCCCAATATTTAAGGGCAAAAAAAGGGAACTCTAATTTTTAACAGTGTATTCCTTTAAAACTGTGTTTATTAGCTCCATGGTATAAACGTATACCTCCTCTTAAACCACACAGGCAGTGGAGGGTATTAATAAACACTAAGGCGATGTATGCAGGGATGTCCCTCACAGGGTCACTAGAGCAAGGCAGACAGGGAGAATCTTTCTAGAAACAGCTGTCAGGGCTGGACTGTAAGGCTTCTATGTGCGTCTGTTTCTAAATGAAAGAACAAGGTCTTGGATAGTCTACGTGTCCTCTGACACACCCTACTTTCAGACTGGTGATGTAGTAATCATCTTTTAATAATGTGTGACACAATATAGGTAATTTTTGTCCCATGCTAAATACATTTACATCTACATACCTACCTTCTTTAGTAAATGTACCGGCTGGGTGGAGTAGAGGTAACATCACTGCTCTATAACCATGGAGACACAGGTTCGATCCCAGCAAGAGCTCCTCTCCAGTAAGTGTCCTTGGGCAAGACACCTAACAGTACATACTCGCCACCCAGGACATACTTGAAAACGATAGAAATCTTAATGTATCCTTCCTGGTAAAATACTTTATCCAAAAAAAATACACCAAGAAAAATCCAAAGATAGACTCTATGAGTCCGAATCCAGAGCTGTACTGTGTGTCTCCTGACTGGCTGGGCGGGCCAAGCAGCGTGCGTGGGCCTCCCAAGGACGCTGCTTTGGCACCGCCCCCTCCAGTCACGTGAGAAGCTGCTGCGACGAAGGGCCTGGGAGAAGACGGAGGGCCGGGAGAAAAAAAGAAGAAGGAAAGGAAGAAGAGAGGACAGGGACAGAAGATGGCAGAGAGGTGAGACAGGGCCCAGCCAGACCCCCAGGACCCAGCCAGACCACAAGGCCCAGCCAGACCCCCAGGGCCCAGCCAGACCCCCAAAGTCCAGCCAGACCCCCAGGGCCCAGCCAGACCCCAAGGCCCAGCCAGACCCCCAGGGCCCAGCCAGACCCCCAGGACCCAGCCACACCCCCAGGGATCAGCCAGACCCCAAGGTCCAGCCACAGTCCAGCCAGACCCCAAGACCCAGCCACACCCCCAGGGATCAGCCAGACCCCAAGGCCAAGCCAGACCCCCAGGGCCCAGCCAGACCCCCAAAGTCCAGCCAGACCCCCAGGGCCCAGCCAGACCCCAAGGCCCAGCCAGACCCCAAGGTCCAGCCAGGGCCCAGCCAGACCCTCAGGGCCCAGCCAGACCCCAAGGTCCAGCCACAGTCCAGCCAGACCCCCAGGACCCAGCCACACCCCCAGGGATCAGCCAGACCCCAAGGCCAAGCCAGACCCCCAGGGGTTGCTTTACCAACAACGAGTGGGAAATGTGTTACCAACAACGAGTGGGAAATGTTTTACCAACAATGAGTTGGAAAAGTTTTACCAACAACGAGTGGAAAATGTTTTACCAACAACGAGTGGGAAATGTTTTACCAACAACAAGTGGGAAATGTTTTACCAACACACAGGACAGGGGCTATCTGAAATAGGCCAGACAGTACACAAGGATGTATTCTCACACAAGCCCAAATCGATCAGTATTAGAGTGGTCAGGGATAGCCAAAACGGTACACAAGGGGTATCTATCATATAAGCCAAAATCAATCAGAGTTAGAGTGGTTAAGGAATAGCCAAGGACTGGTACACGGGGGTGGTTCTTATACAAGCCAAGTAATAACAGAGACTGAAAAACAACCAAGTAGTGAATCGCCAGGAGACGCTCAGCAATGAGGGAAGCAAACTCCACGACAGCGCGATGAGCCGGATCGCGCTGTCTGTATTTAAACCCGGCAGGCGCGCATCATCATGCCGCAACCCGCCTCCTGGCCAGTCCTGCGAGCTCCGGAAGCCGGCACAACTCCTGACACCCAGCTTGTCGATGGCGCCCCTGGGTGCCGGGGCCCCCTCTGAGCCCCAGATGTGACAGATACGATCATACACATCACACATTACTGTGAGTTTTATTGCTGTGGAACTGTGTTATGTCCTTTTTTTGTTTTGGAAGGGGGCGAAAAGCTGTTAAAGGTCGAGGAAGTTTACGGGGGGGCCATCGTGAGGTTCAGAAAGGGGCCCCATCATTTCTAATGGCTGCCCTGGTCCCAGGGGCCGTGGTTGCTCCAAGTGCACCTTGCAGCCTCGGCATGTTGGGCCTCAGCCTGCTCGGGCAACACGTGGAGTGCAGCGTCATGGAGGGGTGGCCTGCATGCTGGGGGCTATGAGAGAGGTGGACCGCATACCCCATCTCTCCCTTGGCCTGTAATTCAGTGTAATTCTGTGCTCTCTCGTTCAGTGCAATTCAGCAATTCGAGTTAACCAACCCTACGGTGAACTCACTATTCACCGGAGGGTCCCTGAACATGGAGCCACCGAAGACCGCCGCCCATGGACCACCGAACACCGCTGAAGACTGACCGAAGAGCGCCACACTGACCGCCGTACTGCAGAAAAAAACCCGGAACTCTGCTATTCTTTTAAAAGGTGTTTAAACCAATAAAGATGCATGAAAATGTGTCTAAATAATAGAAATTTTTTTTTTTTTAAAAAAAAGGCCTTTTAAAAAAATTGGGATTCCAAAATTTCTCCTAAAAAAAATACATCAAAATGTTCCAATAAATAAATGGTTTGCTGAAAATGGAAAGTATAAACGGTTGAATAAAAACGATAATATTTTCTTATACATTGGATCCTATGGGATTTGCCTGTTTAACCTGACATTTCACTGACACTTCGGTGCAGTTTGACGTACTCTGAATAGATTAACCATTACTTTTCAATGGGACAGTTTCACTGAATTGTGATTCAACTGTATGTGGATGTGTGCGACTATGTGGGTGTGGGTGGCTGTATGTGGATGTGTGTGACAGTGGGCCGGGATATGTGGCGCTCTGTGATACTCATACACACGGCACGTTACTGTGAGTTTACTGTGAGTTTTATTGCTGTGGAGTTCTGTAATACGCTCATACACGCCGCACATTACTGTGAGTTTTATTGCTGTGGAGTTCTGATATGCTCATACACACCGCACATTACTGTGAGTTTTATATTTTATTGCTGAAGAGCTCTGTGATAGTCATACACACCACACAATACTGGGAGTTTTAGTACTGATGAGCGACCGACTGGGAAAGAAGAGGCTTAAGCATGTTCCCTGTTTAAAGAAAAGAGTAGAAAGTTGGGAGGAGTTACAATGGTTCCCCTTTTGTTTCAGGGTATCGCTGGGATTGGGTCTCGGGGGCAGATAACAGAAAGGGGAGGGCCAGGGGTAATAGAAAAGGGTAAGCAAAGGACAGATGAATCAGTCTAACCTTTGTCTTTTTGGACAGCCACTCCATTTTACCATCACCATCATCATATGAAAACCAACGACTGGATAAGTATTACTGGCTGTATCAATCTGTTATATATTCCCTATTATTATAGTCTGCTAAATATATATATTCCTAGTTCTATTATTACTTGGATAAATAGGGGCAGGTTTTCCAT
This sequence comes from Leptobrachium leishanense, assembly GCA_009667805.1. Lineage (NCBI taxonomy): Eukaryota > Metazoa > Chordata > Amphibia > Anura > Megophryidae > Leptobrachium > Leptobrachium leishanense. The sequence goes on along the minus strand of CM019067.1, from coordinate 47,913,311 downwards.
TGTATTGATTTGCAGGTTTTATTTAGTAGATGCTTTTGATATTCGTTACACTTTGCAATACTGTATTCCCTTGTTAATTTTGTGTAGTATCTGCGTGATAGTAATTATGAATAGGTTAATTGTTCTGGTGTAACTCGGCCAGAATTCAGTGATTTGTTGTTTTGTATGTTATTTGGTGCATTTGGGATCAGTAATTTTTCCTGCGTCTGTCTGAAGATTGCTGTGCCTTTATAGTTAAAGTGCTCACTCTAGTAAATGACTGACGGTCAATTTTAAGAATCACGCACATGAATAGTGGGTGTTTTAGCACCAAATAGCACTCCAAAATCGATACATTTTAATGAGCTGCAGTCATTTTTGTACTGAACAGGCCGGAAGCATACAAAGCAACCTGTGACAAAACGGCCGCCCCAATGTTTATTTGCAAGTATTTTGCTTTAGTTTATTGTCCCTGTATATAGTGTAGAGTGTGTGTGATGTGCTATGCTGTTGTCAAAGTGTGTATCTGTATGTTACAGTTATAAGTTGTTATATTTTGCACTCATTAAACAGTAGGAGAGGCCCCTTGCTCAAGAGCTTGCACTCTAACATCCTGGGTTTCCCTAAGCACACTGTTTAGAGAAGAAAGAGTAAACATTCCCTTGTGATGACTGTTTTTTCCATTGTCCAGTGACTGGAGCTTTTCTATTGTCCAGTGGCTGGAGCCTGTTGTTATCTGTAATGTATTCTGGAAGGGAGGGGGGGGGGTTGTCTCACCTGGGCGTATGTGAAATAAATAAAGTAACTCCAAGAACTAAGCAATAAGTTGATGAATAAACTCATTTGTATACTGTATTTAAGTTCACTATACTAATTGAGGCAATTTTTGAAGTGACACAGCAGTAATGTACAATCTTTTTTGCGCACTTGCTACAGTGGGAGTAAATAATTATTTCAGAACGCTAACTTTGTCTTTATTGAGGGAGAGGAGAGACTTATCTCCGAAATGGAGGAAACATGAGCAACAACTCCCTCATCTTTCCCACTCGTACCATCATCATAAGAGAGCCTGGGAGTGGATAAGTATTAAGTGTATTAATTCTGTGAATTTGTCGCTATGTTGATAATATGCAATATTCGCGTGTAATCTATTTGGTTAAATACGCACTAATTTACCCGTTATAGTGATTTGCATTTTAGCTAGAATATGCTCGTTGATATTTGCTTCACTTTGTAATACTTGATCAAACCTTATTATTTGTATAGTCTGTATGATCTTATAAACATAGGTAATCAGTGACCGCATGGCTGGCAGCCATCTTAAACCTCAAAAAGTCACATTGTCTGCTGTCAATGAGGAAGTGCGGCAGCAGTAACTGTATAATCTGTTTAAACTTACATTTGCGCAACTAAATTAATCCAGATGGTTTCTGCCAGACTTATGAATATAACAATTACTAACCAAATACAGTTGTGTTCAAAATTATTCAACCCCCAATGCTGTAAAGGGTTTTAGGGAATTTAGTGTACATTTGTAATTGTATTCAGAATGAAATCCTACAAGGACTTTTTAAAGAACCATATGCAACTAAAATGACATCAATTGGTTTTGTAATACAGTAGTAAATGTTTCTTTTGTGAATTCTTCATTGACACAATTATTCAACCCCTTAAAGACTACCACTCTGAAGAACAGAGGTTCATTCAAGTGTTTTCAATCAGGTATTGAAAACACCTGTGGATGTCACGGAGCAGCAATAAAGCATAATAAGCACCAATTAGGCAGCTTTAAAATGACTGTGATACTCAGCTCCTTCTAGACATTTACTGGTGTGGTTACAAACATGGTGAAGTCAAGAGAATGGTCCAGGAAGACAAGAGAAGAGGTGATTACTCTTCACAGGAAGGGCAATGGCTATAAGAAGATTGCAAAGATGTTAAACATACCAAGAGAGACCATAGGAAGCATAATTCGATGATCCCAAGCATACCTCCAAGTCCACTAGAGCATGGTTGCAGATTAAAGGCTGGAACATTTTGGAGTGGCCATCGCAGTCACCTGACTTAAATCCGATTGAGAACCTCTGGTGGGACTTAAAGAAAGCAGTTGCAGTGCGCAAGCCTAAGAATGTGACTGAACTGGAGGCTTTTGCCCATGACGAATGGGCGAAGATACCCGTAGATCGCTGCAAGACACTTGTGTCAAGCTATGCTTCATGTTTAAAAGCTGTTATAACTGTAAAAGGATGTTGTACTAAGTACTAAGATTGAATGTCACTTGGGGGTTGAATAAAACTGATAATGATGTGAGCACAGAAAAGACATTTGTGGTTATTTCATTATAAATGTTATGTTATATTTGTCTGACCTACATGTGCCTCTTTGATTTAATTGTAAGCAAGATGACTGAATGATCAAAATCAATGTCAAACTGGCCAAAACACTCAATTTCAGTGGGGGTTGAATAATTTTGAACACAACTGTACACATCTAAATGTGTCTGTTATAATTTCTGAAGAGGCTTATCAACTAAACAGTGATTTTGTATGTTAGCAAATGCTGTTTCACTATTTTGGGTAGGTTGACTTAACTTCGGGCCTATAGATTAATATACTAAGCAAGAAACCGTTTCATTGGTAGACGTGGGTTAAAGACGTGGGTTAAAGACTTGGTAAAGGATTCCAGGGCTGGCGAGCCTTAAAGATGGAGGATAAGGAGAATGGAGTAAGGGTTTTTTATGGAAGGCTTCAAGATACTGATTAGGGGTGAAGCGAAGGGGGTTAGGAAAGTAAAAAGCAGTTGAAATCAGCATATGAACTGCCAGAAATATTGAGAGAAAAGTGGGGGAAGGAGGTGCTGTTAGGTAGAATGGCTGGTCCTTTAGAGAAGTCCCCATTTAGCTTAACCCAGAGGGCATTCGAGGAACGAGGCTGTAACGTAGGGGTTCCTGTCCACGGGCAGACTGCTCCCCTTGAAGTCAGTATTCCGCAGAAGTACTGCTTATGGCCCAACTCAAAATGGAGACTACATTGATTTACATTGTGCAAGGGACACACACAGAGAGAGGAAAGGTGCAGAGACAATGTAATCACATCCAGCTAGGAACAATGCATCAGATAACCATGAGCTGGGCGACCTTGGTTGCTGGGGGGGCGAGGGGCTGACAGAAGCATGTGAAAACAAAGGGAATCCATTACTTAGAGGGGGGAGGGTATATTACACAAAGACTGGAGCGTAATACAGAGGTTAAATGGAGGTATGCCCGGTGTTATGTAAGAGGTTATTTGGAGGCGGCTAATGCAAACGGCCATATGTTTTTTTTTGAGGCATGAGGATGGAACCAATTTTGTCCAGGTTGCAATTCAAAGCGGCTGTGGAAAAGGCTGTAACGTTGCTGGGATGGAAAGAAACATAGAAAATGTCGGCAGATAAGAACCTTTCGGCCCATCTAGTCTGCCCAATTACATGGATACTTTACCTGGATTTATCTTTTGTTTAGGATAGCCTTATGCATATCCCATGCTTGCTTAAATTCAATTACTGTTTTAGCCTCTACCATTTCTGCTGGAAGGCTGTTCCATGTATTCACCACCCGCTCAGTGAAATAAAGTTTCCTGATGTTACTTTTAAACCTTTGCCCGTTTAATCTAAAACTATGTCTCTCGTTTTGGCTACTTTGTTTCATTTTAAATATACTCCCTTCCTCTACCTTGTGGATTCCCTTTACGTATTTAAATGTTTCTATCATATCTCATCTATCTCGTCTTTTTTCCAAGCTATACATGTTAAGATCATTAAGCCTTTCCTGGTAACTTTTCTCCTTCAAGCCATACACCATTTTAGTAGCCCTTCTCTGAACTCTCTCTAAGATGTCTATATCCTTATGGAGATATGGTCTCCAGTACTGCACACCGTACTCCAAGTGAGGTCTCACCAATGCTCTGTACAGTGGCATGAGCTCTTCCCTTTTCCTACTGCTAATACCTCTCCCTACACAACCAAGCATTCTGCCAGCATTTCCTGCTGCTCTATTACATTGACTACTTACCCTTAGATCCTCTGCAATAATAACCTAAATCCCAACCCTCAGATGTTTAAGGTTAGGACTGTATCAAATATTCTATATTCAATCTAGGAGAAGGTGGGGGAAGCCAGATATAATGATGTGCATTTAGGGGGTAACGACATAGGGGATATTCTGTTTTTGGGCAAAAAAATAAAAATTAATAAACCTTCATTTCTCTGGCAGATCGCGAGCAGTTAGGATTAAACAGCGATGGGGAAAGGCAATTTGTTTAAAGGGCACCGGTCTTAGCAGGCTAGCTGGTATTTCATAATTTACTAAGTTAGAGAGGAGAGGGTTGTGAATAAGCGGGGGTAGGTATATAACCCTGATTCAATTTACAGTCGTGATAAAAAGTTGGTATGTGTTTGAACGTTAATATTCTGGTTTTTGGGTTTTTTCTTTCAGAGCGGGCGAAGAGAGTATGGATCCTGGGACACTCCTATGTGCACTGGGCGGCTGTTCACGCTGTGGGCACAACGATGGGAGTGAACCTAGGGTTCAGCCTCACTAAAGCGGGCATTAGGTGGATAGGAAGGAGGGGTATGGGATGGGCGCAGTTTTTAGGGGTAGCACAGGAATCTAGGAGAAGGTGGGGGAAGCCAGATATAATGATAGTGCATTTAGGGGGTAACGACATAGGGGCTATGACAACGATAGATTTGCAGAATAGGGTCCGGGAAACACTTAGGTGGTTCAGGAAGGAATGGCCGGATGTTCAGATAGTGTGGTCTAACGTAATTGCTATATTAGTGTGGAGGAACTGCAGGGTGCAGGATACATCGGGAGAAAGAAGCTAAACCAGGCAGCGAAAAAGATTATGCTGGAGATGGGAGGAAAGGTTTTGGAGCATCAGAACATAGTGACAATGCAGGAGGAATTGTTTTGGAATGACGGGGTCCATTTGTCCAAGGCGAGGAACAACCTTTTCGGGTGCAACATCGAAGGGCTGATAAAGACCCTTGTGTAAGGTAAGTGAAAAGGTCATGGTCTTTTATTGGTGGCGGAAAAAGAGGGTCCTCGTTTTTGGTGGCGGTGAAATATGCGGCCCTGGCACGTGGAGAGGCGATAGAGGGGGAGGATCTGGGGGTCTGTGTGGTGGTTTGTGCGGCCAAACACAGGTAGCCTCCTGGTTTGAAGATCCTCCCGGCCTGCTATCTGCTATAAAGAGAGCAGCATGTGGTTGCGCTAGCTTAGCCACGTGGGGCCGGCCGCTATTTCTGGGCAATGCTGGTGGTTCATTGCGGTTGCCAGTGTTATCTGGCTGGATCTATGGTACCAGTGTTATCTGGTGTTACCTAGTCCAAGAAAGCGAGGATCGCTGATAATTCTGCCACAAAGGCAATGATTTTTGGCCTTTGACTATAAATAAAAGACGTGACCTTTTCAAACCGCCAATACTTTTGTCATGTGTTTTTATTTATGGGGAGAGCGGGGGCGGGGGGGTGGGGGGATGGTTTGGGGGGTTGAAGGGAAGTAAAGGTAACTTAAGAGAAAGGTAATGGTGGAAGAGAAATAAGGGTAAAATGCTTATTGCTATAGTGCTCTGTAATAAGCTCATACACAACGCACATTACTGTGAGTTTTATTGCTGTGGAGTTCTGTGATATGCTCATACACACTGCACATTACCGTGAGTTTTATTGCTGTAGAGCTCTGTGATACGCTCATACACACCGCACATTATTGTGAGTTGTATTGCTGTGGAGCTTTGATATGTTCATATACAGTATGTCACGTGTTTTTTTTTGGAGGGGGAGCAGCATTTCATCTTTGGCTCCAGGCAGCACAGTGGCTTGGGCTGGCACTGACCCTCTCAGTTGGTAAGGGCAGCTGCAACAAATAACAATTTGCAAAGTCAACTCGACCTCATCCTTTCACCTAGTAATCACGATCCATTCACCCCACCTCCGATACATGGTGACGCTGTGTGAGCGCTTCCAAGGTCACTGTGTCACTGACCCACAAAGTTATCGTAATTAAATAATTAAAATAAAAATGAATTTTTAGATGCAGATTTTGGTTTGTTATCAACCACCTGCTTCAACAACTTTAATACAATGTTTGCAGTTAGGTTTGCATAGAGAGACTTCACCTGTTTTCATTTCATTGTGATAACAAACTGTTCAAAGCCTTAAAAACTCATTTTATATGCGACACATAACCTTACATTTTATACTCACATTGGGAATATTGGTGGATGCAGTCCACCATCACATCAGTTTAGGCCGGGGTCAAACAAGCGTGTTTGAGAGCGGAAGAAACGTCAGTGAGAGTGGACGTTCCTTCCACTCTGACGCCCGTCTGTTCACCTCGCTGAGTGCAGTTAGTGCGTTCAGCACTGCAAAGCTCGATCTTGCTATAAAAACTATGCTGGACAATGTTGACTGAAATAATGGTGAGACAAAATCCCGTAATGGCGATCCTTAGGTAAGAACAATAGGATCTGTCATTGATGGGATACATTGGCGCTGTGACAGGCTTAAGCAATTTATGGCCATATTTTGTGAACTAAATACCCCTCATTTTTAAACAGAGTTTAGGGATACACATTTGTGAAGATTCTTCAACGGGTTAAAAATTGATAAAATCTAGAAAGGGTTAAGAGTTGTTTGTGTCATTGAAATCTATTTAATCTTTAAACGTGAGCTACTGTTAAGGCTGGCGACACATGAGCGTTTCTAAGAGAGAGGAAGGAACATCCGTGGGAGTGGACGTTCCTTCCACTCTGCGCTCAGCATACAAAGCGCAATCCTCCTATGGAGGATCGCACTTTGTATCCCTGGCAGTGTCTGTCTAGCTTTTTGACGGGGAGGGCTTTTTCATGTCCGGTGGTTGGCCTTCCCTGTCAAAAAGGCACATGCGCGGGGAAGCACTCAGTGCGCTCGTGTGCCACCAGCCTAAAGGTGTTGAATGTGTGAGTCGGAGCGCTCTCCTCTTGGGTTGTTATAATGGTGGAAACAATGATGAAAACTACAGCGAAATATGGTGGAACTTCCATAAATTATTAAATCACTATAGTTTATCGTAGTTGATCCACCATCTCTAAGTAAAACAGTGGCGCTTATTGAATAACCCCTGCAGTGTCGTGCTAGAAATGTAGAAAGTTCTAAATCAACAAAAAGAGCGAGTTGTCAAAATGTATCGACCCTTCGGCTGAAATATTTCTTGGTGTAAGCTCCCACAGGGCAGATAGCAGAGTTGATTCACTGCAGGAAGAGTACAGAAACATTTTGAACCCCAAGCTGGAATCAGAATAACTGTATCATCATATATATATTAATAAACAAAAAGATAAATATGATGGTGCTAACTATAGCGGTAATACAATTCCGGTAAATAGCGTGTGCCAACATTTTATTATGTCCAGTCCTGAATACTTTAAGTTATGGCTTCTGATAAGATTTCCAACAGCAGCGTTATGAATAGAAACATAGAAACATAGAAAAATGTCGGCAGATAAGAACCTTTCGGCCCATCTAGTCTGCCCAATTACATGGATACTTTACCTGGATTTATCTTTTCTTTAGGATAGCCTTATGCCTATCCATGCTTGCTTAAATTCAATTACTGTTTTGGCCTCTACCACTTCAACTGGAAGGCTGTTCCATGTATCCACCACCCTCTCAGTAAAATAATGCTTCCTGATGTTACTTTTAAACCTTTGCCCCTCTAATCTAAGACTATGTCCTCTTGTTTTGCTACTTTGTTTCCTTTTAAATATACTCCCTTCCTCTACCTTGTGGATTCCCTTTACGTATTTAAATGTTTCTATCATATCTCCTCTGTCTCGTCTGAATGATGGGAATGATCATAGTATAAGATCGCCCACCTTTGGTACAACCTAATGTATTACCCTAGAGTACCAAAGCAATGAAAGCGTGGCGTACCTGATCAGGGAGAGCCTCGTCCTGGCCAGTGGAAAGACCCGGCGTCACGTTGAGACCCCCCCAACCTCCAAATCAGCTACAAAAAGATCACGGCGTGCAAGACAGGTCACAAAATCCAATGGAAAAGTCTTTATTAAAGAAGTGCAGTAGAACAATACGACGTTTCATTTCTACCAGACCTGAATCATGTTTTATACATGATTCAGGTCTGGTAGGACGGAAACATCGTATATTTCTTTTCCATTGGATTTTGTGACCTGTGTTGTACGCCGTGAACTTTCTGACGATAATTATCCTGGCATTTGGCTATGTAAATGCACAAATCCGATAATGCAATGCAAATTTCAAATATGCCATCGCTCAGACATATCCAACATCTACGAGCTGAAAGAATTCTTGATTTTCTTTTCCAAAGGTAGCAAAGAAACCATAAATAAAATACACGTGCATGAAGTTTGCCATATTAAGGGCTCTATTACATTCCTTGCGCAAAAACGCTTGCGCAGTGCAATTTTGTTGCACGCAGTGTTAAACGTCAACGCACGTAAATTAACGCTGGTATTACGATCCGAGTGCATTTTTTCATCCATCCGAAAGTATCTCGCATTAACGTTGCGCAGAAATCGGTGGGCAGACTGTTTTTTCATGCGATTCAGCCAATCAGAATTAAGAACCACAAATGTCTCCCGTTAAGTTTTTGCGCCTGTCAAAATCAATCTGAGTATATACAGTATGCTGCAGCAATAATAAAAACACGCACAACCTCTCAATTTTATTGTTTGGGTATGTGTAGAATGTGTAACTATACTGTGCTAGTCAATGTAATAGAGCAGCAGGAAATTCTAGCAGAATGCTTGGTTGTGTAGGGAGAGGTATTAGCAGTAGGAAAAGGGAAGTGCTCATGCCACTGTACAGAGCACTGGTGAGACCTCACTTGGAGTACTGTGTGCAGTACTGGAGACCGTATCTCCAGAAGGATATAGACATCTTAGAGAGAGTTCAGAGAAGGGCTACTAAAATGGTGTACGGCTTGAAGGAGAAAAGTTACCAGGAAAGGCTTAATGATCTTAACATGTACAGCTTGGAAAAAAGACGAGACAGAGGAGATATGATAGAAACATTTAAATACGTAAAGGGAATCCACAAGGTAGAGGAAGGGAGTATATTTAAAAGGAAACAAAGTAGCAAAACAAGAGGACATAGTCTTAGATTAGAGGGGCAAAGGTTTAAAAGTAACATCAGGAAGCATTATTTTACTGAGAGGGTGGTGGATACATGGAACAGTCTTCCAGTAGAAGTGGTAGAGGCCAAAACAGTAATTGAATTTAAGCAGGCATGGGATAGGCATAAGGCTATCCTAAACAAAAGATAAATCCAGGTAAAGTATCCATGTAATTGGGCAGACTAGATGGGCCGAAAGGTTCTTATCTGCCGAAATTTTTCTATGTTTCTATTTTTCTATGTGCTGTATTTTTTTTTTTGGGCTGGTGTATTTGGTTTCGGCCAGGACGTTCAGATTTACCATTAACACCAGCTTTTAAAAAACATTAAAATTCTGTGCGCAAAATTTGTCCGTTAAAATTTGTGCTACGATTGTAATGCAATGCGTGTACCAGCGCACAAACGCATTCGCGCTCACAATGTTAAGTATGGGATGCGCGCACGAACTTGCGCTCGCACAGGGTTCGCGCAGGGTCACTCGCGTAGACATTAACGCGCATTTTGTGCGCGAATGTCGTAATACGACGTTCAGCACAAAGGGTTTTTCCCTTTGCGTTAATGTGTTTGTGCGCACATGCAAAATTGTGCGCGAAGAATGTAACAGGGCCCTAATTATTTGAGCACAGGCAACAGAAATAATTAGTATACGGCTAAAACTTGTCAAGCTCAGTTTTGGAAAGGGCAAGCTTCGGGATCCATCTGATATGGTTCCCAGGATATCCTGTCTGAAGTAAAGTCATAGAAGGCTGGATAGGACAGATAGGGTCATGGTGAACGCAGGAGGTTCTGGTACTCCATCAGTCTTGATGTCCCTGAAGAATGAAACCGAAGCATTGTTGACAGGAGCGATTTCCTGCTTTCCTTTCACTGCATACTTTACTTTCAGAGAGTTTCTTGATACAATCTCTCTTTTCTTTCCAACGTGTCCCTCTTTCCTTGAAACATGATATTTTAGTTGCCTATATATGACACAGCCTCCCCAAACAATAAATCTCATGCAGTAACATCTCCAGGGCACCTTATACCTTGGAGGGGACTGGACAAAATGTGCCCCCCCCTTATTACGTTTTTCGGCGTGCGTCAGCACTTCAAAGAATGGAAAGTGTATTCTGCCAAGGCCTTCTTCCCTGCCAGACTTGTAAGGGGCTACAAAGGTATCAGGTCTTGGTCTTGGCCTGACTCGGCCCTTTGTAAAAATGAACATCTCTTTAAGTAATGATGAATATGCTTAAATTATCAACTGCCAAAATAAAACTTGTTCTATTCCATTTCTAATGTCCCATTTTAGGAGGAACAGTTTTCTGTTTTGGGGAAAATCCTTCTGGGCCCTATTCCAACCCATCCAGACCAATGGCTTGAGTCATTAATGTTGGTAGCTGAAGCCACGATACTAACAGCTCGGACCACTATTCTGACCGAGCCGCGAGCTCTGCTGCTCCTTACTGCAATATCACAGCTCGTACACTTTGTATAGGAGTCGATAATCTGCAGCTAGCTGGAGAAACATCAGCTATTCCAACCTCACTGATTCTTCACGGCTCGAGCTGGTATTCTGCATTGGGTACGGGCACTCAGACCCTGGTGTGATGTCATGAAATCACTTAACGCTTTGAAATGAATATGCCCCAAAAAATCCTAAACATACCTCTGGTCCTGCAATCTGCCACCTCCTCTCAGTGTTTGCAGCTCCGCAGCTCCTCGCGTACTCTAGCTCGTGCAGGGTCTTTCTTATTTCCGTGGAGTCCTTTGGATTCCAGGAGCCGATACCAGTGGTGGCATGAGATGCCGATGCCAGTATTGATCAGCGGCTTCACACTATCATGGCTACAGATGCCAATACAGCTGCTCAGCCGGGAATAGAGCTAATTATAGTGAACTTGTAATGGCTGTGCTCAATTAATCTATTATCAGGCTGCTATTAACATCTCCATCAAAATAGGGCCCTCTGTCTCTCTTTTCTGTCCTAATATCCTTCTTTTAAGAGCAGTGATCTCAAACTCCAAACCGCCAGGTGCTGTTGGCCTACAATTCCCAGAATTCTTTGAATGCAACAGATGGGCAAAGAATCATGGGAGTTGTAGTTCAGAAACATCTGGGGGGGGCAGAGTTTGAGGTCCCTGTTTTAGAGATCCTTCGTATGTTTGGTGCGTGCAGGTGTATAACAGAGCTGCGGTGTAACAAAACTCCCAATAACGAGTCTCTAAACCAGGGGTCAGCATCCTTGGCCCTCCAGATGTTTTGAAACTACATCTCCCATGATGCTCAGCCACTCGTTTGGTTGCCGGAGACTTGTGGGAAGCGCAGTTCCGAAACATCTGGAGGGCCAAGGATGCTGACCCCCTGCTCTAAGCTATAATAACTTTTGATAGAAATCACTGGGTGTAAATAATATACTTTGCTCAATCTCAATTAAATTTTTATTGGCATAAATAGTTATTTTATTTTACGAACGCCTCTGGAATTTATGGGGATAGCTTTGTCTCTGGCGACATTTAATAAAACGGAAGTGACGCACTCTCTCCGTCCACGTGAAAGGAGAGGTGTGTTATAAGGATAAGATGCTAGATGTCAAAAAGATCTGTGTTAGCGCTATATATCCCTTTATTAAGCAGTCAGTCTGAGCGACTTGTGATTCACCGCTGGGCTTGTTCCTGCTGACAGGCAGCATAATGGGAATATGATAGGGAGAAGCACATTAAAACACGGTAACCATGTCATAAAATATTGAGCAATACAACCCACTCGAGGTGACACCGACTGTAAAGCGCAGCTATTACCAGGGGGAAAGCAGCCTTAATGAGGCAGCCTGACGTCAATCCCTGATGTTCAGCAGCATCAGTAGCAGCTCTGCTCGAAGGCAATTATAAAGATGAACTTGCAGAAACACAACTCTCCAGATGTGACATCCACAGATCTACGGGGAGCCCATTAAACGGACACGATGACCCGGAAAAACAAACTCCAATTAAAACTCATTAAAGTGATCCTATCATGTCCGAAACAAACTGTAGCTCTGGGAAGAGCATCAAATTCCGTCTACACGTACATTGTATTCGTCAATTTATTTGGAAATCTTGCAATTCTATTTTATGTCTGCATTTATTAATTTCTGCCTGTTTAGTCTTTTCTTTTTGTTAGAATCATCCCCTCTGATTCTCCTTCCCCCTCTTCCTATGTTGCAAATACTCCAAACAACTTGGTCACTATTACTATAGGGGTTATTCAGAGAGAGACGTTCTTCTGGCGCCTAAATGGCACCGAACAGTGAATTTCCCCGTACAGTGACATTTCGGGGCCATTCGGCTATTCAGAAAGCAGGCAGTTTGCCAAATTCTGGCGAACTGCCAGCAAGTACGGTGCCTGTTCGATGGCAGTGAAATCCCCATAGAGAAGCAATGGTTAATCTATTCAGAGACACCGAACAGTATACAACAGTATACATCCAACAATATATATCCATGTGTGAGCTGGGGGCAATATATATATCCATGTGAGCTGGGGCAATATATATTGTGAGTTTTATTGCTGTCGAGCTCTGTGATATACTCATACACACTGCACATTGCTGGGAGTTTTATTGCTGTGGATTCTGTGATATACTTATACACACCGCACATTACTGTGAGTTTTATTGCTGTGGAGCTTTGTGATATGCTCATAAACACCGCAAGTTACTCTGAGATCTCGTGAACTCCGGGATCTTGCAAGACCGTGGCTTCTGCATGGTTCCCAGGCGAGCGTCAGAGCTTTATGCTGATGGCTGCTCACAGGAACAGAAGCAATTGGAGGGGCCTGGCCTGGCAGGAGACCGCTTGGACCACGTGAGCTGGGGCCAATATATATATATCCACGTGAGCTGGGGCAATATATATATCCAGGTGAGCTGGGGCAATATATATCCATGTGAGCTGGGGCAATATATATATCCATGTGAGCTGGGGAAATATATATATCCATGTGAGCTGGGGCAATATATATCCATGTGAGCTGGGGCAATATATATATCCATGTGAGCTGGGGCAATATACAGTATATTCATGTGAGCTGGGGCAATATATATTCATTTGAACTGGGGCAATATATATCCATGTGAGCTGGGGGCAGTATATATAAAATGTGAGCTGGGGCAATATATCCATGTGTGAGTTGGGGCAATATATATCCATGTGTGGTACAACGATACAACGGAAGTAAGAACTTCCAAAAAAATAGGGGATAACCCAAGGATCAATTAGAAAAACAATTATTTTTCAACAACTTTATTATAATAATGAAACAATTCAATCACACAACAAAACAATTTAAAAAAACACAAATTAGAGAATGAAGTATACGTAAAAGTATATCTGGAAAGTTATATGTCCAATGAAACCATAATTATGTGCCACAATTACAACTATTGATTAATTAAGTAAGCATATGTGGATATCAAAGATAATGGACTAGGCCTATGGCCACGTAGGTGCGGGGGGTGAATGATAAGGAAAAACCCCCCCGTAGAAAAAATCAATTGTATAGCAATTAGCGCTTCAAAAAAGATTCCAGATTCTAATCAATTCAAAAAACACTAAAAATAGCAATGTATCCTCTCGTAAGGGATTCCCATATAAGTATAATGCTCTGCTGGTCTTATTAGTACACAGTAAATGGATTCGCAACAGTGTATGTACCGGTGTATATTAGTATAGCGACTTAATATCCCAGACAAGGAACCAGATCTAAGGGGATTCTAAGAAACGCTTGTAATATGTATTTTATCTACAATTCAACAGTCATTGGTACAAGCAGTACGCTTTAGATCTCATCAGTACGTATCTAACAGTTATGCAGGGTTAACTCACATTTATACATAGAGGAGGTCTCAACACCTCACTATTATAAAGACGCCAAGCAGCGGTTGGTGAGTCGATACACTAGAAAGCGTTTATGCTTGCATATCCATAAACCATTCCGCACCACATGTAAAGCCCGGTAGGGAACATATATTAAGATAAAACAGTAGCATCATATACATTGAGGGACAGCCTACTTAAAGAGAAAATGCATATGAGTAATTGAAGATACTGTCGGTTAAATCGATACGATTATGGCCAATTAAGACAATTGCACAGAAATCCTTAGATTAGAATATAGAAAAAATATATCTATTGTTCGGTGGTACAACAATTCAATGTTGCTGTAGGGAGGCTAGATTTAAAGAAGATCTTAAATCAGCATAACCAACGACAACCCAGTAAGGAAAACACTAAAAATTAGCACATCACAGGTGTTGTTAATACCCATATAGAATCAATTATACAAGGGACTTAGTACTTAGAATATAGAGAAAATGCCCCAATAAGGACCAGCAGGACGTAATTAGTTGATATATTATTGTAGCCGAGCCAATCGTGCTTGGAAGGAAAAGGGGTTTAGATAATAATGCCTGCAGAGTAATAAAAGCGGTTTATATCATAGATGTCTGTACACAACTCCTGCACCGTATAACCACCAGGATAGTTGATTTAATCAATCATATAACATTTGAAATAAACCAACCAGCATATTCCTATACTAATATATTAAACGATCAGGGCTGCAAGGTTAACACAGCTAAAGGCAGTTTGTAATTTTTTATTTATATATCATAGGTGTATGTGCACAACGACCAAAAAAGGTTCTAAAAGACGCTTGTAGTATATATTCTATCTACCATTCAGTCATTGATACAAGCAGTACACTGTAGGTCTCATCAGTGCGTATCTAACAATTCATGCTGGGTTAGCTCACATTTATGCACAGAAAAGGGGTCTCAGCACCTCACTAATATAAACACGCCAAGCTTAGTGTCAAATGATAGTGCCTGCAGAGTGATTGAAAGCGATTTATATCATAGATGTCTATACACAGCACCTGCACCGTATAACCACCAGAATAGTAGATTTAATCAATCATATAACATTGAGCAAAACAGCGTATTCCTATACCAGTATGTTGAACGATAAGGGCTGCAGCGGTTAACACGACTAAAGGCAGTTATAATTTTTTATATCATAGGTGCATGTGCGCAGCAACCACACTGCAGAGACGCCCAAAAAACTTCCCTACTAGGTCATATAACTTTTATCGCCAGGCCAAACAGCATTTTCTAAATCAGGCAATAGTTACTACAGAATTGTCGCAACTGATGCAATTTAAGACCAATTCAACCATGCGTACAGATGCACAACGGCCGCACCACGTGGTCACCGACCAAAATTTTTTTCCCAAATTACCAGAACTGTATACTAAATTGGATAGTCATAGTGTCTGTTAAAATAAGAGTACAATACTCAGAGTAAAGACTCAACGCGTTTCGCCGTTTCCTATCACGGCTTCATCAAGCGTTTGGCCTGGCGATAAAAGTTATATGACCTAGTAGGGAAGTTTTTTGGGCGTCTCTGCAGTGTGGTTGCTGCGCACATGCACCTATGATATAAAAAATTATAACTGCCTTTAGTCGTGTTAACCGCTGCAGCCCTTATCGTTCAACATACTGGTATAGGAATACGCTGTTTTGCTCAATGTTATATGATTGATTAAATCTACTATTCTGGTGGTTATACGGTGCAGGTGCTGTGTATAGACATCTATGATATAAATCGCTTTCAATCACTCTGCAGGCACTATCATTTGACACTAAGCTTGGCGTGTTTATATTAGTGAGGTGCTGAGACCCCTTTTCTGTGCATAAATGTGAGCTAACCCAGCATGAATTGTTAGATACGCACTGATGAGACCTACAGTGTACTGCTTGTATCAATGACTGAATGGTAGATAGAATATATACTACAAGCGTCTTTTAGAACCTTTTTTGGTCGTTGTGCACATACACCTATGATATATAAATAAAAAATTACAAACTGCCTTTAGCTGTGTTAACCTTGCAGCCCTGATCGTTTAATATATTAGTATAGGAATATGCTGGTTGGTTTATTTCAAATGTTATATGATTGATTAAATCAACTATCCTGGTGGTTATACGGTGCAGGAGTTGTGTACAGACATCTATGATATAAACCGCTTTTATTACTCTGCAGGCATTATTATCTAAACCCCTTTTCCTTCCAAGCACGATTGGCTCGGCTACAATAATATATCAACTAATTACGTCCTGCTGGTCCTTATTGGGGCATTTTCTCTATATTCTAAGTACTAAGTCCCTTGTATAATTGATTCTATATGGGTATTAACAACACCTGTGATGTGCTAATTTTTAGTGTTTTCCTTACTGGGTTGTCGTTGGTTATGCTGATTTAAGATCTTCTTTAAATCTAGCCTCCCTACAGCAACATTGAATTGTTGTACCACCGAACAATAGATATATTTTTTCTATATTCTAATCTAAGGATTTCTGTGCAATTGTCTTAATTGGCCATAATCGTATCGATTTAACCGACAGTATCTTCAATTACTCATATGCATTTTCTCTTTAAGTAGGCTGTCCCTCAATGTATATGATGCTACTGTTTTATCTTAATATATGTTCCCTACCGGGCTTTACATGTGGTGCGGAATGGTTTATGGATATGCAAGCATAAACGCTTTCTAGTGTATCGACTCACCAACCGCTGCTTGGCGTCTTTATAATAGTGAGGTGTTGAGACCTCCTCTATGTATAAATGTGAGTTAACCCTGCATAACTGTTAGATACGTACTGATGAGATCTAAAGCGTACTGCTTGTACCAATGACTGTTGAATTGTAGATAAAATACATATTACAAGCGTTTCTTAGAATCCCCTTAGATCTGGTTTCTTGTCTGGGATATTAAGTCGCTATACTAATATACACCGGTACATACACTGTTGCGAATCCATTTACTGTGTACTAATAAGACCAGCAGAGCATTATACTTATATGGGAATCCCTTACGAGAGGATACATTGCTATTTTTAGTGTTTTTTGAATTGATTTGAATCTGGAATCTTTTTTGAAGCGCTAATTGTTATACAATTGAATTTTTTCTACAGGGGGGTTTTTCCTTATCATTCATCTCCCGCACCTACGTGGCCACAGGCCTAGCCCAATTATTTTTGATATCCACTTATGCTTATTTAATTAATCAATAGTTGTAATTGTGGCACATATTTATGGTTTCATTGGACATATAACTTCCCAGATATACCTTTACGTATACTCCATTCTCTAATTTGTGTTTTTTAAATTGTTTTGTTGTGTTATTGAATTGTTTCATTATTATAATAAAGTTGTTGAAAAATAATTGTTTTTCTAATATATCCATGTGTGAGCTGGGGGCAATATAAATCCAAGTGTGAGCTAGGGGCAATATATATCCATGTGTGAGCTGGGGTAATATATATCCATGTGTGAGCTAGGGGCAATATATTACATTTGAGCTTGGAGGGGGGTACCCTGGGCCCCTGGTATGGAAAGGGTTTGCAGGGCTGCCCATATGGGGTGCCACGTGTGTCCTGCCAGCATGTAACGGGTGCACTGGGAAGCCCACACCTGGGATACCCTACACTGCATAGCTTCAAGGGGTATGTGCTGGGAAGGGGGTACCGTGGGCCCCTCGTATGAAAAGGGTTCGCAGAGCTCATGAGCCACATGAGGACAGACCCTATGCAATGTTCTTGGGAGAGTGAGTGTAACGAGCACAGCGTGCGATCAGGCGCGTCTCTCCCTGTCACTGCGTATCCAACACCAGCTCTTAACCAAAACTGGTAGAGTGCTCCCCCCAAACCTGTGTTTGGATCCGCCCCTGGCTCTTACATGCTGCATGTTTGTGGGTTTTTGTTTGGGGGGGCAGCAATTCATCCTTGGCTCCAGGCAGCACAGTGGCTTGGGCTGGCCCTGGTTTTGGGACATGCAATTCTTTTTATTTCCCTCATTCCTGAATAATGAGAGATATACAGTGTTATTCAGAGAAAGGTGAAAACCAGGAGAATTGGCAGGAGAAGAGAACAATCTAGACTAAATAACCGATTTGGAAAGTGAGATAAATGGGAGAATTTTTCTGGTAGGGGCTATTTTGACCTAGAATTTTCGCTTCTCCGGTCTTTCTTCTGGTTTTCACCTTTCTCTGGATAACCCTGTAAGATCCTTTTTATTCACCAACTCTTATCATTCCTTGGGGCAAGACTTTTACGCGTTGCAATTTACCAAAGTTAATATTTAATATAATATTTTATTAAAGAGAAAATATTCATTAACCTCCAAATTAGCCCTGAATTGCACCAGACGGTGAATTTCACAGTTCAGTGCAATTTTGGGCCAATTTGTCTATTCACTAAGCTGTCATTTCACCAAATACTGGCAAATTTACAGCAAACTTTGGTGCAATTCACCGTAGTTCGCCGGCACTGAAATTACCCCATAAAAGACTCTTCTATTCACAGAATGATGGACTGCACCGAAATTCCAGATTTCGAGAAAATACGGTGACCATTTGCTATGGTGAATTCACTGTATTTTTGGACAAAATTAAATCACTGAAATGCAACAAAACACTAAGCACCAAAATTGCTTGCAATTTTGTGAATAGACCTTTAAGTCCAATAAAAACATGAAATCAAACTTACAACATGCAAACTGCTCTTTCATTGACAAGGACAAATAAAACAGAACGTTAATGTCTGAATACAGGATGATGTTGTGCTGCCACCTAGAGTGAAAGCATGGATTCTGTGTAAGTTTCAAAAGACAAAAACCATGTGATGACATAACACTACAAGGGCTATATTACAATCTTCACGCAAAAACCCTCGCACAAAGCGTGAATTTTTGCGCCTTAAACTTTTGCGTGCAAATCACCGCTGGAATTACAATCCTCGCACGTCTTTTCATCCGGCGATCAATAACGCGTGCAAACAGGACGCTCCCAAATGCTCACGCAGTACCGTCGCGCGCAAAAATCAGTGTGCGCACTGTTTTTTTCTCACGATTCAGCCAATCAGAATTAAGAACCACAATTATCTCGCGCTAAGAAATTGCGCCTGCCACAGTCAATCTGCAGCAATAATACATGCACACACAACTTCTCCATTTTATTTTATTTATTTATTTATAAAAGGATTTTATTTATAAAAGGATTTCACCAGGAAGGATACATTGAGATTTCTCTCGTTTTCAAGTATGTCCTGGGTTCAAGAACATTGAGTGGTTACAGAAATACAAAATAGTAAAATGCAAGATATTAACACAAGACCAAATATACAGATTAACAGAAAAATAAATATGTAGGAAGTAAAGTCATTATGTTACATGTTTACAGGTGCATTTCATATTGAGGTATGTTAATAGGGTAGTCTTAAGGGACTTTAGACTGGGGGAAGATTTGACGGTGTCTGGGAGGTTATTCCATATTTGCGGTGCTCTGTAGGAAAATGAGGATTTAGCCACTTTCTTTTTGTATTGTGGTATTGCAGGTAAGGTGCTGGTCCTGGATCTGAGGTTATAGGATGAGGGAACTGCCCTGGGAAGCAGCATATTCAGGTAGGGTGGTAGCTTCCCAGAAAAGTTCTTAAACACCAGGTTGGAAAGGTGAAGGGTGCGTCTAGATTCCAGCGATGGCCAGTTTAGTTCTTTTAACATATCACAATGGTGGGTCATGTAGTTACATTGTAGCACAAAGCGACAGAATGAGTTATACAATGTAGTAAGTTTCTGGAGGTGTGTTTGAGGGGCAGCTGCATACACTACATCTCCGTATTCAATGGCTGTCATAAGCATTTGTTGTACAATCTGCTTTCTTACCGTGGGGCTCAGGCAGGATTTGTTTCTGTACAGGGCACCAAGTTTGGGGTAGAGTTTAGATGAGAGTTTTTCGATGTGGGGGCCAAAAGATAGATTTGGGTCTAACCACATACCTAGATATTTGAGAGAAGTGACTGTGGTCAGCGTGCCATTTGATTTTGTCCCAACACATAGATGGGGTGTTTGCAATTGTGTAGTTTAGGTGCCGTTCCAAAGAGCATTGTAATAGTTTTGTCAGTATTTAGAAAAGGTTTGTTGTGTTTGATCCACTTTTCTACCCCTGTGAATTGTTCTTGCAGCACTGCCTCCAGCTGTGGGAGATTTGGTTTGCTGGTATAGATTACAGTGTCGTCTGCGTACAGTTGAGGCTTTGCAGACATTGGGCAGATCGTTTATGAATATAGTGAATAGCAGGGGGCCGAGTATCGAGCCTTGGGGTACACCACACGTGACTGGGAGGGGAAGGGAAGTGCTGTCAGAAATGGACACAAATTGTGACCTATCAGACACATATGATTGGAACCAGGTTAATGTGCTATCACCAATACCAGAGTTTTTAAGTTTTTGTAATAGGATGCCATGGTCTACTGTGTCAAAAGCCTTGGCAAAATCAAGGAAGATGGCTCCAGTTAGGTTTCCTTGTTCCATGCCTGCTTGGATATCATTACAAACTTTTAAAAGGGCAGTTGTAGTTGAATGATTTGGACGAAAGCCTGATTGATCCGGGGTTAAATAGTTCTGATACTGATAATAATCACGTAATTGAGTGTAGACACGTTTTTCCAGAATTTTTGACATTACAGGGAGCAGTGATATTGGGCGGTAGTTGGATACCAAAGTATTGTCTCCACTTTTATGGATAGGTACCACCCTTGCAGTCTTCCAAAGTTTGGGTATGTATCCAGTCGCCAGTGATTCATTGATTAGGGTTGCGACAGGTTTTGCAATTGCTGGCGCACTGATTTTCAGCAGCATTGCTGGGATTTGATCAGGTCCAGACTGGTATTTCATTTTTTGGTTACGGAGAAGTTTAGTGATGGCACTGACAGGCACTGGTCTAAAACTGAATTTCTCTGCTTTACAGGGTCTTTGCACTGTTGGTGGGGCCTGACCTGTGTGCGGCCTTTCTGATTGCGTGTCATTTCCTAGCTTAGCAATCATCGTGGTGGCGCATCCAACAAAATAATTATTAAAAGCATTTGCTACATCTAGGGGGTGTTGAACAGTTTGTTGTTTACTTTAACAGCAGCCGGTTGGGAGTGGGCAGGGGGTGCTTGTATGTTACTTAGGATTTTCCAAAAATTTCTGGGGTTTGATATGTTATTGTTTAAATTTTCATTGAAGTACTGGGCTTTAGCCATTTTTGTTTGTTTTGTGCATGCATTCCGGCATTTTCGGTATTCACAGTGATCGCTCATAGATCCAGTACTCTTGAAATTTGACCACAGGGAGTCTCTAAACTGGTACATATGCGTGAGGTCAGCTGTAACGCAGGGGAGGTGGGCCCCTTTTACTCGCACTTTGCGCAGTGGGGTATGGGTGTTCCAGACTTTCAGGAGCTCGGCTTGAACGTATTCAATTGCGCAGTCCAGGTCTGGGATTAGGTTTAGTCTGTACCATGGGAGCTGTTTGAGATCATTTAGGAAGGATTCAAGATTAAATTTCTTGAAAGACCTGGTGATTATTACCTTTGGTGGACATTTTGTGGCCCTTATTTTGCACACACAGTACACTAGGCAGTGATCACTGAAACTGTTAGCGAGAACGCCTGCCTCCTGTATTTCGATCAGGACATGAGGAGAGAATCCAGTCCAGTAAGGTGTGGTTAGGGCTTTTCATATTAATGCGAGTGGGGGAGGAGATTAATTGTGTTAGCTGCAAAGCCTTAAACAGTGAGCAGTGTTTATTGTTTTTAGGATTCAGCCAATCAACATTAAAGTCGCCGAGGACCAGCAGTTCACATTTTTGGTTTTGAGCGACTAATTTACTAAGAATTTGGGTTATGTCAGAAAGGGAGTGCACTGGGGAACTCGGTGGGCGGTAGAATCCAGCACCAATAATTGTTTTACTGAACAGGATCTCAATAATACCAGAAAGGAAATCAAATGTGGCTGGGGAGCTAGGATTCTGCAACGGGGTGAACTTTATGGAGTTGTCAACATAGATAACAATTCCCCCTCCTCTCTTAGCTCTGTCCTTTCTAGAGCATGAATACCCTTGTATTGCTATGGCAGAGTCTGGCACTTTAGGGGTTAACCATGATTCTGTCAGCACAATGACTTTAGGTTTGTAATAGAAGCACCAAGCTTTAAACTCATCCAGTTTAGGGAGTAAACTGCGGATGTTGCAATGCACAAAGGAGAGGCCTTTTTTAGTGGGGAGATTAAATATGGTGTCAGCTGTTGGATCAGGGTTGGATTCAACATCATTTGCCAGAGCAAGCAGTATTGGTTGGGTATGTGTAACTATACTTTGCTAAATATTTTTTTTTGGTCTGGTGTATTTGGGTTCGGCCAGGTTGTTCAGATTTGCCTTTAACACCAGCTTTTAGGAGTTGCTAAAATTATGCGCGCAATGGCTATGCGGGATTACCGCAAAATAGATTGTAATACCATACTCGTACCAGCACACATTCGCATTTGCACTCACAATGTTAAGTATAGGACGCGAGAAGTACAGTAAGCTCGCGCAGGGTTCGCGCAGGTTCACCCGCGATAGACGATTGCGAGCGGTTGTTGCGCTGACTATGTAATATGGGATTTGGCGCAAATGGTTTTACCCCTCGCATTAATGTTTTTTTGCGCCGGTGCAAACATTTGCGTGAAGATTGTAATTTAGCCCCAAGTCTTTCTCTAGAGCAGTGCTTACCAACCTTGGTCCTCCAGTCCCCCCTAACAGGCCAGGTTTTAAGGATGACCTTGGGGAAATGCAGACTGAATCCTGCAATCACTGAGCAGCAAATCAAATCACCTGTGCTGTGCTTCACATATCTGCAAACCTGGCCTGTAAGGCTGGGGTCAGACTAACGCATTTTTAACGTGCATTTAGGCGCACTTAGTCACGGCTTCAGTAGCAGCAAATGACGGCCAATATAGGAAGTACGGCCGCACTTTCGTGCGGCCGCGCAACGCAAGCGGCAAACGAGCGCATTTTTTCGAGAAAGCAGAACCGCTAGTACTGACGTACAGAGTGCGCTGTGTCCGCATAGCGGCGTGTGTGCGTGATTAGAAGACGTCAGACGCTGCTCATGTCCGGCCAACATAACTTCCAGACACCCAAAGTTTCCTGGTTTGGATCCGTAACAAATCACACACGAAAATGCGCATCGTATGACCGTTTTTGCGCATTCCGTGAAAAAATACGTCAATGCGTTCGGACGCACTGTTTGACGGTCGCTGCGAATAATGTGTTCGTTTGACCCTAGCCTTAGAGTTACTAACCAGGCTTTGGAAAATCCAGGAAATTCCCAATAAGCCGCAGGCTGGATGTTTTCCCTGGTGTCCAGGGCTGGTGCTAGACTATTTTGCGCCTTAGGCAAGACCAGCTACTTGCGCCCCTCCAGAAAAAAATTGTTAACTGTCGAAATGCGGGGGGAACACACACACACTCTGCGCAAAGGAGGGGGACACGCACTGTGCATAAGGACACACACACACTGCAAGGGGAGGGCACACACAGGGCAGCACACAGTCGTTTGGTGCCTATCTTACCCCTCCCGTGGTCGGGCCCGGGATCAGTATGTGTGTGACTCTTTTTTTCCTCTGCCCGCTGCGCCTCTTTCTTTCTTCTGCGCCTCTCTCTTTCGCCTTTTCTTTCATCTGCCTTTCTTATTTTTCTTTTTTCTTTCTTTCTTCTGCCTCTGTGTTCTTTCTTCTGTGCCTCCTTTCTTTCGTGCCTTTTCCTTATTTTGCCTCTTTTTTTCTTTCACCTGCCTCTGGTGGTGCCCGCACGTCATCTGGTGGCACCTGCGCGTCACCATAACACACCCACCTTTTGCGTCGGTAGAGGGGGTCCGTGAGCTGACAATCTCAGCTTTGCAAGCCACCACTGCCGGTTACACAAGTCACACAATGAGAAACGGGTACAATAATGGAACCCAGGTTGAGGCCGGCTGTGCCCCTGGGGGGCAGTGCGCCCTAGGCGGTTGCCTAGCTTGCCTAGTGGGAGCACCGATCCTGCTGGTGTCACTGGTTCTCCCTTGCATTTTAGAGCACAGGGATGGTTCAGTATATCTACAGCGCTACAGAACTTGCTAGCGCTTGTGACAGAGTGTGGGAGGCTGGATGAGGCGATATTCCCAGGTTGGTAAGGGATTAAGCCTCTTCCCTGGCAGCAGGTACACCTGTAACCTGTTAACTACTAGGTGGCAACTACTACGAGCTACTTCTGAGAGAGCAGGGGAAGTCAGACATAGACTGCATAGACAGAAAAAGGTTTACTGACGCACTTATGTACAAAGATTGTAAAGGCTTGTTTTGTTTGTTTCTACTGGGGGGACAGGATAGCTGCCCCAGTAGCCCGTAGTGAGGAGATTACTGTTTAGTCAGCCTCCTAAGAAAGGAGTAGGCCTGTTTATTTTGTTTGGAATGCAAGCTGTTCTAAAGGGGACAGTGTAACCAATTGTTAAAGAGACTTTTTATGCTAAGTACAATAAAAAGCGGTACATCCTCCAACTCCTGCGCTTTTCTGAGTGGCCTTAACACACGCTTTGTAAATACTTGTAACTTGACCTGGAATTGTTGGCAGTTTACTGGGGACCTGACGGTATATGTCATGTCTGTTCCAAACACTGGACGCTCACTGACTTGTGACCCAACTTTTAATTTGAAAAACCAACTGACGTGAGCAGAGAAAATACATATACCAGAGCGTCAGTAAACAGAAAACAACGACACGCTTCTCAGATGCCAGATTTAGTTTATTGTGACAGATCAGTCCAAGGACATTTCATGGTGGAAAAAGCAATTCCTATTATCTTCAATTCAACCATCGTGCAAGAGAATTTCCCAGTATTTCTATTTACCGCTGGACTTGTGGTTGGAATTCTTTGTATCGCTGTATCAGAGTTAATGACCTGAACAGGGAGCTTCAATCCTAAGTGTGTGGTCATTCTCAAAGTAATGTATGATGTCCTTTTCATCCATGGATGGAGGCAGATCCAACTGGTTGCAGAAATGTTGGTACCTGTACTCAGTCTTTCCATTACGGCCGCTGAAATGTTCCCTGTGGTCTCCAGAAACAACGAGCTTTCCGCTTTTCACCTTCACGTTGACTTCATGAGGAAGAAAACCATCCAGCTTTACCGTAGCTACAAACTTCTTTTTGGTTGATTGAGATATGTCCAGAGTGTTCCACTCTTTGCTCTCTGGCCTAGAATACATGAAAAGAGGTTTGCTTCTTTGAATATAGATTCAGCTGCCATATTAATATTTACCACATTGCAAACGTACAAAAAGCAGCAAAACATACTATAGGACAGGAGTCAGAGACCTTGGACCTCCAGATGTTTCTGGAACTACATCTCTCATGAAGCTCAGCCACTCATTAGACTGGCAGAGTCTCATAATAAATGTACAGGGCCATGGTTGCTGATCCCTGCTTTAGGATAAAACAAAAGCACCATAAGTATTAAAATAATCGATGCAAAACCGCCACATAACACAGCACTTTCGTGTGCATAGAAGATAAAACATTGTAATACATCGTAAATTTCACAGTTTTATTCCTAAACCTACAGTGTAACGTTCAGCCATCTGTTCCGTGGAGATAATTAACCCCACCACTAACACAAGAGTTAACTTGCTCTTCCAAAGTACCATTAGGTGCCTAAAATCGAGTTAAAAGAAACACTATGATAAAACATACCTCCATTGTTTGCCCTTAAATAATTGGGCAGATTTCTGTACACACGTTCCGTAGCGCCTGCGCAGAACAATGAATCGGATGCGCACATGCACAGAGCCGATCCATCTGCTGCCTCTCTTAGGACACTTGCCATTGCCGGAGGTATGAGAGAGGGTGATGTCATCATGCAGAGCAATCTGTCAACACCAGTGACCGGCAACCAAGAAATTCAAAAATTCCAGCTGCCTGGTGATACGTGTGTGGGCGGAGGAAACTCTTCCGCTTCATATAGCCTTTCCTGCCAAAACTGGCGGGAGGGAGTTGGGGCACTCCACACCGCCTGACCACTTTAAAATGCTAAAATGGTCTGGATGTGTAGAGTGTCCCTTTAATGCAATATGGACATATCCTTGAGGAACGCAAACCAATTTAATTTGCAGATGGGCTGCAGAATATGTCTGTAAAGTTACAGCACAGTGGATATCACAGCCGATGTAACTCACAGAACTCTAGAATCCAGACACTGCATAATATTCTATCAGGAACTTGTGGCAGTATTGGAACTGACTAGCAGAGGGAGCACACTGCCTGTCAAATAGTGCATACAGTCTCGAAATGCACTCCAATAATAATTACAGTGCATTAAGACAGTGTGTGTGTATTTATAGGTGTGTTGTGGTTATAAGGTTAGTTATATAAACTGGGTTGCCAAAAAAACATTGGTTTATGAAGGCCGTGGTAGCAGCAAATGACGTCCAACGCAGGCCCACACACGAAGTACGGCCACACGAAAGTTCGGCCGCGCAACGCAATCGGCAAACGAACGCATTTTTGAAAAAATGTCGAACAGCTAGTACTGACGTACAGAGTGCGCTGCGTCTGCATAGCGGCGAGTGTGCATGATTAGGAGACGACAGACACTGCTCATGTCCGATCAACATAACGTCCAGACACCCAAAGTTTCCTGGTTTGGATCCGTATGAAATCACGGCCGAAATTGCGCATCGTATGACCTCTATCGCGTATTCCGAGAAAAAGTACGTCCATGCGTTCGGACGCACTTTTTTACGGACGATGCGAAAAATGCGTTCGTCTGACCCTAGCCTCAAGCAAGTGCTAGTAGGTACGCACCCTGTGCTATGCCCCAACAACAGATATGTGGGTTGTGCCGGATTTTCATTAATTCAGCATATGATGGAGCCTTGGCATCACATATACCGGGAAACTAAAGCACCCAGCCCTCCCGCACTGACTTACATCATATTGTCTGTGTCAAAGTCATCCAAGAAACCGAACGCCCCGGGGCTGCGTGCACTTTCCTTTTGTCTGAGTCGCTGTTTCGTGTCTGTCTGAGCATTCCTTAAGCAGTAAGGACATGAAGGCGCACTGGAGGAAGACATGCAGGAGTTAATAAAATCCAGCACAAGAAGCAATTAAAACAGATATACATGTGATGTGATCCATGCTGACAAACAAAACAAGGAAGAAAGCAGCATGAATATCTACCAATATGTTATGCACACAGTGCTATTATGTATCACTCCACATTACATCACATACACCATGTCACACTATATTATAAACCATAATCCCATATGTCATTTCATTTAATAGTCTATTTTATGATGCAATATACCATGTGTTTCCATATTTTAATCTAATATTTTATGTCATAATGAAATACATGCCATGATTCCACACGCTATGCCATATCACATCCCTCAATCCCATACACCATGCCATATCACATCCCTCAATCCCATACACCATGCCATATCACATCCCTCAATCCCATACACCATGCCATATCACATCCCTCAATCCCATACACCATGCCATATCACATCCCTCAATCCCATACACCATGCCATATCACATCCCTCAATCCCATACACCATGCCATATCACATCCCTCAATCCCATACACCATGCCACATCACATCCCTCAATCCCATACACCATGCCATACCACATCCCTCAATCCCATACACCATGCCATATCACATCCCTCAATCCCATACACCATGCCATATCACATCCTCCAATCCCATACGCCATGCCATATCACATCCCTCAATCCCATACACCATGCCATATCACATCCCTCAGTCCCATACACCATGCCATATCACATCCCTCAGTCCCATACACCATGCCATATCACATCCTCCAATCCCATACACCATGCCATATCACATCCCTCAGTCCCATACACCATGCCATATCACATCCCTCAGTCCCATACACCATGCCATATCACATCCCTCAATCCCATACACCATGCCATATCACATCCCTCAATCCC
Organism: Leptobrachium leishanense; assembly: GCA_009667805.1. Lineage (NCBI taxonomy): Eukaryota > Metazoa > Chordata > Amphibia > Anura > Megophryidae > Leptobrachium > Leptobrachium leishanense. Next base: position 47,885,273 of record CM019067.1, on the reverse strand, counting down.
ATACACCATGCCATATCACATCCCTCAGTCCCATACACCATGCCATATCACATCCCACAGTCCCATACACCATGCCATATCACATCCTCCAATCACATACACCATGCCATATCACATCCCTCAATCCCATACACCATGCCATATCACATCCCTCAATCCCATACACCATGCCATATCACATCCCTCAGTCCCATACACCATGCCATATCACATCCCACAGTCCCATACACCATGCCATATCACATCCCTCAGTCCCATACACCATGCCATATCACATCCCACAGTCCCATACACCATGCCATATCACATCCTCCAATCACATACACCATGCCATATCACATCCCTCAATCCCATACACCATGCCATATCACATCCCTCAGTCCCATACACCATGCCATATCACATCCCACAGTCCCATACACTATGCCATATCACATCCCTCAGTCCCATACACCATGCCATATCACATCCCTGTCACAGACCTCCACTCATCTACCTGTCCTGCTCTCCAGATACCCCCTTACCAAGATTGATCTGTAGATTCAGACCCGCTTGGTCTGATCCTCTGCCCTGGAGCCTTTTCAATAACTTTCCAGATGGCCACTTTGTGGCTTCTGAGTAGGAGAAGTAAGAGGCTGAGTACCCCAAAAGAGACACCAGACGGGCTGCATGTTCAATCAGGAATAACAACCATCTTTTATTTAAAAACGCACCAGTATTTATGCTCAGGTCCAATAGGGATCATCTGCATATACCAAACCCTCTTTGAACCCACTGGGAGAATTCCACTGGAACATAATTACACAAACAATACTTAGCTTCAGTTATCACACACAGTAATTTACATAACTCCTTGTCCCAATAAATCTGATTGGGACAGTGTTTGCTAGACAAGGGTAGATTCATGACTCCTCAAACATGCAAACAGATAAACAGATAGACAAAGAGAATAGCCTTCTTGCATAATCACAGATTACTCAAACATTCTATACAAAAGAAGGCATTGAAAATAACCTCAGGCCTGCAACTTCAAAACACATCTCCAAGTTCACATTCACATACAGTAATAAAAGTACATTTAAACTAAAACCAAGCATTTTATAGAACAATAAACACCACACAATCTAAATGAGCATAAAGTCTGTTTCTCTTGGGGATTCCGCCATGGAAATAAAGAGTCATGGTGGTTGAAGCGGGGAGCGTTATGTCAGTTCCATGACAATCCCTCAGTCCCATACACCATGCCATATCACCAATTGCGTGTGCAACCTGTTTCAATAGGGGCTTAGCGCCCGCAAACAATGCAGGCAGCTTTTTTAGAGCCTGCATTGTAATTTAGCGCTAAAACAAGGGCGCTAGGGGGAAAACTGCGGGCACAGTTTTTCCTCACTAGCGCCCGTGTTTTAGCACTAGCATTGTAATTTAGCCCAAATTGTTTTGGGTCTTTTTTCCCCCAGGGTTGACTTCACAGTGCAGCTTCTCCAGTCACAATTTGGATTTTAGGTTTGAGAAATGCTGACATATGTCGGCGCTGAAGTTAACATTGCCACACCCACTACGTTTCCCTGGACCCATACAGGGTTATTCAAAGAGATCTGAAGTGCTGGTGAAAGGTAACCGAACAGTGAAATTCAGCATACGGTTACCTTTCCTGGTCATTCGGCTATTCAGAGAGCAGGCAGTTCAACAAATGTAGGCGAATTGCCTGCATATATGGTGCCTGTTCGAGGGCAGTGAAATCCCCATAGCTTTGTCTATTCAGAGAACACAAACCAGCAGTGAAAAGTTGCTGAATTGCCCTGCTGTTCGGTGGTTTCATTCGACAGGTTTATTCAGGAGAATCCCATAGGCTTCAATGTTAAAAATATTCTCGTTTTAATTCAATATCTAATAAAGTGTTGATTATAATATTCTGCAGTAAAGAGTCTCTTTATTTATCGATTTTTTAGGATCTTTTAGGCATTTTTCGGGGGTTTTTAGCAAAACTTTATTTTGGTTTTTTTAAAAATAGTTTTTGCTTTTTTCTGTAACGGACCTTTTTATTTTCATTCATTGGATCTTGTATGTAAATTTCAGACATTTTTCGTTCTGTAGTTTCTTTGCAAACAGCGTTTCACTTTTCAAACATTCAAGCTTACTGTTGTTTTTTTTTTCCACTCCATTCGTCTGCGGTGTCGGGTTTTTCCAGCGGCTGCTCTGCGCTGTGATTGGCGGCTGCTCGGGTTTCTCCGGCGTGTTTGGCGGGGGTTAATCCAGATGTTTTTGCGGGTTTCAGTGTGCATTCGCCGGGTTTTGCGGTGAGTGTTCGTCGGGTTTGCAGCGGTTTTTGCCTGCACTACGACGGCCCTGTGGTGCTTGCTGAATACATTGCAGGGTCGCCGACATGGGATCGCCAAATCGCCCCGAATTGAAGAGAACGAAAAGTCACCGAACGTGCGGTGGCTTTTTGATTCTCTTTGAATAACCCGGATACAGTTTATTCATGCTCATGGGCAGGGCAGCTATCAGAAATGATGGGGCCCCTTACTAAACCTCACGATGGGGCCCCCCAGGGCCCCCCTCAACCTCTAACAGCTTTTCTCCCCCTTCAAAAAAAAAAAAGGACATAACATAGCACCGCAGCAATAAAACTCCCAGTAATGAGCGGTGTGTTTGAACGTATCACAGAATCCACAGCAATAAATCTCACAGAAACGGGCTGTGTATGATGGCCTTCGGGTCTGGGTCTGGGCCTGGGCCCTGGGTCTGGTCCCTGGGACTGGGCCTTGGGGTCTGGTCCCTGAGGTCTGGTCCCTGAGGTCTGGGCCCTGAGGTCTGGGCCTGGTCCCTGGGTCTGGCCTGGGGTCTGGTCCCTGGGGTCTAGCCTGGGCCCTGGTCTCTGGGTCTGGTCCCTGGGCCCTGGGTCTGGGCCTTGGGGTCTGGGCCTTGGTCTGGGCCCTGGGTTCTGGGCCTTGGGGTCTGGGCCCTGGGTTTGGGCCTAGGGGTCTGGGCCCTGGGTTTTGGGGTCTGGGCCCTGGGGTCTTGGCCCTGCGGTCTGGGCCTAGGGTTTGGGCTTTGGGGTCTGGGCCCTGGGTCTTGGGGTCTGGGCCCTGGGTTTGGGCCTTGGGGTCTGGGCCCTGGGTTTGGGCCTAGGGGTCTGGGCCTAGGAATCTGGGCCCTGGGTTTGGGCCTTGGGGTCTGGGGTCTGGGCCCAGGTTCTGGGCCCTGGGTCTGGGCCTTGGGGTCTGGGCCCTGGGTCTGGGCCTTAGGGTCTGGGCCCTGGGTCTGGGCCTTGGGGTCTGGGCCCTGGGTCTGGGCCTTAGGGTCTGGGTCCTGGGGTCTGGGCCTTGGGTATGGGGTCTGGACCCTAGGGTCTGGGCCCTGGGTCTGTATTTGGGCTTTGGGGTCTGGGCCTTGGGGTCTGGGCCCTGGGTTTGGGCCTAGGGGTCTGGGCCTAGGAATCTGGGCCCTGGGTTTGGGCCTTGGGGTCTGGGGTCTGGGCCCAGGTTCTGGGCCCTGGGTCTGGGCCTTGGGGTCTGGGCCCTGGGTCTGGGCCTTAGGGTCTGGGCCCTAGGGTCTGGGCCCTGGGCCTTGGGGTCTGGGCCCTGGGTCTGGGCCTTAGGTTCTGGGTCCTGGGGTCTGGGCCCAGGGTTTGGGCCTAGGGGTCTTGGCCCTGGGTCTTAGGGTCTGGGCCCTGGGTTTGGGCCTAGAGGGTCTGGGCCCTGGGTCTGGGCCTTAGGGTCTGGGCCCTGGGTTTGGGCCTAGGGGGTCTGGGGCCAGGGTCTGGGCCTTGGGTTTGGGCCTAGGGGTCTGGGCCTTAGGGTCTGGGCCCTGGGTTTGGGCCTAGGGGGTCTGGGCCCTGGGTCTGGGCCCAGGGGTCTGGGCCCTGGGTCTGGCCTTAGGTTCTGGGTCCTGGGGTCTGGGCCTTGGGGTCTGGGCCCTGGGTTTGGGCCTAGGGGTCTGGGCCCTGGGTTTGGGCCTAGGGGGTCTGGGCCCTGGGTCTGGGCCCAGGGGTCTGGGCCCTGGGTCTGGGCCTTAGGGTCTGGGTCCTGGGTTTGGGCCTAGGGGTCTGGGCCCTGGGCCTTTGCCCTGTGTCTGGGCCATAGGGTCTGGGCCCTGGGTTTGGGCTTGGGGTCTGGGCCCTGGGCATTTGCCCTGGGTCTGGGCCATAGGGTCTGGGCCCTGGGCCTTAGGGTCTGGGCCCTGGGTCTGGGCCTTGGGGTCTGGGCCCTGGGCCTTGGTGTCTGGGCCCTGGGTATGGGGTCTGGACCCTAGGGTATGGGCCCTGGGTCTGTATTTGGGCTTTGGGGTCTGGGCCCTGGGTCTGGGCCCTGGGTCTGGGCCTTAGGTTCTGGGTCCTGGGGTCTGGGCCCTGGGTTTGGCCTAGGGGTCTGGGCCCTGGGTCTTAGGGTCTGGGCCCTGGGTTTGGGCCTAGGGGGTCTGGGCCTTGGGTCTGGGCCTTAGGGTCTGGGCCCTGGGTTTGGGCCTAGGGGGTCTGGGGCCAGGGTCTGGGCCTTGGGTCTGGGCCTTGGGGTCTGGGCCCTGTGTTTGGGCCTAGGGGTCTGGGCCTTAGGGTCTGGGCCTAGGGGGTCTGGGCCCTGGGGTCTGGCCCAGGGGTCTGGGCCTTAGGGTCTGGGCCCTGGGTCTGGGCCCTGGGTCTGGGCCTTAGGGTCTGGGTCCTGGGTTTGGGCCTAGGGGTCTGGGCCCTGGGCCTTTGCCCTGGGCCATAGGGTCTGGGCCCTGGGTTTGGGGTCTGGGCCCTGGGCATTTGCCCTGGGTCTGGGCCCTGGGTCTGGGCCATGGGTCTGGACCTTGGGCCAAGGGTCTGGGCCCTAGGGTCTGGTCCCTGGGTTTGGGCCTTGGGTCTGGGCCCTGGGTCTGGGCCCTAGGGTCTGGGCCCTGTGTTTGGGGTCTGGGCCCTAGGGTCTGGGCCCTGGGTTTGGGCTTTGGGGTCTGGGTCCTGGGGTCTGGGCCCTGGGTTTGGCCTAGGGGTCTGGGCCGGGGTCTGGGCCCAGGATCTGGGCCTTGGGTCTGGGCCCTGGGTTTGGGCCCTGGGTCTGGGCCTTGGGGTCTGGGCCTTAGGGTCTGGGCCCTGGGTTTGGGTCTAGGGGGTCTGGGCCCTGGGTCTGGGTCCTGGGCCTTGGGGTCTGGGCCATGGGTTTGGGCCTAGGGGTCTGGGCCCTGGGTCTGGGCCTTTGCCCTGGGTCTGGGCCATAGGGTCTGGGCCCTGGGTTTGGGCTTTGGGGTCTGGGCCCTGGGCATTTGCCCTGGGTCTGGGCCATAGGGTCTGGGCCCTGGGTCTGGGCCTTGGGGTCTGGGCCCTGGGTTTGGGCCTAGGGGTCTGGGCCTTAGGGTCTGGGCCCTAGGGTCTGGGCCCTGGGTCTGGGCCCTTGCCCTGGGTCTGGGCCATAGGGTCTGGGCCCTGGGTCTGGGCTTTGGGTCTTGGGGTCTGGGCCCTGGGCATTTGCCCTGGGTCTGGGCCATAGGGTCTGGGCCTTGGGGTCTGGGCCCTGGGTTTGGGCCTTAGGGTCTGGGCCCTAGGGTCTGGGCCCTAGGGTCTGGGCCTAGGGGTCTGGGCCCTGGGTTTGGGCTTTGGGTCTTGGGGTCTGGGCCCTGGGCATTTGCCCTGGGTCTGGGCCCTGGGTTTGGGCCTTGGGGTCTGGGCCCTAGGGTCTGGGCCCTGGGTTTGGGCCTAGGGGTCTGGGCCTTGGAGTCTGGGCCCTGGGGTCTGGGCTCTGGGCCTTAGGGTCTGGGTCCTGGGCCTGGGCCCTGGGTTTGGGCCTTGGGGTCTGGGCCCTAGGGTCTGGGCCCTGGGTTTGGGCCTAGGGGTCTGGGCCTTGGAGTCTGGGCCCTGGGGTCTGGGCTCTGGGTCTGGGCCTTAGGGTCTGGGTCCTGGGCCTTGGGGTCTGGGCCCTGGGTTTGGGCCTTGGGGTCTGGGCCCTGGGTCTGGGCCCTGGGTTTGGGCCTTGGGGTCTGGGCCTTGGGGTCTGGGCCCTGGGTCTGGGCCTTAGGGTCTGGGTCCTGGGCCTTGGGATCTGGGCCCTGGGGTTGGGCCTAGGGGTCTGGGCCTCAGGGTCTGGGTCCTGGGCCTTGGGGTCTGGGCCCTGGGGTTGGGTCTTAGGGTCTGGGCCCTGGGTCTTAGGGTCTGGGCCCTGGCTCACCACTCGCTGTCTTCTATCTTCTTTTCTTCTGTCTTCTGCTCTTCTTTTTTTCATCTTTTCTTTAATCTTCTTCTCTTCTTTTCTTCTGTCTTCTTCCTGGTCCCTCCAGCTCCGGCGAGCAGCTTCACTGAGTGGAGGGGCGGAGCCAAAGCAACGTGCTTGGGAGGCCCCTCACACGCTGCTTGGCCCCTCCCAGCCAGGAAGTGAAGCTGCCAGGAGCCGGAGGAGACACAGTGTCTCCTCCGGCTCCTGCAGCAGCAGCAGGGACACAGCTCCGGATTCGGACTCATCGAGTCCGATACCGGAGCTGTTAAAGGGCGACGCCGCTGCCGTCGGGGGCCCGGGATCCCTCCCCGGGCCCCGGCGGCCCCGGGCCCCCACCAGGCCCGGGCCCCTTACGGCAGCATTGGGCGTAATGCCCTGATGGCGGCCCTGCTCATGGGCAATGCATAAGAAACGAAGCCCTGCAGCATGTAGGTAAGGAATCGAAAAGAGATCGCCTTCCTGCAGCATATGAATTATACATGTTCCCTGTGCTCCTCTATGTATGAAACAGTAATGTGTGTCCAGGAAAACATGGCCGCTCTGTCAACCCTAGCTGCAGTACCAGCAGTTCTCTCTGGTATTTGCAACACCTACAAATTTGTGAATAACCCTTTAAAGTTTAGGAATGCCAACAGAGACGTTTCTGTGCTATCAGGTCTAGTCATAAAGTACTGGAATTACGTGCAATTTGAGGGCTTTGCTTTTTTTCCCGCATCTTGGTGCACTTCAGGAACTCCATTTCCCCGAATATATGGTAGATACACTAGTGAATGGTGTTTTGCTGAAATTGGAGTCGCCGAAGCAGTTATCGGACATCACCTATAACCACCAAATTGGCATTGTCGAATTCCAAACTGAGGAAAAAAAAGGAAGTCTCCTATTCTCCTAATAGGAACTTGAATCGTTAAAAATGTAGTAAAAAATTGTCCAGATAAAACGATCCCTTACAAAATAATGAAAAGGTCTGTTACAAAATAAAAAAAGATTTTTTAAAAATTAAAAAAATAAAATAAAAAAATACAAAAAGGATTTTTGCAAAAAATAGAAAGAATAAATGTTATTTTAAAAATAAAAAAACATATTCAATTTATTACATTGAAACCTAATGGAATTCGCCTATTTGCACTTTTCGAATTGAAACACAGAAATAAATCAGGTCATTTTGCAACAATTTGGATTTCTTTGAATAGAAGACACAATAGTCTATGGGACAATTTTTGTGCTGCCAAATTGCACTGTATTTCGCCATCAATTCACCTGTATTTGGCAAATTGACAGCTTTGTCAATAGACGATTTGCCCCTGAAACAGCATCAAACAGTGAAATTAATTTAAGGGGTTAGTGAATAAAGGTATATGCATGTCAAGAAAAAAAAAAATAATTGACATTTAAAATGTTTATACCTAATAGACAAACTAGAAAAGAATCAATAAAAGTTTTTAAACATGAATAAAAAAATGTTTACTTTCTTGCTTTGAACTCTGTCATTTCATCTTCTCCAGCGACGCCCCTCAGCTAGGGGTGTGTCTTCAGCTCCCACTTCCTGCATATTCCCCGCCTCCTCCCCGCCCACTACTCCACCCATCAAACCTTCATATGAACTAGCACAAGCTGTGCACGTGAAACCCTGTGCACGCCCAGAGCCTCCTGCCTGTGGAAACTGAGGAACTGAATATTAGCATCTCTGCAACTGTGAAAGCAAAACACTCACGCTCACTCACACAGACTCACTCACCCAATGACATGCTCACTTGCGCGCTTTCATGTTTTGAAAGCTCACTGTCTCACTCAAACACACTCATGCAGTCACTCACTCTCACACTCTTTCTTGTGCTTTCTGACTCTTGTGCGTGTTCTCTCTCACTGTGCTTTCTGTGCTTTATCTTGCTGTCTTTCTCTCTGTACCGTTTCTTGCTATGTCTCTGCTTTTGTTTGCTGCCCCTCTCTCTGTCTCTTTTTCTCCCTGTGTGTATTGATTTCTGTCCTTCCCGGTCTCTGCAGTAGCTGGGGGTGAAAGAGTTACAGATTGGAAAGGCACCCTGCCCACCCCTCAGCTTGCAGCGCAGGAGGGAGGAGGAGCTTCTCAGTTTCCCATGCATCAGTGCATTTTTTATCAATACCTAGGTATACCCACTGATTGGTTAGCTTAAGGCTAGGGTCAGACTGAGGCAGTGCGAACGCGCGTGCAGGCGCACTTAATCACGGCCGCACTAGCAGCAGATGCCGGGCAATGACGGCCAATATACGAAGTACGGTCGCACAAAAGTCCGGCTGCGCAACGCAAGTGGAAAATGAACGCATTTTTTCGAGAACGTGAAACCGCAGGTACTGACGTACAGAGTGCGCTGTGTCCGCTAGAGGCGTGTGTGTGTGATTGGGAGACGTCAGACGCTGCTAATGTACGGCCAACATAACGTCCAGACCCAAAAAGTGTTTTATTGATGATCCGTACAAAATCACGGACGAAAATGCGCATCGTATGACCACTATCGCGTATTCTGTGAAAAAATACGTCCATTCGTTCGAACGCACTTTTTCACAGACAACATAAAAATGCGTTCGTCTGACCCTAGCCTAAAGTGGCTCATGAGGTGGGTGTGGAAAACACCAAGAAAGAAAAGCAGATGAATATGAAAAGATATCCTATTTACTTGCTTTCTATGCCAAATGAATGAGAATACTTACTCATTCAAAAGGCATCGTACATTTTTAAAAAGCACACTATCAAAGCATGCATGTCCCTTTAAGTATTTAATGACAGTTGAAGCATACTGCCAGCAGATCTCCTGCTACCCCTGCTGGAACTGGAGAAAGTGGACTGGAGGCATAGCTCATATACCATGAAAATCATGAATTCTTGGCATTATGATATATTGCATGAAAAGCGCCCCAACCCCCTCAGTCGATCTACTTTACAGTCTCCGGCGCTCTGAGTAATGCATTTTCTCAAATTTATGCTTTATCATATTTTTTCCATATATCCCCTAACATGTAACACTACAGGATATAAAAGAAATTGATTTACGTTGTTTCATTCGTGTCTTTTCCGTGACGAGGGTGTACTTCAAATTCCATATTGTTCTTTGAACCCGTTCCTGTTTCGTGATGTGTGATCTAGGTCCTTCCAATTATTATTCACAAAGTCGTCCTGGCAGGGGAAACGATCTGTGGCAATAAATAAAGTTCAGTTTATTGAATGGAATCGCAATGAAGGGAGACAAATAAGATACAGGGCCAGGGGGTTATTCAGAGAGCACCGAAATGTCGGCGACATTTCGGTGCCCTCTCATTCCCTGCACTTCAGGGAATCAAAGTTCCCCACCCTGCGGTGAATTCAGCATTCACCGCAGGGTCCCCGGAAAGCAGGGAAAACCTGCCGCAAACCTGCCGAACACCCACCAAAGACCCGCCGGAACTGCCGCAAAAAACATGCCAAACACATCGGAAAAAGCAGATGAGCCACTGATCGGAGCACAGAGCAGCCGCCGGAAAAAGCCGACAAGCTGACGAACGAGGCTAGAAAAAAAAATACAATATGCTTGCCAGTGTCACAATTTAAACGCGGTTTGCAAAAAACTACTGAGCGAAAATGCCTGGAATTTACATATAAGATCCTATGAATGATAATAAAAAGGGCTGTTACAGAAAAATGAAAAAACGCTTTTTTTAAAAAAAAAAAGAAACGGGAAACAAATTTTGCTGAAAAAATCCCGAAAAATGCCTAAAGGATCCTAAAAAAAAATCAATGAATAAAGAGACTTTTTACTGCAGATTAAAATAATAAACGGTTTATTAGATATTGCATTAAAATGGGAATATTTTTAACATTGAAGCCTATGGGTTCGCCTGAATAAATATGCCGAATGAATACAACAGTGTTCTCTGAATAGATTAACCATTGCTTCTCTATGGGGATTTCGCTGCCTTCGAACAGGTATCGTACTTGCTGACAGTTCGCCAAAATGTGGTGAACTGCCTGCTCTCTGAACAAAATCTGGCGAACTGCCTGCTCTCTGAACAGCCGAATGGCCACGAAATGTCACCGTACAGAGATATTCCCTGTTCAGTGACATTTCGGGGCCAGATCGTCTCTCTCTGAATAACCCCTACAATATTAGATTATCACTCACCTGTATCTGTGCAGCATCATGAGCACAAGAGGGAGAGACATTCTCTTGTACTGTTAGATTCCTTGTCTTATGACATCATCAGTTCTTTTTTTTTTTTTAATTCTTTATTTTAGAATTTTAGCATAGACATCAAGAAATCAACAGTGTGAGTTAGCCACGCAGGGCCACATGTCACCTGAATAGCTACCCAGCCAGAAAATAAGAAACCCACGGGAACATAAAGCAAAGGGTCACAGACATAAAAACAGATAGATGGCATCGTGGCACAAAATCTCTATGAGGATGGCTCCAGCCGGAGACACCCACTACGCAGTTGAAAAAGAATGCAAATGTCCACAGAGACGGCGCAGTAATAAAATGAAATATAAGGGAGAAGGGGGGGGGTGTCAGAAGCCAACTGCAAAACAGAAAAAGGCAGGGGGGGGGGGTTGCAAAACTACAAAACGTACGGTAAGAGTAAAATCAAATACGTTTCAAGTCTTCAGAGTGTCTCAAAAAAGCATAAACGTCCCCAGCCGGGGAAGCAACAACGTCCAGTCAGCAAAAAAGATCTCAAGGCGTAATCTCAGCAGAGAGGGGGGGGGGGAAGAGAGAAACAAAAATAAAAATCGCGGCATAAAAAACAATAAAGTGAAGAAGAAACATTAGCGGATAGTCATCAGACAGGAAAAATAAAAGATTGCTCTCATCCAGTGTCCCGGAACAGCGGTCGCCACGGGGCAGGCAAGGAAAGGCATCCCCATAGTAGTGTAATCCCGGTAGAGGTAGTGCCATGAGGCAGTGGCGTCACTAGGGTCGGTGTCACCCGGTGCGGTAATTTATGGTGTCACCCCCCCCCCCCGAGTTTTTCAGATATTTTTTTTTAACTACTCTTACTCCTAAATCAGTACTCCCATATAACACTGAATGCTCATACACACAGCGCACATTACTGTGAGGTTTATTGCTGTGGAGCTCTCTCATATGCTCACACAACTTTTTGCCAACTGCCAGCAAGTACGTTGCCTGTTCGAAGGCAGTGAAAGCACGCATGGATATATATTGCCCCCAGCAGCTCTGGATATATATTGCCCCCAGCAGCTCACCCATGGATATATATTGCCCCAGCTCACATATGGATATATTGCGCCTCAGCTCACATATGGATATATTGCGCCTCAGCTCACACATGGATATATTGCCCCAGACCAGCTCACACATGGATATATTGCCCCAGACCAGCTCACACATGGATATTGCCCCAGCTCTCATGGATATTGCCCCCAGCACACATGGATACTGCCCCCAGCTCCTCTCATGGATATTGCCCCAGCTCCTCTCATGTATATACTGCTCCAGCTGCTCTCATGGATTTTGCCCCAGCTCATGGATATACTGCCCCAGCAGCTCATGGATATACTGCCCCAGCAGCTCATGGATATACTGCCCCAGCAGCTCATGGATATACTGCCCCAGCAGCTCATGGATATGCCCCAGCAGCTCATGGATATGCCCCAGCTCATTGATATGCCCCCAGCTCCTCATGGATATGCCCCAGCACCTCATGGATTTGCCCCAGCAGCTTATGGATTTGCCCCAGCTCCTCATGGATATGCCCCAGGCCCCCATGGATTTGCCCCAGCTCCTCATGGATTTGCCCCAGCAGCTCATGGATTTGCCCCAGCTCCTCATGGATTTGCCCCAGCAGCTCATGGATTTGCCCCAGCTCCTCATGGATATGCCCCAGCACCTCATGGATTTGCCCCAGCAGCTTATGGATTTGCCCCAGCTCCTCATGGATATGCCCCAGGCCCCCATGGATTTGCCCCAGCTCCTCATGGATTTGCCCCAGCAGCTTATGGATTTGCCCCAGCAGCTTATGGATTTGCCCCAGCACCTCATGGATATGCCCCAGCAGGTTATGGATTTGCCCCAGCTCCTCATGGATATGCCCCAGGCCCCCATGGATTTGCCCCAGCAGCTCATGGATTTGCCCCAGCCCACCTCCTGGTCCTGGTCCCAGCACATGGATAGCGGCCCAGGCAGCACCTCTCCGCCGCGTTTTTCGCTCCTTCTGAGCGTCCGGCAGGCACGCAGCTTGGGCGCTCGTCTGGGGGAGCCACGTGACCAGCCGCGATTGGCTGGTGACGTATTTCCTCCAGGCGAGCGCCGAAGCTGCGTGCTTCGGATGCTCGCACGGAGCGAATACGCGGCGGTGGCGGGCGGTGGGTGAGACACCTGCCCTTAGGGTGACGGTGTCACCCTAAAGGCGGGTGTCACCTGGTGCGGGCCGCACCCACCGCCCCCACGTTACGACGCCACTGCCATGAGGCCAGGGCACACACCGCAGCCCTCCTATGGGGCACACTCTGGCAGCAGGCATCACCTCCACTTCGGCTTGCGACATACCTGGCAACACCTCCACTCCAACTTGCGGCGGTGGGTACTCGCGCGGCGTCACCAGGGTTCCGTTCCCCTCCACCTTGTCCTCTGGGATCAGCTCACCTCCAGTCGGACCTTCTGCTACCGCAGCAGGGAAAACCACCATCCCTCCGGGAGACACTGCCACCAGCTCTGGATGTTCAGTTAAGTCCTACGTCTCCTCCCGACCTCCACGCAGCATCGCCATCACGTTCGGTGACTTTTCGTTCTCTTCAATTCGGTGCAATTCGGCGATCCCATTTTGGCGACCCTGCGGTGTATTCAGCAAGCACCACAGGGCCGTCGTAGTGCAGGGAAAAGCCACTGCAAACCGCCGAACACTCACCGCAAAACCCAGCGAACGCACACCGAAACCCGCAAAAACATCTGGAATAACCCCTGACGAACACGCCGGAGAAACCCGAGCAGTCGCCGATCACAGCGCAGAGCGGCCGCTGGAAAAACCCGACACCGCAGACGAATGGAGTGAAAAAAACCAAAACAGTACGCTTGAATGTTTGAAAAGTGAAACGCTGTTTGCAAAGAAACTACAGAACGAAAATGTCTGAAATTTACATATAAGATCTAATGAATGATAATAAAAAGGGCTGTTACAGAAAAAAGAAAAAACCATTTAAAAAAAATTTCGCAAACGAAAAATGCCTAAAACATCCTAATAAATTTATAGATTAAGAGACTTTTTACTGCAGAAAATTATAATCAATGGTTTATTAGATATTGAATTAAAACGGAAATATTTTTAACATTGAAGCCTATGGGATACGCCTGAATAAGCCTGTCGAATGAAACCACCGAACAGCAGGGCAATTCGGCAACTTTTCACTGCTAGTTTTGTTCTCTGAATAGACGAAGCATTGCTTCTCTATGGGGATTTCACTGCCCTTAAACAGGCACCGTATGTGCAGGCAATGTGCCAGGATTTGGCGAACTGCCTGCTCTCTGAATAGCCGAATGGCCAGGAAAGTTAACCATACACTGAATTTCACTGTTCAGTTACCTTTCGGCCACAATTCGGATTTCTTTGAATAACCCTGATAGAAACTAGGGATGGGCTGCCAGTTCAATGTTCGCCTCGAACAAATTGAAAGTTCGCTAACTTCGAATTTTTCAGGCCGTTCGCAAAAAAAATAATTTTGAATTTTTTAAAAAAAATGCTTAAAACAATCCAAAAAAAATCTAAAAATAAAGAGACTCTTTACTGCAGAATATTATAAGCAACGGTTTATTAGATATTGAATTAAAACGGGAATATTTTTAATATTGAAGCCTATGGGATAAAACAATCTTGTTGCTAAAACATCAGGCAGGTGAGGCCCTCTAATCAGGCACTGTAGAGGGCAGCCCACCGGGGCCTCCCAAGGATCCCTTGAGGAGCCTGAGGCTGCCGGATGACAGAGCTGCGACTGTGCGGGCAGGCCGGCCGGGTGCATGTGGTAGAGAGGTGGCGCAGGGAGGGAGCCACTGCACCTGTGGCCACGGCAGACACCCCCCCCCCACAACCAGGATCCAGGGTGCGTCCACTGACTGACCACCAGGCTAAAGTAAGGCGACACATTTCTAAAAAAAAAAAAAATCCGAGGACATTTTTAAATGTCCCAAGGAACATAAAATAAAACTTTTTTTTCTTTCTATTACTCACCTGATTCCTGGATCCACCAACAAGCACAGCCTCCCGTCTCCCACACTGTTAGACGCTGCATACACCGGCGCGCTGTGTGCAGCTTCTGAGAAGATACTCTATTAGTGTAGAGCAGGGCCGGCGCAAGACATTGTGCTGCCTGGAGCAAAGGATGAAATGCTGCCCCCCCCAAAAAAAAAAAACACGCAGCATGTATGAGCGTATCACAGTGCGCCACAGCAATAAAATTCAAACACTCATACACACCGTACATTAGAATTTTATTGCTGTGGAGCTCTGTGATACAGTAATGTGAGGTGTATATAACTGAGCCCAGCGTCACATACCCAGCAGTGCCCAGCGTCACATACCCAGCAGTGCCCAGCGCCACATACCCAGCAGTGCCCACACATGGGTATATTGCCCCAGCTCACACATGGATATATTTGACCTCATGGATATATTTGCCCCAGGCTCACACATGGATATATTTGCCCCAGGCTCACTCATGGATATATTGCCCCAGGCTCACTCATGGATATATTTGCCCCAGGCTCAGTCATGGAGAGATTGCCCCAGGCTCACCTCTGCCAGACCCAGGCTCCGAGGGGCGGATCGTGCGGCCGCCGCGTTCCTTCCTTCAACGAGCGGCAGTCTGCCTGAGTATCTGCCGCTCGCCTGGGATCCATTCTCCAGCCTGCCATGATCTCGCGAGATCATGTGATCTCGATCGCAGCAGGCTGGAGGATGGATCTCCGGAGAGCGGCAGATACTCATGCAGGCTGCCGCTCGTTGAAGGAACGAACGCGGCGGCCGCACGATCTGCCGTCGCCGACAATTAAAATATAGTGCAGAGCGCAGCAGCGGCGCCAATGGCTGATATTTGCCGCCCCCGAATTTCTGCCGCCTGGCGCTGCTGCTACACTCTGCACCATTGTCGGGCCGGCCCTGGTGTAGAGGGAGCGATGCAAAATGCGCAGCCGGCTTCTTCGCTACACTAATAGCGTATCTTCTCAGAAGCTGCACGCAGCTCGCCGGTTAAAGCTAGCGTCAGACTGTAGAGGTGCTGCACGGCAGTGTGAGGATTCATATGCTGCATTAATTATTCTTCTTACAAATTTGGTTACTTAACCCGTTTGCGTTTGGATTGTAATATTGTGACATCCAGGGCCCCGGGTGGTGATCGGGGGCCCCCGGACGCATGGTGCCGCAAGCTTGCCGAATGCCAGGAGCTCCGGTGGCACCCGGCGCAGCTGTGAGTGATCAGGGGGCAGGGCGCTGCGTGATGACGCAGAGCCACCGGGACCTTTAAATCAGGAGCGCGCGCTTACACCTCGCCTTGCCGTGGAGTTTCATTCCCGCATCACTAGCTTACCGAATCAGTTTGTATACTTGTTACTTTCCCTGCATGTTCTGAGGACCTGATCTGTTGCCGGCTTTGCCTGCCATTTGACTATTCTCTCTGTGTACTCCCTGCCTGTTCTGTTTGCCTCCTGTAGCTACTGGTGTGTGCCGATTCTCACCATATACAGTAGCGCAGTACAAGTGCCTAAACGTTGCTGACCCGGTTTTGTTATAACAACTACTCTCGCTGTGCGCCCCTGTATGGTATATTCCGCTGTTGTCACTGCTGGTGCGCTTCCATCCTGCCATATAATATAGCGCAGTACAAACATATATTTATCTCAGTCTGGGGTGTATAATGTTGGTGCTGTCTCCCTGGCCTGTGTGGCTGCTAGAGGTTAGGTTTAGTGGTCCCGAGTCCCGACCCATCCTAAGGATCGGAGGGTTAGAGGTCTGTTACCAGGGATCCTACCAGGTCTGTCCTGGGGAATAGTTACAAATATGCGGTTAACGCCGCAGCAAATGTTAATGCTCACGCAAGTCATAATTATAACATAAGTATTGTTCATGCTTGTGTGATTGTGTAATACATACATACACTTTAACCCTTTCACTACTAAAGTTAAGTTAACTCAAGTTTGCATTGTAATACATTGAAAAGCAATCCTTAGCAAATCAAACAGCTATGAATATCTTGTTAAGAGTAAAGACAGGGCTAATGTGCCCTCTTTGGAGAAAATAAATCTACTGCGAGAATTTGCTCCTGTCTCTCTGTAATACTGAGAAAAAAGATGCAAACAGCTGCCCCAAACATCACTGTAACAAAGGTCAAAAACTTTGCTGCTGCGTTAAAATATCCTTGGAGAGGGCAGAATACAGGTACAGCCCTGGGGTCACTCACTGCTGTACAGGGATAAGATTCAGGAGGTCATAATGACTGAAAATCCCTGTACAGTACAGATACAAGGTGTTACTGTAATTTCTATATACAGATATTATTTTTATTTTCTATTGGTATTTTGTGGAATCATAATGATTGAAGGAGAACCAAGCCAGAAGATGGTCGCCGCTATGAGCCAGGCGGTCATCTTGTTCAGAATATTGGTTCGCTGGAATATAACTAGGTAGATTTTAGTTGAAACTAGAATGAAGCTTACATAGAATTTTAGGAATGTGTTAGATTAGCAGAGAAGCAATTAAAATTGAGGAAGATCCGGGCCGTTCTTGGCACGGAGGGACAGGATGACAAATGGATACACCAAGGTTACTAAGGACTGCCGAGAGACAAAGAAGAGCGTAGAAAACAGACCAGGTCTTATCTTCAACAAATAAGCAGGCTCTCGGGAGGTGGGCACAGGCCGGATTGAGCGTAGCAGCAAATCACTTTCTGTCAAACTAACATGAAGTTTGCCAATTTACGGCCAATGTATGTAATGTCTTTGTAATCGACCAAGGGAGGTACTAACCCACGTGGGGTGGGATAGTGTCACCGGGAGGTGGGTTAATTGGGATGTACCTAATTAAGTATTCGGGGTATAAGACCCCTTGTCGGGGGGAGTTCGGGGCTCACTCTTTGTGATTCAATCCTGTTTGAGCATTCTGTGTGACATCACAATAAAGTTTTCCTTTCCTGAAGAGACTCGTGTTCAGACAATCCTTGATCGTGTCCGGTCCGGCCTCGTCCCGAGTGAACCTAGCAGATTCCGGTAACATTTCTTGGGGGCTCGTGAGCCGGGATACGGGCCCTTGCCGGCACGGCAACGACTGCTGGACACTGTAGCAGTTGACTGCAGGTGCGAGTGATCCCGTCAGTTGGAGCGTCCGTTGAAGGTGAGCTGACATCTGCAGGCGCTAAGCAGGATTTCCTGTTCAGTGGACCTCGTCTGGTCCCAAACGGACCCCCGGCCCGGGAAGCTGGGACACCACCGAGTCTGAGGAAACAGCGAGCAGCGCGGCGGTAGGTAAAGTGTCTTCTATGTTTGTATGTGTATCAGGGATACTGGTATAAAGGGAAACGTCCGACCATAGTCGGATAAGGAGACCCGCAGCCACGGTCTCGTTGACATACCGAACCCGCCGCCGACAGCACGGACAAGCAAAGGAGCCAGAGTGGCTAGCGCGTGTCTGAACCCGGGGGATCGGATGTTAACCAAATGGTAGTTCTGTAAGAGAGGGAGAGAGTAGCCACGTGGAGTTGCATAATCATAGTCAGTGTTTGTAAACAGAGCTTCTGCACGTGGACAAGGAAAGGAGGAGGGATTTCTGTGACTGGGCTGAGAGCCCTGAGTCAGTGCTAGTGTGTACGTCGTGTAGTGAAGGGGGCCAATTGAGGTCAGCGGTAGCTGCAGCGGTAGTGGTGCTGGGTGGGTAGATTACCCATAGGCAAATTGGAATTGCAGACGGGAGTATTGTTATAGAACGGGGTGCCCATAGTCACAAGCAGACAAGAGTTAGAGTTCAATCAATTAGGTATAAGGAGCCAAAAGGAGGGACGGCGTGCCCTCGGCTAGTAGAGAGAGTAGAATTGTTTATGTATTGTTTTGTGCTGAAAGTATCTGGTACAAGTACGTGCTGTGAATGCTGAGAGTGCTGTGAGTGATTGAGCGCCTACTCGCCTAGCGAGAAAGCAAACTTGAGAGTGGACTCCCAAGGTGCGTTTCCGATTCAGGCGACTGCAATCGGCTACTGATGGAGGAAGCGAATACGATATATATGAATTGTTGACTGAGTACCAGACAGTAAATTTAAAGTGTTTTGTGCTAAAAGTAATATCTGAATTGTAAGGAGGTCACTGCCCTTAAGAGTAACAATGGGCAATGGGTCATCCAAACCCAAGAAGGTTAAGAAGGGTGAGACGCCCTTGGAGTATATGGTGCGGAATTTTGAAGTGTTGTATGCAACACATGATTATGGTGTGGAATTGAGTAAAGAGAAGTTAAAATTAATGTGTACAATAGTATGGCCACTGCTGGTTCCAGACTGGCCAGAGCAGGGGTCTATGGACCCGGAGTTAATACAGAAAGTGCATTCCCAAGTCACCGGGAAATGCGGACATCCTGAACAGTACCCATATATAGATATATGGAGGTATTGTGTAAAAGATAAAAGTCATTTTATAATGATGGCGGGACAAAACAAGAAACAGGTACCCCCGAATAATAAAGATAATGATTAAAAAGGGAAACCGGTGTTGGTAGAACACCTGGAAGAGATTGATTCCCTGCCCCCGCCCTATCCATCGTGTTATGGGGCAGCTAGAGAAGCTTTGAGTGCCGCGGTTACGCGGGCGGAGAGGGGGGAGCAGGCAGCTGCTACTTCCCGGCCGGCTCCCTTCGCTCCGGCACGCGGTATTGCGGAAGAAGACCAGGGGGCAGCGGGTGGAGGAGAGAGAGAGGTCCCACCAGGAAAGATTGAAATGCCCGATGGGAGCGTATATAAACTAGTAAAAGTAACCCCAGAGGACAGTGATGATGAGAGTGGAGATGTAAATACAGGGGCCACCACTCGCGCAGCGAACAATATATATAAACCCCGAGAACCATATCAGCACAACCCCGCCAAAAGTAAAATGCAAATGCCCCTGCGGGAGGTGCCAGGTCCTTTACTGGAGAACGGAGCACCTGGGCCAGTGCAATACACATATGTCCCATTTACAACTACAGATCTATTTAACTGGAAAACGCACACACCACTGTATTCCACTAATCCCGCGGCAGTGGCCAGCATGATAGAGTCAGTCATGCTTACACATAACCCCACATGGGCAGATTGTCAGCAACTAATGCTGACGATGTTCACGACTGAGGAGAGAGCCCGAATAAATAGTAGCGCGTGGAAAATTCTACTTGCCCAAGACGTAGAAGATGTCAGAGCCCAGCCAGAAGCGTGGGCAGAAGAACACTACCCCAAAACAGATCCAAATGGCCGGAAGGAATACTGCTGTAGGCATTGCTCACCTGCAGACATACCGTACAGCGGTAATAATGGGTGTTAAAGCGGGAGGGAAGAAACCCACAAACATGGGGAAAATAGCGGATATTGTGCAAGATTCTAAAGAAACCCCAAGTGCATTTTTAGAAAGATTACTAGATGCATATAGGATGTATAGTCCTATTGACCCTGAAGCGGTGGAGAATCAGAGGTTAATTAATTCTTCTTTTGTGGGACAGTCACAAAGGGACATACGGAATAAAATACAGAGGATAGATGGGTTTCTAGGTAAAGGTATTAGCGAATTAGTAGAAATTGCTAATAAAGTGTTTCATAACCGGGATCTGGAAGAAAAGTGGCAGGAGATAAGGAGACAAAAAGGGCACACAGGGGTTGTCGGTTATATGGGTAATGGTGGAGGAAGAGGTGCCCTGGAAAGAGGGAGAGCAAGGGGTTGGGGTGGTAGAGGCAGGGGAGCCCCTAGGGAACCCCTGGGACCCAACCAGTGCGCCTGGTGCCGGGGTGAAGGTCACTGGAAAAATGATTGTCCTGCATTTTTGGCTAAATTTGGGGTGCAGGGGGAGGCTGGGGAATCGTGAGGTCAAGCCTCCAATGGCCAGGTAACAAACGGCAGATATGAGAGAAATGAAGGTGCCGGTGCAGGGTTTGTGGGTTTGGCGGGAACGTCATTTGAGGGGCAAGGTACATATTGACACGGACCTGGGCCCATCCCGCTCGGTAATCACGAGCCCACGGTCACTATGAGAGTGGGAGATAAAGATGAAATTTTTATGGTTGACACCGGTGCGGAATATTCTGTTGTAACACAGCAAAATGCACCCCCAATGGGAAATGAGGTTGATATTATGGGAGCAATGGGGGTGTCTGCTAAGTACCCCTTTCTTGCTTCACGGAAATGTAGTGTGGGTGGGCATAATGTGGAACATGAATTTTTGTATATGCCCAAATATCCCATCCAGCTCCTGGGGCGGGATATCCTTTGCAAATTGCAAGCCCAAATTACATTTCTTCCCGGGGGTCACGCTAGATTAGACCTGCCGGAGAATGGCAGCTCTACACGGCAGTACAGCCCAGCCAGCCAGCATACCCTGTGAAAATTGCAGTAATTATGCCAAGAGAAGAAGAATGGCGCACGGCACCAACTCTGCTGGCTGCCCCGGACCCACACACACTACTCCTTGGAATTCCTGGAGTCTGGGCGGAGGAGAACCCGCCCGGACTAGCTGTAAATATCCCTCCGGTGTACATTGATTTAAAGCCTGGTGCAATGCCTGTGGCTCTAAGACAATACCCTATCCCACAAAAAGCTAAACAGAATATTCAGACACATTTGCAAAGACTGAAAGAGCACGGCATATTGAAATTCTGCGTGTCACCGTGGAACACACCCCTGTTGCCAGTACTGAAAGAGGGCACACAAGAGTACCGCCCAGTCCAAGATTTACGGGCCGTCAACGAAGCCACAGTGACTCTGCACCCTGTGGTTCCCAATCCATACAATTTATTGGCATTAATTCCCGGTGATACAAAATATTACACGGTGCTTGATTTAAAAGACGCTTTCTTTTGCATCCGTCTGGCTCCGGCAAGCCAGCCCCTTTTTGCATTTCAGTGGGAGGAATCTACCACGGGAGCGTGCCATCAGATGACCTGGACACGCCTCCCTCAAGGTTTCAAAAACTTGCCCACGATTTTCGGATGCGCGCTCAGCCAGGACCTCCTGTCCTTCAGCGCTCAGCCAGACAAAGTTGTTTTATTACAATATGTGGGTGATTTATTACTGGCTTTTCCCACAGAAAAAGACTGTCTTTCTGCCACAAAAGCCCTGCTGCATCTGCTATCTAGTGTCTAAAAAGAAAGCACAAATATGCAAACAGAGTGTAAAATATTTAGGTTTTCAATTAACAGGTACCAAGCGTGCATTGGGGGGAGAAAGAAAAGAAGCAGTATGTCGAATACCCCAACCAAAGACAAGGAGACAAGTCCGTGAATTCCTGGGAGCTGCAGGCTTCTGCCGCCTGTGGATCCCCAACTTCGCAGATATTGCTAAGCCCCTTCATCAGGCCACCAAGGGGGAGAGCATGACCCCTTCCTCTGGGAAGAAGAGCAAACAGCAGCTTTCCTGAAATTAAAGACTCTACTAATGGAAGCTCCAGCACTGGGACTGCCAGATCACAGCAAGCCCTTCCAGCTGTACGTGCATGAACACAATCAAACAGCTACAGGAGTGCTGATTCAGAACTTTGGCTCATGGCTAAGGCCTGTGGCCTATCTATCCAAGCAACTTGACCCTGTGGCCTGCGGCCTACCCCCATGCCTGAAAGCTGTGGCAGCCACTGCAATGCTGATAGCGGAAGCAGACAAGCTGACCCTTGGACAAGTTCTTCATGTCAAGGTACCACATGCTGTCAAGGCCCTGCTCGATGTCAAAGGAAGCTACTGGTTCAGCAACAGCCGGATGACAAAGTACCAAGCTATGATGTGTGAGAATCCACAGGTTCATTTGGACCTCATCGCTACCCTGAACCCTGCTACTTTACTGCCTGACTGCGAAGAGGATCCAAATCATGAATGTCTCCAAGTCATGGAAGAAGTGTTCAGTAGCAGACCAGATTTGAAAGACGTACCCCTAGACAAATACGATCTACAGTTGTTCACTGATGGTAGCAGCTACATGAATGATGGGAAGAAAGTCTCCGGCTATGCAGTAGTCTCAGCAGAAGAAATTATCGAAGCAAATTCTTTACCAGGCCATACATCTGCACAACTGGCTGAAATAACAGCCCTAACTAGAGCTCTGGAGATCTCCGAAGGCAAAAGAGTAAATATCTATACTGACTCCAAATATGCCTTTATGACTGTCCATGCACATGGTGCACTCTACAAAGAGAGAGGCCTACTTACTTCCTCAGGACAGCAAATCAAGTATGCAGCTGAAATCGCAACCCTCCTAGAAGCTGTATGGAAACCAAGTGCTGTCAGTATTATGCACTGTCGTGGCCACCAGAAAGGTCATGATGAAATCCCAAAAGGCAACAGGCGCGCTGACAAGGCTGCAAAAGCGGCTGCAAAACCATTGCTAACAACTGATCAAGCCAAGGTCCTGCTCTGCAAGCAAGAAGCTCAACCTCCTATGCCAAATTACGAGTTCTACATGAATTGGAGAAAATTTGAACCAAAAGGCGAATTTATTGAAATTATTTTGCACAAATGGCACAATGACTATGAACTATTAGAACTCAATCATGATTATATCCAATGGCTTTTCCCAACATGGTCCCAAGGCCGAAATTTCTACTGCACTCCTCTGAACCCTCAAGAGACACGTCTTATGATTAACACCTCAGAAGTTCAGCAAAGACTCCACAGAGCATACAAAATGATGCAGAAATTCTTCGGCGTAAAATTAATGGGGGAGTGTGGAGAAGATACAGAAGTAACCGAAGTTGAACGAGCAGAAAATTTCACCTCACGTTTTGACAGCCTAACAGCCAACCCTCATAATAATCTGAGGATCACACGAATACTGCTGAGTTTGGGAGAATTGGGAGCAGAAGAATACCAAGCCCCGTTGGTGAGGTTCTTTCTCAAAGAGACCCTTATCAAAAACAAACTGCCAAGAATGAAGAAAAGTGTGATGAACTTTTTTATACCAGCAGTGAGAGATTCACAGGACAGACAAGATCTGCTGTTCTGTGCCTGGAGATACTATTTCCCAAAAGAAGAATTTTTCTGGGGAAACCATGGAGAATTGGCACGATACAAAGCAAAACCAGTGGTGGCTGCACTCCTACCGGCGCCACTGAGGGAATGGACACCTGTGTATTCTGAGAAAGAGAAGAAATGGCTATCGGAAGAACAAGGCGGGTATGGAGAAGACGGGTGGTTCCAGTTAAAGAATGGACAGATAGTCCTACCAGCAAAATTAGCGCCTGAGATTGTGAGAACGCTCCACGCAAGTACCCATGGAGGAAGAGAAACGATGGAACAACAATTGGAGCCACATTTCTACGTGCCAGGACTGTCAGTAGTCTGCAAAGCAATAGCCCAGCAGTGTGTGACATGTGCCAAAAATAATCCAAGAACAGGCCCATCTCAACCTCCAGGGAAGCAGCCAATCGGGCTATCCCCAATGGCATTGTTACAAATAGACTTCACAGTGTTGCCGCCCTGCAAAGGATACAAATATCTATTGGTAATGGTGTGTACCCTGACAGGATGGGTAGAAGCTTTCCCGACAAGAACGGAGAAGACAGTGGAAGTGGTGAAAAGTCTGATGAAAGAAATAATACCACGCTATGGACTTCCTCTTGAGATAGGGTCGGACAATGGCCCTGCATTTATACAGAACTGTTTACAACAGCTTGCCCGTCTGTTGGGTATTACCTGGAAGCTACATACTGCCTACAGGCCCCAAAGCATGGGAAAAGTCGAAAGAATGAACCGCACCCTAAGAATTTGATGTCCAAACTGTGCCAAGAGACGTCACTAGGCTGGTTGGATGTGCTGCCGATAGTTTTGTTGCATATTAGGTGCAGGCCAACCCACCAATTGAAGCTAAGTCCGTACGAGCTTATGTTCGGACGGCCTACCCCTCTGATTAGTGGACTAAGGGGGGACCTTCGGGCATTGGGAGAAACTAAACTAAATGATCAGGTTGTACTGTTAGGTAAATCAATGCAGAAATTGAATACTTGGGTGGGAGATAATGTACCTCACTTTTTATATCCCCCCACTGCATAAGTATTGTCCAGGTGACTCAGTATGGGTGAAGGAGTGGAAAAATGATCCACTAGCCCCAAAATGGAGAGGTCCTTACCTTGTCCTGTTATCAACCCCTACAGCAGTGAAGGTTGCCGAGGTGGTCCCGTGGATACATCACTCCAGACTGAAGGTAGCAGCAGCCAATCCTGAACCAGCATGGAAGGTCGTCACCAATGAGACCAATCCACTGAGGCTGAAGCTGACAAAGACCACAGTCGTGAGCACCTGAGAGATTTAACTCAAAGCACCCAAAATATTCAACAAGTGGGTGTTTTGACAGACACAATAAGGCCTGACCATCCACCAACAGGGGAACAAAGGGATCCCCCGGGGGATGCCCAAAGGGTTATTTTTAGGGGCCGGCCCCGACTCTTGATCAACCGGAAATGTCTTTTGTTTTTGAAATTCCGGTGGGGAGGGATTGGGTTTATGTGACTGTGAAGAGAATTGCCCAAGGGATTTTGACATTTGGGGCATTTGTGGTACTGATTTTGTACCTTGCAAACTTGATTTATGGACTCTCGCATGGAGCATGCCCCAGGTGCCCAAGCACCACCAAGAAAGTGGATATCTTCCATATCTGGAATGGTACGCACCCGGTGATGGAGAATCGTACTATGTGGAGACAAAAGCGAGAGGCGATATCTGAAATTTTGCCAAGAGGACATTTACTTGTGCAATTTAAATATGACTATCCTAAAAAGTCTGGGCAAACCGCATGCTGGGTGTGTAGTAGACTGCACCCAGAGACAATCCACATACCATTTGCCTCTGTTCCAATGAATTTGAGTATGTTTGCGTCAGGAAATGTCACAATACATGCTTTTGATGCACCAAGGGAAAAAACAGAATCATTCAGTCCCGGGTACCCCATAATAGGGCCAGTATACCCACCAGAATGGTGCTTTCAACTAGGACCAGATAGAGAATCAAATAACGAGGGTGGAGGGTGTTATTCAAGTAAGTTCAACTGGACATCATACATTTACACCTTTAACACAAAGGAGCAGTCAAATTTTCTATACATACGCTGTAGAAAGCTCACAAGTGATCAGGAGGAGGTGATTGCGAATTTGACAAATGGAAGGCAGAGTGCATTGGATATGATGAAACGACTGAGACAACTGATGATAGAAATAGCAAAGGGAACACTACATTTGTCACCATTCATATTGAAAGGGGGGTACCAGGTGTGTTGTGAAAGGGTGTGTTACACATGGGTGCCACCAACAATAACGGGAATGTGTTATTTGGAAAAAATAGCCTTTAGGCGCACGTGTAATGTAAGTCAGCTATTGTACTGATATAAAAAACCAATTTGGTGAACGCAAATGTATTAACCAGGGATCCCTACAGATAGTGAATCTCTGCACTAGAGGGTTTATAAATCAGTTCTTCCACCTCTAGGTCAGGATGAAATACAAATGTTCATGAGTCTCTCTTTACAGTCCCCCAGCTTCTGAGTACAGTCTTCTTCTTTAACTGGCTCAGCAAGGCGTTCAAGCTCTCTATGGGATATATAAGGAGAGAAAGTCCATTGCACAGCGTATATCGCTGGTTGCCCCTTATTTGTCCCCTAGGGGGTACTTACAGGGTTCAGAGCCCGTATCCTGGCTCTGAGGGGATGTCCACTTGTAGGGTGTTTTTGGCAACCCTTTGCCCTTTTGTGAATTCTCTGCCGTCCCGATCAGATCATTGGTGTAGAAAGGAAAATAAAAAACTCCACCTTCCGACGGGCACGAGAAAACTTTTAATTTTAAAATATAAAATAGAAGTAAAAAGCATTAGTATATGCTGTTAAGACGCGTTTCACCGAATAATTCGGCTTCATCAGTTAATAAACATTGTACATAACGATTCCTTTTTAAATACATTAGTTGTAAGTGAAGTGGCCTCGATTTTGGTTGGCGTGCGTTCCACCATGGTTACTTCCGCGTTCCACCGTGGTCGTTTCCGCGTTCCACCGTGGTTTCTTCTACGCTCCGTGTAGCAAGGAGGCTAGTGTTAAAATGTTCATAATTTTGGACATCTACCCTTATTGTAATGACTGTGGATGCTGATACATAGCTATTGGCACACGGATACCACCAGAGTTGTTATATAAATGGCGTTATTTCTCCATCATTATTTTGCCTTTCTCCAAAGAAGTGGCTATATGGGTCATGTGGGTTATTATATTCTCGTGTCTTTGGTGTCAAACACACGCCTCGGGCAGCACGGAGGGATAGCGAACGCAGGTCCAAAGCGCCCATTGTTCCTATATTTCTGCCTTCAACCGGAATGTGTTATTTGGCTAAACTGATTCCAATACAGAGAGTAAGGGGAGATAACACGGATACAGACACAGCACTTCACCCTAGGTACCCACTGGTGTTTGAGAAACAGAAGAGAGAGTTGTTTAGAAAGGCGGATCGGATATGGGCATGGCTGCCGGCATGGACTGGATGGGGAAGAGAGTTGATGGTAAGAATGAACAGTTATACCAGTCTGATGGACGAGATTCTGAATAAGACTAGTATGGACATTCAGTTGCTGAATCTGGAGGTACGTCTATGACGTCTATTTCAGGCACCCCCCCCCCGCCATTGCAGGGAAGGTGCCTGAAGAGGAGGGGGGGAAGGTCCTTCGGACCTCGCCCCCTCCCCTTCCCCGCAGGCCAGCGATTAAAGGCAGGCACCGCCTGGAAGGGCACAGCCTGCCCTTCCAAGCGGCGGCTGTCTTTAACCCCTAGGGGGCTGGATCGCGATATGGCGCCAACATGCGCCGTATCGCGGTCCCCTCCCAGAGCTGGCCGACATCTTGGATGTCGGCCAAGCTTCCGGGATATCCCCCTAATGACTGGCGTCATCGCGCAGAGCGCGATGGTGCCAGTTTTGAAATTAACCCCTTGCTGCCACCTATAGTGGAGATAGGGGGTTCCAATGAACCCCCTATCTCCCGATCCGTGACAGCTAGGGGTTAATGTTTGCTATCATTGGAACGGCCAGAGCGTGGCCTTTCCAATGATACCAAACATGACCATGTAAAATGTAAAAAAGTTTTTTTTTTTTTTTTAGATTTATTAGTGCAACAATATTGTTCCCATTTCAATTATAATGTGAACAATGATGCTGCACTAACGATTTTTTCTATGGGGGGCATTTGCTGAAAAACACGTAATTTTCCCCAAAAAAAATAATGATTCCTCATTTCTAATTTTTTTAACAAGCGCACCCCATAGAAAATATAACCGCAAACGATCGCATTTTAAAATGTGAAAAAAAACACTTTACACATTGTAAATTATGGAAAATTCAAATTTTATTGCATTTTTTGTTATAATATACAGACATGACATAACGTATACATATAATAATGACATATTATGAATCTGCACAGTCTGCCGGAAAGAACGATATATAATATGTCTGGGTCATATATTAAAATAAGGCTTCAAAACGCGGTTAAACATGATGAGCGAAACTGGTTAAAATGAGCTCAGCACAGAGGTGGGAAAAGGCTCAGCAGCGAAAGGGTTAAAAACATTTATTTATATCGATATAACAAAGCATAGCTACCAGGACGCATTTCGCCAGAATGGCTTCTGGAGCCAGCTCCAGCTGAGGAAGCCATTCTGGAAAAACGCGTCCTGGTAGCTATGCTTTGTTATATCAATATTAATACATTTTCTAAATACCACTGTATACCTGTTTAAAGCTGTTGAACGAACCACTGAAAATCAGGGCATTTCACTGACATTTCGGTTGTGTTCGGTGTTCTCTGAATAGATTAAGCATTACTTCTCTATGCGGGATTTCACTGCTGCCGAATGGTAGACATGTGCCTTTAGTTTAGTTCTGAATCAAAATTTGGACGAAAATTACCTGATTCTTATTTTGGAAGAATTTCGGATGCGTCTGAAATTATCAATCACGGTAACATAAAGGAAGACCAAAAAAAATAAAATATATCGAAACTAAAATGATCCGATATGAAAATAAAACAGAATTAAATGATCCAAAACGATAAAAAATGGAATGAAAAAGACCCAAAACGAAGAAAAGCGATGATCACCTCGAGAGAAAATGAGTTGACATAGTGTAACCTGTCAATATACTATACTATTGACAGTTCAAAGAAAAATCTGATTCACACTCACGTTTTAAAGTGCCCAAACCTGGCACTGGACATGTAGGCAGCCAGTGATTTTGTGGGAGTGCTGGATCACCCCTCTAATGTCTGGTACTTCCCAGGTTCCTCTATTCAGCAAGCAGCAGAAAGCAGGACAAATGTCAAAGTTACTCAGACGATTTATTTTGTATTAAACAAATAAATAAATACATTAAAAGCAATACATCCGAACGCGTTTCACTTGCTTTTAATGATTTTATTTATACAAAATAAATCGTCTGAATAACTTTTACATTTGTCCTGCTTTCTGCTGCTTGCTGAATAGAGGAACCTGAGAAGTACCAGCGCAGAAAAAAAAATAAAAAAAAAATAATAAATCGCTCCAAAAAAATGTGACACAGGCCTCCTCATGATGCCTGTCCAGTGCGGCCTCTACCTCTTCAGCCCCTGCGTCTTCCTCTCAGCAGCCCCGCAGCGCGAGCATTTCAAGTCTGAAAAGGGTCCCCGAGAGCAGCAGACGTGGGGAGCTCCTCTAACCCTAATTTGTAAGGCTAAGGTCTTTTGGACCACGCTCCCGTCCGATTGATAAGGGGCAGAGAAAAAAGGCAGGCACCACTTGGAAGGGCACAGTCTGCCCTTCCTGGCGGTACCTGCCTTTAACCCCTTGGGGGCTGGATCGCGATTCGGTGCCAATTGGCGCTGGATCGATTTCCCCCCACCTACTGATGTCATCATGCATGGACGCAATGACGTCAGTTCGGGAGTTAACCCCTAGCTGCCACCTATGTTGTAGATAGCGGGTCCAATGACCCCCCAATCTCCCGATCCGTGGAGCTAGGGGTTAATGTTTGGCCTGCACCTGGGAGCATAAACACATATAAAGCCCTTTAGCAACTGGACCCAAATAATTAAAACCCCAAACCATCATAAAGTGACATTCTACACACGCTGTCCACTTTAGCGTTTTAAAGAAGTCAGGCTGCGTAAAGTGCCACCCTTAGGCTAGGGTCAGACTAACGCATTTTTCACGTTGTCCGTGAAAAAGTGCGTTCGAACGAATGGACTTATTTTTTCACGGAATACGCAATAGCGGTCATACGATGCGCAGTTTCATCCGTGATTTTGTACGGATCATCAATAAAACACTTCTTGCGTCTGGACGTTATGTAGGCTGGACATTAGCAGCGTCTGACGTCTCCTAATCACGCACACACGCCGCTAGCGGACGCAGCGCACTCTGTACGTCAGTACTAGTGGTTTCACGTTCTCGAAAAAATGCGTTTGTTTGCCGCTTGCGTTGCGCGGCCGCACTTTTGTGCGACCGTACTTCGTATATTGCCCGTCATTGCCCGGCATCTGCTGCTAGCACGGCCGTGATTATGTGCGGCTGCACGCGCGTTCGCACTGCCTCAGTCTGACCCTAGCCTTATATGGCAGGAAAGGGGGTGTGAAGTGGAGGAGTTTCCTCTGCCCACATCCTGTCACCATTCAGCCGAAATTTTGAATTTCCCGGTCGCTTGTAGGGTGAGCATACTCTGCTGCCACCTTCTCTCAGTGCACTCACTGCACATGTATACACAGAAATATGTGAACACAATAATGTGAAAACAAACAGGACACAATAATATTATCACATAGAACTGGACTATTGTTATTCTTTTGGTTTTCTAGGGAGGTCAAAGCATTTCCTGCCCAGCAGAATAACAAATACAAATAAAGCTGTAAGAAGCATACATACATAGCAAAATAAAATGAACAACAAATAAAATATCCACACAGGAAAAAGCTACAGTAAACAAATGAGCAGCAAAAATAGTTTCTTAATGAATTCGCTCCACTAATAAGTGTTTGTCTCCACCCCATGCGTCACTTGCACACAATTCAGCGGGGAAACATTTGAGGAATGACCTCAAGCAAAGCAGGCATTGTGTGTAGTCAACCACTCAAACTGGCACTTAGGGGGTTAAATCGCGGCAAGATGAGATGCGCATGCGCACTCCTCGTGTCCGCCATTGCCACCCGCCAAGCCAATCCAAAATCGGATTTGTGTAATTCCGACTCAGTGGGCGGGGTCTGCGGTTCTTCTGCGGGATCGACCAACCGGCGTCGAGTTTACATGTTTCACCCCGGCCACTAAGAGAAGAGGGACTCAAACTGCCGGAGAGTCCTTCAAGATGGCGGCCGTTCGCTGAGGGGATTTGGTTTATCTCCGTTTCCGCCGCTATAAAATAGCGTTTTCGCTCGTTATTTCCCGTTGGATATATAGTGTGACGCCAGCGGGCCGGGGAGGCGGCTGATCCCTCGCCGTGTGGCGGCGTTAGCCCCGGTTTTTGTGGCGCGGTTGTTGTTTTAGCAGCGCGCGTGGCTCCGCCTCGGACAGGATCCCAGCAGACATTTTCTTTTCTATAATTTTTTTGTAGCCCCCCCTTTTTCGCCTCTTTACACGTTCATTTCCCCGAAGCCGTTCCCGCTCGCACAGGACAGCGATCGGCTCGGTGTGAGGAGCCCGGGCTCTCCCTCCGCCATGACGTCCATCCATTTCGTGGTGCACCCGCTGCCCGGAACCGAGGACCAGCTCAATGACCGGTAATAAAGCCTGGACAGGAGGCCCCGTGAGGCTTTATGAACCCCCCCCCGGTGCCAAGCTCCTGCCGCCCACAGTATAGCGTGCCAACTCGCATGGCCTGGTTTTCACCAGGAGGCGTGGTCTGGGCTCACCCCCCCCCCATCCTCGGCTTAGTTTTGGCCTATTGGTCCCACCAATTCCCCAAGAGCCGTAGCCTAAGATCCCCCCCCAGAATGTTTAGGCTTGGATCAGGGGTCTCTTCTCCCCCCCCCCCCCCACAGGAGGTCTAGCCCTGAATTCCGCAGGCGCCTTGGCCTAGGTTCTGGTTCGCGAAGGGGCCTTGGCCTAGGTTCCCGATCCGCGATTCCCGCAGATGCCTTGGCCTAGGTTCCCGATCCAGGATTCCCGCAGATGCCTTGGCCTAGGTTCCCGATCCAGGATTCCCGCAGATGCCTTGGCATAGGTTCCCGATCCGGGATTCCCGCAGATGCCTTGGCATAGGTTCCAGATCCGGGATTCCCGCAGATGCCTTGGCCTAGGTTCCCGATCCGGGATTCCCGCAGGCGCCTTGGCCTAGGTTCCGATCCGGGATTCCCGCAGGCGCCTTGGCCTAGGTTCCGATCCGGGATTCCCGCAGGCGCCTTGGCCTAGGTTCCGATCCGGGATTCCCGCAGGCGCCTTGGCCTAGGTTCCGATCCGGGATTCCCGCAGGCGCCTTGGCCTAGGTTCCGATCCGGGATTCCCGCAGGCGCCTTGGCCTAGGTTCCGATCCGGGATTCCCGCAGGCGCCTTGGCCTAGGTTCCGATCCGGGATTCCCGCAGGCGCCTTGGCCTAGGTTCCGATCCGGGATTCCCGCAGGCGCCTTGGCCTAGGTTCCGATCCGGGATTCCCGCAGGCGCCTTGGCCTAGGTTCCGATCCGGGATTCCCGCAGGCGCCTTGGCCTAGGTTCCGATCCGGGATTCCCGCAGGCGCCTTGGCCTAGGTTCCGATCCGGGATTCCCGCAGGCGCCTTGGCCTAGGTTCCGATCCGGGATTCGCGCATAGGCTCCGATCCGGGATTCGCGCCTAGGCTCCGATCCGGGATTCGCGCCTAGGCACCTTTGGGAATCCTGTGTTGGGTTCCCACAGACGCCCCAGGATTCCTGCAGGTGCCTTGGCCTAGGTTCCACTCCCGACCTGGAGTTCTTGTAGGCAGCTTGGCCTAGGTTCCACCCCCCCCCCCCCGACCTGGATTCCTGCTGCCCCTTGGCCTAGGTTCCACCCTCGACCCGGGATAACTGCAGACGCCTTGGCCTAGGTTTCACACACCCACCTGTGATTCCTGCAAGCCCCTTGACCTAGCTTCTACCCACCGACCCAGAGTTCTCGCAGGCGGCTTGGCCTAGGTTCCCCCCGACCCGGGTTCCCGTAGGTGGCTTGGCATAGGTTACACATCCCACCCAGCACGGGGTTCCAGCAGGCACCTTGTCCTAGGTTCCACCCCTCCCGACCCAGGACGTAGGCAGCTTGGCCGTGGCAAATTTCTTGACCCCCCCCCCCTTGCAATATTTATCGTTCTGTAAGGCTTTCAGGCACCGTAGATGTGGTCAGATCAGTATGTTAATCACTTGCATGATATGTGCTTTATATTGCTTAAAACCTGATTTCCCCCGCTCCTCCGTACGGCTGTGTTGGCTAAATGTTACTAAGCCAAATGACCATATGTACTAATTTTACAATGACTGGCAAAGGCTTCTAATCTTTTGCCAAATCTCAGGCAATTCTCTCCTGGTTATATGTTGGAGGGATCGAAATAGATTTTCATTTTTGGTTTTTAACACGTTAAAAGATGTTTAAATTTCCCTGTGCTGCTGCCGGAACATATCGAGGTCATTCAGTTGATGTTTATTTCAGGTTAGCGGAAGTCTACTCATCTCGCCTCTGGCTATCTTGTGTCAGTCCAGTTGATTCCTAGTATCTAGTGCTTTGGCCACATGGGAGGGAGGTGTTTGTCCACAGGTCCTTTTCGGTTCACTTTCTTTACCTCCTAAAAGTCTCTTGTCCTGAGGGGCCAGACCTTCTTACTGTTACTTTACATTATTGTGTATGTTAACCCTCTCAGGCCCAGTGGTTCCCATCTGAACCTACATTTTCAGATTGAGACCACTGTGGTTCTTTAAGTCACATTTATTTCATGATGTTGGCTATAGTTACATAACACCCCCCCCCCTTCTTTGTTTTTTACTTTGTCGTTTGGGATAGAAATGCTTTAATTGCACTCTTCTATCTGTTGTTTTTTTTTTTTTTTTTTAAGTGGCAGACTAAAACGTTCCCGTATCTGTAATTGCAGTAGCAGGGTCTACTTGAAGAATTTTTGTAAAGACTTAACTTCTGGTAAAAGGGACGTTTTTGCAATTGGAACGAATTTCTTCCTGAAAGGGGTTAATTCTATCCAGCTTTATAAAGGATTTTACCAGGAGGATACGGCAGACCTGGCTTTCTGTTCCCATTGTCCACAGTAAGGCTAGCGTCAGATGAATGCAGTCATCACGTCCGAGTCGTTGTGATCAATAGACCCACACACAAAGTACGTGCGCACCACGCAGGTTGCAACGGATGCTGTTTAGGCCTCGACGTAAAAGCGCTACGACTGATGTCCAGAGTGTGCCGCGTCTGCATAGCGGCCTGTGTACATGATGACAAGACGTCAGACGCAGCGCATTTGCGACGTCCATCACGTTGACACTCAGTTTTTTTTTTGTCTGGCTGACTGTACCTGTCATTTAATTTTGTTTCCCAGATTTCCTTTTTCTTTCTACATCTGTCAAAAAAAAAAACCCAGACCGTGTGGTGTCTACAGTATCTTCCGTCAGTACGTCCGTCCGTTATGCACGCACGCAGAGTGCACTCAGACTGCGTTCGACTGACATTAGCCTTGGAGGTGGACACTTGCATTTCTCTGCCAGTAAAGCATTATTATTTATAGAGCGCAGAAGACTAAGGCTCGGGTCAGACGAGCGCAGTGATCACGTCCGTGTTGCTGCACATTTTAACGTCCGTGGTAGCATACAATTTATGATCAATAGAGACCACACACAAAGTACGTCCGCACAGAAGTACAGACGCAAGTTAGGCAAGAATGTAAAACCGCTAGAACGGACGCAGAGAGTGCGCTGCGTCCACAATGTCCGCATAGCTTTGTGTGTGAGTGATGGAACGTTGTTAGACGGACTGAATTTATGCGTCCAGCATTTTGACGGACAAAATGTTTTTCATATTTATTTTCCCATCTATGTCAGTCACAAAAATGGACCGTGTGGCCACTACCTTGTCAGTCAGAAAGTACGTCCGTTGTGCACGGACGCACAGAATGCGCTTGTCTGACCTTAGCCTAAGAGTTATTTACTAACCTCCGAATTGTACTGAACAGTGAATTTCGTGTTTCTTCCATTGTGGGGCAATTGGTTTATTCACAAAGCTGTCAATCTGCCAAATACAGGCAAGTTACTGTGAAATACAGTGCGATTTGCCACTATTAAGTGCAATTCGGCTGCACTGAAATTGTTCCCATAGAGAGCTAACGACTCGTCTAGTAACTGTCAGACACCTGAGGCGCGTTCAGTTCCTCAGCAGCTGCTGAGTTGCTCCAGTGCATCAGTTCAGTTTGCTGCAGCAGTTTCACTGAACGCTTTGGCTGTGAATATTGAAGCGAAAGGGCAGAGGATTGCTTAATGCAGGGCTTGACAAATTTGCTTTAATTTTAGGAGCCAGCTACAAAAGTTAGGAGCCAGTATTTTCTTCAGACTAACAAAGCTTTACTTTTAACAACTAAAAGATACACCTATACCATTTTTTTATTTTTTTTAAATATATATTTTATTAAGACCGAGTACCGATACCTTTCCCCCCCCCCCTCCCCCAGGTACTCACGGATATGTTTATTTAATGTCACGTGACTGCTTTCCAATAAATAATTACACACTGCACACCCTGACCACATATATAAATATATACACACACCAGCCCTCTTATATAAAATCTAAATCAGGTGAGCATTATAACATAGCAAAGCGTTGAGCAAAGCAGTCCGCTGTATGCTAATAAAAATGCAGAAAAGCTTGTAATTGTGTTATCTTAACATAGACTATATACAGAGATGTAAAAAAGGAACGCTTGTGAAAGGCAGATCATGCTATTTGTCACAGTGAGTGTGCGCATGGCT
The DNA here is from genome assembly GCA_009667805.1 of Leptobrachium leishanense. NCBI lineage: Eukaryota > Metazoa > Chordata > Amphibia > Anura > Megophryidae > Leptobrachium > Leptobrachium leishanense. Next base: position 47,849,981 of record CM019067.1, on the reverse strand, counting down.
TTTTACAATACTACTGATATTCTTGCACATCTATATACTTTAATACAATAATTCAAAGTGCTTTTTTTTTTAGCATACCGTGGACGGCTTTGGTCACATGGATTTGTTTTTTGTGTGTATTTTAAAAGTACATGTAGTAATATTTTTGCTTTAGGCGTGTAGCTCTTTTTTTCTCATTTGTTGGATTAGTGTGGTGGGCTTGGAGTTGTTATGCTTTGAGTTTTGCACCACTGGTAATCCCCCCCCCCCCATTTACTTTTTGGCAGCACACATGTATTGACATAATAAAATTTGAAATAGAATTGTAATTTACCATATTTTAATGTATTGTTTAAGCCTCTTGTTCCTTGGTTGTTTGCACAGTGGGTTCTGCACACAGCTGTAGAGGTCTTTCTGCTGTGGGTTCAGTGACCCTGAGCTCTCAGGACAGAGCATTAAGGGTTAACTGATGCATGTCCTGATGTGGTCTGGCTGAACTCTGACTGCTCCTCTGGACACCTTATTCCAGGAGTCCCATGTGTTTGCTCAGGCTGATTTATGGCCGTTGTAAATCAGCACTGAGCCTTCATAGTGGGGACGACTCAGCAGACAGCACAGGGCAGGGGGATTTAAAGCTCTTTTGTTTTCATAAAAAAAATAAAAAAAATTTAACCTTATTAGTGAAAGCCTGTCCAGCATCGGGAGATCTGCAGCTCGTGGATGAGCCACAGGAAACCTCAAATAGGCAGCTGTGAAATAGAACTCCGCTGGAGACCAGGGAGGAGCAGCTTCACCTCCTGCAACCAATGGGCAGAGGCAGCACTGATAATGACATGTGAAGCTGCAGGAGCCGATCAAAGGAGGGGAAAAAGATAGAACTCAACACGGAGATTCATTAAAACGCCGGCACAACATTTTTAGTCGCAATTCCGACCTGGCTCCCGGGGTTTGTCGAGGCCTGGCTTAATGAAAGGTGCTGTTTCTTCAATATCCACTGCTGTCCGTTTTATTACCACTCTAGTGTTAATGTTTACCATGTTCCAATAAATATTTTGTGTTCTGCTCCACCAAACTGAACGTTTCCTTATTGGATTATTTGCCCCGTGGAGGTGGCCATCTTTCCCACCTCACCTCTCGACTCAGCTGCAAGTGCTAAGTTAGCAGTGCTGGGCAGTGAACTGCAGCACAGCTTTCAGTGTCAAGTTGCTAACTTAGCACTTGCAGCAGCTGAGGAACTGAATGCACCTCAGATTTGCAGCAAAATGACCTGATTTTGGTGCTTTCAATTTATTACAAAAACCTATTGTAAGGCATTTTATGCTGAATGCAGCTACTGTCGCCACTCGCAGCGTTCACGCCAAACTCTAATGTAACCACAATCTCACATCAGCCAATTTCTGGCACAGAACTTCCTTCCTTCCTTCCTTCCTTCCTTCCTTCCTTCCTTCCTTCCTTCCTTCCTTCCTTCCTTCCTTCCTTCCTTCCTTCCTTCCTTCCTTCCTTCCTTCCTTCCTTCCTTCCTTCCTTCCTTCCTTCCTTCCTTCCTTCCTTCCTTCCTTCCTTCCTTCCTTCCTTCCTTCCTTCCTTCCTTCCTTCCTTCCTTCCCTCCCCATTAAAAAGATGGGTGATAACTCAAGTTCCTACTTGGATTATCATACAGCGTGATATCCATTTGTGTGAGGACTCACAGGCCTTGTGCTCCCATAAATGAGCATTGGCGCTAGGTTAATTGAGCTGATGCGTTATGCCCAGATCACAAACGAGTTAAATCTGTTGACGTATTGGTGTTTTTTAGCGCCAGCTTATTTTTCTTCACACCTTATACTTAACATGGGGAGAGTAACTAGCGTTAGCGTCGCGTAGTCCGAACTGAAAAGGTTTGCGACCAGCTTAGGCTGGGGTCACACAAGCTTTTTTGAGAGCGGAAGGAATGTCTGTTAGAGTAGACGTTCCTTCCACTTTGACACCCGTGTGTGCACTCAGCGCTGCAAAGCTCGATCCTCCTATGAAGAATCCCGCTTTGCAGCCCCATCCCCCATCCGTCACTGCTGTATTACAGGGAGGCCGAAAGCACGTCCGGTGTTAGCGCGCATGCTACTCAATGTTTCCCTCCCCGTCGAGCTGTGACGCAGGGAAGAGCGCTCACACTCAGGCTGCGGTCACATGAGCGCACTAAGGCCCCGTTCACACCTTGCGATTTTCATGTTTGCGACATAGAGCGATAATGTCATGCGATGTCGCGATCTTGCTAAACACCACCAATGCAAATCGCAAAAAAGGGTCATGTACCAGTGACCTACGACGTCACGCGGCAAGATGTGAACAGCTCCATTGAAATGCATTGGAGAAGCTACACAGCGTGTATTTTTCAGCGATTTTGCACAGCAAAATCCACGTGATAAATCGCACCATGTGAACGGGGCCTAAGAGCTGGTGCTAACTGATTCTGCTTCTGCAGAGTCAGCAGCAGCTGGACCCCCCCCCCCCCCTCCCATTCAAATACTCACCTGATCTGCTGCTGGGAGCAGAGTGAGAGAAAAAAAGTCCAGTCTCCACCTGCGATCACTTTGCCAACCTGCAGGATCTCGCAAGAGGCAAGATCCTACCGGTCATGTGACCCGGAAGCAGAAGCCTCTATGGCGAAGATGCTCACGTCAACACTTTAGCGCTGCCCAAAGCATCCTGTACCCTAGCAGCTGCTACAGGGCAGGCTGCTGCACTCAGCGCCTGCCACGTAATCTACAAGTAAAACGGGGGAGCTAAGCGGAGATTAGTGAGCGCTAATTTTTCCCCTTGGTTTCCCAGTTTTAGCCACAGACAGCTGATGGTGCCCACAGTAATTACCGAGCCTCGCACATTTGTTACTGCTGTCAATGGAATAGAGCCTCATCATCTGTCACTAAAAGAGGAAATGTTTGCATAATCTATTTACAGAATCTCATGTAGTGGGATATAGTCTTGGTACAAAGGACACTGCTAGAAATATTCATTTTTTAGTATTAACCCTGTCCTGTATGGTGGGGGGGTTGAGCACATTCTGCCACAGTGCTCGGCACCATTATCCAGAGAGCGGGTAATATTGTCATTTTTTTTTTTTTTTTTTGCTAGACTGGCCATTTCATTTGTTTTCCGATTTTTCTACTGCTATTCAGGTTTTCATGAGCACAGTACCTTTTCCTAGCGTGTAGTACTTGAAGGGTTTTTGTGCCTGTGCCTTAACACCTTCCTGTTGCATGACAGAATAATACCATCATGGTGGTTCTACAGTTAACCCTTCAGTACTCTGATCATGAAAACACGTTCTCTGGCTGCAGATTGTGTAAACAGGATTCAGGGTTATGCTGAATTGTTGCAAGTTACATTTGTTGCAAAGGATTTAAGTTTGCGATTGCTCTTCAGGAGGTGCCCCCAAACTTTTAGTACCACAGACATTATGCCAGAGGTCAGTGCACTTCTTAAAACCAGCTGGGGAATGTGTCGGACTGGCTGATTCTGAACTGAGCATGTCTGCCTGTCAAATAGGGTATTCTAGTTACACTGGGAGCTTTCCTAAAATATTTCTGTTATTGACGGCTTCCTGACAGAGTTTTGGAAAATCACTTGATAATGATCGGTTTAATGATCTATGATAGAATTATTTGGCTGAACGTGTGCTGTGGGGCTGTGATGAGCCAGGGTAATGCTGTTGTGTGCTGGGTGTCGAGGCAGCAAATCTCGAAGTCCCAGCAGCATGATCATGAACTGCCAAGCACGGCCAGCGTGCTGTGCAACCTCTTTATATCTGAAATAACTACCAAAACAAATTTTGAAATCAGGATAAAATAAATGATCTTCCGTTTGCATTACTTTTCCATATCTGCGCTAATTATGTTTATGTTATTACTGCCAAAACTGGGGAAAACATTTGCATTATTCCTAGTAAATGAAAAAAGATCTGTAAATAGAGTTTATAGTCCTGTCCTTTTTTAAATTATAGTGCGTAATGTGTGTGCAGTAAATGAGGATGAAAATTATAGCTGAACACACAAATGGCAAAAATGCCCAAATTGCCCAATTTTGCTTTATGTCCCTTGCCGGATGCAGCTTCTCCTACGGCTCAGGAAGTCCCTGATTTTTTTTTTTTTTTTTTTTTTTCTGCACAATTCGCACTTTTTGCGCTACTTGCATAGTGTAAGGAACGCAAATTGTGCACCGCAATGGGACTTGCGAACTTTACGTATGCACTATGTGAAGGAAAAAGTGGAGCACAACACCCAAATATGATATCCTCAATTTGCCACAACCCGGTTACTATATACCTCAATGGTGGTTTCAAATAAACCCCCTAAATACTAGACAAAAAAGTCCAAGAGTTATACAGAATAGGTACAGCGCACAGTCCAATTAGAATTTGTCACATACTTTGATCCTTTTCAAATCTTCTTTCTCATTACCATGCAATATAAAAAGATATCAATGGTGCAGATTGTTTCTGTATTTTCAATTCTGTATTCCACAACTGCACACTCCCATAAGAGCCCCAACCGGCTCTAGTGTATATCGCTTTATGGGTGTTTGCTTCTCATTCACAGGGACCCATCAACCGGTCTGATTTTCCCCTCTTAGGATCCTTGAGCGGACAATAAGACAGAATAACAAATATACATGCACATTACACACACAGACCAGTAGGAGAGAGGACCCTGCTCGATGCCTACAATCTACAAAGCAAAATCAAGCATACACCTTTTTTATGGTGGGGAATTGCCACATCCTCCCTCTTTGGAGGCTTGAATCAACCTCCTGGGTCACCCCAACTACAGTGTTTTGGAAGACACTCAGGTCACCATGACTATTTAAATCACAGTGCAGGTCATAGTTCTTAGGAGTGGGGATTGATTTTGTTAATGTGAAGTTGTAGAGTTGTATTCAGAGTGACGGTACCATAATCGTCGTAGTTACCAGTGTGCTCTTATCGCTCGTTTCCCCCCCCCCCCACAGACCCTTGTCTCGGCCTATTTCCTGTGCTGCCATCATGTTGCTCTGTAGGTTTTTTTTATCCTGGTGTAAAAAATATCAACCATATTAGTCTAGTTCTCAAGTTCAAGAAATGGTGGTTTGTGGTTTTTTTTTTTTTTTTTTTTTGAATATCCTACCTGAAAATGACACCTTCCCATGTAAACTTACATGTTGTATGTTTGTAGAAAGCCTTGCCAAATAGATTAATCCCATCCTGCCGAATTGCCACTGGCCTGTGTTTGCTAACGGCTTGCTAGTTCAGCGTCTGCTCTTACTTACTGGCTGCGATTCTTTTCTGTCCATGTGATGGCTGCAAAATAGTCACGTGTGTAACAGCGTTCACGTGACACAGCAAGTGTAAACAGTCTGCTTCCTGTCTCCGCGCAGACAGCAATGATTCCATCATTTTGTGTCTGAGTTCCTTTTGCTTTACCAGATTTTCTTTACTTTTTTTTTTTTTTGTCACAGCATGTTTATTCACTACTTTATGAGTGCGATTTACTGCAGAAATAAGCTAAGTGTGTTGGTCACACACAAACCACTGTAATTTACGGTGCTTGTAAACGCTGTAAATGTCAGCTGTCCTGCACTGAAGCTTCTCCTGCCACTGTTTGAATTTCCCCTTTGTTTCAAAAATGTCAGCGGTTCCCAATGTTTTTTTTTTTTTTTTTGCAATGCCGCCACTTGCTCAGTTGGCCAGGTTTAAAACTGTTGCAGCCAGAGAATTTTCTGCATTGGCCTTGAACAATTGGCCCGGCTGCCTTAAATTCCAGCTGTGTGAAACACTACACCATCACGTTCTTGCTGAGTCTGGGTCATAGAGGTCCAGATTCAATTCAGTTTTGAGGAAGGTGAAACACCTGCTTGTTTTGGCTTTGATGTGCAAAATCCTTTCCTGATGGCCAATGCACTCCAGCTTGTTTGGAACGTTTGCCCTTGTTTTATGCTGGATACATGGAAAGCTTAGATTATATTGTTCTTTAGAGGTTGTGTTTTACTTTTACCCTTTTATATATATATTATATATATATATAACAAAAACGTTGCTGTGTCAACCTTTTTGCTGGTGACGCTGTTAAAGGGACACTAACACCTCAAAATAAAGTTCTTCTTTTGTTTATGTTGCTGATTTTTATATTCATATTAACGTACATTTTTCTCATGTTTCACTGGGTTCTAAATAGGGCTGAAACAACTAATCGATAATGAAAATAGTTGTCAACTAATCGGCTGTTGCTTTAGGCTAATGTCAGATGAACGCAGTCTTGAGTGCACTGTGTGTGCGTGCATAATTGATGTAGAAAAAAAGGGAAATATAGGAAATTTAATTTTAAATGACAGGTACAGTCAGCCAGACCAAAAAAAACTTCTGAGCGTCATCGTGATGGACGTTGCAAAAGAGCTGCATCTGTCGCGTCACGCACACAGGCCGCCACGCAGATGCAGAACACTCTGGTCGTAGCACTTTTACGTCGAGGCCTAAATGGCGCCGTTGCCACCTGCACTTCGGTGCGTACGTACTTCGTGTGTTGGTCTCTTGATCACAAAATAATGCTTCGGACGTTAAACTGCGGCGACACAGACATGATGACTGCGTTCGTCTGACACTAGCCTTAATTGGTTTGTGCACAGCACACACACTGTTTAGAGTCAGACTGTGTTAAACGTTGTAACCTCAGATTCTGCTTCATTCTGTGCCACCACCTCAACCTACCGGTCACCCCTCTTTGGTTTGGAGCTGCCGTTCTCTAACTTTTGTCCGGTCCCTTCCCACAAACTCCCTCCGACACCCCAATCTCGTCATTGCCCAAATACTCTCAAACTCCCTCCGCACCCATCCTCCCACTCAGTTTGTTCATGAAATTATTGTAAAGGGACACTCTAGTAAGCTAAAGTGGTCAGGCTGTTTGGAGTGACCCCCTTCTCACCCTGATTTTTGTGGTTACCTCATGTCTGTGTTTTTTTTTTTTTTGTTTTCTGAGAAAGTATTTTACCAGGAAGGATACATTGAGATTTCCCTCGTTTTCAGTATGTCCAGAGCCCCGTTCAATACCTCAGCAGCTGCTGAATTGCTGCAGCGCAGCAATTCAGTTTGCTGCAGCAGTGTCGTTGAACCCTTTTGGATGCGAATTTTGAATCCAAAATGGCCGATTTCTTAATGAAAAATTCAGATTGTTTATCGGATCACTCGGACAAAATATAATAAAGAGAAGCAGTCAGCACAATTCCGTTTTGTATGCACACACCACAAATGATAGTTTTTAATGAATAAACGTTATGTTTACTTCTGAAACAATATATAAATTGAACTGTAATATATGTCTGTGCAGGGGGAAATAATAAATAAATTTTGTGCTTTGGTGAACAAAAACCTCAAAATTAACATTGCTGTACGGAATTATTACTTGCTTCATGGCGGCGGCCATCTTGCTGTATGGCATTGTTACTTGCTTCATGGCGGCAGCCATCTTTAAAACGTCACTCAGCTACACGCAGCATCTCCTCGGGTTGCTGCAAGTGCTAGGTTAGCACTGCTGAGCGGTTGAACGGCGTTCAATGGCAAGTTGCTAACTTAGCACTTGCAGCAGCTGAGGTATTGAACGCGGCTCTGGGTGCTTGTAGCAGTGTTCGTTTGGGGAGAAAGAAGACATGCGCTTAAGATGCGTACGCAGCATCAATCAATCACTGACTGGATGCTTGTGTACATTGTGACAAGTATGCAATTTGCATATGGTTTTGTTTTATCCGATTTTAATCATTTTATGAAAATAATCGGTAGTTGCAGCCCTAGTACTAAATGTATCAAGGCCTGTTTTGTACTTGGCACTCGGTGTATTGGGCAGTTTTAAAGCGGCTCCTGTTGATTCAGATGCCTGGGGGGGTGTGCGGTCACGCAGTCCCTTACGGTCTTCCCTCTTGTACTCCAGGCATGCAGGATGCCCAAAGCCCACTGGAAATTCACCCATGGATCCTACATTATGGTTAGGGCTTCTAGGTTTAGATACATATTTCAAGGTCTGCTTGGTGTGGTCAGAATTAGGGATGCACCGATACCATTTTTTCAAGACCGAGTACGAGTACCGATACTTTTTAAAAGTACTCACCGATACCGAGTACCGATACTTTTATTAGATGTCATCATAAAAAAAATTTCAAAGCCCAATAGAAAAAATAAATAAAAAAAAAAACCGAGTGCTGGGAGTCGGGACAGCAGGACTCTGAAGTTTATATTCAGTCTGTCTGTCCCCTCTCTCTCTCCCCTCTCTCTCTCCCATCCCCTAAACAAAAGAAAATAAATTGATAGGGGAAAAAAAAACAGAGGGCTGGGACAGTTATTAATATCAATCATGTTAACATGATTAACTGTCCCAGCACTCCGTTTTTTTTTCCCCCCTATCAATTTATTTTCTTTTGTTTAGGGGATGGGGAGAGCGAGAGGGGACAGACAGACTGAATATAAACTTCAGAGTCCTGCTGTCCCGACTCCCAGCACTCCGTTTTTTTTTTTCACCCTATTTCCTTTCATTAGGGGAAGGGGCAGATAAATAAACTTTGGAGGCCTGATGCAGCAGTTCGGAGGCCTGTCCTGACACTCAGATTTATTTATTTTGCCCAGCAACTTGTTTTTCATTTGTGGGGGGAAGGGACAGACCTACAATAAACTTTGGAGGCCTGATGCAGCGGATCGGAGGCCTGTCCCGACACTCCGGTAAACAAGTTGCTGGCCAAAATAAATTACCGGATTGTCGGGACAGGCCTCCGATCCGCTGCATCAAGCCTCCAAAGTTTATTGTATGTCTGTCCCTTCCCCGCAGACTAACAAAAACAAGTTGCTGGCCAAAATAAATATTTTTTTTTCGTTTGGGGGGGGATAAAGCAAGAGCCACAATATACGCACCTGCTTCTAGAGACGTGCCACTCCTTTATGACTAGCAGCCAGTCCCACGTGATCTATTAGTCTCTCGCTGCGGTGATGCGCTGCCTCGTGCGACGAACACGCACAGTGAGCGCTGGAGGCCAAGTTTCAAGACCGGATTCAAGCCGCGATTGAAGCGCCGGAGGCCGCGATTGGCGCCGGAGTCCGAGTTTGCTGTCCCTGAAGTATCGGGTGATTTTTGACGAGTACGAGTACTCGTCAAAACGGTAATATCGGCCCCGATACCGATACTAGTATCGGTGCATCCCTAGTCAGAATTTAATGTTTTTTTTTCTGCGCCAAATCTTTCAGGTCCAGTATTTTAATCATTCTGTATTGTTCACGACAGAAAACCTCCCTCTTCATGGACTTTCAGCTTGAGACCGAGTATAGAGCCTTTTTATGTTTTTGGTAATGTTGTATATTTTTTTTACTTTGAGGAATGTCTTTATACTCAATTGACTCTGTTTAGCCCAATTGTCTGTGCTGGGGGGGGGGGGACACAGCATTAAGAGAAATGTAAATTCAAAACCTCTAGGGACCAAGATTGCTGACCTTTTTGGTTTAGGAACTTTAAAAGGATACTAGAGATTTAAAATTGGCAGATACAGGGTTAAACATTAACCCACCCTGTCGCCTCCCATTTTTAACTTTTATTTCCTCTAAAAGCTTTCCAAAATGGCTGAGCCTTGCTGTACATGACATTGGTGGGACTTTGTTCCCAAGAGTCCTAAAGCCTGAGCTCAGGTTCTGGCATGGCTAAGCCCCTGTGCTGGGGGGGGGGTGCTGCTGAATTGGCCCCTGCCCCTTGAGAGTGGGGTGGGGGCGTGCTCAGAACTGTTTTGTCACTCAGATAAATTTGAGTGGTCACACTGGGTAGCATGTCCTTTTAACGATACGTCCATTTCTTTGCATATTCCACAGAAGGAAATGGCATAATCTTCCCTCGGGGGCGGATGAAGGAAAACCGTAACATAATAATAAAAATTTATGGTTTTAACAAATGCAGTTTTGCTTGACATTCACATAAAGGCGTTCAGAATTGAATTCTCGACGCATATTTAAGCTCCGAGTAGAAACCTCCGTCCTGGTGGGTTATATAGAAGTTCAGATCAATGATGCTCCTGCCGCTTTGTGATCTACGTCACAATCATGTTTGAGCAGAATTGGCTCCACTCCAATCGTTTTGCCAAATAGTATTTTGCAGCCAGGTTGCTCGAGGTAGATGCCTATTCACCCTTCTTGCTGTGCATAAAACAGCTTTTTCTTTTTTAAATCCCTGTGCTAATTCAGAGACCTGTGGGGTAATGTCCCTATTTATAATGCTGGATTGGCTGCTGTAAACTACAGGTGCTCGTTGGTTTTTATAGCTTGTACCATGTGTCTTCAAGATTTGATTTTCGAAACGAATCTTTTTTTTTTTTTTTTTTAAATTCTTTAAACATTTTAAAAAATAGTCTTTAAGAAATAATAATAATGTGCCACGCTTTTGTTTTGTAGGCTAAGAGAAGTTTCTGAAAAGCTGAATAAATACAACTTGAGCAGGTAGGTGGGATTTCGTTTGTTTTTTTTATGTTGACTTATTCTTTGAACGCATTTCACTGCAGCAGAGTACTGATCTATAAATGGAGGCACTGCAGCTGAGATATTCTGTCAATCTCTAGGCCATCTCTATCGCAAATCTGGACCCTTAGAAGCCAGGGCTCTGCTGCATCCTTTTGGGTTTTAACTGTACGATTTTTATTTTACTTCAAGGATTAAAATGTTTTGTATACTGTCAAAAAGCATTTGAAAAGCTCTACCGGCTATTTAACTTTTTTTCCCTCCCTGTAGCCACCCCCCTTTGAATGTACTTGAACAGACAACTATAAAACAGTGTGTTGTTGGACCCAATCATGCTGCTTTCCTATTGGAGGTAAACTATCAGCTTGTTATACTGTAATTCACATTACCTTTTTTTTTTTTTTTTTTTTTTTTTTTTTTTTTTTTTTTTTGGCGATCTGACACTCTGCCCACATTTCTATTCCTCCAGGATGGCAGAGTCTGCAGAATTGGCTTTTCGGTTCAGCCTGATAGATTGGAATTGAGTAAGCCAGAGAATAACGATGGGTAAGTTTTGTATGGTATAAAAAAAGGATTCTGGTCATGTATCAAATACTGTAGATACTCGAGTATAAGGTGATGGATAGAGACTTATTACGGAAACAAGTTCAAGACTCGAATATTACGCGAGGTGCAAAATTCTAAAAGTATAAATTTCCAATGCTGAATCTAGGAAAGTCTTGAGTTTCTATACTTGAAGACCTATAGTTGTTCATGAAATGGCAGTCATTATTTCTGTGCTCCATGGCCCTATACTATAAAGTTGATTCCAGTTTTGGATATGCAGATAACCCTCTGCAAGCCTTCTTTGTCCGCGACATCATTTCTAGCTCTCTTCTTTTTACGCACCGTCACGAGCTGTACTCTGTTATACCAAACTGACGCGCAGTAGCTGAATTATTACTGTATTTCGCTGCTTTGTTAACATTTTAGCTTAAATAACGCATCATACGATGTGTGTTTTGTTTTTTCGAGGTCATTTTAGCACTTTATGGTAATTGAAGAAAATAGCGTGTGTGTATATATACTGATAACTTGACGAAAGACGATGATCAGCATCGTACATTACCATAATTACGGTACCCTACAAACTCACTTCACAGAACGATCTGCATGGCTGATGGCACAAAACTGAAGGCTGGATGGACGAAGATGGAGTTCGATTCTGGCTTGACAAGGTTTGGTGCCGTCGACCTGGCAGTCTGCTCTGCAAGAGAGCATTTACTGGTGTGGGACATGTTTAGTGCACATCTTAACCCCTTGAAGACGGGTGGGCGTCGGGCAAGGCGTATTGCCAGCGAGGCGTACAGGTACGCCTCGCTGCCAGGTGCCGTCGCAAGCTGCAGATTGTGGCCTGCCCCACAGCTGACGCGCGTCATTGGCCGTCCCTTTGTAGACAATGGCCCGGGGCTGAGGCAGCCCATTGAAGACAACGGGGCATACCTGTACGACCTGCGTCTTCAAAGCCCTCCTGCTGTCAGAACGGCATAGTATGTTTGAGGGCGGCAAAGGGTTAAAGACGGCATGTCATTGCTGTCAGCAGAGTGTATTGACATTGCAACTTCATTTTTTCCCCAGATGTCTTAAATCTACTGCCGCGCGGCCCCCCCTCCAATTTATGTTAATTTTGGTCACAGAAATCTCGCTTTATACTCGAGTATCTATGGTAACTGCAGTATTTAAAAACTCTTGTACTTGCATAGATTTCTGAACCTTTTTTTTTTTTTTCTTTTTTAAATTTAAAACATGGCTTCTATGTAGCCTGACAGACATTAAATACCAAGCCACAAACGTCTGTCTGTTCGGGTAGGAGAGGGTAGTTGTGTATGAGTTGCTCCTGTCACGAAGTTGAATTTACCAGTCATTACGCACGAATGTCCTCTGACAAGATCACAAATTTTGCCTTCTAACATAGGTGTTCAGCCTTTGGCTGTGATATCCAGTTCTTGGTTTGAAAACTGGAAGTCCTATATGGGAGCATTTATATATTGTACATATTTGCATAAAGATCAGTTTAACCAATGTATTTTTATTTTCTTAAAACTGTTTGCAGCAATGGCTATTTTCGCTGTTTTCAACTTCCGCAAACACTGATCTCTGAACAACCCTTATGCATTCCTCATTTAATAAAGTCCCAAACAGGGCTCAAACTAGCAAGCTACATTTTAAAAGCCAGGCAAAATTTCCAGATTTGCGTAGGATTCAAAATGTAACATTTTCTGGAAAATTGAGATATGGCAGAAACTGTTTTCCCCAGGGTTGTCTTCAGCAATCTTGTTACTTTAGGAACATAAAATTCAGCACCTTTTTAAAGTGTTTATGTCCAGCTTATTGAGACAACTATTCAACTTGTAGTTCAGGGTCACCATCTGCTCCTTGTTACAATTTAAACTTTTTTTTGGTTACATGTAACCTCGTGTCAATACATGAGAATGGGCACCTCTGCTCCACAGCAATGAAACAAAAACTATCAACATGATAAACCAAAGAACATTACTTTCTCTATTACGTGAAAATTGGAACTCAAGAATAAAGCATACAGTTGTGTTCAAAATTATTCAACCCCCAATGCTGTAAAGGGTTTTAGGGAATTGAGTGTACATTTGTAATTGTATTCAGAATGAAATCCTACAAGGACTTTTTAAAGAACCATATGCAACTAAAATGACATCAATTGGTTTTGTAATACAGTAGTAAATGTTTCTTTTGTGAATTCTTCATTGACACATTCAACCCCTTAAAGACGACCATTCTCAAGAACAACGAACGGATTCACTTCTCATGATGCGTTTTCGTATTACAACACTGTGTCTGGATTATGTCACATTGCAGCAGCAATACAGTATAATTGTACAGTCACGTAATTCATTGAAACTTTCAATTGACGTCAGCAGCATGACAAACGCACGTTAAGCTGATAGTAGACTAACTCTGAAGAACAGGGTTCATTCAAGTCAATCAGGTATTGAAAACACCTGTGGATTCACGGAGCAGCAATGCATAATAAGCACCAATGGCAGCTTTATGACTGATACTCAGCTCCTTCTAGACATTTACCGTGTGGTTACAAACATGGTGCAGTCAAGAGAATGGTCCAGGAAGACAAGAGAAGAGGTGATTACTCTTCACAGGAAGGGCAATGGCTATAAGAAGATTGCAAAGATGTTAAACATACCAAGAGAGACCATAGGACAAGATAGTTATCTGCCACCTCCACCCCCACAGGTCCCCTCTGCCACCCTCTGCCGCTTCCTCCCAGCCACTGAGGAGGAAGTCAATTCCTTATTGTCCTCCTCACATCTCACCACGTGCCCGCTCGACCCCATTCCCTCACATCTAATTCCTCCCCTCTCCTCCTCCCTCACCCCTGCTCTCACACACATCTTCAACCTATCTCTCTCCACTGGCTCCTTTCCATCCGCCTTCAAACACGCGCTAGTTACCCCTTTACTAAAGAAACCATCCCTAGACCCCAACTCTCCATCCAACTACCGCCCTGTATCCCTGCTTCCCTTCACATCAAAGCTCTTAGAAAAACTAGTCTTCAACCGCCTCTCCCTCTTCCTGTCCTCCAATTCCCTACTTGACCCCCTGCAATCTGGCTTCCGTCCCCTACACTCAACTGAAACTGCCCTCACCAAAGTCACCAACGACCTCCTAACTGCTAAAAAACACGGCCACTATTCTATTCTCATCCTGCTTGACCTCTCGGCTGCTTTTGACACAGTTGACCACCCCCTCCTTCTACAGACCCTCAACTCTCTGGGTCTCGGTGACACTGCACTTGCTTGGGTTGACTCCTATTTATCCAACAGGTCCTTCTGTGTGTCCTTTGCTGGTAACTCCTCCTCTTCATTGCCTCTATCTGTTGGTGTACCTCAAGGCTCTTGGTCCTCTGCTCTTTTCCATCTACACCTCCTCCCTGGGCAAAATCATCAACAGCTTTGGCTTTAATTACCACCTCTACGCTGATGACACTCAGATCTACCTCTCTACCCCTGATCTCTCTCCCCCTGTCCTTTCAAAAGTCAGTGACTGTTTATCTGGCATCTCCTCCTGGATGGCCTCCCACCACCTAAAGATCAACATGTCAAAGACTGAGCTCCTACTTATTCCTCCCTCCAATGCCTCCCCACCTCCTGACTTCTCTATCACGTTGGAGGGTATCACCATCTCCCCATCAAACCAAGTTCGCTGTCTTGGAGTTACATTTGACTCTGGATGTGGGGGATGAAGGAAAGAGCAGTCTCTTTCCTCCTCCTGCCGATACCAACTGCGTAATATTTCCAGAATTCGGCCATTTCTTACCGCTGTCACCACAAAACAACTCATACACGCCCTGGTAATCTCCCGACTCGACTATTGCAATAATCTCTTATCTGGCCTCCCTCTGTCCCGCCTCTCCCCCCTACAATCCATCCTGAACGCCTCCGCCAGGCTAATTCACCTCACCCGCCGCTCTGTCTCTGCCGCTCTGTCTCTGCCGCTCCCCTCTGCGAGTCCCTTCACTGGCTCCCCATCCACTGCAGAATTAAGTTCAAAATCCTTATCCTTACCTACAAAACCCTCACTAACTCAGCGCCCCACTACCTGTCCTCACTAATCACCAGATACACCCCAGCCCGCTCCCTAAGGTCAAACAGTGACCTGCGCCTAGCTTCTCCCCGCATCACCTCTTCCCATGATAGACTGCAGGATTTCTCACGCGCAGCCCCCACTCTCTGGAACGCTCTCCCTCGTACTGTCAGACTTTCCCCTAACTTCTCTTCCTTCAAACGCTCCCTTAAAACGTTCCTATTTAGGGAAGCCTACCACCCAACTCACTGACACAACCATCAATCACTCTCACCTTACAGTCCTCCTCCTGTTTCCAACCCTCCTAGATTGTGAGTTCCTACGGGAATAGGGCCCTCATCTCCTCCTGTACTGTTTATCAAATGTTGTTCAATGTATTGTAACCCTGTCTATACTGTGCTTATTGTACAGCGCTGCAGAATATGCTGGCGCTTTATAAAGAATAATAAAATAGGAAGCATCATTTGCAAATTCAAGGCAAAGGGCACTGTTGAAACGCTACCTGGTCGTGGCAGAAAGAAGATGCTGACTTCGACTGCTGTGCACTACCTGAAGCGTAGAGTGGAGAAAAGTCCCCGTGTGACTGCTGAGGAACTGAGAAAAGATTTGTCGGATGTGGGTACTGAAGTTTCAGCTCAGACAATACGGCGCACACTGCGTAATGAAGGCCTCCATGCCAGAACTCCCAGGCGCACCCCCTTGCTGTCTCCAAAGAATAAGAGTCGACTGCAGTATGCCAAAAGTCATGTGGATAAACCACAGAAGTTTTGGGATAGTGTTCTGTGGACTGTTGAAACAAAATTAGAACTGTTTGGGCCCATGGATCAACGCTATGTTTGGAGGAGGAAGAACAAGGCCTATGAAGAAAAGCACACCTTGCCTACTGTGAAGCATGGCGGGGGGTCAATCATGCTTTGGGGCTGTTTTGCTTCTGCAGGTACAGGGAAGCTTCAGCGTGTGCAAGGTACCATGAATTCTCTTCAGTACCAGGAGATATTGGATGACAATGTGATGCAGTCCGTCACAAACCTGAGGCTTGGGAGACGTTGGACCTTTCAACAGGACAATGATCCCAAGCATACCTCCAAGTCCACTAGAGCATGGTTGCAGATTAAAGGCTGGAACATTTTGGAGTGGCCATCGCAGTCACCTGACTTAAATCCGATTGAGAACCTCTGGTGGGACTTAAAGAAAGCAGTTGCAGTGCGCAAGCCTAAGAATGTGACTGAACTGGAGGCTTTTGCCCATGACGAATGGGCGAAGATACCCGTAGATCGCTGCAAGACACTTGTGTCAAGCTATGCTTCACGTTTAAAAGCTGTTATAACTGTAAAAGGATATTGTACTAAGATTGAATGTCACTTGGGGGTTGAATAAAACTGATAATGATGTGAGCACAGAAAAGGCATTTGTGGTTATTTCATTATAAATGTTATGTTATATTTGTCTGACCTACACGTGCCTCTTTGATTTAATTGTGAGCAAGATGACTGATCAAAATCAATGTCAAACTGGCCAAAACACTCAATTTCAGTGGGGGTTGAATAATTTTGAACACAACTGTATATGAAAGAACTATTATTCTATAATTGTGTTTTATCATGAAGCGTTATCCAATGCTTCCACATGAGTAGAATTTGATTAGGTTGGCGATCACATGAGATTTTGCAGATCAGTCTAGTCTAGGCCCTTGGGGCACAATTGTCCCTTCAGTTAAAAAAAAATGGTTCAATATTCAGAATTTCATGAAGTTTGTAAACTCCTTTTGATCTCTTGAGTTAATGCCTGACTGAGAAGTTTCTGGTTATGACCCCGTTCCATCCTAGTTTATTAAATGGGCGCTCGAGCTGCCACTGCAGCTCTGTACATTACTATCCAGCCAATAGTTCTCGATGCAGAAGCATTGGCTGAACACTCGAATGCTCATTCAACCCATGGACAGCCTGCTTCACAGAAGAATTGGGCCATCGTGCTGTTAGGGTGCCAAAGTAAACACCTGGCACTGTAAAGGTTATTTGGTTTTTACCTTTCACCCCATGTTTATACCTTGGAGCATCCTTTAAGGCTAATGTCAGATGAATGTAGTCATCACGTCCGTGTCGCCACACAGTTTAATGTCTGTCGTGGCATTGATTTGTGATCAATAGAGACCAACACACGAAGTACGTGTGCACCACGCAGGTGGCAACGGACGCCATTTAGGCCTCGACGTAAAAGTGCTATGACGGCTGCGCATAGTGCGCTGTGTCCGCATAGTGGCCTGTGTGTGTGACAAGACGTCAGGCACGGCGCATTTGCGACGTCCATGTTGACGCTCAGAAGTTTTTCTTGGTCTGGCTGTACCTGTCATTTAATAATTTTGTTTCCCATATTTCCTTTTTTTTTTCTCTACATCCGTTTAAAAAAAAAAAAAAAAGGACCGTGTGGTGTCTGTTATACACGCATGCAGAGTGCGCTCAGACTGCGTCCGTCTGACATTAGCCTTAACCACCAGTTAATATAGATTGGTAAAGTGGCTTGAGTTCTAGACACTCAGATGTGTTGTGCTTGGTATTTTTTATTTCGATTTAAGAGTCAGGTTTCTGGTGAGATGCCATTTGGAAATGGTTTACCTTCTGCATTAGCTGGCGTTGGATGAAGTAATTGCAGAGTCAGATATAAAATGTTTTACAGTGGCCGTTAGGAATATACTCAGAACTTGGTTAAACATTTCCCACCTTGCCCTTTATAATTAATGCAAAAGTTATACATTTCACGTGGGTGTTGCTTGTGTTTTGTCAGACCATGCCCTTGATTGTTTAAACCTATTTAAGCCCAGCTAATGTCTTTGTTTTGTTTTTTTTTTTTTTAAAAATGTTACTCTCTCCTACTCCCCCTCCCCTCTTGTGTAAAGGTTTTTTTTTTTTTTTTTTCTTGACTGATGCAATCTTTATTTCCAGTTCAAAGTTGAGCACTGGCTCAGGGGCCGGAAGGACATCTAGACCAGGGAGGCCTACTGACTCACCATGGTTTCTGTCTGGTTCTGAGACTCTGGGCAGACTTGCAGGCAACACCCTTGGGTAAGTTGTTTGTTTTGTGTTTTAGGCTGAAGCTTGGCTTGTGTTGACATGAAATCTATCGGTATGAAAATCCGCTAGAATGGTCACTGTGCACTTAATGCATAATTTAAAAGGTTTCTCATTCAGGGATTTCAGCATATTCATCTACCTTCTCCAAAACATGCAAAACTTATTTTAAACGTTTCAAACATGAAATATTCATTACCTGGTTACCAATCTTATCCTAACTTCTTAAGCAGTGTTAATCTATGCCATAATTTTGTCTAGAACGGTCTCGTCTTAGACTTCCTTCTGCATATCCCGGGAGTCCTTTTCTTTTTAAACTGCATCCCCTACAGCAGTGTTTCCAAACCTGTCCTCAGGACCTGCTTACACGCCAGGTTTGCAGATATATGAAGCACAGCACAGGTGATAAGATCTTTTCAGTGATTGCAGGATTCAGTCTGCATTTCCCCAAGGTGATCTGCAAAATCTGAGGGTACGGACACGGGTTCAGGAAAAACTGCCCTACAGATTGCTTAGAGGTTCAGATGCTCAGTTTGCTGGGAAGACTAGCTCTGAATGATCTGTGCTCGGTTGTACTGGATGAGTTATGTTTAAATTTCTTTTTTTGTTTCT
Source organism: Leptobrachium leishanense (assembly GCA_009667805.1). Taxonomy (NCBI): domain Eukaryota; kingdom Metazoa; phylum Chordata; class Amphibia; order Anura; family Megophryidae; genus Leptobrachium; species Leptobrachium leishanense. Next base: position 47,831,234 of record CM019067.1, on the reverse strand, counting down.
GATATAGCACAGAAGGTAAACAGACTGAAATTATATCTTTTTACTGTCATAGGAGTCGTTGGAGTTCAGGTGTGGGTGGAAGCGGAGGAGGATCCTCTGGACGTTCGTCTGCCGGTGCCCGAGACTCTCGCAGGCAGACGCGGGTTATTCGCACGGGAAGAGATAGGGGCACCGGCCTCCTCGGCAGTCAACCACAGCCAGTTATTCCAGCATCTGTTATCCCTGAAGAATTGATATCGCAGGTATGCCTATTGAATATATGAAGGATAAATGAATGCAATATGAAATTCTTTATAATAAAACTGCACCTGTTAGATCAAACAAATTGGTCTCATTTGAAAGGAAACTGCTCCCTTATGTGTCAGTCCACCCCCAAGATAGTTGCCCTGTTAAAGTTTCCCTGTTACTCCCGGTGACATGGTAGAGACGGCTCTGAACAGAGTCTTCCTACACGGTAGAGAAAGCCTTTATATAATTCGTGCTCCAAATCCTTAACTTGGCCTACAAAAACAATTTAGTTTACTAAAAATGCCCATTAGAAGCGTAAGCCCACCGGCCCGCATCAAGACAAATCTGCTTGTTGGGTACGTATGCTGACACTGTACGGGAATGTATTTTGCAGAAAAACTTTTTTTAATTTATTTATATGGTCAGTTTTATTAAGACACAAAGGTTATACAGTGAACAGAGACAAAACAGAATAGGTATCAGGGCAAGAGACTAACATAAGCAAATCTACATGTCACATCACAGCTGTAGTCTGAAAAACGATCAAACATATCAATCCCCAGCATGTTCAATGCAATCAGTCTCAGCCCGACAACCGTTGGTCTACCTTGTTAGCAAGTACATCAATGGCGAGTGGTAAAGTCGAGAGCAGTCAGCACGGAAAGTGAAAAGCGTAAGGGGGAAATAAAGGGGGGTGGTAGTGAGGAAAGAGATTAATGGAGAAAGGAATGGGCGGGTGGAGGAAGATGACTTGGCAACACGGGAGGGGAGGACAATTGCACAATGACAACCACCATGGACTTGGACAATAAAGGGAAGACAGGAGTGCGGATCCACATACCACCTGGAAAAACTTGACGCACAGGAACCATCTTAAAATGTATTTTCCAATTGTTGCTTTTTGATGTTTCTAGAATTCACCTTCCTACTGTCCCCAGGCACAAGTTGTCCTTCAAGGGAAGTCTCGAAGTGTCATTATCAGAGAGCTTCAGAGGACGAATCTTGATGTAAACCTTGCAGTAAACAATTTATTAAGTCGGGACGATGAAGATGGCGATGATGGAGACGATACTGCTAGCGAATCTTACTTGCCAGGGGGTAAGTGGTTAAATCCCAATTAATGGCACGTTCTCAGATATAGTTGACAAGGTTTAAGAATTGTAACTTGTTTTTTACTTTCAAATTCGGCTCCTTGCCAGTGTTACTTTAAGTTGCAAATTAACTCCCCTAAAAGCCCCCACCCTTTAAATGTGGAGCTCGCATGTGGGCGCTTCTGCTTCGATTTCTTTGTGTGGTCAAGTACATGCTTTCCAAAGTCCTCTGACCAGCTTTGATGTATAAAATCGGTTGGATTGATAAAGATTCTAGCCTTGCTGAAGAGTTTTGCGGCAAGAATATGGATTTATATATGGGACTGGTTATTGGATGCTATTTTATAATCTGGTCAGAGCACACGTTTTGATTTCCTGCAAGTACAGAACCGGGAATCAGTTTCACACTTCACCCCTACGTTTATGCTTCCAGTGCTATTAGCATATGTAGTGTTGATGCTATGGTATTGCGGCATTTCTGGGGTGAAAACTTGCCTACTGTACCCCAGTCTTCAGAGGCCCGTTCAGTGATGCATCAGCTGCTGAACTGTTTTGCAGTGGAAGTGAATGCTATGGCTGTGGACCATGTACCAGAAGGTGTTGTTTATTAATAAATATTGTTTAGTACTTGCCATTTTCCATTAAATGTTTGTTTTGGTCCACCAACACCTCAAATCGCAGATTTCCATAATGTAATGTTAGTTTCTCATTTAGTTTGCCATCTTGTCACGTAACGCTCGGCAGCTCCCTCTCTTCCTGTGAGAGTGTGAAATTAGCCATGCTTCGCGCTGGTTTGTAGCACTGCGTTCATTTGCGAAGGGCTAAATTGGGCAACACAGCTGCTGCTTCACTGAGAGGGCCTCAGGTAATGGTCACTCAGCCACGCATTTGCAACAGAAGTACACCAGCACAAAGTACAGTATGAATAAAATTTCAGATGGCACCCCTCTTGTTTTTTGAGGGTGGCCTTGTTCAATTTAAAGATCATTGTTCCATGTAATGCGTCACAGTCAGACACTTTGCTTTCTGTTTTGGTTAACGATGACCTATGATCCTTGTGTTTGTAGAGGATCTTATGTCACTCCTGGATGCTGACATTCATTCTGCTCACCCAAGTGTGATAATTGATGCTGATGCTATGTTTTCAGAAGATATTAGCTACTTTGGGTATCCTTCATTTCGGCGCTCTTCACTTTCCAGAATAGGCTCATCTAGAGGTAATTCTGTGTCTTTGTTTTTGTTTTTTTTGTGTTTTTATTGTTTTTATTTTGTGGCAGAATAGCTACCTTTTTATGGCCAGATGGTAGTTATTTTGTAGTTTATTATAAACATGTAGTATGCAAAGCTCCTCCTCCTAATAGAAGCAATTAGAATGTGTTGCTGACGCCTCATTGGCTGCAGTTTGCTTTAACAACTCTAAAGCTACATAAGTTCCCTTCAGGATAGGCTAGTCTCTCCGAATATTGAGATACTAAATCTATTTTTCGCTATACTATAGCTGTTTCCCATTCTTGTTTTCGGAATGCACGAACAGGTCCGGTTAAGGATTACTTTGAAATACAGATGGCATCCTGCAATCAAAGCAGTAAATATCACCCGTGTTTTGCCTCTATCTGGCAAATATGGCCTGTTGGTGCTCCCTGCGGACCAGGGTTGGGAAACGCTGTATTATAGTACATACATTGCTGGTTAACAAATATGTCTACTTATGTAGAGGGGTTTTCCCTTGGTTTCCCCTTTTGGTTATTAAACAAGTAAAATAATTAATAAATAGTAAAGACCTGTGGCTTCTGCTCCTGAAACATTCAAAAAGTGATATTCTGTCAATGCCTACCACTGTATCACTTGACCCTGGATAATATTGCCCAAGCAAACAATACTAACTGGGATAGTTTTTAAATCTAGGCTTTACTTGCTAGTAGATAAGAAGGGTCTTAAATAGAGATTGGCTTACTTTTATCCCACTGGTGTGACCCAATTGCATACCAGTTCTCCTTCTTCCCTTAGAGAGAGACTCTGAGCTGTTGCGCGAACGTGAGTCTGTTTTACGTTTGCGTGAGAGGAGGTGGCTTGATGGAGCCTCGTTCGACAACGAAAGGGGTTCCACAAGTAAAGAAGGTGAGCCCATCTTGGATAAGAAGAACACTCCGATACAAAGCCCTGTCTCGCTGGGAGAAGACCTGCAGTGGTGGCCAGAAAAGGTACAGATTTTTCTCTGGGTTTCCATAATGTATATACCACTGTCCACATACACTGAAAGCTTCCTGTTACATGTTTTACCTGAACATGGGCTTCTCATTTATTCCTACTGTAAATGGCATGTGATGAGTGCACTGGATCACAATCAAGGAATGCCCCTGCATCCTATTGAAATCCTTTTTAAATGAAGCTGTAATCTGCCACATGTCTCATTGCTGCAGCATTGCCAGAGTTGTAGGTGTCGGTTACAGTTACAAGTATTTATAAAGCGCCAACAAATTCCTTAGCGTTGTGCAATGGGAGAGACCGGATAACAAATATACATACACCTTACACACAAGGAACAGGAGGAGGGAGGATCCTGCTTGAGCTCCCAATCTGAGAGGGGTGTCAGTGCCTGAATACATTTGCTTCCTGCAAAAAACATGGAGAAAATGTATAGATTTTTCAAAGGATTTTTTTGATTCACTTAATAGACAATTACATTTCATTTCAGCTTCATTTATTGCTTCAAACTCAGATTAGGGCATGTGTACCGCACAGCGCTCTATACAATAGAGGCGTCTAAACCCTGCAGCCATCCAGAAAGCAAATCTTGACACGTGTATCCTGGTAAAGTGTTTATCGGCACCTTTTGCAGAGATACACGTGTGTCAAGATTTAATTTTTATTCTGCTGCCCATTATGGTTTCAAAACCAAATGAAAAATGCTTGGTTTTTATGATCTTCTCTAACCTGATTCTAGGCTTCTATTCCGTCTGTATGTCACTAGAACAGTATGAGACTCTTACGGTGTCTAAAAGCACAGCCATGACACAGTAATTCACATCTGGTGAAATTCTTACACTGCTTTTCTGTGTGTCCCCCTTGTGTTTCTAGGACGGAACAAAGTTTATTTCTATTGGAGCACTTTATTCCGAGCTGATTGCTGTGAGCAGTAAGGGAGAGCTTTATCAATGGAAATGGGTGGAGTCCGAACCATACAGGAACGCACAGGTTGGTTTTCAATACACTTGGATGTTCTTACTAAACCTGCTTCTAAACGGACTATAGTCATCCTCTAGAGAATTTGGATACAGCTCAATGGGTGAACAACTAGAGTACCAACCACTGTAGCATTCATGAACAATATCGTCCTTAGACTAACTCCAAAATGTATGCGTAAAGCAAAAAAAGGCAGAGATTGCCAAGGTAGCTGGATAGTAAGATCTATAAAACGTAACCTTTTATTAGTACCAATATGCTAAAACATAAACGACAGCCAATAGAAAAATGATCCAGAAATATCTCAAAGCAGTATGTAAAATCACGCTGGCGTTTTTAAAGATCATTCTGAGGCCAGAACCGAAAAGTAGAGGCGGTAGCTTATGGAAAAAGAGAGCTGACCACAACCACACACATATATCATGCAGTCTAAAATAAAAAAAAATGTCCTGCAAACCATCTGACATGGTTTATCACTGTATAGTACTAGGATTGTAGATCCTATCCTTACTAGATAAAAGCCTGTATATAAGATATAATTCTTCAAGTCAGAGGTGGGTATAGAACAAATCAGAACGCGTATTTTTTTCTTTTATGCGTCTGAATACCCCCACCTCGTATACGGGTTTGAAGGGAGAGGCTTTCACTTATAAACTTAGAGCTAGATCTAGTATATAGTGGTATATTGATACCATCTGAATTTTTAGGGTCCGGATAATGCCACTTCATTTTGTTAACCTAAACTGAACTACTTTCCAACTCCTCACAGAATCCATCATTGCATCATCCAAGAACGACTTTTTTAGGTCTGGCAAACGAGAAAATTGTTCTGCTTTCAGCCAATAGTATAAGAGCAACAGTATCTACAGAGGGTAACAAGGTACGTCCCCTTCTTCCTTTTTCTTATTACAATGTGTGTAATTGTTTTCCTAGTTTGTGCACTTGGAAAGCCTTTCTAATTTACATCCTTCACAAATGTTTTTTTGTTTTTTCTTTCTCTCCCTCTCTGGTTGTATTCACTTTCCATTTCTTAGGTTGCAACATGGGTTGATGAAACTTTAAGCTCTGTTGCTTCGAAGCTTGAACACACTGCCCAGATTTTCCCTGAACTGCAAGGCGATAAAATTGTGTCTCTGCATTGTTGTGCTCTTTATACCTGTGCACAACTAGAAAACAACTTGTACTGGTGGTGAGTTTGTTTTTCACCCTTTCTAGCCTGTTTGTGCGTTCCCCATAGAACATAACTAGGATTAGAGTGATATCTTTTTTCCAGAGCAGATTCAGATTTTCAGGAGCCTTTTCTGGCGGATAGCTGCTATCTGGTGCCGATTTTTATTATGTAAAGTGGTGAAGATAAAACACACATCTGACATGACACTATTAACTGTGTTTGATAGAAATTTCAACATTGCACCGTGCCCGTTTTTATATTTAATAACAAATTTTTAGTTAAACTTTTATTTTTTTCCAAACGTGGCCTTTGTAATGCTACCTCATATGACCCTTGATGAGGTAAAAAGGCAAGTTAACACTTTGTACCCTGTACATAAAGGGTCTGGAACCTTGGCCCTCCTGATGTTTTGGAACTAAATCTCCCATGATGCTCAGCTAGTCATTTGGTTGGTAGAGCCTCATGGAAAGTCTAGTTCCAAAACATCTAGAGGGCTATGACTACCTACCACTTGTTGTCGGACACGTGGTACGGGAGATGCAGGAGATCCTGCCCTACATCTTTTGTATAGGGAATTCTCTGCCAGATGTGAGGCAAGCCCCACTTGCAATGTAATCTTTCGTGCACCATAGTCACTGAGCAGGGGGAAGTCCTACAGTGAGGAGAGACAACCAAGATGTCAGCATGCTGTAGCAGAAGCCCTGAGGCTAATGCCAGACAAACGCAGTCAGGGCGCACTCTGCGTGTGTGCATAACGGACAGACGTACTAACGGAAGATACTGTAGACACCACACGGGCTGTGGTTTTTTTTAACAGACGTAGAAAAAAAAAAAGAATTATGGGAAATTATAAAAACTGGAAAAGGATATGAAAAGCCATTTTGTTCGTCAAGGTGCTGGACGTCGCAAATGCGCTGCATCTGACATCTCATCACACAGAACGCTACGTGGACGTGGCACACTCTGCGCGTCCGTGGTAGCGGTTTTACTTTCTTGCCTAACTTGCGTCAGTTTGCCACATGTGTTGTGCATGCGCAGTTTGGTGCGCACGTGCTTCGTGTGTGGGTCTATTGATCATGATTCTATGCTACGATGGACGTTAAACTGCGGCAACACTGACGTGATAACTGTATTTGTCTGACACGGGCCTTAATCAGTGCTGAACTGCAGGACTTTGCATGTCGTGGCTGCAGTCTGCCACATTGGCAAATTTATCGTTTTTATTTAAAATTATACATTTTTTTTAAATGTTTTGGCATTCAGAGCATTTGTGAAAATGCTGCAATTCTTAAAGGATTTCGGAGGGGATGGTAGCTAGCCTTCTTTAAGCCTGCACTTCTCTTTACACCGGAAACAGGGGCCTCTTGGCTGCTATAACATTCCTAGGAATAAAACTTCCTGCAGCCGATTCCCATTTGTATGTTCATTGCATCCGCATAGTCCAAAATTACTTTAAGTTGGATTTGTTTCTTATCCACTATTGATGCTTCTCAAGCCTTTGTTTTATAAACATTGTAGTGATTTTCAGTTAGATTTTTTTTTACTTTGTTTACCCTGTAAAAGGATCGACCCATTCCAGGAACTGCACTTCTGTCTAGTTCTTCGTTTTTTTTTTTTTGTTTTTTTTTGAGTGTTACAGCTTAATGTTCTCCTGCTATTTTATTTTGTAGGGGTGTTGTTCCATTTAGTCAGAGGAAAAAAATGCTGGAAAAGGCACGTGCAAAAAACAAGAAGCCCAAGTCAAGTGGTGGAATTTCTTCAATGCCAAACATCACAGTTGGTACCCAGGTATGTATGTAAAAATGTAAATGTCTGAAGCCACCAACCCCCCCCCCCCTTACTCCAAACTGCATAAACCTGATCAGATAGGAAAATAACAGCAAACCAATAAATGTGTTGGATGGAGTAGAGGTGACATCCCTGCTCTGACTGACCGTGGAGACACAGGTTCGAATCCAGGCAAGAGCACCTCTTCAGTAAGTGTCCTTGGGCAAGACACCTATCTGTACATAGTCGCCGCCCAGGACATATTTGAAAACGAGAGAAATCTCAATGTATCCTTCCTGGAAAAATACTTTCTCTACAAAAACAAAAATGGTCTCGATGAGGCTGTGCTTACTTTTTTGCATTTAAAATGCAGAGTGAGGGTATGGAATATAAGGATGTGTAACAAAGATGGAGTTTTTGTGATCGCCTCCTGTAAAGTATGTAAGTGCCTGTGTGGATTTTATTACCAGAATTATTTTTTTTTTTTACTTTTCCCTTATCTCCTCAAATTGCATTTATTTGCTTAGGTGTGTTTAAGAAACAATCCTCTTTACCACGCTGGTGCAGTGGCCTTCTCAATCAGTGCTGGGATTCCTAAAGTTGGGGTTTTGATGGAATCTGTGTGGAACATGAATGACAGCTGCAGATTCCAGCTGCGCTCTCCAGAGAGCTTGAAAAGCCTGGAAAAATCCAGCAAGACCACAGAAACAAAGTGAGTACTTTTACATTTTGCTTTCCTTTTAACCCAAAGTTGCATGTTTTTCCTGCAACTAATAGCATCTGTATTTGTAACTTAAATTAAAGCATATCACTCCCGATTTTATATTCTGTGGTTATTTCATTCTAATGAAGGGCTGTCTGGCCCAGTGCTTTACAATAGACATTCTTGACACTGGTTAAACTGAAAGTTAAATTTATTTAGTTTTGTGCAATTTAGCCAGTCCAAGCTGCAAAACGTGTGTGTTTTGTGTGTTCATGACAAAGTAAATGTGCCGTTCTTTTGCACAAATCTCTCGCCCTTTCTCTTTCTGGTCCTGTAAAGGGGTGTGTGTGTGTGCCTTGGTGCAGCTGCTCAAAGCTTGGTTAGAATCCTGTTGTTTTTCATCTGATTTAATATAGGTGCTGATGCTTGGTTTCATTCTCTTAGACAATATTTTTAATACAGGGCTGTCAAACTCGACACCCCCAGATATTTCTGAACTGCAACCTCAATGATTCCCTGGCTATTGCATTCCAAGAATTCTGGGAATTGTACGCATTAACATCGGGGGGCGCATGAGTCTGACAGCCCTTTTTGAAAGCTTTGATTTAAAGTGTAATAAGCTCACTTTTCAGATATCTGAATGATGTTTTCTTTCGTTGTACTGCATTAGAAGTATGTTCCACTCTGGAGTCACGTTAAGTCTTTAGCTTCACTGTTCTTGGGTTTTAAAATCTCCCCATGTTGTCCTTTTTTTTTTATTTTTTATATTTTGTTAATCTACCTTATTTTACTCTAGACCTGAAAGCAAACCAGAGCCGATAAAAACGGAAATGGGACCGCCACCATCCCCTGCGTCCACTTGTAGTGATGCCTCTTCTATAGCAAGCAGTGCGTCCATGCCATACAGTAAGTTGGCCAGTGAGAAGACTGACTTTACATGGTTACTGTAACAAAGTTGGTAACCATACTTATGATTTTTAATGATGGTGCCTGTAAGGCATTGCTGCATAGTGATTTGGAGACTGTAGTCCAGGGCTCAAAATTTCAAGTCCCAAGCTACTAGCCAGGCCTTAAGAGTTACTCGCCACTCGTTGCCCCACCTAACCCTTAGCCTGCCCTGCATCTGCATTTCCACTCGCCCTCATGTAATTTCCACTCGCCAAATGCGAGTAGGCGAGTGGAAATTTTGAGGCCTGCTGTAGTCGATGGGACTCTCAAAGTGCACAAACTTGACTACCACTGCAGATGGTTTAGACTATTGTCCAGTTTAAGAAAAAAAATCTGTACTTGTTAATGTGGCAGTTTCCATATGCATAGTTTTGCTTTTCCAGATGGTCAGTGCATGAGTTGTGTGTTGACTGGCTCCAGTGATGTAACATTGGCATCTGAACCCATAGAGCATTAATGTTTTATTGTTCACCTGACGTCACCCAGGAGTCTCTGCTTTTAGGAACATATCATTTATTGTGCCTAGTTCTATTTCTTTGTCTACAAGACTGCTGATGTTAATCTGATTTCTTTCATTTGAAAGAACGAAGGAGATCCACTCCTGCTCCGAAAGAGGAGGAAAAAGTGAACGAAGAACAGTGGTCCCTTCGTGAAGTTGTTTTCGTTGAAGATGTTAAAAATGTTCCCGTTGGCAAGGTTTGTATCTGTGTTAAGGCACATCATGCATCCCAGTTCTGAATCCCTAGAATTTGTAGTAATAAAAAAAACTTTCAGATGATGGAAGTCATAGCTTTAAAACCTGATTAATCTTGTAGTTTTCTATTTATTTATTTTTTCCTTCTAATCAATGTATTCTAAAAAAAAAAAAAAAAAAAAGGCATATTCCTCCAGTCCCAGATATTTCATCCGAAGAGTTCAACTTTGTCAATGAATAATTGTTCTGGACTTAAATGACCGTTGGACATAATTTTGAGTAGCATTTAATCTTTTCAAGCATTAGACTCATGGGGACATCTCTGGCAGCAAAAAATTACCCAAGATATTAAGTTTGTGAAATCCTGTTGCATTTATGCTTCTAGTTTTTTAATACAAAGACTTCAAGAGCCCCTGGCCTGAAATTTTAGCTTTTATTTTTCCCTTCCCTGAAACCTTATCACATAACTGGGTGGTGGCTCCTGATCTATTCACCTGAAAGCTGTTCATTCGGATAACCCTTGCTTCTGCACTCTTGTCCCAGGATCAGCTTAGTGCTTCTATTAAATGTGGAGGTGTTCTTTGAAAGGCATTTCTGTAGCCATGAACTTCTAGCGCAGCTTTCAAAGTTGTGGTGCGACACAAGTAAAGGTTTCTAGCTATAACATGTGGACACATTCCGTATCCGTGTATCGAGTCCCCCTCCCTTCAGTACAGGAACTGTGTAGTTCAGGGTGGCATTATAAAATATTTCAAACAGTGAGGTCTTGACCCATGACTTTCTGATACTGGACTTTGTGACCCTTGCTAAAGAAATGAAAATAGACCTCACCTGGCACAATGGTTAAATAATGTGAAAACCGTTAATTTAAATCCTCATTTTATACTTTTACAGGTTTTTCTTAAATTCAATTCTTTTAATCCTAAAGCAGTGGTTCCCAACCGCGGTCCCCCTAACAGGCCAGGTTTTCCAGATATCTGAAGCTCAGCACAGGTGATATGATTTGCTGCTCAGTGATTGCAGTATTCAGTCTGCTTATCCCCAAGGTGATGTGCAAAATCTGGCCTGTTAGGAGTACTTGAGGACTGTGGTTGGGAACCACTGCTCTAAAGGCTTAAAATGTTGAGTCCCAGCAGCAGAAAGGAACTGTTTTTTTTCTGTTTACAAATTTCGTTATCACATTGTAACGGAAAATTCACCTTGAGCTTTAATACAAACCGTGGGAGGAAAAAGGCACTTTGTGCAGCACGTGGCGATACTGACCCAGTATATCCCTTTCTTATGGGGTACTCCCAATATGCAGAGCCCTTGTCCTGGCTATTGGAGAGTGAGCTTATGAGTCTTTCTAGGCAGCCTCCAACCTCCCGGTAGTGTCTTCTCTTCTTCAGGAGAAACCGGTCGAGGGACATGGATAATTAATTAATTTATATTAGATTTTGATTTCAAATTAAAGTATAACAAATTTGTAAACTGGGATGTTTCGCCAATCAATTATGGCTTAATCAGGCAGTATTGGTCTTTTTTTTTTATTTTTTTTTATCTATATTAATTTCTGAACACCTTAACCGGTTCATCTCCACGTTCCTGCGTTCCATTCAGTCAGTCGCTTACTTATCCCTCAAAGGTGACTTTTCCATAACAAGTGGTGATAATGAAAATTGAACAGAGGAAACCGTTATCCTTTCTGCTGCTGGGACTGTCTATTTTTAAGCCTTTGTTGTGCAGTGGATGAATGGGACCAGTGTTTTTTTTTTTTTTTTTAAACAAGCACTGTATGTCAAAATTCACTGTTTCAACATACATTATTTAACGAGTGCGCCGAGGGAGGTCTTTCTTTTATGGAAGGTTTGTTTTTGTTTTTTCTCAAGCACGTCCCTTGTGTTTTGGCAGAAAATTGGGATAATTCCCTATAAAGAACTAGTAGAAAGTTATCTTGCATTTTTCGGCGTTTAAACCGTACGTTGTTGCTTTTGTTTCCCTTGCACCTGAATTTGATTTTATGAAGGGATACTATAGGGCAGATGTCAGCAACCTTGGCTCTACAGATGTTTTAGAATAGATCTCCAAAGATGCTCAGTCACCCATTAGGCCGACTGAGCCACATGGGAAATGTAGTTCCCAAAACATCAGGGAGCCAAGGATGCTGATCCCTGCTATAGGATTAAAACTGGAGGAAATGGGTTAACACTTTTTTTACGTTTAAAAATCACCTTGAGCCAGGGCTGGATTCCATCGAATTCCAACTGGATGTGACTTGCTGTCAGCAGCAGGTCTCATGACCACAGGGTGACTAGACCTTCCATCCAATCCAGTGGCTTTCGATGCGGGTAGGTGTTGAGCCATTGGTGGGGACCTAGTTCCTAAAGCTCTAGAAAGCCCAGAATAAAATCTCAGCGCTCAGGTTCTGTTCAGGATGCAGCACTTGAGCTTTTTCTCCTGATTTATCACTTCATCACTGGCCATGCAGATAATGCTGAGTGGTCACACTGAATAGTATTCACTTTTAAAGCAACCAAATTCCCTGTGCACAAGATTCAGACTCCACAGTAGTCCGCCTTCATGTCCTTGAGTCAATATGTTTAAATGTCTTTTATTTCTGAATTTTAGGTTCTCAAGGTTGATGGGGCCTATGTTGCTGTAAAGTTTCCTGGCACTTCAAACAACTCCAATAACCAGTGTAACCCGTGTAACCCTGGCTGTGATCCTGACCCATCCTCTCTCTTACAGGATTGTCGTTTGCTGAGAATAGATGAACTTCAGGTATTGACGTTTCTTGTATTTTATGTTGTGTTTGGAAGTACAATGCATGTGTTTTATTATGAGAACATGCTTCCTAGCAGTTTTATTGTTTGCACCTGGGCCCTTAAAGTTTGTTTTCAATGCAGCATGTAATTTTGACTTGACATCTGTTAAAAAGAAAAATCTGATTTTTATTTGAAGGGGGAATTAAACTCTAAAGGGGCATTAGTCTCACCTGGAGTGACGGCACAGCAGACCCTCACTTAGTCACCTTAATTGACTTGCAAACTTAACGGCTGTGATCAAGAATTTAAATGTACTGTATAATTCCTTTTTGTGGGGATTTTAAATCAACTGCAATGGGGCATTTATAGTCAAAATTACTTGCTCTATTGTAATGGAGCAAATATAATTTCTGCTTCCTACGTTTCCCGGTTTGTGGAGAGAATGCTTTTATCAAACGTTGAATGCTAGTTTTTATGTTAAGTCTTAAGTTTGGGTTCATATTGTAAATGATGCACAGTGTCGGCTCAAAACAAATGTCTGGGTCAGGGGTATTTTGTAAAGATTGGCGATGCGGCAGTGAAGATTTCACTGGACTGTTTTATGGCTTACTAAAAGAAAAAAATCTCTAGTTTTTACCAATAACTTTGTGAATGGGAACCTGTTCTAGGTGGTGAAAACAGGTGGAACGCCTAAAGTCCCAGACTGTTTCCAAAGGACTCCCAAAAAGTTGTGCATTCCCGAAAAAACTGAAATCCTGGCCGTGAATGTAGATTCCAAAGGTAATGTTAAACCAGATGAGAGTCCTTTAATGCTGTCACTTTTTCAGCTCCTTTCCTTGGAATTCTAGGTTTTTAAACAAATTGCTCCGAGACCTGCAAAGTGCAACAGCATCGGACTTTGCACATGGATTTGGCGAGGGATACATAAAGCCACAAGAAAATGGCATGCCACTTGTGTGCCTGCTGCAATGGCTTGTAAAGTATAAAAGTTTCATGCAGGAATTGGTGGCAATGATGTCGCTGTATGAAGATCAGTTTAAGATCTTATTGATTTAACAGATTACTATGGCTTTAGCACAGAAAATGTGACCATAGTTTGGGTCTGTGAACCCTTCCCTCCTCCTATATCTCTTATACTTGCTTAACCCGTGATTTTGAAGATGTACAATGGTTGTGCATGAAAACAGGGTTCTGTTCCTCCTGTCACATAATATACGGATAGGATACAGAATTCTATATTACTGGCGAACAACCGTTTCTGTAACTCCAAAAAGTCTCGTTTCTTGTCTAGACTCAAAAGTAGAAAATGTCACGCCTGACATCGTGTGCTGGGACAAAATTCTAAAATGACCTTCAGGCTGTGTGTATAAAGTGTATATGAAGCATAAATGGATTTTATGTTTAGGCTTGGGTCCCATGAGAAATATTGCATTATTATATGCAAATAGTGAAAAATCCAGGAAAATTCAAACCTCTTGTCCCTGAGCATAAGTGATACTTGGCCTGTATCTACTTCTCCTAAATAGGCTAAGCATTGGAAGAAGTGAGCGGTCCATGCAAAGCCATTTGCATTCTTCTTGTTTTTTTGTAGGTTTCCTCAATATATGCCATAAAGATTGCAGTATGTTTTAAATGTTCTGTGTTTATGTAGGTGTACAGCAGAGGTCCAACAACCTTGGTCCTACATGTGTTTTGTAGCTACATTTCCCATAAGGCTCAGCCAATACCGTGGCATCATGGGAGAAGTACAGGTACTTATACAGCGCCAACAGATGCCGTAGCGCTTTACAATGGGGAAACAGGTGACATAATAAATAATAAAACCTAAGGAACAGACGGCCCTGCCCGTAGGATAATTGTCCTGCAAATGCAGCATTTTATAAAAGTGCTAAGGCAGACATCCCAAGAGCTTACAATCTAATGGACTAAGGCAAGTGAAACAAAAGGGGACAGGGGTGTGTGGAGATAACTACCAGAGAGAATATAGCAGACACTGCATAATGATAGACCAAGAGCTTGGGCATGATGAGGTTAAACCGAGCCAGTGAAGAAGCAGCTGAGAAAAGAAGGCTATGGCTATATAATTAAAATAGGAGCTGGGTGGATGGGTTGGGACAGCAGAGGGGGAAAAAGGGAGTGACTGGATAAGAGTTTAGAGGGGGTTGCCATTTCTTCAAAGTATTACATCAGGGAGGAGCAGGTCAGATTGAGAATCCGTACAGAATTAAATTATAAAAAAAACTATAAATTTAGTTAAATATATGTATTAGCGGCAGTAACAATATGGCAAAAAATGAGTTGCTTGAAGTAAACCTTCTGGCTTTCTTGCAGAGGGAGATATTTTGAATATGGCATGTAGTTCCAAAACAGCTGTAGGGCTGAGGTTGCTGACCGCTGGTGTACAAGGTCCGCTCAAAACCAATCCACTTGCCAGTGTGTTTCTTGTGGGACACAATGGGTAATTTTTAATTTGGAGTCTGCAGTAGCCCTCTCCTGTCTGTTCTGGAAATAAGTGCGTAGCAGGCTTTTTATGCGCATTTGCTTTCACACTGGTTACTGCTGAAACTTCTTGCCAAGAATACCTGCATGCATTGCTGCAATAAAATTCTACTTGTAGTAAAAGGCAAATAGCCTTTCTATGTTAGGAGTTGCTGCCTCTGCTTCTTGTTCGAAGAGCTTGGATTCTGATTTGGAGTGCATAGAACGTTTTTCATGAAATTTAAAGGGAGACCTACCACTTACATAAGCTGTAGTTAGATTACTTATAAGGGGGTTCAGTTTGTAATGCATAAGACACATGCTTTTATTTTGAAGTAATTGCATGTAAAAAGGAAAAATAAAGTTAGGTTTTTCTTGTGGATTTTTCCCATGATGCAATGCATATCGAAATTTGTGCAAAGTGTTTGACAACTGTAGTATAGCGTCTACAGTATTTAAGAAACCATGAGGTGGAGGAAAGTTTAGACAAGGTTGCAGAGGGGTGTATTGTGCTGTCTATGCTACTCGATAAGAGCTGGCAGCTGGGTGAGCTATGACGAGGAGCCTAAAGGACTTAATCTTTCCCCTGGTGATTTCCTCTGAATACAACCCATACAATACAATGATGTGCGTCAGTGATCGACCCATTCACTCCATTCTATGCTCCATGCACACAGGAATGAGCAAGTGATGGGAAGATGCTGTGGGGAGGGGATTACAACACAAAATATTACCCCATGGATGCACCCAGTGACAGAGTAAAATATTCTCTTAACCAAACAAACCAGAGAAAAACAAATCACATGTAAGGTATCCGCAACATAAAATAAAAACAATAAGGACACTTTTTTTTTTTTTGTGGTAGGCCTAAAAAGGGCTGCTATGTCAGACGAACGCAGTGATCACGTCCGTTTTGCCGCAGTTTAACGTCTGTCGTAGCATAGAATCACAATCAAGAGACACACTAAGTGCGTCCGCACTGAACAGCGCACGCACGTGGCAAATGGACCCAAGTTAGGCAAGAACGTAAAACCGCTAGGATGGACGCGCAGAGTGCACCACGTAGCGTTCTGTGTGAGTGGTGAGACGTCAGACGCAGCGCATTTGCGACGTCCAGCACCTTGACGCACAAAACGCCTTTTCATATCCTTTTCCATATTAATTTTGTTTCCTACATTTCCCACGTCTGTCAAGAAAAACTGATCGTGTGGTGTCTACAGTGTCTTCCGTCAGTACATCTGTCCGTTATGCACGCACGCAGAGTGCGCTCTGACTGCGTTCGTCTGACATTAGCCTTAAATATGGGCTGGATTTAAATTCTCAATGGAAGGATTTTGTGCTTTTAGAAACTCTAGGCAAAATTAGTGTGGAGGGGGATAGAGAAACAGAAGGCTTTATAATCAATGTTGACCACCATCACACTTTAATACCAATCAAAAAAATCAGCTGGTGAAGGCTAGTTCAACCACTCAAATACTGCGATTACTTTGGCATGCATGAGTATGAGGGCTCAGTCCCAAACCCCAGGAGGCTGTCTAGACGCTGCTGATTGGAAGAAGGTCAGACACCTCTACTTGAAGTGCTGTCACAGCAGTTTGTTTTGCGCTGGACGCCACACTTGTTTTTCCTGACTAGGTATTTGATTCTGTTGCATAAGTTTAAAAGTCCTTGTACACCATGAAACTCCTCAAATGTAGTATTCATGTTGCCAGAAGCTGTATGTGTTCTGTTCCTTTAGAAGAAAACGGGCAATGTTTTTATAAGCGAGATCTATCGGAGCCAATCAATGTTCTCTAGAAATACCACTGTCCCTGTGAGTGGTTTCATGAATGCTGGAGGAGATGCTTGGCAGGAGTGCTTAGACCTCCCGAACTCCCCTTACTATTTTACAGGGACCTAAGAATGCCACCAGCTATGGTGCAAGCAATCCTGTGCTTTTTCCCTTTTTTTTTTTTTTAATTTTTTTTTTATGTAAAAACCTGTTCTAGGCAAGTTTTGCTTACAAACATGGTACTTGCATCTTATGTTTTGTCCTCCCAAATTTTTTTTTAAACATTTAATTTTTTTATTCGCTGGTGGTCCTACGATCTTGCCGGTTAGGTTTATTGTCGGGCAGGAACCCAGGACATACTTGAAAACGAGAGAAATCTCAATGTATCCTTCCTGGTAAAAATACTTCTATATTTATAAAGTCCTGTATAGAGCTGCAATGAGCTTGTCACTTTACTCGTTTTTTTTTACCTTTTTGTGTTTCCCCCCCCCCCCCCCCCATCCCAAATAAGGTGGCATATCTGGTTAAGTTTGCTAATTGTAATTCCATGCTGTACATTTGGTACATACTTTACATATATACTTTCTCCCTTAAATGCTTCTGAGATGACATAGTTCTTGGATTTTATTTCTCTTTGATCCAGGAGTACATGCGGTTCTGAAGACTGGGACTTGGGTCCGTTATTGTATATTTGATCTTGCAACTGGCAAAGCTGAGCAGGAAAACAACTTTCCCACCAGCAGCATTGCTTTCCTTGGTCAGAATGAGAGAAATGTTGCCATCTTTACAGCTGGACAGGTTTGTACTGTAAACTATTAACAGGCTGCTACAATGTATACAACTGTATTTATAAAGTGCCTACCTGTTTAACAGTTCTCGACAATGGGTAGGACAACAAAAAACCTTAAACGTTAACATCCGTTTAACACAGGCAGATTGTAAACTGTTGAGCAGATCAGGAGGAAGCTGTCAACTTAAAAGGACCCCCTACAACATGATCACTCAGAGGCATCTTAAAAAAAAAAAAAAAAAAAATCAAGGCTATCAACGGAACCCCCCCCCTCCCCCAGCACTGATGTAGTTTGTTGTATTTCTTTCAGTGAACGGCTAGCTGCCAGTCCTATATCCATCTGCAAGACTCATCTCGAAGTCTGAAGTGGGAAAATATTTTATTCTATAAAAATTGTTTGTCCCCACTGGGACTTTTTTCAAGTGGAAAGAAACATCCATCTTTTTATGGAATAAAATATTTTCCTATTGAAGACGTTATGAGGAGTCTACTTTCTAATGGATACATATATCCCTTCAGAGATAGAGATATAGGGATATCTCTGGTTAAATTTACATATATATATATGTGTTGCAAGGAAAAGTATGTGAACCCTTTGGGATTACGTGGAGTTTTGCATGAATTGGTCATAAAATGTTCTCTGATCTTCATCTAAATCGCAACAATTTGAAAAACAGTCTGCTTAAAATAATACAACACAAACCTATGTTTTCATGTTTTATTGAACAGAACATGTAAACATTCACAGTGCAGGGTGGAAAAAGTATGTGAACCTTTGGACTTAATAACTGGTTGACCCTCCTTTTGGCAGCAATAACCTCAACCAAACGTTTCCTGTAGTTGCAGATCAGACCTGCACAACAATTTGGAGTAATTTTGGACCACTCCTCTTCACAAAACTGTTTCAGTGTAGCAATATTCTGAGATGTCTGGTGTGAATCGCTCTCTTAAGGTCATGCCACAGCATTTCAATCGGGTTGAGGTCAGGACTCTGAGCCACTCCAGAAGGCGTATTTTGTTTTGTTGAAGCCATTCTTTTGTTGAATTACTTGTATGCTTTGGGTCATTGTCCAGTTGCATCACCCATCCTCTGCGAAGCTTCAGTTGTCGGACAGATGGTCTTGCGTTTTCCTGCAAAATGTCTTGATAAACTCGGGAATTCATTTTTCCATCAATAACAACAATCCGTCCAGGCCCTGATGCAGCAAAGCAGCCCAAACCATGATGCTCCCTCCGCCATGTTTTACAGTGGGGATGAGGTTTTGATGTTGGTGTGCTGTGCCTCTTTCTCCACACATAGTGTTGTGTGTTTTTTCCAAACAACTCAATTTTGGTTTCATCTGTCCACAGAATATTTTGCCAGTAGTGCTGTGGAACATCCAGGTGCTCTTTTGCAAACTTCAAGCGTGCGGCAATATTCTTTTTGGACAGCAATGGCTTCCTCCGTGGTGTCCTCCCATGTACTCCATTCTTGTTTAATGTTTTCCTTACTGTAGATGTGTCAACAAAACTATTAGCATGTGCCAGAGATTTCTGTAAGTCTTTAGCTGACACTCTAGGATTCTTTACCTCATTAAGCATTCTGCGCTGTGCTCTTGCAGTCATCTTTACAGGACGACCACGCCTAGGGAGAGTAGCAACAGTGCTGAACTTTCTCCATTTGTAGAGTCTGTCTTACCGTGGACACATGAACATCAAGGCTTTAGGAGATACTTTTGTAACCCTTTCCAGCTTCATAACAAGTCAACAATTCTTGATCGTAGGTCTTCTGAAAGCTCTTTTCTGCGAGGCATGGTTCACATCAGGCTGTGCTTCTTGAAACCAGTAAACCCAAAACTGGTGTGTTTTTAAAGGGCAGGACAGCTTTCAGCAACACATCCAATAATATCACACTGATTGGACTCAAGGTTGGCTCACTCCTGGCTCCAGTTAGCTCTTGGAGAAGTTCTTAAGCAAGGGGTTCACATACTTTTTCCACCCTGCACGGTGAATGTTTACATGTTATGTTCAATAAACACATGAAAACATATGTTTGTGTTGTATTATTTTAAGCAGTCTGTGTTTTTCAAATTGTTGTGACTTAGATGACGATCAGAGCACATTTTATGACCAATTCATGCAAAACTCCACGTAATCCCAAAGGGTTCACATACTTTTTCTTGCAACTGTACACATACACTAAACAGGAAGGAGTGTGCAGTGCGGGCCTGGAGGAATTTTTTTCCTTTTTTTTTTACCCCTTAGTTTCCTTACCCATCCAGTTTTTAACCCTATACTATGCTTTAATGTTTTGCAATCACTTTGTACTTTATCAAATTGATGTTGGCAAGCAAATCTGGTGTATTGCAAGTACAGATTATCATTTATATAGCGCGAACAGTTTTCACAGCGCTTTACAATAAAGGGAGCAAGATACAGATAACCGGATATGGGATGGAAACTAGGTGTAGAGGGCCCTGCTCATAGGAGCTTACAATTTAGAGCAGTGTTTCCCAAACCTCTCCTCGGGACCCTCAACCAGGCCAGACTTTGCAGATCACCTTGGGGAAATGCGGACTGAATCCTGCAATCACTGAGCAGCAAATCATATCACCTGTGCTGTGCATCAGCTACCTGGAAAAAGTGGCAAAGCGGAGGGTCCTGAGGACAGGTTTGGGAAACACTGATCTAGAGGGATTGGGGTTGAGGAAGACCAGGGAAGTTTTACTGGATGTCAGGATTATTGGTGCCAGTGGTTTGGGAATGGTGGGGCCACAGAAGCAGCTTTAATCATGTGTGAGTAGGTGAGCAGAGGGATGAGTTGCATCAGTGATGTGGTACGTTAATCTGAAGAGATGGGTTTTGAGGGATTTCTTGAAGGCCTGAAGATCAGGGGAGAGTTTGATAGGACGAGGCAAGTCATTCCACAGGACTGGTGCTGCCCTTGAAGTTTTGGAGGCGAGCGTTGGCCGTGCGGGTGTAGACAGGACAGGTGCAGATGTTAAGTAGTGGTGTGCAGTGTCACATTTCCACTTTTCTGATGTTCATGCACCCTCAGGCTTCAGTGTATTTAAACACATTGAAGTATTAGGATTATATTCTGTTTCGCTTCAATGCCAATTGTCTGGCGTTCTATGTATCGATATCCTTTTGCTTTCTTTAGGAATCTCCCATTATCCTGAGAGATGGAAATGGTACCATTTATCCTATGGCTAAGGATTGTATGGGCGGCATAAGAGATCCCGATTGGCTTGATCTTCCTCCAATAAGCAGCCTTGGCATGGGCGTTCACTCTTTAACAAATCTACCAGCAAATTCAACAATCAAGAAAAAGGCTGCTATAATCATTATGGCCGTCGAGGTACATTTTCTGTTTCTTGGAAGTCTGCATATTTAAAATGGCTGCTGGAAACCAAATTCGTCAGTACAGTACACCTAACTATCCATACTATGCTTACAAATGATGGCTTTACGTTTTTTGCCCTCATAAAATAGACATCTGAAGTAGAAATGAGCAGAAACCTGTTAAACCACTGTACATAAACCACAAAATGCATTTGCTTTTCATTCCACCTTTTCACAGCTTTTATAGATCTGTCAGTTGGCCAACAATGTTGACGTTTGTCAGCGTTTCTTTCTAAATTTGTGTCGTCGATTTGGCACACATCGAAGTCTTGGAGTAGATTATGAGATTACACTAGAGCATATTCACTCCAAATATGGTGATGCGAAATTAGGGAAATATATATATATATATATATTCCCAGATCGCTCTTCCCTGGGTGTCTCGACACAGCATACAAAATAATGATCAATTGGGAATCTGGAGAAACAATAAAACTCACTATTGTGCAGCTTGTAGCATATTGGACACAAAGGCCCCCATGAACCGCACTCACAGAATATACGGTCTTTAAAGCGTATCAACAAACATCGTTGTTACCCCACGTCTGCATGATCCTGGAATCTGAGCCTGGTACTCGTGTTGCCGCAGGAAACACCAAGAGGACTTCTCAGTAGTCAAAAGCAGATTTTAATGGGTAAATAAAATCAATAAAAAAATCCAACGCGCTTCATCTACGCAGTAGACTTCATCAGGGATATATAACCAAAAAATAAACATAAAAACAAGTCTTATGCTTGTTCCTCCTTGCTGCTTTATATCTTCTGTGGATGCCGTGGAAATGCATTACTTCCGGTTTCGCCTACCGGCGTGCACTCCACCACTGGAACGCATCGGGTTTTTGTCCTTTCGCCATTCCTCTAGACATGTGGCCGCTAGTACATCCGAAAGTGGCGTATAATCCCTCCGGTGTCGGCTGTTTCCGAGCGACTTCATAACGGAGAGTAAACAAAGGCCCAGTATATACTTCCTCTTGCAAGGAAGGCAATACCATTTTCCTCATATCCGTTATATTCAGTTTGTTACAAGTATTTATAAAGCGCCCACAAATTCCTTAGTGCTGTACAATGGGAGAGACCGAATAACAAATATACACAACATACACTTTACACACATTCCTTTCATAATAATGATAGAGACTTAATGGTGTGACCACAGTCTTATCTGGTCACGCTGCTGTGGGCTTCCTGTCTTGGTTCCACCCAGAAACCTGAGTGTTGTGCCCAGATTTTGGGGCTATGACAACTTTGGGGGTCTAGGGCCCAACAATGGTGACATGCAGCAACTGGAAGCATGTCACGTCCAGCGGAGCTCAGAGACCAGCGCTGGATTCAGATGCATTTTAATAGGAGATTGACACATCTGTTCCCTTTTTTTTTTTTTTCTTATAGGGTTGCACGGATACCGATACTAGTATCGGTGCCGATACCGGGTACTGCAGGAGTACTTGGTACTCGTGCAGTACCCCCGATATTTCCCCCGATACCGGGAGCCGGCTTGCCAGCATCCGATGGGTTGGGGCGGCTGTCCGAATGCTCTATCGGCATTCGGAAAGGCCCTGCAGCTGCTCTCCGCCTTCTTTCATACTTACCTTCCTGAACGACGCCGGGAAAGTCTTCGCGTGTGCTCGTTAGAAGGCCCCCAGTTGCGATCACGTCCCACATGATCGCGGCTGGGGGCCTTCCAACGAGCGCACGCGTGGAAACTTTCCCGGCGTCGCTCAGGAAGGGAAGTATGATCGCGGAGAGCTCCAGGTGCCAGGTGAGCTGGGTGGCATAATCCATGATCTGGGGGGGGGTCATTTTTATGAGGTCTGTTCTTATTGGAAAGCGGTCACATGACATAAAAGTCTCGGTATCGGTGAGTACTTGAAAAAAAAGTATCGGTACTCGTACTCTGTCTTAATGTGGTATCGGTGCATCCCTAATTTTTAACCCTAGAGTGTGTCTTTATCACTTTATCAGTGACTGGAACACGCCTCCCGCACACAATCATTTTAGATGTATTGTTTAGTGCAATAGTCGTCCAGGTGTCATCAAATCAATATTCTTTTGAGATTGCAGTGAATGGTAGGGTTCAGCGAAGTTCATGTCTCCTTAAATCCACGCGCCTCAGTACACTGATCTGGCACGTGGATCTTCCTGGCCTGAAAAGGGGAAAACTTCAAGCACCCACTGAAATGCCATGTTGGCCTGACTAGTAACTATTCACTACTATATCCACTTCACGGCACAGTGCAGCGGGTTGACTGCAGAAACATGGAGGTTCATTTGATCTCACAAAAAGGCACAAATGTTTTTTTTAGCAATGTTACCGATAAATAGGGAATCTGGGGGTGATCATTTCTGTTAACTGTAGCGTGACTATTTCTAAAGGTTTGTTCAGAGGCTACATGGTGCAAATTTGATGGCTTTTGAATTTTTATCAAGACCTATCAGAATTTGTTATAACCATACAGATTCTGGCAAAGTCTCTGCAGCCTTAAAGATGTCGTGTTTTTTTTTTTGTTTTTTTTTGTAATGGGGCGTGTCAGCCTGCAGCACTGGATTTCCTGACTCAGTCTGTCCTCTTGTCTCGTGTGCAGAAGCAGTCTCTGATGCAGCATATCCTCAGATGCGACTATGAAGCGTGTAGACAGTATTTGATGACTCTAGAGCAAGGGGTTGTCCTGGAGCAAAATGCTCAGATGCTGCAGACCTTTCTCAGCCACCGGTGCGATGGCAATCGTAACATTCTGCATGCGTGCGTGTCCGTCTGCTTCCCGACGAGCAACAAGGAAACTAAAGAGGAGGAAGGTACGTACAGATGCCATTTACAGATGTCATACTTGTAATATTCTGTTTAGCAAATTTTAGAATTGCTTGAAATACAATGGGGGTTATTTAAGAGGTGTACCTGGCAATAAAGTTGTGTATGTAAAGTTGATGCTTTACAGTCCTTAATGTTTCTTTTGTGCGTCTAATGTGGATACATGGAAGTTTCCATTTTGTAATTTAACTCCATGGTGCCCTGAATATAGTATTTTACCAAAAGTAAATGGATATTTGTGCTAAGCCACATGTATAAAATGATCGGAAATGGCCTACATCCCACTGCCGTCGATACGAAGAATCTGGAATAATGGTATAAACTGTCACCTGTTTGATAGATGTGGCTTTGCCAAAGGATAATTAATGCACATTAATAACCCGATTGGATCTATGCTAAACACTGTTCTCTTTGTTTCAGAAGCAGAGCGCTCTGAAAGGAATACATTTGCTGAAAGACTCTCTGCCGTAGAAGCTATTGCCAATGCTATTTCTGTTGTGTCAAGCAATGGGCCTGGAAACCGTGCCGGTTCCTCTAGCAGCCGGAGGTAAGCTCAGATATTTTAAGACTGGTTTATGCCATTTCTAAAATGCATTGTTTTTAAAAAAAAAAATTATACACGTTTCTTCAATTCAGTTTACTTAATTTTCCTGTTTACCACGTGACCTAGAATGAGAAGTGAAAGTGATTATATATAGATATATTATATTTTACCGAGCTTTTCTGCTCAGCCATTCACATTGTCAACAACCTGTTATGGACAGATTAATTTTAAACCTCACTCTTTGGGGCCGTTTACAGAGAATCTTTGTATTTATTTGTGCTGACCACTTTAGATTTGTAGTTTGTCACTGAAGTTCATGAATTCTTTTTATATTTTTCTTTTGTGCTGTAGTCTAAGACTGAGAGAGATGATGAGGCGATCTCTCAGGGCAGCTGGCCTGGGGAGACATGAGTCTGGAGCCTCAAATGACCACCAAGACCCAGTATCCCCACCCATAGCTCCTCCAAGCTGGGTTCCTGATCCTCCTGCTATGGATCCTGGTGAGTTTTTCTAAATGTACTCTTTATAGTTGACAACGGTTTGACTACTTGAAAGCTTTTTCAGAATACACACCTTTTTATAGTTGTATCTTTCCTCAGTAGTGGTTCCTATGGAATTGTTTTCACAGCCAAATGAATCTGTGTAAGGTTTTCTGTGCCATTTATGCTGTAAGCAATCTTAGCTGGATTTTCTTTTTTCCCCTGGAGTCCAA
Source organism: Leptobrachium leishanense (assembly GCA_009667805.1). Taxonomy (NCBI): domain Eukaryota; kingdom Metazoa; phylum Chordata; class Amphibia; order Anura; family Megophryidae; genus Leptobrachium; species Leptobrachium leishanense. Next base: position 47,806,220 of record CM019067.1, on the reverse strand, counting down.
ACGTGCAGAAAATCATTACTATATTTGAATTTTTATAAATGTATATTTATTTATTTTTTAGATGGTGACATAGACTTCATTCTGGCACCAGCTGTGGGATCACTCACTACAGCATCGACCGGCACTGGCCAAGGGGCGAGTAGCTCAACCGTACCGGGTAAGACTAAGCAAACTTAGCCAAAATTTATAGAAGTCAAAGGAAGATTGAGTTTTTAACCTCCCTGGCGGTCTAATTTTTTCAAATTTTTTTTATTTTTTTTTTAAAGGAAATGTGTTTTTGTACATAGCCTGTAATAATTAGGAATCACGCACTGAAATCTGTGCAATCAAGAGTCCTTACTGGTAAAATCCTTTTATAAATAAATAATAATAAATAAATAAAAAATAGTAAATACACGGAGTCCGATAAAGTTTGAAACACGACATAATAATTTATTATCCCAAAATAATGCAAATAAATGCTATTAAATAAAACAAAAAACACTGAAATCTGTCTGAAAACAAGGGTGAGACGATGTGTGGTCTGTTTCCTATACTGTAGTGCCACCTAGTGGCCGTTCATAAACATTACACTGTATAATCCAAAGTGTAAACTGTGAACAGATTTTTTTTTTTTTTTTATTCTGCTGGTCCGTCCCCCCCGCATTGTGTGACTCAGATCCTTACCAGGAAGCAGCTCGCCACGATCACACTGCGGGGGAGAGCGAGGGAGCCAGGAGGAGGTGAGTATGCATCCAGTCCGAGTGTTGCTCGGGGTTACCGTTCGCGGTAGCGAAATTTAACCCCGAGTCACACTCGGAAATACCACCAGGGAGGTTAACTTGTCCCCCTTCACTTGCTCAAAGTTACAAAAAACTGACCTATTTGTCTATAGATTTAACAGAACATAGAGTTTGATGCATGAGGTTCCCAACAATTCATTAAGGAACTTCTTGCCCTTTTTAGCTTAATGATTTCAAGATTAAATCTTTTAGCCCTTAAACTATAATGGCCGTGGTTAGGTTTATGCGTTTATGGTTTGATTAAAGCCCTGTTTGCATGGGTGCGATGTCATGGGTTAGTAATGGTAATGTATGTGTGGGGAGGGGGGGCTTTTGTTTTCTAAATCTTTACTACCGCCTGCCCTTCCACTATAATGATTATAAATATGATTGATTTTGATCACCATTGCACTCTGCTGCCTTTTTAAAATAAGGAGCAATTTGCAGCCAACTTCTAGTTTGGATTAGGTCTTGTATGCGCTGTGTTAATTCGGTTGGCATAGTGATTGCAGTCCATAATTCTTGTATTTATCATTCCTGTACAGGTCCTTCTGAACAGTCTGTGGTTGAATCCAAAGATCGCAAGGCCAACGCACACTTTATCCTCAAATTGCTCTGTGATAGCATTGTCCTACAGCCCTACCTCAGAGAGCTGCTTTCTGCCAAGTAATTTCTTATACCTCAAAGACGAAACCGTCTCAATGAAACTGTTCTTTTGGGATTATTTTGTAGGATTAGCATAGAAATGTCTAATTTGCTGCATAGCACAGGGATGAGCAGAGCATACGGACTCTTTAAACCTGTTAATCTTTTCTACTGGAGGATTACTTTAGATCGTTTCCTTCAGCTGCAGCTGTATAGATCCTCCAACCGTAGTCTAAGGCTGGGGTCAGACTAACGCATTTTTAATGTGCGTTTGGGCGCACTTAATCACGGCGGCAGTAGCAGCAAATGGCGGCCAATATATGAAGTACGGCCGCACGAAAGCGGCAAACGAACGCATTTTTTCGAGAACGCAAAACCGCTAGTACTGACGTACAGTGTGCTGTGGCCACATAGTGGCGTGTGTGCGTGATTAGGAGACGTCAGACGCTGCTCATGTCCGGCCAACCTAACGTCCAGACAACCAAAGTTTCCTGGTTTGGAGCCGTAACAAATCACGCACGAAAATGCACATCGTTTCACAGTTTTCGCGCATTCTGTGAAAAAATACGTCAATGCGTTCGGACGCACTTTTTGACAGTCGCTGCGAATAATGCGTTTGTTTGACCCTAGCCTTATTCGAGATTGCTTTAATGGATATCATATATTTTACTGACAGTGTGTGCATGCAGTGTGGTGTTTTAAAGGATTTTTTTTCTTCACTTTTTCTTTCATTAAAAAATTAGAAGGATGTCCAATTGTTCGTTGTTTTTTTCCAGGGATGCTAGAGGAATGACTCCGTTCATGTCCGCCGTTAGCGGAAGAGCATACCCTGCTGCGATAACTATACTGGAAACCGCACAGAAAATAGCAAAAGGTGAGAAGATGTTCCAAATGTGTACGGAATGAGGTGTGGGGTGTATTTGACATGCGTGTGCTTTTCTTATCTTGAAAATTTTTAATTTATTGTAGCTGAAGCAAATGCCAGTGAAAAAGAGGAAGATGTCTTCAAAGGAATGATTTGCCCTCCAGGGACAAACGCCGATGACTCTCCACTCTACGTCTTGTGCTGCAACGACACCTGCAGCTTTACCTGGACTGGTGCAGAACATATAAACCAGGTAAAGTTCTGAATACTCTTGCATTAGACAAATTTGGAACACCAGTTTGTTTTTTTGCCTGCTTCTATCCCTTCTGGATTTAATGCCAGGTAACAAGAACCTTAAATAGCAACTATAAATCTTGTAATCTTGTACAGTTTGGCTACTTAGGCACCCTCTTCCCCACCTTCCCTTTTGCCAACACTGAGGAACCCAGTTTTAACCCATATTGTGCAGATTAAATTTTATCCACGTTACTGTAGCCATTCTCTAGATGAATTGTTGGCTTATGTGCGGTCTGTGGGTTTTACAGGACATATTTGAGTGCCGGACGTGTGGTTTGCTGGAGTCTCTCTGCTGCTGTACAGAATGTGCCAGAGTCTGCCACAAAGGACACGACTGCAAGTAAGCTTGGGCATATAAATTCATTGTAGGCTTGTGTACCTCTCGCATTCTCCTTTTTAAAGTGTAACCCTTTCGATTTAGGTTAAAAAGAACATCGCCTACGGCCTATTGTGACTGCTGGGAGAAATGTAAATGTAAAACCTTGATTGCAGGCCAAAAATCTGCCCGACTCGACCTGCTGTATAGATTGCTGACCATTACCAACTTGGTGACAATGCCAAATAGCCGGTATGTAGCCCTTTAACTCCATTTTTAATCCGTCTTGACTACAAAGATGTTCATTCACATTAATCTTGTGATCGTGTCCAAGCTGCAGACTTCATGCCTGATGTTGCTAATAGTTTGAAAGTTTAAAATAAGCTTGCATCTGTTTCAGAGGGGAGCACCTTCTTCTCTTCTTGGTCCAAACTGTTGCCAGGCAGACAGTAGAGCATTGCCAGTACAGACCTCCACGTATTAGAGAAGACCGGAACCGCAAAGCGGCCAATCCTGAAGGTGGGTGCGTCTATCCTAAATTGGAAGTGGTCCTTGGAGATGTTGCTAAATAACAGGTTTATTCACTAAAGGATTAACTCCGAAGAGCACAATCTAGACCAAATAGCCAAACCAGAAAAAAAATCCATTTGTTCTAGATTGTGCTCTTCTCCTGACTTCACCTATCGTGCTTATTTCCTATAGACTAGCTCCTTATTTTGAGCTGTACTTAGCGCTGTGCAATTTTGGATGGCTTATGGAGGCTCTGGAAGCTTTGAATAATTGTGCAAGCAGTGAATTTACAGGAATGTCCTTACTCTATTTTCTGCTTCCCTAAATAACACATTACGACATTCAAGGCATGCATCTCGCCTTGCAAAGTCTTTCCATGGCTAACTTGCCTAAAAGGCAAAGCAATAATAAATAGCTCTTATAGAGCTATAGCCGATATGCAGCACTCGTTAATTGCTGGGATCCTACGTCTCTACAGGAGCAATTGCCCTTACCAAGGATCAGCATCCAACTTCCCCCTCTTACGCCGTACAGTGATATCGTCCACTTGCATCGTACATGGTCCATTTAGGTGTCATTGGAAAGGACAGAGTCTGGGCTTTCCAATGATACCCAACAAGACCATATTTAGTATAAAAGATTATAAAAACATAACACTTCTCAAAGGGTTAAAATTGTCCAGCAGTGAAGGGTTTAATGGTCACACTATTACATTGGATATTACTTTCATTTTTGCCTTGTTTTAGTTGTATATTAAGGGATAATGGCCAGGTTTCATCCCTCACAGTATATATTATGGGGGTTATTCAGAGAGGTGAAAACCAGGAGAATGACTGGAGAAGTGAAAAATTCTAGGTCAAAATAGCTGATTTGTAAAGTGAGATAAATGGGAGCATTTTCCAGGTTTGGCTATTTTGACCTAGAATTTTCACTTCAGTCATTCTCCTAGTTTTCACTTCTCTCTGAATAACCCTGTTTATTTTTTCCTTGATTAAAAGCATCTTAGGGGTTAATTGGTAGGCTAAATGCCTCAGTGTATTCATTTCATGTTTTCCCTTAATGGCATTTTAGGGGTTAATGGGTTTGTGGCGTTTTAGGGGTTATTATGGAAGATGGAATCTAAAGGGTCTATTCATCTTTTAGATTCTTTGGTTTTCATCACATTTCGGGGAATCCATTTCACTGAAAATATGGTGAATTCCCTGTTTAGGCTAGGGTCAGACTGAGGCAGTGCGAACGCGCGTTCTGGCGCACATAATCACGGCCGCACTAGCAGCAGATGCCGGGCAATGACAGCCAATATACGAAGTACGGTCGCACAAAAGTCCGGCCGCAACGCAAGTGGAAAATGAACGCATTTTTTCGAGAACGTTAACCGCTGGTACTGACGTACAGAGTGCGCTGCGGCCGCATAGCAGCGTGTGTGCGTGATTAGGAGATTTCAGACGCTGCTAGTGTGCGGCCAACATAACGTTCAAACAGCCGGATTTCCCTAGACTTCTTTTCACCCCATCGTCATGAAATACGTCCAGAATTGCGCATCGTCTGACCACTTAAGCGTATTCCGTGAAAAAATGCGTGCGCACGCATCGACGTACATTTTGACGGTGGCCGCAGAAAATGCGCTCATCTGTCCCTAGCCTTAGTGAACCCGTAATTTACGAAAATTGCAGTCGCTGAAGCCGTTATCGGACGTCGTCGAAAACCACCAAATCAAATATTGACTTTAAGTTTCATTGCACCACATTACTCTGGGATTTAGGAATCTTGGTTATATATACTTAAGTTTTTTCAGTAGTATGGCTTAGTGAAAATTAGTGCCCCCCCCCCTCTCATTGACTGTGGTATCTTATGTGCCCCCCTATAATATTGTTCCTAGAGTCACCACTGGCTGGGATATTCGAGGAATAAGATATTATAGCGCTTCTGCATATTTTTTCTTTTGCGTGTTTTGTAAGTAATTGTAATGTGACAGCAAAGTGTCATCTAGAGTGTAAGCCTCTACACCTCTTGTTTCAATTACTATGTTTAAACATGTCTTGTTCCCATTGGTTATTGTAAAGCACTGCGGAAACTGTTTGTGCTATATAAATAGTATTGCTATTTAATGTGTTTTTCACATTGCACCGATATATCACACTTAAGGTTTTCGAGTTCTGTTTGGAAATGGTGAGCGAATACATGCAACCCTCATTCGTTCCTTCACGTGTTCAATATTTGTTTTCTTTTTTTAGATACGGATATGCCAGACCATGACTTGGAACCACCCAGGTTTGCTCAACTTGCCTTGGAGCGAGTCTTACAAGACTGGAACGCCCTGAAATCTATGATCATGTTTGGGTCACAGGACAACAAAGACCCGTGAGTCACTTTATTTTTATGGGTGCCATTCAGAACTTTGGGCAGCATCACGTATTCTCTGATATTTTACACTAGCGGTCTTGCGTGCTAATTGATAACTTTATTTCTGCAAGTCTTAGTGCCAGCAGTAGAATTGGTCATCTTTTGCCTGAAGAACAAATTTATCTGAACCAGCAAAGTGGTACCATCCGCCTGGACTGTTTCACTCACTGCCTTATTGTGAAATGCACTGCAGACATTCTGGTAAGTGTACCAGCGATTAGGCTTTCATGTCTTACCAGCAACGCTCCCTCTTTGCGCGCGCCCCCCCCCCCCATGTTAATAAAATCCATGGAAATGCAACATTTTAGTGTAAGATCTAAATGTGCTTTATCTTAAAACAAAATAAGGGAGAAGTGGTTCTAAATAACAAAAGAACACCTAATAAAGATTTCTGTATGGGCCTTGGAGTGACCAGCTCCGCAGCAGTTAGAGACCAGGCACCTCTTCATGGAAATAAAGCACTTTAATGGGAAAAGGGGCAACGTTTCAGCTGCTAGTGCAGTCTTTCTCAGGCCAAACAGGGTTTGCTTAAACAAAGGGTCCAGATAACCATTGGCCTGGCTTACTAGTTTTGTATAATTTCAGTTTTTTGCTTCAAGAGTCAAGACCTGCCATATAAAATAAGAATGGTATGGTTTTGATGGTGGATTGGCTAAACACTGTTTATGAATCAGAAAAAAAGAGAAAGATCGCGTCAGCGCTTCCTTCAGCCAGTGTCTTCTTTCTTTCTGCATATATTAGTAGATACCTTTTAAAATAAACAAAAACGCTACCATAGCATAGTAATCTTGTACACAGCAAGGAATATATGTATCACAGCAGAAGAAAGTTTTACTCACATTTCTGTGTCTCAGACACTAGATGCTCCAGACAGCCGGCGATATTGAATAGGAACGCCGGATTTCCCACAGAATTCGCAGCCTTATCACTCCAGTGAATACTGGACGCCACGCGAAACGCGTTTGGGTGCTATGCCTGTAACCTTATTTTATTGTATTTTAATAAACCTGCCTTTATAACCAACACTTGGCGTCCAGTATTCACTGGAGTGATAAGGCTGCGACTTTTGTGGGAAATCCGGCGTTCCTATTCAATATCGCCAGCTCTCTGGAGCATCTAGTGTCTGAAACATACAGAAATGTGAGTGTAAAACTTTCTTCTGCTGTGATACATATATTCCTTGCTGTGTACAAGATTACTACGCTATGGTAGCGTTTTTGTTTATTTTAAAGGTAGCTACTAATATATGCTGAAGGAAGCGCTGACTCGATAGTCTTTTGCTCTTTTTTTCTGATTCATTATCTCCTGGTGGGTTTTAATATACCACCTATCGAAAGACAGCAGCCGATTCGACCCATTAATTCTCCTTGTGGATAAAGTTTTTTTACTTATCCATATATACAAGTTTTTCTTCTGAACACTGTGATTTATATATCTCCTCTAGGTGGCGCCATTGATACAGGCTTCGTTCCTTTCTAAACACTGTTTTATATTCCTCTTCAGCTTTTGGACACCTTACTGGGTACACTTGTGAAGGAGCTGCAGAACAAATACACCCCTGGACGTAGAGAAGAGGCTGTTGCTGTGACCATGCGCTTTTTGCGTTCCGTGGCTCGTGTGTTTGTTATTCTTAGTGTTGAAATGGCTTCATCAAAGAAGAAAAAGTAAGTTTTTAGGATGTGTCTCTACGCCTACGTTTACAGTTTAGATGTGTCGAATTTATGTGCATCTAATGTGAAATGGTTTATTGCAAAACTTCTACAACCATAGTTCAGATACTGCGCGTGTGGTCTGCCCTGTAATCTGCTTTTGATATTTCTGTTCTCTTGATCCTCAGCAATTTTATTCCACAACCAATTGGAAAGTGCAAGCGAGTTTTCCAGGCCTTGCTACCTTATGCCGTGGAGGAGTTGTGTAATGTTGCTGAATCCCTTATTGTTCCTGTCCGAATGGGTATCGCACGTCCAACCGCACCATTCACGCTGGCTAGTACAAGCATTGATGCCATGCAGGGAAGTGAAGAGCTTTTTTCTGTAGAACCGCTCCCACCTCGACCCTCTTCTGATCAGTCAAGCAGGTAATGTATCTGTGTTGTTGCATATAAACGTGTTGTACCATGTTCTAACTACACTTCGTTTTAGTAACGTAACTAAAACCAGACTAATACAGATTGTCACAGATGAGTTTATTTTTTTTATTTTTTTTTATTACCTCCACACAGTTCTAATCCATCCCAGTCATCCTACATCATTCGAAACCCTCAGCAAAGGAGAATAAGTCAATCGCAGCCTGTGAGGGGCAGAGATGAGGAACAAGATGACATTGTGTCTGCAGATGTGGAAGAGGTAATCTCACGCAATGGATTTCCAAGGCACATGATGGATTAAAAATAAATTAGACTTTTTTGTATGGATTCTAGCAGAAGGGGCCTCTATATGCCGTAGTAATTGACATGACGGGGGGGGGGGGGGGGCGGGGGCACAATGCCATGTACCACCTACCTTGCCCAAGTGAATTGTGCAGATTTTCTGATTGCTTTCTAGGACTGAGCTGGTAATGTGACCTCAAGTCACTTAACCGTGAAGACAAAAACTTGCTGTTGCACAAGTATTCTGTCCCAGACAAACCTCGAGGGCTGTATATTTATTTAACTATACGAGAGGGCACAAATCTCTTAAATGTTTAACGTAGATGCTGCTGACTGTTAAAGCGATCACACCATTCCACAGAAGCGATACGTTACAGAGGAGTATCCCTTATTTAACTTGCTCGGGACAAAAGTGTTTTTGATTCCTGACTCTTCCGGGTTTGGGAATGCCGGTGTACAATAGGTATCGTGGGAATGATATCAAAGTCTAAACACGAAATTTATTTGCCTCAGCCATTTTGTACAGTATTTTTAAAACTTTTCTGAAACTTGAGTAGGTGTTACTTCGGCGCTCAAAGTGCTCATGTTTTGGAACATTTTGGATTTCTTAAGGGATACCCCATCTGTACTGTATTTGCCTTCCCAGCTAATCCCCTGGCAAGTATTTTTTTTTTGGTTTTTTTTACTCCTATTAAGATTTTACTTTAAGGATTTAAAATTCTCCCTGAAATGTCTGGATACTTTATTGCTTCTGGCATTGCAATAAAGTAACTGTGAAGTTGCGTGTGCTGCTTTGCTCCATCTTATTTTGTGCCATCATGTATTCCCTGGCTTCATTTAAGATCAGAGTGTTCTAATGTGCTCCTTAATATTAATAGGGGACTAACCTAGACCTTTTGGGGTAACCTACAAAGTCGCTTATTTATAAAGTGTTTTACCAGGATGGGTATAGCTTTGCGTAGGTTCTATGGAACTATGCCACAGTGTTGGTCAGGAATTGGGACCTGGTGGGTCTATAAATGGGTCTGTTGCTACTAGCAGGTACTGTTCAAATGTAGAACTAGTCGCATTCACCTTTTTTGTTTTTTAGGTGGAGGTAGTAGAAGGTGTTGCTGGGGAAGAAGATCACCATGATGAGCAGGAGGAACATGGAGAGGAGAATGCAGAAGCTGAAGGGCAACATGATGAACATGATGAGGATGGTAAAAATTCCTAAACCCCGTGGATTGTTTTTGTGCCTAGGAGACTATGATTTGTTAGAATTCCTATTAAGCTTTTTGTTCTTATTTTGAAGGAAGTGATATGGAGCTGGATCTTCTTGCTGCAGCAGAGACTGAAAGTGACAGTGAGAGCAATCATAGCAATCAGGACAATGCAAGTGGTAGAAGAAGTGTGGTCACGGCAGCTACTGCAGGTTCAGAAGCAGGTAGAATATTTTTTTAAAAGAAACCATTTAATGGTGCCTAGTGTTGGGGCAGTGTAAACAGAAACCACCTATTTACTGTGCCCGAGTAAACACCCACTGAAGTGCGTGTCGTAGAAACACCAGGAAGAACACTTTTCTGGCCACCGGGATGTCATGAAGCAACGTTGCAGAGGTTTGCCAGCCTCCAGGAGACCAACCAACCAAAATTAAATGGCATGCTCTACAGGAGTATAATCACATGGAATTTATTGGAGCAAAAACAGAAGAATAAAATGCGATGTTTTGGTCCTACATGGTTACAGTCTTGTAGGGCTGAAACTTTGCATTTTATTATTCTGTTTTTGCTCCAATAAATTCCATGCGATTAGACCCCTGTAGAGCACGCTGTTTTCTTTTAATATGCAGTCTACAATGTTGAACTTGTGAGGTTTTACTTTAATTTTTATATTTCAGGTGCAAGCAGCGTCCCTGCCTTTTTCTCAGAGGATGACTCTCAGTCCAATGACTCGAGTGACTCTGACAGCAGCAGTAGTCAAAGTGATGATTTGGACCAGGAGACCTTTATGATTGATGAACCTCTGGAGAGATCAACAAACAGCACCCATGCTAATGGTGCTGCCCAAGCTCCCCGTTCTATGCAGTGGGCAGTAAGGAATACCCAAAGTCAAAGAGCTCCCAATACGACCCCGACTAGCACATCTACACCTGCAGGCAAGTTTGGGTTTCAATTTCTTTCACCCTTTCATATATAAAGACACAGAAATATTATAGTGCAAATGCAGTTTTTTTTCTTTTCTGTAAACTTTTGACTTTCAAAATGCAGCATATCTGATGTGTCTTTTGTGTTTAATGTGTAAAATCTTTTCCCTCCTTCATTGCAGCGAGTTCAGGTGCTCTGATTTACATTGAGCCTTCTAGCTTGCGTCGTAGCGGAAACATGAGTACCAGTGCAGCAGCTGCCCTAGAAGCAAGCAATTCCAGTAGCTATTTGACATCTGCAAGCAGTCTGGCCAGAGCATACAGCATTGTCATCAGGCAAATATCTGATTTAATGGGTTTAATCCCAAAGTATAATCATCTAGTATATTCTCAGATCCCTGCTGCCGTGAAGTTAACATATCAAGATGCAGTTAACTTGCAGGTATGGTTCTTTTGTTGCACCTTTATTACAAATTGTTTTATGTAACGGGTAACTTTTCTATTGGCCAGGCTATATCCACGAACATACTAGTTTGGCATTATCCCTTTATTTGTGTTCATATTGTCTGCTTGCACAACTTGTGTTAAGTCTAGTTTGCCATGAATGATTGAATTTTGACTCAAAAATAACCGTGATGTTTTCTGCTTGCTAGAATTATGTTGAAGAAAAGCTGATTCCGACGTGGAACTGGATGGTCAGCATAATGGATTCCACTGAGGCCCAGCTGCGTTACGGGTCTGCTCTGTCATCTGCAGGAGATCCGGGTCATCCCAACCATCCGCTACATGCATCTCAGAACTCCACCCGGAGAGAAAGGATGACTGCACGTGAAGAGGCCAGTCTGAGGACCTTGGAGGGCAGAAGGTAACAAACTTCGTATGGTTGCCATGTCTGTCTCATTGTGGACAAACATGGGGTGCATGAGAAAATAATGTAGCATTCCTATACTGTGGTTGAAAATTTGTATTTTTTTTCTTTCCTTTAAACCTGGCTAATTAGGCAGCCCTAATTTTAAGGTGAAAGACTGGTTAGCCGTGTAGACTGACTTTAATACTTGGGAATTAAAATGTTTTTTCCATATCACCGGGTTTTGAGGTTTTGCATTTAGTGTTGAAGGATCGTATTCCAGAAGCTTAATGTATGTTGATACATACATACATATATGTTGTACTACAGTAGCAGTTGTGAACACTTGCAATGCTAAACATGTAGTTGAGCCCTTAGAATTTGGCATATTTCATATTGTACTAGGCTTGTTTTCATGCCTGAGATGCCATATTATACAAAGTCAATAGAAAAGATACATATTTTGGTAGCATGGAGTGACGCTATAAAATAAATTGGCTTTGCATCCCAGACTAACAGCCAGAGTATCCTAAAATCCACCTTTTAAGATTCAGGAACGTATGCCCTACTCTTGGATATAATGGGCGAGACCCAGGCATGTTAAGACTATTTACAATTTATTACAATAGGAAAGTTTGCATTTTGGATTCTACTTTGAGGTAGCGTATGGGTTATTTGGTACATTGTTTTTCATGCTACAGATTTATGAGCTCTCCACATTAAGTCTTTGGTATATATTATGCGTTGGTTATGTGCCTGATCTCTTCCTTTTGGTTAGACTTCACTCTTTTGTGCAGTCTTGTGTTGACATGCATCAGTCATGTGGCAGATTCTACGTTTGTATGAAACTTAGAGCTAAACTGGCAGGCACCAGAGAAGATGCAAAGTACTTTTGCTACATAAACCATATTCTTTTCCATTTTTGTCCCAATTAACTTACACACTATAGGCTTCCCCAGTTGCATTCAGCTAGTGTTGCCCAGTTTTCCTATGAGCACAGACCTAAGACCACAGTCATCGAGTGCCAGTGTTTGACCTGTGTAATGCCAGTCTTTGTTTACGACAAAAGTGAAATCCAGAGAACATTGGAGGTGACGCAGTGCGGCTTCTCATCTCTCTGCTGGGTTTTCACAAAAATAAAATAAACAAATGGTGTTGGGTGTTTTAGTGTAACTTCGTTGTAATATTGGTCTGGGTCATCTGTTTGTCTTGGTTTGTAATGTATGAAAAATTCCTCCCTTCCAGAAGGGCCACCTTGCTGAGTGCTCGACAGGGAATGTCTGCTCGTGGAGACTTCTTGAACTACGCCCTCTCCCTAATGCGATCTCACAACGATGAACATTCTGACGTACTCCCAGTTTTGGATGTTTGCTCGCTGAAGCACGTGGCGTATGTGTTCCAGGCTCTGATCTACTGGATTAAGGCAATGAATCAGCAAACAACGCTAGACACCCCTCAGCTAGAAAGAAAGAGGTAAACTTCCCTGCTTTCTATTAACTTGGATTCTACAGAATGCAAGGGAGCCTGTCCCATACAGGAAAGTATATATACAAATTAATAACGTTCAAGACTTCTAGTAGTTTAGGTTACTTATCCAGTGCCTAAAATCACCACTGACTCTCTTCTTCTTAAGGACCCGTGAATTACTGGAACTTGGTCTCGACAATGAAGATTCTGAACATGAAAATGACGATGACACAAATCAAAGTATGGAAACCTTTTTTTCCTCTTGTTTCCGTTTACTTCATAATTTAATACACTTGAGAAGTAACCGTTTAGCACGTTTCTTATTCACTGTAGCTACATGATTCCTCTACTTCCCCCAACAGTGAAAGTCCCTACTTCATATCTGGTCATACATGCAGGTGTGTGTGTGTAATTATTTTTATGGAAATTTGAAAAAAATAGTTTCTGATGGTTAAGCGCTTTTTTTTTTTTCCTTTTGCCATATTTCCTACGATAATTAGGTACAGAAGCAAAATAGATGGAAAATGATTATATTGCGTCAAATAAAATCTAGACACATGCTGTTCCATTTAATATGGGGGCAAAACATACTGTACAAATTACAGTATACACATTGTACAAAATAGTAAACAATGGTGAAAATAAAATCTAGCGGTAAAAACCAAATTCCTACACTGCCGAATACATAAGTATTACATTGTGAGGATCGAAATCTGTGGATAAATGAAATCTTCTTCAACCCCTTCACTACCTTGATACATGCTCAGCAGTAACGATCACCGCAGCCAGAGATTGTATTAACACTATCTGGGGCTATGCTGTATGATTTGTAAAGCAAATCTGTTTGTTGCAAATGATCTTCATTTTCTTTTGGGCACCAGAAGGTGCCCTCAAAACATTTTAATGTCCAAGGCGCGAAAAATCAGCTGGGGAATGTTCCCACATAATCAGGCTTTTCCCAACCGACCGTTTTACCTTTAGTAACTCTAGATGTCAACATCTGCCAATAGGGTTATTACAGCAAGAAATATGCTGGGAATATGCCCAAATACTCATTACTGTCTAATCAAGAACGATTTAAAAAAAACAAACACACTGGTTCCTAGCAGTGGGATTTTGGAAAAAGACTTGGTAGTGAAAAGGTTAAATGCAAAAATCCCAAATTGGGTTTGGCCTTACTTTCCATTGAAACAATATGATCAACTAGAAGAGACGTGGAATAATAATCAGTCATTGGAACAATACAATCTCTAGTGAGACAAGCCGCCAGTAAGTGTCAATTATAATTTATTATTTTTCTGGAAGGATGCTCTAGAAAAAGCCCAAAAAAGGGCTCGAGACCTATGATACTTTTAAGCATAAATTGTTGCACCCACATTGCTTGTGCTCTCAAGCGTTTTGTTGTGCTAGACCTTAAATTCCCCATTCACTTAAAAGGCTCAACGTTGAATGACAAGGATGAAGATACGCTACCAGCAGAGACTGGCCAGAACCATCCATTTTTCAGACGATCTGATTCCATGACGTTCTTGGGCTGCATTCCTCCAAACCCCTTTGAAGTTCCTCTGGCTGAAGCTATTCCACTTGCTGACCAGCCACATCTTTTGCAGGTATCTACTAAAACCTATATATAATTGTCACGTGATACTATATTATATTTTTTATGTTTTTATTGGCATAACAGTTTGAGAAGTTACAAGTAACTCCATTTGGTCTGACTAGGGGTTCACTCTACAGCGATTGTATATTCTGTGTGAAGGTTTATGATTAGAAATACTTGCTAATGATGCAAGAAACCACACGTACTATATGTGATCCACAAAAAGAATTTCTCATGAGGGCTAGGGCTATATAGTAATACAATAAGCTAGAGTTTTACAGATTCTGCTATGTCTCAAGAACCCGGGAAACGGCATCTGTTGCATTTACTTAACATGCAGTGTTGGCTCTAAAGTATTCTTGTACTCTTGTTGCGTTTGTTTTGTAGCCATGGTCAAGTTGTCTCATTTTAGCCTCTGCCAAACTGTCATTAAATGAATCTATTAAAATAACACTGTTTATTTAAAGCCAAACGCGCGGAAGGAAGACTTGTTCGGCCGGCCAAGTCAGGGTCTTTATTCTTCTTCAGCGAACAGTGGGAAATGCCTAATGGAAGTAACAGTAGACAGAAACTGTCTCGAGGTAAGTCCAAGCTTCATGCCATCACATTGCCTGATGTTCCATTCAAAAACTCCACCCGAGTTATGCCTTGTATCGGAGTCCCATTTCTCAGGGACTATTGCTTTATGCCATCTCTGGTCAGTTAATGGTCCTGACTACTTATGTCATGGATAATCGTCTAATGGAGTTTAAGTATTTTTTGTTTGAGAATTTTGCAGCAACATAAAATTTTTTTTTTTTTTGCTGATTTTCTTTTTTGCGTTTGGTGTTTTATTCTGCATATTAAAGAGTTCCTCCCAGATTAAAGAATCCATATTTATTACCAGATTGGTTTTTCTTTTTTTTTTTTCTTTGTAGGTTCTACCTACTAAAATGTCTTACGCTGCTAACCTGAAAAACGTGATGAGCATGCAAAGCAGCCAGAAAGAGGCTGAGGATCAAAACATGCCCCCTGAAGAACCAGATGGTGCCAAACCAGGGACATCTGCACATGACCTAGCGGCACAATTGAAAAGTAGCCTGTTAGCAGAAATTGGGTTAACGGAGAGTGAAGGTCCTCCACTGACTTCTTTCAGGTAATTATACGCTATAGCTGTGTTCTGGCGACTTTAAAGCAACATACATACCAAAATTCCCAAATTTTCCTAGTCCCGGTGACGGAAAGTTTGGATTTTAAGAAGGACTCTGAGGTGAGTATTTGCAATCTTTCTTTATTACTCCTATAGCAGTAAAGAAGAGTGATAACAAGAACCAGAAAAAACATGTCAAACCCCCAACGTGGGGTAACCCTCCTCTTGGTAAGCCCAGCCCCCTAGTCTATACACAGTCTGAGCTGGAGCAGTAACGCCCTCTTTCTTCATGCGACTGGAACCACAATATCAAGGAACAGGGAACGTTAGGTCCATCCGGAAAACACGACAATCCCGCGAGGAATCATAATCCACAGACCATCAATTAGCTGTAAGAAGAACAGAAACACGAAGGCAGGTATTAGGAAAGGAACCACACCGAACCCTCGGTTTCCCGCCCCCCAATCAACGGGAGGACAACCCATATCAAATCATGCGCTGCGCGTAAATACAATCACCCTATCCGGTCTAGAACACACCCCCCCCCCTCAGGACGGGAGAGGTGGGAAATACTCGCCTCCGAGTCCTTATTAAAATCCAAACTTTCTGTCACTGGGACTAGGAAAATTTGGGAATTTTTAGGCAGGCCTCGGAGGCTTCATATTTGCACGTTCAACGCATCAGTGCCTGTGACCAATGAGAGACCGGCTTAAAATAAAACTTATGAAATGTAGATTCACGCTACCAATCCGCCGACTTCATAATGTCCTCCAGGCGACAACCCGCCATAAAAGCATTAGAAGCCGCAGCACTACGGATGGAATGAGCGCCGAAGCGCGAAATATCAACCCCAGCAAGATCCAACAGCCAACAAGCCCGAGTGGGTGAGCTAACAGGGTTATGAGGAACCCGGAACGAAACAAACAACGGGGATCCAGGCAGGGGACGAAGAGCCAATGTACGATTTTCATATTCCTGAAGACAAAGAACAGGACACAACTCCGGTATCAATGGAAAAGCTGGAAAAAACACAGTACGAATCGCCGTTTTTGTACGTCTCGAGACGTCGCAACAAACGCCGTCCGGTGAGAAAGAACGGACACCAAAATCCAGCGCCCTGACATCCCCGACCCACTTACAGGAGATAAGGCAAAACAAAACCAACAGTTTAGCCGACAACTGGCGCAGTGACAATGAGGTATTATACGGCCAAGCGCGAAGGAAAGTCACTACCAGAGTCACGTCCCACGTAGAGGGGTGTCGGGGGCGAGACAGACGCACTCCTTTTAAGAAGACGACAAACCAGAGGGTGTCTACCCAGGGGGGAGTTATCAAAACCCAGATGGCCCGCCGACAAAGCCGACCGGTACACATTTATGGTACGAAAGGCCAATCCCGAGTCAGAGGACAGGAAATCCAGAACCGAATTTAGAGGGGCAGAAGTGGAATCTTCACCCCTTCGCAAACACCAGCCGTGCCAAGCTGCCCAGGCAGAGCGATAGGCCCCTCTCGTGCCTGGAGCCCAAGCGTGCTGGAGTAATTCCTCAGTTCTTGGCGAAATGCCTGTGGCCCGCCATGAGAACCGGAAATCAACCAGACCACAAGGGATAATCGACCCTCCCGCAACAGCGGGTGAGGGAGGCCGTCCGGTCCCGTCAGTAGGGACGGCGAGGTCGGGATCCGCCTGGGCGGGGTCAGGGAGTACTTCAACAGAAGGGGAAACCACGGTTGGGACCGCCAGAACGGTGTCACCAAAACCAATTCCGACTCGATGTCGCAGAGATGCCTCAAAACGCGTAACAACAGTTGAAACGGAGGGAAGGCGTAAAGACGGCCTTCCGGCCACACCTGAGCGAAGGCGTCCGTGCCTTCTGCTTCCGGATCTGGACGCCAACTGTAAAACTTCGGTAACTGCCGATTTCAGTCTGGAAGCAAACAGATCCATCTGGAGAGGACCCCACAGCCCGTTGACGGTGGCAAATACCGATGGCGCCAATCCCCAGAGTCCGTCAGATGGCGTGAATTCCAGTCCGCCACTGTATTGGCGAGACCTGGAAGATACTGAGCCACCACAAACAGACCGCTGGGAAGACAGAAATCCCACAGCTCGGCAGCTGCCGTCGTCAGAGCCACAGAACGAGCTCCCCCTAGGGCATTGATATATCTGACAGCCGACAGGTTGTCCAGCTTCAGGAGGATACAGCGGTGATTGGTCTCCCTGGAGAAACCTTTCAGGGCGAAAAACGCCGCCATAAGTTCCAGAACATTGATGTGGAGGCGTAACTCCTAGGTCGACCAACCACCTCCTGTCTCCATCTCGGCGCAACGTGCCCCCCAACCCGAACGACTCGCGTCGGATTCTATGGTCAACGACTGTACTGGGCGAGCATTCCACCGAGACCAGTCCGTTAGCCACCATGTCAGATCCGTCTTCGCATCGTCCGAGAGGAGAACCCTGTGGGAATAATCCGCCATCGAACGGAAAGAACGGGCCTTCAATCTCTGGAGGGCCCTGTAATGCAGAGGAGCTGGCAGAACCGCCAAACGAGTCGCCGCAAGGAGACCAATCACCCTTGCCAATTCCCTCAAGGTGGGTGAGTGATCCCTGAGGAGGGAGCGAACCTCCTTGCGAATGGATCTGATCTTGGGAGTTGGAACGCTCAGTGTCATAGTGTGCGAATCCAGGAGGAAACCCAGAAATTCCAGACAACGGGTGGGTATCAACAAAGACTTTTCCACATTGATCAGGAAACCCAGATCCTGTAAAAGGGAGTGTCCACGACAAGTGTAGTTGATGGGAGACTGAGGAATCCGACATCAGTAGGATGTCGTCCAGGTAGATCACGAGTCGGACGCCCCTCACCCGGAGGGATTCTACCACCGGTTTCATAAGCTTCGTGAAGCACCACAGAGCGGATGAAAGGCCGAAAGGAAGGCACGCGAAGCGCCACATGCGGCTGCGCCAAGGGAAACACAGGAAATCTCTGGAAGCTGGCGCCATAGGGACGGTTAGGTACGCGTCTTTAAAGTCTAGTTTGACAAGCCAATCCCGTTCGTTGAGTAAATCCCTGAGGGTATGAAACCCCTCCATTTGGAAATGGCGGTATGACACCCACAAGTTGAGTTCCCTGAGGTTTATGACAGGGCGTGTCCCGCCCCCTTTCTTTGCAACGAGGAACAAATTGCTCACAAACTTGGGTGAGTCCCAAGGGACCTCCCCTATGGCCCCTTTTGATGCCAGAGCCAAAATCTCGGCTTGAACTAAATGTTCCTGTTCCACGGAAAAACTTAGTGGCCGAGGTGGCGTGGATCGGTATGGATAGCCTCGAAGTCTATCTCGAACCCTCTGACCGCGTTTAAAACCCACGGGTCTGCAGTGATCAACTTCCATTTTGGAAGAAAAAGCCGAATAAGGCCACCCCACCCGAACAGATGAATGCGGAACAGTAAATGGAAGACTTACCAGTCTGTCGTCGAGCACGAAATTGAGTTCTGCCACCTCGGAATCCGCGGCCTCTCCAGGCCTGAGCCCGGGCTGAGTATCCGTAAGCGGGGGGGCCAGAGTCTGTGGCATTAGAGGTACGGAAGGATCCTCTAGTAATGCCCATAGATCCGGCGCGGCTGGTAGAGCGGCCCCTTCCTCTACCAGCCCTGTCAAACCTTTTTGGGAACACTTTCTTAATGGCCGTCTCCACCTTATCCAGAGCGGTAAAAGCGCTGGTGTACGTGCCCATATTTTTTATAAAGCCATCCCCAAAGAGAAGGCCTTGAGCCTTGGCCCCTTTATCTTTATTGGCCATAGAAGTAAGTTGAGGATCCATCCTTAGGATCATAGACTTGCGTCTTTCAGCGGGCAAAGCCGCATTAGCACCGCCCAACAGGCACAAGGAGCGTTGGATCCAGCCTGTGGCGTCTTCTAAATCCAAGAGGGTACCTTGTAAACGAGCATCCTCCACCATGTCAAGGAGGTAAATCATCGGTGGTGCGACATCAAGCACCTTGTCTTCACAGACCCTGAAAGCCATATCCACCCCTTTCTTGGGGGACCATCCCTTGTTGGTCATGAACTTCACAAAATCCTCATCTACCACCGGGGTGAGAAGTTTTGCCCGCGGTGGTAGGGCGAGGACATTCCGCCCTCATATTTACCCTGGTCTCTTTATCCATGGGGAGCCGCATGTGGGCATCCACCCACATCTCCACATGAGGCATCGGGGACCATGCCGTGGAGCGTGGGTGTAAGACCCCTGCCGGGTGAGAACATCGGGCGGCCCTGAGGATCACACACAACCTCCTTGGCAGACGGTAAAGGCGGTGGTGGCCTTTCCTCCTCGGCCAACAGGCCAACATCATGCGGAGCGTATAATTCAATAGCTCCATCCTCCCCATGCTCGGGTTCCTCACTCTCCGAGTCAGTGTTTTTGGGGAGTCGGCCAGACCCGTAGGTAAAGGCCTATCTTTTGAGACCGCAACTAGTGCCCCGCGGTCAGGGGCTCTCTTGTGTGAGGGCACCTCGCCATCATCAGAAAGCAGATTTTCGGGGATGCCTGCCCCTCTTGGAGGACTATCAATGTGCCTAGTCTTAGCACGTTTCTTAAGGCTAGCTTGTTCAGAGCCAGAGGGTACCTCAGGACCTTTTGGGGGTGGAGTAGGATCTACACTGGGAGCGGGGGGGGGGGGGGGCTGAGGTAATAGAAGCAACTGCTTCATCCATGGTCCTTCGGAAGGATTGAGAGAGTGTGGAGACAGCTGAGGATAGTGAGCGTGTGATGGATGCCTGCAGGGCCGTTTCCATGGCGGCAAAGCGTGCTGCCGATTTTTTTTGGTCGCTTTTTAGGAGGTGGGGGAGAGGCAAAAGCGTCATAACTCCGATTGCCGGGAGCTGCCCGCGGAGTCTGATTCCCCTGCATGGGGAGATCAATCACCCCCAGGTTTGTTAAGAAGCGCCATGGGTCCGGTCACCGATATCCGTCTCTGTTAAGGGAACAGGGAGTTGTGAGTGCACACGGGGATACACGCGGTCAGGTGGTGTCCCCAAAATGGCCACCGGGATCTCGTGCGCATCTCCGGCGGTCACGAATGCTCCCAAGTGTGAGAACGGGGAAATAGAGGTGCGGGTGCACTAATCAGCGGGTAACAGGTAACCCGGGAAGCCAAGTGCTTGAAGCATATACAAACTGACGGAACAAACACACAGCGTTATCGCTGGAGTTTTCCCGCCGGGCGGGCGCTGACCCCCGCGGTTATAGCCGGGGTAAGTCAGCACCTGTCACAATGAATCGAAAAAATCATAAGTAAATCAATATATATCTGAAAAGGAAAATATCACACAAAAAAACGAGAGAAAATTATAGAATTTAGCTAAGTATGACGATAAGTTAGAATTTTAATAATAAGACTCTGAGGCGAGTATTGCTTCTCTTTCTTGCTTTATTAAACATAGCAGCAAGTGGCAACTAGCAAGAACTTGGAAATATGAAGCATTTATATTGAAATAAAAGAGAAAACACGTAATAACAGGTATAAATGGTATCTTCCGACACCCCTTCACTCTTTGGATCGGTCCTCCTTCCTGTCAGAGCCCATCAAACCCGGTGAACATCCCTCCTACTTCCTCTTTCTTTGCTGTATGAGGTGATCAGTGTAGGCGTGTAGGGAACCCAAAGGGCAATCCACCGGATACCAGGAAATCCTTTGAGGCTGAGAAAGAAGACGTGAGAGTGGAAGATATTGGATCCGCAGACCCAGTAATACAATAAACCACAACAGCGGTGGGAGTGGTGGGCAATACTCGCCTCAGAGTCTTATTATTAAAATTCTAACTTATCGTCATACTTAGCTAAATTCTATAATTTTAATACATCGACTCTGAGGCTCCTATTGCTTGTTCAAAGCTAACCCACAACTGCGGATGACCAATGAACAACAGGCTTAAAATAAAAGGATCGGAAGGTGGACTCCCTGGACCAGTCAGCTGATCGTAATAGGTCCTCCAACCGACAACCTGCCGACACCGCGGAAGACGCCACCGCACTGCGATTCGAATGAGCGCCAAACATAGAAGTATCAACACCTGTTAAATCCAAAAGCCAGCGTAGTCGTACCCACCGGGGCGAAAGGAGATTTAAAGGAAATGAATAGAGGAGAAACCCCTGGACCCCGGAGCGAAGCTGTACGGGACTCGTATCCCTGGAGACACAAGACCGGGCATAAAGCCGGACGTAAAGGGAAAGCCGGATAAAACGCAGACGAAATGGCCGTCTTAGTACGGCGGGAGATGTCAGAGTACCCCCTCAGGTACGAAGGAACGCGCATTGAAATCCAACGCCCTGACATCAGCCACCCGTTTGCAAGATATCAAGCATAAAAGGGCTAACAATTTAGCAGAAAGCTGACGCAAGGTCAGAACCTGGTTAGAGGGCCATTGCTCTATAAAGTTCAATAACAGGGTCACATCCCAAGTTGTCGTATACCGCAGCAACGGGGGACGGTCAGCCCTGATACCCTTATTAAGTAGACGACAGACCAACGGGTGTTTGCCCAAAGGTGTCCCATGAAAACCCACGTGATAGGCTGAGAGAGCAGATCTATAAACATTAAGCGTGCGATAAGCTTTACCCTGATCAAAAATTTCCGTAAGGAAGTCCAATACGAAGCTCAAAGGGGCCTGGAAGGGATCCTGATCCCTTGACAGACACCAATGATGCCAGGTGAGCCAAGCTGATTTATAACAGGATCTAGTACCTGGGGCCCATGCATGGCGCAGGAGCGCCGTAGTCCGTTCCGAAATCTCTCTGGCTCCCCCGGGCGTCCCGATACCAGCGAGGCCAACAGACTGTGGCCTGTGGATAGTAGCGGGTGAGGGTGCCCGGATGAGTCCACCGGGAGAGACGGGAGATAACGTGGAATATCCACTAGGAGTTCCAACAGAATCGGGAACCAATGCTGGTTCTGCCAGAACGGGGTGATCAAAACCACTTGGACCTGCTGGGTCCTGACCTGTCGCAGCGTGCGAGCGATCAACTGAAATGGCGGGAAGGCGTACTGGCGAGCCCCGGACCAATCCTGCAGGAAAGCGTCCGTTGCCTCGGCCAGTGGGTCTGGCCGCCAACTGTAGAAGAGCGGGAAATGGGCGTTGAGACGGCAGGCAAACAAGTCCGCGCGAAACGGCCCCCAGAGGGCCGCCACGCCGGAAAACACTGACAAACTCAGCCGCCAATCCCCGGAGTCTTCTGTGTGTCTCGAGTTCCAATCTGCGAATTGATTCGAGATTCCCGGAATAAACTGCGCCTGGACTACGATCCCTGTCTGAAAACGCCATTCCCAAAGGCGGGAAGCCATTGTTGTCAGAAGTAGGGAGCGAGGACCGCCCAGCGAGTTGATGTATCGTACCGCCGGGAAGTTGTCCATCCGGAGGAGGACTGAGCGATGTGTGTGATCTTTGAGAAAACTCTGGAGTGCAAAAAGTCCTGCCAAGAGTTCCAAGCCGTTCATGTGTAGGTGACGTTCTTGAATGGACCAGCGCCCTCCTGTGGAGGAACCTTCGCAATATGCACCCCAACCTGACCCACAAGCGTCGGAGTCGATAGTAATCGTCGGGGGCGATACCAGGATAGGCCTGCCGTTGCAGGAGTGGAGGTGGTTGGTCCACCATTCCAGATCTAGTCTGACCTCTCCCGAGAGACAGATCCGAGCAGTGTAGGGGAGACCCTTCCTGAGAAAAAGGGCCTTCAGGCGTTGGAGGGCCCGATAGTGTAGGGGGGCTGGTGTCACCGCCAGCCTTGTCGCTGCCAAAAGGCCAATCACGCGAGCCAGATCCCTTAATGATGGAGCCTGGGCCCCCAGAAGGGATCGGACTTCGCGTAAAATCGATCGACATTTGGGCAGGGGAACGCTGAGAGACATGAGGGTACTGTCCACTCTGAATCCCAGAAATTCCAGGGTTTGAGATGGAGAAAGAATTGATTTTCTCCTGGTTCACAAGGAATCCTAGAGACTGAAAGAGGTCGACCGTCCATTGTACCTGGAGACGTAGCAGACTCTCCGATGAGGCCATTAGCAATACATCGTCCAGGTATATAATGAGGCGGACATCTTTGGTGCGTAGCCAGGCTACGACCGGTTTCAGTACCTTGGTAAAGCACCAAGGGGCGAAAGGCAGGCAGCGAAATCTCCAGAGGTCTGGACCCCAGCGGAACTGGAGGAAATCCCGCGATTCCCTGGCAATCGGGATGGTCAAATATGCGTCTTTGAGATCCACCTTTGCCAACCAATCGTGGGGTCTCAAGAGGTCCTTGAGCATGTGCATGCCCTCCATCTGGAAGTGTCGGTAGACCACCGTCCCATTCAACTCTCTGAGGTTGATGACTGGACGGACGCCTCCGTCCTTCTTGGGAACCAAGAACAAGTTGCTCAGAAAACCTGAGGTCCCCTGTGGAACCCGTTCTATGGCTCTTTTTTGGTACAGTTCCGAAATCTCCCGCTCCACTAACGTCCCTCCCTTCCCCGAAAAGGGTAGAGGGTGAGGCAACGTCATCTGGAGCGGGGGAGAAGAGAACTCCAGAACAAACCCTTGTACAGTATTGAGGACCCAAGGGTCCGATGTAATGCGACACCATGCGGTGTGAAAAAACTTTAAACGACCCCCCACCTTGGTTGTAGATGGGTGTATGAGGTGTGGAATTACCTGCGTGTCTGAAGGACGAGGAAGAATGGCCTCCTCTGGCACCCCGGAATCCTCTGCCACGCCACGGCCGTGAACGGGTAGGGAAGAACGGGGAAGGTGCAGGAGCAGCGGTCGTGGAGGGGTTGCCTCCCGTGGGACCAGAAAAAATGGGTTTTGCACGGCCGGTAGCTCGGCCCCGATATCCACCGGCCCGTGGAAAAACCCCAGAAAACACCTTCTTTAGGGAGTTGGACACACGGTCCATCGTATTGAATGCCCCAGAATATTCGTTCATGTCTTTCAAGAAACTTTTGCCGAATAATGCTCCATTAGCCGTAGCACCTAATTCATGGTCGGCTATACCAGCCAACTGGCGATCCATTTTAAGGAGTATGCATTTACGCCTTTCGGAGGCAAGAGCCGTATTAGCATTACCCAAGAAACTGAGTGACCTCTGTACCCAATTGGTGACTTGAACAGGGTCCATGAGGTCACCAGATAATTTGGCCTGCTCCGCTGTATCCAGCAATTTAACCAAAGGACCCATGGTGTCCAGCAATTTATCCTGGCACACCCTGAATGCGTGGTCTATGCCTTTGTTGGGAACCCATCCCTTAGGAGTGACGAAGTCCACAAAGGCTTTATCCACGTCAGGGGTCAGACAAGTCTTCCCGCTCGTGGTGGGACGAGGGGATTCCGCCTTCATGCGGTTCCGAGTAGCCTTACCAGGCTTTGCGTGCCTGTGCGTCCACCCATTGTTCCACATGGGGCAGTGGGGACCATTCGGCGGACCGTGGATGGGAAAGGTCCTCCGGACAAAAAAGTGGGTTACCCAATGGGTCATAAATAATGCCCGGTCGGGCTTTTGAATCCACTTCCACTGTGGTCTCGGTAAAATCCTCATCCGAGGCATACACATCTAAAGCATCGCTATTAGTATCTGCGTCCGAATCCAGGTTAGTGTCCTGAAGCGGAGCAGGGACCACAGCGGTGTCAGGGTTGGAAACCGAAATAATTTTAGCCTTTTTGGTGTGCGTTGACACCGTTTGTGCAGAAGCCCGTTTACGGGTTGCAGGGGATGGGTGCACGTGTCCCGGCATTTTTGCGGGGATGCCAACCCCTCCAGTCGAGTGTCGTGCCTGTTTCACTGACTGACTCCCCGTGGTGGTGGCCAGGGGGGTCTCGGAGGGCCTCACCGCGGTGAGTATATCGCCCGTATCAGTAGTCGCCAGTGGCGGTGTATAATCATTGTGGCGATTCTCAGCCATCATCTCTTTAAGGGAGCGGGTGAAATCCGCTGACAAGACAGACACAGCTTTAAATACTGCAGAATCAATAGATGCCTGCATATATGGGTCAAGGGTAGCAGGTTGGGAAGGAGCCATCTGTGCCTGGATCAGAACGGGAGCATTAGGGTTATGTTGCTGCTCACCCGGACTGTCCTCCGAAGAATGCTCAGAGTCCTCCGCTGGGGAGGCTGGGCGCTGCGGGGTTTTGCCTCGTGGCATGGCGCTGGTAAGATGAGCTCCGGCGCTGGGGAAATCCCCTGTGTGCAGA
This sequence comes from Leptobrachium leishanense, assembly GCA_009667805.1. Lineage (NCBI taxonomy): Eukaryota > Metazoa > Chordata > Amphibia > Anura > Megophryidae > Leptobrachium > Leptobrachium leishanense. Next base: position 47,780,665 of record CM019067.1, on the reverse strand, counting down.
CTTAGCAGAGGCCCCGCCCACCCGATCAGCGAGCGCGTGCAGCGTCTCGTGAATCCAGGCAGAGGGGAGGACGCTGCGGTCAGAAAATCACTTGATGAAAAATGAAAGTAAAAACGAACACGGACCCGCGGTTAAAGCCGGGTGCCCGCGAAATAAATAATATATAGATGAATATAGCCCCAATATAGATATATATAATGACTATGGGGAAAATATGCAGAGAAAAGTTCTATAGTACTTATCTAGTCGCCGAGCAGCATAGAAAGAGGAAGTAGGAGGGATGTTCACCGGGTTTGATGGGCTCTGACAGGAAGGAGGACCGATCCAAAGAGTGAAGGGGTGTCGGAAGATACCATTTATACCTGTTATTACGTGTTTTCTCTTTTATTTCAATATAAATGCTTCATATTTCCAAGTTCTTGCTAGTTGCCACTTGCTGCTATGTTTAATAAAGCAAGAAAGAGAAGCAATAGGAGCCTCAGAGTCGATGTATTAAAATTATACTTATCTTGTCCTGAACAGGAGCAGTAAAGAAAGAGGGCGTTACTGCTCCAGCTCAGACTGTGTATAGACTAGGGGGCTGGGCTTACCAAGAGGAGGGTTACCCCACGTTGGGGGTTTGACATGTTTTTTCTGGTTCTTGTTATCACTCTTTACTGCTATAGGAGTAATAAAGAGATTGCAAATATGAAGCCTTCGAGGCCTGCCTTAAAATTAACTGGATTGAAAGCACAAGTGAATTTTGAGCAACTTATGTGGCATTCATATTTGTGGATCACTTAAACAAATGTTCTTCATTAAAAGCACATTCAGTGATGCACATGACTTACAAATCCAGTCTTAAAAAACAGCATGTAAAACTTGTGCTCCTTATATGTCTGGGCAGGTACTTCAAAGATGACACGCATTTTGGATTTTTGAAAGTTCTCTTTTGTTTGCACACATATCATAATATGGTTCTCACAAAAAATGCTTTTTGACTTTCACGAGCTCCTGTACTACAAATGTTGTTTTTGTCTTAGGCCTCAGTGCAGTTTTATGGGGATGGTGATTTCCCATGACATGTTGTTGGGTCGCTGGCGTTTGTCTCTCGAACTGTTTGGCAGAGTCTTCATGGAAGACGTTGGCGCGGAACCTGGATCGGTGAGATTTTAACATTCTACATCCTAATGTTTTTTTTTTTGTTGTTGTGGTGCTGTACTTAGACTTTTTTTTTTTTTTTTTCCTGAACAGATTTTAACTGAATTGGGTGGCTTTGAAGTGAAAGAATCTAAATTCCGCCGAGAGATGGAGAAGCTTAGAAATCAACAGTCGAGAGACCTTACATTGGAGGTTTGTGTGCCTGCTGTCGTAATGATCACAGTGCATTTCTTAAAAAACATATCCCTTTTACGATGAAGTATATAATGTACAGTTAGCATGGGATTTCTTGCCTTAGGAGATACTTATTACATTTTAAATGGGAAGCATGTGGTATGCGAACTTAAAAAAAAAAAAAAAATACACACCTTTTACTAAATTAGGTCTGAATTGGGAGGTCGTTCGTGATAGATATTTTATAAAAAAAAAGCTATATTGGTTATTTTCTGTTATGTGAAATGTTTGTAGAATTGTCATAGTAGTTTGACTACAGCTCCGAAATATTTCTCCTCTGTAAACATAACACCCTCCCTATCCACATATTTTTCCAGGTTGATAGAGACAGAGACCTTCTTATCCAACAGACAATGAGGCAGCTAAACAATCATTTTGGGCGTAGATGTGCCACAACACCAATGGCGGTACACAGGGTTAAGGTCACCTTTAAAGATGAGCCAGGGGAAGGCAGTGGAGTAGCTCGAAGCTTTTACACTGCAATTGCACAAGCGTTTTTATCAAATGAGAAGCTGCCAAGCCTCGACTGCATCCAGAATGCCAGCAAAGGCACACATACAAGTAAGGAAAGCGCCTGCATAAGGCCGGTTGCACACGAGTGTTCTCTGCTGTGCACAGTACGTGCGTTATGACGCACTATATGACGTCTGTTCTAGCATATAATGTCGTGGATAAAGAACACTTGTAGTACGCGCGCAATGCATCACGCACGCTGAAGACATCTGCCATGGAAACACCAACGCGAAAGCGCTAGGATTGACGCCATATAGACTACGTTGGCCATGTGCTGGAGGCGTACCGAAAATTTTGTTTCTTCCAGGTTGTCAAACCTAACTGGTCGTCTGGCGTCTACCAATCTCTTCCGTCATAAAGTCCGTCCTTTTTAACGCATGTACTGTGCGCAACAGAGTACGCTCGTGTGCACCCGGCTTTTAAAATGTTTGTCACAATGAATTCTTGATCCAGGGCAGAGCTTCATCAAAGACCTACTAATGGAAATGCAGATAGAGGTTCACATGTGTGAACTTAGGCCAGACTAATGTTTAAAGTATCTTCTATTTATTACTGTCAATTTTATAGCTATATTCTGCCTGATTTACTTAATTTCTCATAGTTTTACAAACTAACCATTTAATGGTTTACCTATCCTTACAAAGCAAAAAGTTATAATTCTGCAGGAAACCTTTCATTTCATCTGTATACAGATTGTTGCGTTCGGAATGTTGTATATCCGTGTCTAAACATTGAATGCATTACATTCCACACCACAAATGTTTCGTACAAGGCAAACTGCCTCTGTGTGCTGCTGTTAATCCTGTTTTTCTATACTCCAAGGTTTAATGCAGCGGCTAAGGAATCGAGGAGAGCGGGATCGAGAAAGGGAACGAGACATGCGCAGAAGTAGTGGTTTGCGAGCAGGTTCTCGTCGTGATAGAGACAGGTTTGTTTCCTGAGGACAACGCGCCTTGTGTTCTGGTTTTTTTGTTCATCTAGCTGGTGTTCAAATTCTAACATTGCAAATATATTCTTCTTTTGTAGGGACTTTAGAAGACAGCTCTCTATTGACACACGTCCTTTCCGGCCCTCTTCTGAAGGGAATCCCAGTGATGATCCAGACCCTTTGCCAGCACATCGACAGGCTCTGGGTGAGCGACTGTATCCTCGTGTTCAAGCTATGCAGCCGGTATGATTCACTCATCTATTTTATTGTTTCACCACGGTCTATTATGTCCAATACTGCCATAGTTTCTAGAACAAATTGCTATGTTTTTGAGTTTTCTTTTTTAAATTTCAGGCATTTGCTAGTAAAATAACCGGTATGCTGCTGGAGTTGTCACCTGCACAACTACTTTTGCTACTTGCCAGTGAAGACTCTCTGCGAGCCAGGGTTGATGAGGCAATGGAACTTATTATTGCACATGGAAGGTAAAGCAAGGGACATTAGCAAGTTTGGTTGGGGTGGAGAGGGAATCGCTGAGCTTGCCGGATTCAATTTTGGAGCAAAACACTAAAATAACGCACTCTATTTTCACAGGGAAAATGGAGCAGATAGTATTCTGGATTTGGGTTTATTAGATTCATCGGATAAGGTTCAGGTAAGTAATACATGCTTACAGCTCTTGATGGGCTTTTGTTTCTCTTGTTTAACCCCTTCACTGCTGACGACGTGTGGGACACGTCCTCAGTTACTCCCGCTGTATGCTGAGGACGTGTCCCACATATCATCAGCTTTGCGGGACCCCCGGCGAAGATACTCACCTCTCTGTCCGGGGTCCTGCGGCGGTCTGACTTCAGCGTCCCCAGACGCTGAAGTTAAGACCACCCGACGTCAATGACCTCATTTCCCGACGACCCCACCCCCCAGCAATGCCGGAGATCGCCTGGAAGGGAGGGGGGGATCCGTTCGGATCCCTCTCCCTCCTGATCGGGAGGTCCCACAAAGAAAAGCCAGGCACCGCTTAAAAGGGGAGAGTCCCCCCTTTTAAGTGGTGCCTGGCTTTAACTCCTTTAGATGCCGAAGTGCGGCCTAGCTCCGGTGGGGGCCTCCATCTTGGATGGCGGCTCCACCCCCGGGTCCCCCCTCGCTGCCTGATGTCCTCACGCATAGCGTGATGATGTCAGATAGCCGGGGATTTCCCAAGGAAATCCCCTGGAGATAGGGGGTTCCTTTGAACCCCGATATCTCCAGAACCGTGGCAGCTAGGGGTTCATGGAGGGTGTCATTCGAAAGGCCTGAGCCTTTCGAATGAAACCCAACATGACCAGGTATAAAGTAAAAAAAAAAAAAAAATTTTTAATGCAGCAATATTGTTCACATTTCAATTATAATGTGAACAATGATGCTGCCCTAAAGATTTTTTTCTATGGGGTGCGTTTGCTAAAAATCACGTAATCTCCCCCCCCCCCCCCAAAAATGTAACTAGTCCCAATTTCTAATTTTTGTACAAGCGCACCCCATAGAAAATATAACCGCAAATGTTCATGTGATAAAAGGTGAAAAAAAAACACTTTACACGCTGCAGATGGTTAAAAATTAAATTGTTATAATATACAGGCAGGACTGATGTATACATATATGATATATTATGAATCTGCTGAGTCTGCCGGAAAGAACGATCTATAATATGTCTGGGTCGTATAATAAAATGTGGCTTCAAATCGCGTTTAAACATGATGAGCGAAAGCGGTAAAAATGAGCTCAGCACACAGCGGTGAAAGGGTTAACGGTATTTTTTTTTTTTTTAATTCTTACAGCAGTCTGGAGTTTTATTAAAACATCATCTGATATTTAAGTTTATGTAAAATTAAAGGGGCATTCTGCTATATGGCAGAGTTTGCAGCTTTGCAAATACTGCTGAAAATGGCTAGTATTGCAGTGCTGACAGATGTCAGCTTGTCTCAAAACTAAAATCCAAATGGCATCAGAAGCTTCATTGAAGAGCATCCCGATTGGATTTTAGTCTGGAGAAATCCTGGCATTTGTCAGCACTGCAGTACTGTTTGTTTTATTTATTTTTTCTGGCCTATGCAACGCTGGTGCTTAGTAGATAACCCGTTGTAAAGAGGTAATCACTTTTTAAACTTTTGTAATAATGGTGTCTCTTTGCTTTGTGTGCTCTAATCCATCCCAACGTCTTTCATATCTGCATATGAAGGACGTGATCTGATGATTCCTTTTCAGTGTTTCCATACGGTTACGCAAAGGGAAAAAAAATGGAACTATTCTGTGACCGTCTCTTCAATATGCACTGGTTGTGCACATCGAGGTTTTATATTTTTCTTGCCATATTCCTCATTGTTAAATGACTTTACAGGAAAATCGAAAACGTCATGGCTCGAGCCGCAGTGTGGTTGATATGGAGCTGACGGATACGGATGACGGTGACGATAACGCTCCCCTGTTTTACCAGCCAGGCAAAAGAGGGTTTTACACTCCCAGGCCTGGGAAGAATACAGAGGCCCGTTTAAATTGTTTCCGAAATATTGGCAGGTATGTTTATCGTGGTAAGGGCTAACAATTTTGTCAAAGTTTGTAGTGTGTCATATTTTTAAAGGGATGACGTACAGGCTGCCCATGCAATCCTTCTATCCTTCTTTCTGATTTTTAGGATTCTTGGTTTGTGCCTGCTACAAAATGAGTTGTGTCCTATTACGCTAAGCAGACAAGTGATTAAAGTTCTTCTTGGACGAAAAGTAAGCTTATTTTTTTATTTTTGACAAATCACATTGGATTTCCATACAATTTTTTTTTCGGAATTGGCAACCTGAGTATTGGGTGGAATTTATTCTTTTAATACTCTCTAACGTACACTTTAAGACATTTAAATGTGTATTTCTTATATTTTGCCCCTTTCTGTTTGAAGGTGAACTGGCACGACTTTGCGTTTTTTGATCATGTGATGTACGAGAGTTTACGGCAACTTATACTCGCTTCCCAAAGTCCAGACGCGGATGCAGTTTTTGCATCAATGGATCTCGCGTTTGCAATCGACCTGTGTAAAGAAGAGAGTGGTGGACAGGTATGTCTATTCGATTATTCTGGGTTCTGAGAACACCTTTGAGGCAGAGGGGATTTAATGAGCGATTTACGAGGTGGTATCCAGGTACCGTCAGTGACCTAGAAAGCTGGCGCGTCACTTAAGTTAAATCTCAAGACCATCTAGAGAAGCTTGACTGCAGCTTCCGCAAACACCAGTGGCCTGCTATGCCCTCAAAGATCCTCCATTAATAACAGCGTACAGAACCAAGTAGACTGTCTAAATATTGGGAAGCACATTTCCTTTAAAATGTTTATCGCTATTATGTGCTCTAGCGTGTCAGCTAGGACTGCAGCTATTATTTTCATGATCTGTTCGTTGGCAGATGATTTTATTTCACTTTTGTGTGAATCATCGAATTACAAAATAATTTTTTTACTTGCATTTTTCTTGTGCAAATTGTGCAGTGTACATCAGCATAGTATATTATGCAAATTGCAGATCTTGTGTAACTTAGCTTCTGCACTGCACAAGCGCCTGGTCAGTGATATATTGATGCTGCCTGCACAGCTCTAGCCCAGGTCTGTTCTCCACAAACAAATGCTGCTACAATCGCTCAGGATGATGTCAGCATACAAAGCAGGGTGAGCGGGTGGGGGTCACTCCATGCAGCCTTACCAATTTAATACGTTAAAGTGGTCAAGGTACATAATGTCCTTCCTTAAAATAAGTTCATGACCAAATTGAGTGGGTGGAGGGAAGGAGTGTGTTTAGGCAGGTGACATGGAGTTGGGGGGAGGGGGGGACCAAACTTGAGAGAGGCAGGGAGTGTGGGATGGTGTCTCAGGACTCAAGCTCCAAGTAAGGATAAAACACAAACTCCTCCACCCAAACTGGTTTTGTTTGACCTAACCCTAGAACCAAATTATACAGGGTGAAGTAGCTGGCACATCTTCTCCAATCAGCTCAGACTTTGAGCGAATAACGTTTAATTGGCCTGTGTACAGCACATCCTGCATGGTCAATCGACCAAGTGATTAAATGATAATGAAAATGGTTGTCCACTATGATCATAGATAAGTTGTCGATGAATCGATTAGTTGTTAAAGCCCTAGTGTCAACTTCATGTGAGTTTTATTTGAAATCTACAGTCTGGGCTAGCAGCACTAACTTTTTGTTCCACAGTACTCTTGTAAAGCGGTATCACTGACCCCAAATTATTTTTTTTAATGTCCCCTCATGTAATTCCCAAATTTACTGACAGTCTTATTTTTCCTAGGTGGAACTTATTCCTAATGGTGTAAATATCCCCGTAACGCCTCAGAATGTGTACGAGTATGTGAGGAAGTACGCAGAACACAGAATGCTAGCTGTTGCAGAACAACCTCTTCATGTGAGTAATCTCCTCTGCAAATGTGCGAACACACTTCCCTACGTGGCATGTGCTTACACTCAACAAGTGTGTTTATGATCCATAGTTTAAAGCTGGATACTGCTATTAGAACTTATTGGCCAAACTCGAACCTATTCATTTCCTAAACTAATTTTTCCTTTTCCTTAAAGGCAATGAGAAAAGGTCTGCTAGATGTGCTGCCCAAGAATGCTCTGGAAGATTTAACTGCGGAAGATTTCCGACTATTGGTCAACGGATGTGGAGAAGTTAATGTCCAGATGCTAATCAGCTTCACATCCTTCAATGATGAATCCGGTATGAATGTGTGCTGTGGAGCACAGTGATTTATAGCCACACTTCTCATTTTGACACCTAAAACTACTGCTTTGGCGTTCTGTTGTGGTGGTTGCTTGGGATACCTTTTTTTTTTTTTTTTAAACTTTATTCATTTCTTTTTCTGTTTGTGTCCGCACAGGAGAGAATGCAGAGAAACTCTTGCAGTTCAAGCGTTGGTTCTGGTCAATAGTAGAAAAGATGAGCATGACCGAGCGACAAGATTTGGTAAGTAACCATAAACATGTCTGAATTGCACAAGTCTTTCACTCTCAAATATTGCTCTTGGGGAAGGATCAGAGTGACAGATTTGTAACTAAAACCAGAATGAAATGGAAACAGAACTAGCAACCAATAAGGCAATTTGCCTAAAACCTGTTCCTAGAAAAACAAAGTGTAGATAAATATAAAGCTGCAAGGTGGATCACATGTGAATCTTGGCTTTTACAATCTATAGATTCCTGTTTATTGTTTTAAGGATGCTTGGAAATGAACTGAAGTGAGATGGGAAGCCTCTGGGGGAAAAAAGCCCCTTATCAGGGCAATACCTCTTCCATTGACATGCCAGAGGAGTAAACAAGTGAGAGACCTGTGATTTAAGGTTTAGGTGCCTTTTTAAACATGCCTATTCTAGGACACGCCTCGCAATGCAATCACTTACTACATAACCACCAGCCAGACTATCAAAACAGATTAGATTGAAAGCTTGGCATACGATTCAGAAGATGCAGGTAGAGTTTGTTTTCTGATCAAATTCCGGTAGAGGTGATCTCTCTGTACACTTTCGTTCCACCAGGATGGGCAAAATCTGAAAGCCATAGTGTGCCCGAGCTGCCTACATCCCCAGAATCCTATTCTTGCCTAAACTATTTAACTGATCTTTTCTTACAGCTGATGCTGATTTGCCTAGCAGCTTTGTATTTCTCTGCACTACTTGTCCCTTTTTGTGTCTTTGTTTTTTTTTTTTTTAAATAGCTGGGCCACCCTTTTTCAGAGCTATTGCTTTATCAGTTGAACCTGCTTGTTCTCATTTCATTCTGTTTTTGAGTAAATGTGTCTAAAAATTGTTCACTCAAAGGAGCCACTTGGATCATCTGTGATCTATTCTCGGATGAGGGTAACCCCCCCCCCCCCCCAGGAAGCTGCTACTTACGTGAACCGTTACTAGATTAATTGTGCTTTACAAACAAAACCACGGTCTAAAACACGTTTTTTTTCTTTGAAATAATCGCTTGTGAAAAGGAAAAATTTAATTTGTTTGGTCTTCCAACCCCCAACCCCAAGGCAACATTTACTAAAGGGTTTTTCTTTACTTCTGTTTTTTAAAAGTTTACAGAGATGGAGGCAATGTTTAGATAAGGCTGCAGGAGCAATTGTTCTTCAGGCTACCTGAGAGCTGGCAGCTGCATGAGAGAAAGAGGAGCTTGATAGACTTCTAATCTACCCCCTGGTGATGTCATCTGAATACATCCCACACAATACAAATATTTCAGACCGTGATTAACCCACAGACTCTGACCATTGACACACAGTTTGGAGCAAAGTGATGGAAAAATATGGAGGGGGGGGGGGGTTAGAACACAAAATGAATGCACCCAGTGACACATAGAGTGAAATATTTTCTTACCTAAACAAACCTACAAGAGAAACCTAAACAATGAGGACATTTAATTTTTTGGTGGTAGTGTCCCTTTAATATTGACATCTTTCCACTTAACGCAATTAACCAAAACACCTCCCTGTACGATTATTTCTTCTCTCGATGAAACCTCTCAGGTTTTTACATTTAGCATCAATGATGCAGCAATATGTTAAGTTGAATAATTGTAACCTGGTTTGTAAATTCTAGCAACTTGATTTTTAGTCTCATGGGTTAAAAAAAGGTACTCAAACGGCTCTTAATGTGTTCTCCTGTCTGCTTGCCTCCCTAGGTTTACTTTTGGACTTCAAGCCCATCCTTGCCAGCAAGTGAGGAGGGATTTCAACCTATGCCATCAATCACTATCCGGCCTCCTGATGATCAACACCTTCCCACTGCAAACACTTGCATCTCCCGTCTATACGTCCCTCTGTACTCCTCCAAACAGATCCTGAAGCAGAAATTGTTACTTGCTATCAAGACCAAGAACTTTGGTTTCGTGTAAAAAGTGCGCTGCGTGTAATATTCCTAGCAATTTTTCTAGAATTTTTTTTTTTTCCTTTTCTCCCAATTTGTCTATAAAAGTTTATTAAACTCTATACAGACACAACCCCTGGCGGTACGTAAAGGACTGTTTTAGTCAACGTCGCAAGAGCTTCTAGCACCAGAGGGTTAATAGACATTCCTGTGCTAAACATTGCATACTAGTAACCCATGGTAAATGAATAATCTTGGCACGTTTTTGGCTACGAACGGTTTCGACTAGATGCCTTCAATTAGGTTCTCTCTGGGATTGACAGACAGCAGGATATTCTAAAATACACTGTGATAAAATAGTTTTTATTTGGTGGGACAAAGTCGACATGTTTGAAAATTCACTGCTGCCTTTTGTGGGAAGTGCTTAATCGCAGGTTCTTATAGTGAGGGAGTAAGGAATTTCAAAATGAAGAGAAAAAAGTGCTTACTGTCCCTTTTTTTTCTTTTCCCCAGTTTTATTTGTGGAAAGGGCTTAGCATTTTTCTTTCTTCCCCACTCATGCTATTTAATTCTCGTTTGGCTACAGTGTGTATATGATGTATAATAAACTTGTAAAATTGATATTCTAAAGAAATATTGATTATGTGTCACTGATCTGTTTTCAAGTGTCTCATTGCAAAAATCTTCCCTGCTCGCTGTACTAGAACATGGGGGGAAATTAAAAATGTGGGACATGCATTCCAAAGTTTATGTACAGTATAACTTTGCGTTTTTTAAATGCATTTAAAATTCTTTTTCCTTTTGACATTTTTAACATTGAGCACTTTGAGTAATTACAACATAAAGCAGTTCTGTTTTTACTTAAATTGGATGGTTTTAGTAAAAAACAAACTAAAAAATGTGTTTGGAGTTATTTAATGTCCTGTTAGAGAATTTGTATGTAGATTTTTACTTTGTTCCTTATCCCCCCCCCTCCATTATCTGACTCCAATAGCCTTGCAGGCAGCCCCCCCCCCCCCCAATATCATAAGTTGTGGCCATCTTTTATTTTGTTGACCTCACAGTGCCAGTGTTGGATTCATCTTTCCTCGTTCGGTTTTGTCTTCTTGATCTGAAAGTCTGCCCTAGCACGACCGGGGTCAGCATCTTTACTCCTCCCAGGTATTTTGGACCTTCATCTCACTTTAGTCTCCTCTGCTTGTTAGGCTGGTAAAGCCTTATGAGAAATTAAGTTTCAAAACCTGAGGAGCGAAGGTTGCAATTTACTGTTTAGGGCCATAAGCTCCTCACATTCTGGTCTTTAACAGTGTAGCAGCTATAGTTGTAGGGAAATGCTGCACTTGGTACCCAGATCACACACTTCCTTTATAACGCCAAGTAACATAACTGCTGTGTCCATTGTGGAGTCTCACAGGACATATGTATATCTTGGAAAATGTTGATCTCACTGATGAAATAAATGCAATATGGCATCAACAGCTCCTCACGTTGACTTTAAAGGGCAGCTCTCCTCTCTCCAAACATGAGTGGTAATTGTAGTGATTCACAAAAAAAATCTCTGGAGGCTATTCACTAATTACTGTTGTTGAAACTTCGATAAACTTGGCAACCCATACAGGGATGTTCAAATGACACAAAGCTTATTGTTGCAATAACTGTAAAAACTGTATTTTGCTACCACGATGTTTTGATTTCAGTTCCCTGTTGAATGGAAAGGTCAAGTTGTGTGAACCATAACGAGGCTTTTTTTTTTTGTGCTTCTAATGTACACATTGCATTTTCTAGTAGGTTTGGGTATCCTTACGGTTGCCATGTTCGTCATATCGCATGATGATCTGTTTATGCATTACCCTTTCGATAACCCCTTTTCAAGTATTTAAACCTCTTTAAGGTTAAGGCTGGGGTCAGACCAGCGCACTTTTAACGTGCGTTCTGGCGCACATAATTACGGCTGCACTAGCAGCAGATGACGGGCAATGACGGCCAATATACGATGTACGGCCGCACAAAAGTCCGGCCGTGCAACGCAAGTGGAATTTGAACGCATTTTTCTGAGAACGCTGAACCGCTAGTACTGACGTACAGAGTGCGCAGCTGCGGCGTGTTTGCGTGATTAGGAGATGTCAGACGCTGCTAATGTCCAGCCTACATAACGTCCAGACGCAAAAAGAGTTTTATTGACGATCCGTACAAAATCACGCCTGAAATTGTGCGTCGTCTGACTGTTTTTGCGCATTCCGTGAAAACATACGTCAATGCGTTCGGACGCACTTTTTCACGTTCGTGGGAAAAATTGCTTTCGTCTGACCCTAGCCTTAGTGTATCCTTTCTGCACCCTTTTAGGACAAATGACTTACCTTTTATGCTCAGGACACTTGCAAATATCTGTACCTGAAAGTAAAGACTACACTGTGCCCAAATGCTCTGCTGGTTGAGCCAACCATGTGGTCCGTTTGACTAATCCAACAAATGTGTACTCCCAGGAGAGGGAATTTTTTTTTTTTTTGAATAAGCAATACGTATCCTCAGACTTCTACAACGGCCTCCTCCTTAGGCACGCTGTTTCACTGGTCCGTTTGATTGGCTGTCACATTGACCATGTGGTATTGTGACACAAGGTGTTTTTGCCCACTAGATGAGCATTCCTTGACATGAAATAGGTGGAACTAAAACTCTCTTAATCATCGCAATTTTGTTTGAGATTGATTTGAGATAGATATCTAACAAATTTGAATGGCAGCGTTAGCCAATGGTGGCAGTGATTGCAGCACAGTCTAGCTAGCCTGCTTCGCCCCACACCAATAATGTTGAAGGGGGTAACAGGTTTAGGGGTTGGTGGGAGAATTGACCACTTTACCAGTACACAAGCAGGGAGAGGTGTGGAGGGCATTTTTAGGAGCACATGGGTGGGTTTAGGGGTGCAACTGTAAGGGTACACAGACAAGTGTAATGACTAGATTTGTCAAAAGCTCTTGGTTGCAGGTACTGAGGTAGAAGCAGTTTTATGGGGAAAGGATAGGGTTGAGGGGCAGGGACAACATTTAAGATTGTAAGCACTGGACTGGATTAAGAACAGGTGGAAAAAGGGATATGTTTGAGTGCAGGGACAGAATTGGGTAGAGGAAATGACCAGTTACAGCAACAGATGAGCATGAACCTGTGGGTTTTGCCAGTTAAGGCTAGGGTCAGACAGAAGCATTTTTCCCCGCGAATGTGAAAAAGTGCGTCCGAACGCATTGACGTATTTTTTTCACGGAATGCGCAAAAACTGTCAGATGACGCGCATTTTCGGGCGTGATTTTGTACGGATCGTCAATACTCTTTTTGCGTCTGGACGTTATGTAGGCTGGACATTAGCAGAGTCTGACATCTCCTAATCACGCAAACACGCCGCTATGCCGCAGCTGCGCACTCAATACGTCAGTACTAGCGGTTCAGCATTCTCATAAAAAATGCGTTCAAATTCCACTTGCGTTGCACGGCTGGACTTTTGTGCGGCCGTACATCGTATATTGGCCGTCATTGCCCGTCATCTGCTGCTAGTGCGGCCGTAATTATGTGCGCCAGAACGCACGTTAAAAGTGCGCTGGTCTGACCCCAGCCTAAAACAGTAGGTGGAATTATTGATGGTGAATAAGTTTTTTGTTCCGATTAGTAACATATAATGCACAATTGAGCCTTATATAGTTTAGCAATGGAGTTGCCTGGATTTAGATTTGCATAAGGAGATTAGAATTTATATATTTCTACCTCATTAAAATGGCTACAGAAGCAAAGTTATTTATGCACCGCCAATAAAGCTTAACCTGCTAAATGCAGGAAATTCTGTTTAACGCAGGCTAATTTTTTTCATTTAGCCTGAGGAATGTTGTACTCCCTGTATTGTGTATGCTTAATGTTAATTTATACCCTGAGCAACCACTCCCACGATAAGAAAACCCTACATTTTACCTCTAAGGCTAGGGTCAGACTAACGCATTTTCGCGCTGTCCGTGAAAAAGTGCGTTCGAACGAATGGACGCATTTTTTCACGGAATACGCGATAGCGGTCATACGATGCGCATTTTCATTCGTGATTTTGTACGGTTATCAATATAACACTTTTTGCGTCTGGACGTGATGTTGGCCGGACATTCGCAGCGTCTGACGTCTCCTAATCACACACATGCCGCTAGCGGACACAGCGCACTCTGTACGTCAGTACTAGCGGTTTGACGTTCTCGAAAAAATGCGTTCGTTTGCCATTTGCTTTGCGCGGCTGCACATTTATGCGGCCGTTCTTCGTATGCTGCCCGGCATTGGACGTAATTTGCTGCTAGCACGGCCGTGATTTAGTGCGGCTAAACCCACGATAATACTGCGTTAGTCTGACCTTAGCCTAACTCATCTACAATGATACTTCTCAATTTAGATGACCGGTACGTTTAAATAAATTTAAGGCATTAGAAGACCCCTACAACATTACTTTTAACAAAGCATAAATATTAATCTAGATTTGGCATGAAAAATGTCCATAAAATGGGACCTCAGAGTAATCCTTCAGCTTGCAGAAAGTGGGGGAAACCTCTGGGGAACCCTAGCATGAAGTACTTCCCTTCCCTCTGAGCAATTATTTATATAGCGCCAACCGTTTCTACAGCGCTTTACAATAACAAAAGGGAATAAAATGCAGATAAATGGACATAGGATGAAAATGCTGTGTATAGGGCCCTGCTCAAAGGAGCTTACAGTCTAGAGGGATTGGGGTTGAGGAAAAACAGGAGTTTGGATGTCAGGATCGCTGTTGCCAGTGGTTTGGGAATAGTGGGGCAATGGAAGCGGCTTCAATCATGTGTGAGCAGGGGGCGGAGTACATTAGTGGTACGCTAATCTGAAGAAATGGGTTTTGAGGGATTTCTTGAAGATCGGAGGAGAGTTTAATGGGGGTGAGGTAAATTATTCCACAGGACCGGCGCTGCCCTTGGAATTGTTGGAGTGTGAGTGTAGACAGATGACAGGCGGAGGTCACCTGCCGTCCAGCGTTAATGATCTGTAAGAGGGGGTGTAAGAAATTGTGATGCTTTTTCACAACTATCAACCAGAAAGGCTGCTGGTAATTCGTATCGGTTCTGAAAAACAATATTGGTCTGTTCCTAATCATCTGTTCCTAGCATCCGCACCGCACTAAAAAAGCTGATATCTGTATATTGTTGTCCACAGCAGAAGAGTTGGAGATCCTACCTGCTACTGCACCAAATGCTAAAAATCCACTCCTCTGCAGAGCTTGTTGAGCAGCTGGAGGGATCTGCAATACCATACCTTCAAGTTTTGTCAATGTGAAGTATGCATAAAAAAGGGCTGTTCAGTTTAATTGGGGGATCAATTTGAAAGGCACACGGAGACAGACCTAAAACAATCAAAACAGATTAATATGGATATAACCTATTATAAGTACTAGGCAAATATCTCCTACCCACTCCCCCCCCCCCCCCGTGCAAGCCTCTCAACTCAGCGCTCTAGTCTGTGATGGCATTCCCTTAACTTTAATCTGTTTTACAGGGTATACAGTAAGAATAGCAACGGAAACTATAGGGGTCATTCAATAAGCAACGAACTTGCCACTGAATTTCACTGTACAGTGCAATTTCGTGGCAGTTCGTCTATTCACTAAACTGTCAATCTGGCAAGTTGACTCGAATACAGTGCAGATGGACGATCTTCGGCGCCAGCAAAGTTGTGAAGTTAATCTATTCTGAGAACGCCCAACTGCATCGAAGGGTCAGTGAAATGCCCTGATTTTCGGTGGTGCAGTTCAATAGGCGAATCCCATAGGATTCAATGTAAAGTTTATTCTTTTCATTTTCAGCAAAGTCTTTTTATTTCATTTTTGAAACTTCATTCTTAGACTAAATTTTTGATACCCAATTTTTTTGAAAGGTTTTTTTTTCTTCTGTAACAGACCTTTTTATTATTTTTTTTTAAACTAATTTTTTTTATTTACACACATTTTTATTGGTTTAAACAGATTTTAGAGGACTGCAGCCGGATGCTGAGGTGAGAGGCTGCTGACAACCTGAGCTTTGACCTGATCTGGACTCTTTTGCAGATTTAAGGCACTAACAGGTCTTTTCAAAGAAAGGTGAAACGGTTGCTTGAGTTTGGAGCAGCTGCAGTGTGTGGCTATGGTCTCTGTGCTATATATCTGCTAGTCTATACATCTACACAGCCATATAACTGTCAACCTATAAATCCACAAAGCTTTATATCTGCTCAGTTATGTGTATATATATATATATATATATATAACTGCCCAGATATGATTGGATTTTGAAATA
The DNA here is from genome assembly GCA_009667805.1 of Leptobrachium leishanense. Taxonomy (NCBI): domain Eukaryota; kingdom Metazoa; phylum Chordata; class Amphibia; order Anura; family Megophryidae; genus Leptobrachium; species Leptobrachium leishanense. Next base: position 47,764,657 of record CM019067.1, on the reverse strand, counting down.
AAGATGAACCCAGGAAACCTTTAATGAAGACCAGTGAGGACCTGCTAATTTAATTGTGGATTATATTTATATATATCACCAACATCTACTATTTAAGGGAGGGGGTAATTTTATATTCATGTGTTCCTTTAATATGCAGTTTGGCTGTGACTTGATCCTAAGGCCGTCCATCCACTGGGTATGTATTTGTGCGATGGCGCAATCGTCCGATATCGGCTGAAGTCTTTCGAACGATCTTACAACATGCAGGTGAATCAGCCCTCTTCCACAGCATCCAACCACCGACGGATGATTTTTGCGACCACAACAAACTAGTGATCTTTCCAAATTTTTTTGATTCCCCAGACGATGCTGGTACAAGTTTACATGAAAAAGATGCATTCTATAGTTAAACCGCCGAGCCGCAGCAGGGAAACATGTAAAAGATGCATTGTATAGTATAACCGCCGAGTGCAGGGGAAACGTGAAAAAATACATTGTATAGGAAAACCGCCGGGCGCAAAGCCCATAGGATTCAATGGGAAAAAATGTTTTAGTTTTTCCTTTTTTTTTTTTTTTTTTTTATTCGACTGTTTATTTTTTTTAATCCGCAGCAAAAAGCCTTTTTAGTTATTGAATTTCTTTAGGTATTTTCCTGGATTTTTTAGACAAACTTTTAGGTTGTGTTCTTTTTTTTTTTAGAAGACTAGTCTTTTTTTTTTTTCCTTGCGTCTTTAATTTCTTTGCGAGCCGGCTGCATTCAGCCTTGCTGTCCCTGGTGCTGAAGCCTCTTCAGCACCAGGGATGGGGGGGTTTATCCCCCCCCCCCCCCGCAGCCTGGCGAGTTGTTTTTTTGGGGCTGTCCTTGGTGCTGAAACTCGAGTTTCAGCACCAGAGAGGTTTTTTTTCTCCCTGCTGCAGCAGGGTTTTTCCGTTGGCCTGCCTGTCCATCGGCCGACCTGGGTCATCCACAGACGCTTCCAATGGACGACCCTGATCGGCCGATGGCATTGTCCATAGTTGGGTGACCAAGTCGGTCACCCGACTATGGTGCCAGAGGACAGTCAGCCTTAAGGGGATATATAAATGTATGTGTTACGGGTAAAGCCCAAAGTGCGGTTAATCATAGGATTACCCGGGTAATCCTGACATTACCCAAAACGTCTGGGTAAAGCTGCAAAAAAATGAAAATTTAGGACTTTACCCGGGTAATTTTAGGACTAACCAACTGCCCTTGGGTAACGGTCTGGAAGCGCTGAAAAATTCGCACTTTACCTGGATAATGTGCAAATCTGAAGCTTCACCCGGGTAATTTGAGGACTATCCACAGCTTCACCTGGGTAATCTGCAGAGCATCCAACCCCGCTTGGGTAACAGTGAATTTTATTATTATCTATGGATATTATCAACGAAAATGGCAAAAGACAAACATTAAAATGTATTAAGGATAGAATGAATATACAGAGTGACAGGATATGTTTCTTATATGAATGTGAAAAATGTTACGTGATCTTTATTATGCGTCATATGTGCTTATATATCATTTATAAAACATAATAACCATCAGGTTACTCTTTATATAATATCTTTATCTTCATAAATTAATTTTTCTGACAATTAATGCACAGAGTTACACGACGGTTATTTAGTGCGGTTTGTGACTGTGGATACAATTTCGTTAAAAATAACAAAAAAAGTGTGGTTTTTGGTTATCAGTCAGATAACAGTTTGCAGCTTTACCCGGGTAATCCTCAGAATTCAGTCAACTGTAACCTGCTGAAAACCCAAGAAGAGCCGAGTACCCAGAGGCGTTTGGATATTTTGCAGATTACCTGGATAAAGTACGATGTTTCGTTGCACATGACACTTTATCCAGCAACACTAGGGTAATGTGCGAATTACCCGGTTAATACAGTGCAGAAAACTGGAGTACCCAGAGGCCTCTGGATACTTTGTAGATTACCCGGGTAAAGTAAAGTCCGAAATTAAATTTCACTTCGGACTTTTGCTAATGACGCCTGGGTAATGCTAGGATTACCCAGGTAATCCTAGGATTAACCGCACTTCGGGCTTTACCCGTAACATAGGCAGAGATATCCAGGGTCCGTCACATGCATAACAGTGCTTCCCTCACTCCAGGACCACAGAAAAGGATCACGATTTACAGCAAAATGCCCCAAACACAAGACAGGACTCAGATTGAAGTAAACCAAGGAACAACTGAATATTTCAAACCAGCATTTACAGTTATACATTTTACAGGGACAATCCCCTTTCATGACAAACAACAGATAAAGAGGGGGCAGGGAAATACAAACTGGGAAATTCCCAGAAATGACTCAGGCACTTACAAACTTTTAAACATTAATCCAATTATCTCCCTGACACCTGGTCAAGCAGTGAACAGATGTAGATTGAAAAACCTAAATATATTTATAAGATCCACCAGCTCCGTGTTCCCTAATAGTTTGGTGGAATAAGCCACTTTTTAATATGAAAATGTCAGTTTCCACTTAGCCGGGCGAGTGGGCAAATGTACCCTAAAGCGGCTCCACAGACCCGATTACAATAGGTGTGTCTGCCTGGCACTGAAGTCCCGGCTCCCTTCCGTGTCCTTACCGGGTAAATCCCTTGGTCTCTTCCACAGGCCATAGTCCTCCCTCCCGATGCCCCAGTGACGGTAGGTTCCGTCACAATGTACATATCACACGGTGGTGTTGTAGTAGTTACTTTTGTTAAATTCAGTTTTTATCCACATAATTTTAGTAATAAAAAGCTGTATCTGTCCTTTACAGATATTTAAAGTATATAATATGTGGATGTGTCTTAAATAAGTGGTATTCACAGGTGAACATGTATATGGAAAAATTGTTCTGGTCCTTTAAAGGACACTCTATACATCCTGATCACGTTAGCATTTTATAGCGTGTCCCTCAATTCCTTCCTCCTGACTGTTTTAGGCTGGGGTCAGACGAGTGCACTATGCGTGCCCGTACTGATGTGCCTTCCGGCATCCGTTGCAGTGTTGTGACGCTGTGACGGGACCGGCCATCTGCTGTTGCGCGCACGAATTGCGTGAACAAAATGCGCTCGCGACAGAGGCCGTGCTGCGTCAGTGAAGCAAGCCTCCCCATCAAAGCCCTAGGACGTGTGTTGACAGGGCTGCAAAGCGCGAGCCTTCATAGAAGGATCGAGCCTTGCAGCGCTGAGCACACTAACTGCGTTCAGCGAGGTGGCCACCAGACGGGCGTCGAGTGCAAGGAACGTCCTCTCTCACAGACGTTCCTTCCGCTCTTACTACCGCTCGTCTGACGCCAGCCTTAGCAAGAATTGTTGTGTGCAGCGCAGGAGTTTCCTCCGGCCACACATGCATCACCAGGCAGCCAGGATTTAGAATTTCCTGGCTGCTGGTCACCACGATGGTCACTGGTGATGTCCGAATGCTCTATGTGCTGACCTCACCCTCTCTCAAACTTCCCGTGAAGGCGACCATCCTTAGATCTACGCATCCACTGCACCATTCTGCGCAGGCGCTATGGAACTTGCGTACGGAAAGTTTGCACAAGCATCGCCGGCCTCTACCTATATGAGGGCAAAAGGGAGGGGGTCATTTTATATTAATGTGCTCCGGCTTTAATACACAGTCTGATCCTTAAGGGGTTAATCTGTTGTATCTCTCCTTCTCAAACTCTGTATCTGTGTAATGTAATCTGATCAGCTGGAGGCTGCTTGGGAAACAGGTGCAGTCTAGAGGTCTCTCTCTATCTCCCTGAGCAGACAGGATTGCATCTTCTTGTCATTTTGCAGGCTGCATCAGTGTGTCTGGGCAGGGATTGCAAGGTGACTCGTTTTAAAGCTCCCTCAGCCCCCTCCTTCCCATTCATACACCGAGGAGGAGCCACAATGGGGGTGATGGCACAGACTGTGCTGGGACCTGATGGTGACAGCATGACAAGGCCCTGCCTCCTGGCCTGATCTGAGCCTGCGCTGCCATGGGGGAGCCCACACTAACTCGCTTCAAAGCCCAGGGGACACCGGCAGAGGACGAGGTATATCATATATATATATATATATATTACATTTATACACACAGACACAGTGATGCTCAGTCTGATATCAGGAACAGTTATCCCTCCTTGGTCCTATATCACTAAGCAAAGGATTGCTTTCTATGTCCAGAGATCAGGAAGGATCTGCTCAGACCAAGGAAAGATCAGAAAGGATCTGCTCAGACCTCCAAGGAAAGATCAGGAAGGATCTGTTCAGACCTCCAAGGAAAGGTCAGGAAGGATCTGCTGAGAGCCTCAGACCTCCAAGGAAAGATCAGGAAGGATCTGAGCAGATCTCCAGCAAAAGGTCAGCAAGGATCTGAGCAGATCTCCAGCAAAAGGTCAGCAAGGATCTGAGCAGATCTCCAGCAAAAGGTCAGCAAGGATCTGAGCAGATCTCCAGCAAAAGATCAGGTAGGATCTGTTCAGATCACCAGCAAAAGATCAGGAAGGATCTGTTCAGATCTCTAGCAAAATGTTAGGATGGATCTGGGCAGATCTCCAGGAAAAAAATATTGAAGGATTTGAGCAGATCTCCTGCAAAAAACAACCGTTTCAATGTATCTATTTACTGACATGGCTTGTGTGGGTTGTTTTAGGTCTCCTGGGGACACAGGTCTTTGTTTTATGATCTAGATATAAAACATGTATCTGAGGGGGTCTACAGATATCATGTATGGTATGAATTCCTGCAGATACAGATATATCAGGAGTTATACATGTGTTTCAGTCTCTGTTTGTTGATGTCTGTTCATCTATAATAATGTTTATATAGATACATCCAGTGGATAACCTCATGCCCCGCATTATTAAAATCCTCCAATGTGACCGTATTATTCATGTTTATATGCACACATATATTAGTTAAGGCCATGCACGGGACAAAAAATAAGCCTGGGCATTTTGGACTGAGCAGCCCTCTCTTTTTATTCCTACATAGCGCAGATTACTGTGAGTTTTATTGCTGTGGAGCATTGGATACCCTTACACAGCGCACATTACTGTGGAGCTCTGTGATACCCTCATACATACCGCACATTACTGTGGAGCTCTGTGATACCCTCATACATACCACACATTACTGTGGAGCTCTGTGATACCCTCATACACACCGCACATTATTGTGGAGCTCTGTGCTACCCTCAGGCACACCCCACATGCTTGTGGAGCTCTGCGATTCCCTCAGGCACACTGCACATTACTGTGAAACTATGTGACACCCTTGTGCACACCACACATTACTGTGGAGGTCTGTGACACCCTCATGCACACCGCACATTACTGTGGAGCTCTGTGACACCATTATGCACACCACACATTACTGTGGAGATCTGTGACACCCTCATAAACAACACACATTACTGTGGAGCTCTGAGGCACCCTCATAAACACCACACATTACTGTGGAGCTCTTTGGCACCCTCATAAACACTGCACATTATGTGGAGCTCTGTGACACCATTATGAACACTGCACATTATTTTTTTGAGAAAGTATGTTACCAGGAAGGATACATTGAAATTTCTCTTTTTTTCAAGTATGTCCTGGGTGTCGCGTAAGTACCGTTAGGTGTATTGCCTGAGGACACTTACTGGAGAGGTGCTCTTGCCGGGATTCGAACCTGTGTCTCCACGGAGCATAAAAACTCTCATAAACACCGCACATTACTGTGGAGCTCTGTGACACCCTCATAAACACTGCGCATTACTGTGGAGCTCTGTGACACACTAATAAACACCGCACATTACTGTGGGGCTCTGTGACAGCCGTCAACAACTGGGGGAGGGGGCAGAGTTTGAGATACCTGCTGTAAATGCAGTGTAAAGATATTACAGTGCATTTGGTTATTGTTTAGGTGTATGTCTGTGGTGTGGTGATGATAGCGTCAAGCAATTTTCCATAAAATCATTGGTTCCTGCCAGTGGTTTTATAGAAAACCACTTAGTAGGGAAAGAGTAAAGATTTGTTTTAATAATAATCTACTTGCATCCACTTAAAAAAATAATAAAAAAAATAATTAAAATTAGCAATGTAACGCATCTGTGTTTCCTTTGTTCCCACAGCATGTGGCGAATGGCTGCAACTATGACGATGAACCTTTGCTTAGGAAGAACCCCCGTCGTTTTGTCATCTTTCCCATCCAGTACCCTGACATCTGGAAAATGTATAAACAGGCTCAGGCTTCATTCTGGACTCCGGAGGAGGTAAGTAAGCTGAAGATTCTGTCTGTCAACATGCTCTGTGCAGGTTCTGTAGATCAAAAAGTTAATGTTAATATTAAAAAAAAAGGAATAATATTAATTATGAAAAGAAAAAAAAAAACTCCACCGCCTCCCCTTACCTGTATTAAGCCTAGCGTGTTCCTCTGACACTGGTAGAGCACTTTTTGTGTGTTTATATTAACGTTTGATTTGTTTAGGCAAAATATTCTAGAATTCTAATGCATGTACTCTGAGGCTCCTATTTGCATTTCTCCCTTTATTGCACCAACAGCAGCAAAGGGTTAACTTTTGTAAAAAAATGTAACAGAAGAAAACAACCCCTCCCCAACATGGGGAGGCCCTCCCATAGTCCTTGTCCCGCCCCAATCCCATGTTCAAGTATGCACTGCGGGAGCATCCACTTCCTCTTCCTTTGCTGCTCCCCGCAGTGGCAACATCGTGATTTAGATAAGTATATTGTTCTAGCGTTTACTTGTCTGTTTCTTCTCTCTCTCTCTCTTTTTTACTTCTAATAATCTTCACTCTCACTCTCTGGGTCTCTGCTCCCGGTGTTAGTCACGGCCAGTGACCCGTTTTCCCCTCTCCGACGGCGGGCTGTTAACTGCCGTCGGGGGGTGGTCTCTGCTTTGCTCTGCCTGTTGCGCTGAGCTATCTCCGCTCGTTTCAGACTGCCCGATCGTTCCCCGATCACATGCCCAGCCGGCCGCAACTTTAGATCCCCACGCATACACTGAGCTCGGCCGGGCGGTAGCCCTGCCCCCTCACATGCGCGACTCTTGCGGGGTTTGCGGCCGCCATCTTGATTACCTTGCGTGTGCACACGCCTCTCCCCAGCACTCCGCACAAGGTTTTACCCCGTCCACATCGAGCAGGCATCATGTCCCTATCTAAATCTGCCGATTCGAGCCCTCTTCGCTCTGGGAATGCCTCTGACTCCAGCTCCCTGCCGGCGCACTTGGAGGAACGAAAATCCCGAAAACGATACTCAAAATCCGAGGCACGTCTCCAGCGGTTAGAGACTTCCCTGCAAACCTCCATATCCTCTGCTGTCCAGTCCGCAGTCTCCTCATTATCTGACACCTGGCAAAAATCGTTGACAGCGCTGCTGAATGATCAGGTACCATCTACCCCTGATTGACAGCCTTCTCCTACTCGCTCACACTGCTCCAGAGGCAGTTCTGCGCAAGGCCCCTCTAAAGAGCCGGAGTCTGACCCCCTGGGGACGATTCTGTGCCGCCTAAGGACGCTGCAACCAGCAGCCGCAGGGATGCAGGCCTACTTCACTGCCAGTTCCCAGTACCCAATTGGTCCCTCGTAAGAGAGCCCTCGGCCGTGGGGCCCCTCGAGCGGTCACCTCTAAACGACAGCGCCAGGCGACACCAGCGCTGACCGAGTATTCGGGCACGGATGAATACGAGGATCCGATGACAGATGAGGATGAGGTCCTGGAGATTTACGCTCTGGAGGATCCCGCCCTCATGGCCGCAGTGGTTCCCGCTCGATCTATCAATTCCAAAAGCCTGGTCATTTATGACCCACAGGGCAACCCACTGTTCGAGCCAGAGGACCTCAAACATCCAAGGTCCACAGCCTGGTGCCCCGCTGAGCATGTCGAGCAATGGGTTGATGCCCATATGGGCCGGCCACTCGAGAAAGTGGACCGTGCGACATTGCGAGGTGAATGCCCTAGACCCACCACCACGGGTAAAACGTGCCTGACTCTTGTTGTGGATGCGAGCTTCCAGAAATATACCGGCAGGCGCGGTTGGTCAGCTAAAAAAGCATTGACAGTGTCCTAAAAAGTTGCCAGGACAAAGTACTGGATGTAGCAGGCCCTATGTTCCGCATTTTTGAGTTGGTGGAGGAGGCCAAAACTCATGATCTTTTCCTAGATCCCAAACAAGTGAGTTTTGCCTCCGGGGGAACACCAACGCCGCTATTTCTGCTGAACGCAGAAAAAGTATCTTACTTAAAGTGGACTCTGGTTTGGTTGCACTGGTCACTAACGATTTGGGGGCTAAGGCCCAAGGCATGCTTTTTGGCAAACCATTCCTTAAAGACATGGGCGAATATACCCAAGCCTTCCAGTCCATAGACAAATCTGAGTCAATGATGAAACGCATCTTCACCACCAAGAGGCGTGTTTTTGGTAGAGCCGGCAGCTACAGGGGTCGAGCTGCCGGTCGAGCGGGCTTTAAGGTCTCCCGCAATGTTCAAGGCCCTAACACGGCTGCGCCCTCTACTACCACCGTTTCCGCTGGTCCGGTCCCTTACATGAGAGCCGGTCCCTGGCATGGCAGAGGCTGCAGAGGCAACAGAGGTTCCTCCTACTATCGACGTGGAGCAGGTATGTCTTTACCAGATTATTCCTTGTTCCCAAGTACAAGTGGGGGGCTGCCTCCATCTCTTTTCCCGCGCTTGGCGACGCATCTCCTCGGATCCGTGGGTCCTTCAGTCCTAGTCTCGGGGTTCCTCCTAGAGTTTGTATCTCCTCCCATCCAGGACTCCCTCCCGCTGCCCATTCGGTTTGCGCAGGACCAGATAACTCTGGTTCAAGAGGAAGTGCATGCGCTCTGCGAGAAAGGCGCTATAGAGCCCGCGTCTCCCGATCCACCTGGGTTCCTCAGCAACCTTTTTCTCGTGGCGAAAAAAGGGGTCGGCAGGCACCCCGTCATCAATCTCCGGTCCTTGAACGAGTGGGTGGTCTACCATCATTTCAAGATGGAAGCATTCCACACTCTCAGGGACTCCCTGTCCCAACACGATTGGATGGTCAAGCTCGACCTAAAGGACACTTACCTTTCGGTCCCGATCGACCAGGCGCATCGCGATTTCCTGAGGTTCACGTGGGGCCCTCACACCTGGCGGTTTACATGCCTACCCTTTGGCCTGTCATCCGCCCCGTGGTGCTTCGCCAAGCTTCTAAAACCGGTAGTGAACCACATCCACGCCCGGGGCATCCAGTTGATTATATATCTGTACGACATTCTTCTGATGTCCCCCTCCCGCGGGTCCCTATTACAACACCTCTCCTGGACGATAACCCTCCTCCAGGGTCTAGGGTTCCTGGTAAACGAGGAAAAATCTATCCTAGTTCCCTCACGCCGCTTGGAGTTTCTCAGATTCCTGGTGGATTCATCCCAAATGTCACTACACCTACCGAACTCCAAGGTGACTTCCATCAGGAAAGAGATTCGATCTCTTTTGCATGTGGGTCATTGCTCCCTATTCTCTCTGGCCCATATGGTTGTACTCCTGGCAGTGGCAAGATTGGCGATTCCTTCGGGTCCGCTTCACTACAGAGCCCTCCAACTCTTGAAGGCCCGTTCTCTCCGATCCGGTCGGGGCTATGCAGACAGGATCACCCTCACTCTGGATATGGTTGTAGACCTCCGATGGTGGCTCCTCAACATAGTCTGCTGGAACGGGAAGCCGATTCGTACACCGCCCCCCTCCATGGTAGTGGACTCCGACGCCAGCAAGACCGACTGGGGTGCCCGCTGCGGCTCAGAGGAGACGGGCGGTCGCTGGTCACCAGAAGAAGCGACGTATCACATCAGCTCTTTGGAACTACTGGCCGGCCTGTTCGCCCTCCAGTGCTTCACGAAACAATGTTGACCAGACAGCGTTCTCCTGAGGATGGACAACGTGTCCGCAGTATGCTACGTCAACGGACTCGGAGGCCCATGATCGCCGAAGCTGACATCCCTCGCCCAGAGGTTTTGGGAGTTCTGCTTCCACAAGAACATGTCTGTACAGGCTCAATTCCTCCCTGGCCTCATGAATCAGGTGGCGGACTGGAACTTGAGGCATTTCTTGGACTCCGGGGACTGGCGGCTACAGCCGTCCGTTTTCTCCGTGCTTTCCTGCACCTGAGGTCCGTTCGGCATGGATCTCTTCGCCTCCCGCCTCAACACCCATCTCCCGGCATTCTTCAGTTGTCCATCCGGACCCGGAAGCCCTGGCGATGGGCACTTTCCTGCAAGTGTGGTCAGCTACTCGTCCGTACGGTTTTCCCCCATTTTCCATGATCGCCTGCTGTCTCCTACATGTTCGTCATCGGGTGCAGATGGTCCTCATCACTCCGTATTGGACCACCCTGCTCGGCATGGCGATGGACATCCCGCGGTTGCTCCCGTTGTCCCAGACTCTCCTTCTAGACCCGTCCGACCAACCACACCCGTTGATCCTGGCAGACAGGCTACAGCATGGTTGATCTCTGGCAACCCAGCGGACCCGCAGGCGTTTCGGACCGTACTGCAGACCTCCTCCTCCAGTCCTGGGCCCCAGGGACCTGATCTTCTTACCGCGCAGCCTGGGACAAATGGACTGCTTGGTGTATGGGGAGGAGTTGGGATCCCTTTACGGCCCCTCTGAACGTGGTTCTAGATTTTCTCACCATTCAGTTGGATGAGGGGAGGGCCTACCGGACGGTCAACGTGATTCATTCGGCCTTGTCGGCTGGCCATGCGGGCCTTTCAGGGGTGCCTATTGGGACCGACCCGCTGGTGTGTCGGCTTTTACGCGGCATGCGTCTTACTAGACCCGCTCCCCGCTACACATCCACATGGGATGTTACTTTGGTTCTGTCCCTCTTGTGTTCTTGGCAGGATAACGACCTGTTGTCTCTCCGGGCTCTCTCCACCAAGTTGCTCATGTTGTTCTGTTTGGTGGCTTGTAAGCGCGTTAGTGATGTTCACGCCCTGGATTTTGGGGCTTGGTCTTTTGTGCCTGAAGGTGTGCGCTTTAGTGTTTCGTGCCGCACAAAGACTTCCCTGGTCCTGTGGACCTAAAACGAGACATCTCCAATATAGTGGTGTAGTCTTTTTGCTAACTGGACGTTAATATGGACCCTTCCATTCTCCATTGTCATTGGATGTCACCATGGATCTCCTCTTCTTCCTCACGGTGGAGTAACGGGACCATAGGAAGATAACGCTGAGGACACGATTCCAGAAGACCCAGAGACACTTTTTGGATTTCTGGTTTTTCTTTTCGTTTTCGTTTATGATTCGTATCTTTTATAAGATGTTGTTTTCGTAAGTCTCTGTATGTTAACACATGTTTTTGGTTTTGTTTTTACTGTTGATGTTCGGACATAAAGATGGAAGTTTTATTACTTCCGGTTTGCGTTCCAAAACCATGATCCCGGAAGATCCAGAGATGCCTTTCGGATCTTTGTTTTTTCTTTTCGTTTCCGGTTCGTATTTTCTACCGGATGTTGTTTTCGTATGCTTCCGTATATTTTCGTATGTCTATCGTTTTGCGACGCAATGATGGAGTTTTTTTTACTTCCGGTTTGCGTTCCAAAACTACAATTCCGGAAGACTCAGAGATGTCTTCGGATTTTTGTTTTTCTTTTTGTTTTCGATTCGTATTTTTTATAAGATCATGATTCCAGAAGACTCAGAGATGCCTTCGGATTTTCGGACTTTTGCTTTTCTTTTCGTTTTTGATTCGTTTCTGATTCGTTTTCACAGGATATTGTTTTCGTATACTTCCGTATATTTTCGTATGTTTTGGTTTCGTTTTGATGACGCTGGGAAAGCAATTTTAATTAGGGAAGATTAATGACCTGTTTTTTCCCGCTCTTTTAGACCTCCCTGATTGGAGGGTCAATTAGATTGTACTAGTTATAAATGAATGGGGCTTTTGCTGTTGTGTCATTTTCATTGTTGCTGCTGAGGAAGCCGTACAGTCTATTTAGACTCAGGCGAAACGCGTTCAGCTCTTTTTTATTATATGAATATGAATTTATATTAAAATTACATTTTTACTCTACTTATTTTTATTTTTTACTTATTTTTATTTTTTATTCTTAATTTTATTTTTATCCCCATTCATTTTTTAACCTATTATTTGGTTCTTATTATTTGGCCTCCACTGCATGCTGCCACGCGGATCCATTGGGGCTTTCATTAAGGTCTGTGCCCATCAAAACAACCTTTGGGCTTCTCTATCTGAGCCCTGGCGGCTCTTGAACACGTGAGTGGTCTGACTTTCTGTAATTAATATTGCAAGGTTTTACAGTATTACCCGATGTTGGCATTTTTCTCTCCTTTCTCCATATCTGTTGAGAATCAACATCTGCATATACTCCTTGAAAATCTCCGTCTACTGAAGTGGCCAGTGGGAGGGCCTATCTAAATTCTACCCACAGGCGAATATTGCCAGAGCCGGGTGAGGCTCTCTTTAGCGTGAGTGAGAGCCACTATACTTCCAATCATATATTTATATATTAGCAATATTGCACTATGTGTGTTTTCTTTTTGAGGTATTGATCCTCCTTCAATTGAAGACGTCTGTTACTTACTGGGTAACTAATTTTTTAATACCTACTTGCACTGGGAAACTTCACGCAATGTTCATGCGTAGTGTCTTTATTCACACACTTGGCGCTGCTGTCGGTGTGACTGTTGTGTGTGTGTGTGTGTGTATGTTCCTGGATGTGCCGTGTTGGTGTATACACCCTGTTACGGCTCCGCCTCTAATTATGCCCCGTGTCCCTTCCTGTTTTCAGCGTCCTAAGTGGATTTACGCCTTCTGGTTGTGCCTGATGTCTTCGAATCCGGTTTTTGTTGATTATTGAAGCTGGTCCGTCCTAGTTGGCTTTTGTTGCCATGTCGTAGGCTCGGAAGAGGAAGTGGATGCTCCCGCAGTGTATACTTGAACATGAGATTGGGGCGGGACAAGGACTATGGGAGGGCCTCCCCATGTTGGGGAGGGGTTGTTTTCTTCTGTTACATTTTTTTCCAAAGTTAACCCTTTGCTGGTGTTGGTGCAATAAAGGGAGAAATGCAAATACTCGCCTCCGAGTCATTATTAGAATTTAAACTTTCCGTCATGGTAATAGGAAAATTTAGGAATTTGTGTCGACTTCAATACCATAATCATCTTTAACCCATACATGGCTGTGGCTCCCATATGATTTTACAGTTACAAGTACTTATACAGCGCCAACAGATGCCGTAGCGCTTTAGAATGGGGAAGCACAAACAGGTGACATAATAAATAATAAAACATAAGGAACAGATGGCCCTGCCCATAGGATAATTGTCCTGCTAATGCAGCACTTTATACAAGTGTTCAACCAGACATCCTATGAGTTTACAATATAAGGGACTAAGGCAAGTGAAACAAAAGGGAGCAGGGGGAGTTTGGAGATAATTACCAGAGACACTGCATAATGATAGACCAAGAGCTTGGGCATGATGAGGTTAAACCGAGCGAGGATTGAAGCAGCTGAGAAAAGGAGGCTATATAATTAGGATAGGGGCTGGGTGGGAGGGTGGATGGGACTGGCGGGTTGGACAGCAGAGGGAAAAATGGTGATGAAGTGTGACTGTGGATAAAAACAAATACAGAATTTTAGAGGGGGTCACCATTTAGACAGAGTATTTACAACAGGGAGGAGCAGACTGAGAATCAGCACTGAATTAAACTAGCAAAAAAAGAGGGAAGAAAAAATATCTAAACTAGCAGCAGTAACAATATGGCAAACAATGTGTTTATTGAAGAATGTCTTTTTGGGTTTCTTGCAGGGAGCAGAGGGAGACATACAGGGTTATCCAGAGAGCGTGAAAAGCAGGAGAATGACTGGAGAATGAAAAATTCTAGGTCAAAATAGCCAAACCAGAAAAATTCTTCCTTTCATCTCACTTTCCAAATTGGCTATTTTGACCTAGAATTTTTCATTCTCCTGATAGCTTTGAATAGGACTGGCTTGTGTTCAGGGGAAAAATGGAGGTGGAGTGTGACTTTAAATATCGTACCACTGTACTGAACTTCCCTTTTCTCTTAATTTGCGTGGTTGGGGCTGCTGGGGTTACACATATACAGTTTTTTGGCCTAAAACTGCCACTGCAGGTGCAGTAAAACAGCCGTTGTGGGGCTCGAAGCCAGTAAAGAGCTTTGAGGGAAGCTGAATGATCAAAATGATCTGCAGGAACAGGTGCAAACATCTAGAGTAAGAGTGGCCAAAACGCAGCTCTGTGTAGATCGATGCGTCACCGCTACATTTGTATAACTCAATTTTCCTGTTTTTTTATTATGTATTTTTCAAGGAAAGAATAATAAAAAAGATAACACGTTCCAAAGCTTGCAGCTTCTGCGGGGAGCTCTGCCAAATCCAAGCAGACTCCAATAAATAACCAAAACACAAACAAACACAACTCCTCACATTGTTTTCCAGGTTGATTTATCCAAGGATCTTACTCACTGGGATGATTTGAAGTCGGAGGAAAGGGATTTCATATCCCATATATTGGCTTTCTTTGCTGCAAGCGACGGAATAGTAAACGAGAACCTGGTATGTGTTGTGTTAGAGTCCGCACTCTGCATTGTTTAGGTGTTTCGTATTGCATTAAGGACACAACAAAATGTGATTGAGGATGATGAGTAGAAGCCGTGTGAAGGTCCACCTTTACGGAATTGGTTGTGAGAGGCGGCAGTGAAGTTAATAATTCATATGTATAGGAATATAATTACTGTAACCAGAGGGTTTTCAGGATTCTCATAGGGCAGGGATCTCACACTCCCCCTGCCCCCACCAGATGTTTATTGCCTTCAATACCCAGAATTCTTTGAATGCAAGTGTAGCGCTGTGTTAAAATCTTGCTGTGGTAGTACCTATTTTTGGCCACAAGATGGAGACTATCGCGATCAGAGACACTGGGACTACAATTCCCGGCATGCTTTGCAGAGAGACAGGAAGTGGGTGGGGACTGGACACTTACATCCTCCGCCTCGTGGAGAACGCGCCAGAGCGCGCCAGGGAACGAGAGAGAGCAGACGCAGTGCCATAGATTGTAAGAGGGCCTAGGCCAGAGAGCAAGTGAGCCTGTCAGTGCTTTTACCGGGTTATTCCGCCTAAGGAGAAGGAGCCTTCCAAGTTCCAGAGTTGCTGCAGATTGAACCAACCGAAGACCTCGAGTAAGGAGTCACCGCAAGTTGATCGGGTACAGAGAGCAGGCGGTGAGCTGGGAAAAGTCGTGGACAAGCTACGGGAAGTGAGACAACGGATCCGGCCGCTAGTATCCCCAGTCAAGATCGAGCGGAGAGACGTACTGGGTCAGCGGAGCCTAAAGCAACCGGTGGATGGGTGAGAGGCCTCCAAGGCCGTTTGTAATACAAAGAACACGCTGCTGTTTTCTCTTTAAAGTCCACAGGGCCCCAACTTGACTAGTCGAAGACATTCCTTAAGTAAATTCACTGGCCAGTTGAACAGTACCCGGGTACCATACACACATACACACCTTTTACATTTCGGGACTTAACCTGTGCAGGACTCACTTCTGTTGCAAATCGGAACGGGGGTTAAAGATACGTTCCGAAATATATTTTTCTCTTTCCGCTGCGCGTTTACCGTGATACGAAGAGATTGTATATTCTGGGGTTCCGCTACGTGTCCCTTTTCCGAATATTTGTGCAATTGCATTTCTTTTATGTTCGGTTGCGAATATTTTATTTTCCGAAATACGACGCCTCGTGTTTCGGTTCTTTTCCGCTACGCGTTTTACCGCAATACGAAAGTACTGTAATAATATCTGTGAATACCGTATCTCAACATCTGCTTATTATTTTAGTAAACTATTTAAATGATAAAAACCCACAACTGTGTTGGAGTATATTTATTCCCTAGTGCGGGGAGACTGACCCGTGGTTCATTTTCAGCGGCTCCTCCGGGAGTGAGCGCTACACAATAAATTGCCAACGAATCATGGGAGGTGTAGTTAAGAATCATCTGGTGGGGCAGAGTTTTAGGTCCCTGTCATAAGAGTGTTAAAAAGCAATGTTAGATCATCTTCTACTGATACTGAGCTGACGCATTTCACCGTTTTATGGCCTCTCTAATCCTCTTACCTGGGCTCAGACAACCTTTAGTTCATAGTTTTTTTCTCTGTTTTCATTTAATTCACTTGGGTCTTCGATTTCCGCTTAGGGACCTCGGGTACCAAAATATCAGGGGGAAAGTCAGCTAGAGTCCCCAAGGAGAGAAGGACATTTGGATCTCCGCCATAAAACACGACCTCTCCCATTCGCAGCGGGCCACGCCCCCAAGAAGGCACATTGACCCTTTCAATACAGTACCAATTAATGGGTTCTCAGTGGGTCCTGGAGTATCCAACTCCTCAGTACATCCAGAGAAAAACAGATGGGAGCCAGACACAGTCCAGTTATGAAGGCACTTTTATTTGGAGAGAGACATCAACATTTTGGCTGCTAGTGCAGTCTTTCTCAAGTCTTTTTTTCTCAATGTAATCTTGGCTGATCGTTGATGTAATCTTGGGTGATCTCGCAATGTTTTCTCCCTCAGGTGGAGCGGTTTTACCAAGAAGTGCAGATTCCTGAAGCTCGTTGTTTTTACGGCTTCCAGATTCTAATCGAGAACATTCACTCGGAAATGTACAGCCTGCTGATCAGCACCTACATCAGAGATCCCCCAAAACGGTACTATTCAACAGATTCAACGTGTTAAGCGAGTATTAACTACTGTATGTCTAGGGGTCTAGTCCTAAAAACATAAGTGCAGGAACTCTCCAAGATTTTGCTCCTCAATTAATCATTGACATGTTGCACTCATCCCACCACTCCACATCTATGGTTCAACATAACATTGTCTGTGTTTCCTGGAATCCTTATAACTGTAATAAATATCATACATTTGTGGTGACTTACTAAGGAAACATATGATTGGAACCTAATAAAAGTTTTTCAGAATGTGGGCCAAAAGGCAACTCCATTCCTTCTGAGAAATTTAGTGGAGAAACGGCGTTCCCAAGCGTTCCTGCTCGTCTTGATCCCTGACTACGTCATGTAACGTATATCCTTCCAGAATGTATCCAATCTACCAATCTCACCTTCAATAATTTTTACCACTATTATAATTTATTAAATTACTGGGTCTGGACCAATGGAGTGAAAGATGTCGAGTGGTCCACAGAACATCAGTAGAGTTAAAAACATACAGTGGCAAGAAAAAGTATGTGAACCCTTTGGGATTACGTGGAGTTTTGCATGAATTGGTCATAAAATGTGCTCTGATCTTCATCTAAATCACAACAATTTGAAAACACAGTCTGCTTAAAATAATACAACACAAACATTATATGTTTTCATGTTTTTATTGAACAGAACATGTAAGCATTCACAGTTCAGGGTGGAAAAAGTATGTGAACCTTTGGACTTAACTGGTTGACCCTCCCTTGGCAGCAATAATCTCAACCAAACGTTTCCTGTAGTTGCAGATCAGACCTGCACAACGACTTGGAGTAATTTTGGACCACTCGTCTTCACAAAACGGTTTCAGTGTAACAATATTCTTGGGATGTCTGATGTGAATCGCTCTCTTAAGGTCATGCCACAGCATTTCAATCGGGATGAGGTCAGGACTCTGACTGGGCCACTCCAGAAGGCGTATTTTGTTTTGTTGAAGCCATTCTTTTGTTGAATTACTTGTATGCTTTGGGTCATTGTCTTGTTGCATCACCCATCCTCTGCGGAGCTTCAGTTGGCGGACAGATGGTCTTACGTTTTCCTGCAAAATGTCTTGATAAACTCTGGAATTCATTTTTCCATCAATGACAACAATCCGTCCAGGCCCTGAGGCAGCAAAGCAGCCCCAAACCATGATGCTCCCTCCGCCATGTTTTACAGTGGGGATGAGGTTTTGATGTTGGTGTGCTGTGCCTTTTTTTTCTCCACACAGTGTTGTGTGTTTTTTCCAAACAACTCAATTTTGGTTTCATCTGTCCACAGAATATTTTGCCAGTAGTGCTGTGGAACATCCAGGTGCTCTTTTGCAAACTTCAAATTTGCTGTAATATTCTTTTTGGACAGCAATGGCTTCCTCTGTGGTGTCCTCCCATGTACTCCATTCTTGTTTAATGTTTTCCTTATTGTAGATGTGTCAACAAAAATGTTAGCATGTGCCAGAGATTTCTGTAAGTCTTTAGCTGACACTCTAGGATTCTTCTTTACCTCATTAAGCATTCTGCGCTGTGCTCTTGCAGTCATCTTTACAGGACGACCACGCCTAGGGAGAGTAGCAACAGTGCTGAACTTTCTCCATTTGTAGACAGTCTGTCTTACCGTGGACACATGAACATCAAGGCTTTTGGAGATACTTTTGTAACCCTTTCCAGCTTCATGCAAGTCAACAATTCTTGATCGTAGGTCTTCTGAGAGCTCTTTTCTGTGAGGCATGGTTCACATCAGGCAGTGCTTCTTGAAACCAGTAAACCCAAAACTGGTGTGTGTTTTTAAAGGGCAGGACAGCTTTCAGCAACACATCCAATAATATCACACTGATTGGACTCAAGGTTGGCTCACTCCTGGCTCCAATTAGCTCTTGGAGAAGTCATTAGGCTAGGGGTTCACATACTTTTTCCACCCTGCACTGTGAATGTTTACATGTTTCTGTGGACAGATGAAACCAAAATTGAGTTACATAGTTACATAGTTATATAGGCTGAAAAAAGACATGCGTCCATCGGGTTCAGCCTCTCCCACATAACCTACTGCTGTTGATCCAAAAGAAGGCAAAAAACCCAGTCTGAAATATGCAACATACCGGGAAAAAATTCCTTCTTGACCCCAGAATGGCAGTCAGATTTCTCCTTGGATCAAGAAGCTTTTACCCACATATTAAATATTATAACCCTTAATATTCTGTGTCTGCAGGAAGTCATCCAGTCGTTTTTTAAAAGTCTGTACAGACTCTGACCCAACCACCTCAACAGGCAGAGAATTCCACAGCTTTATTGTTCTCACCGTAAAATAACCCTTCCTATGCTTTAAGCTAAATTTTCTTTCTTCCAGTCTAAATGGATGACCACTTGTCCTATGTATAGACCTGTTAATGAATAGGTTATCAGACAATGGTTGATAATGGCCCCGTATATATTTATATAAGGTTATCAGATCCCCTCTAAGGCGCCGTTTCTCTAAACTAAACAGGTTTAAGCTTGTTAGTCTTTCCTCATAACTTAACCCTTCCATTCCCCTTATTAATTTAGTTGCCCGTCTCTGCACTTTTTCTAGCGCTATAATATCTTTTTTTAAGACAGGTGCCCAAAATTGCACGGCATATTCAAGGTGCGGCCTGACCATTGATTTATACAGAGGCAAAATTATGTTTTCATCCCGTGAGTGAACTCCCCTTTTAATGCATGCCAATACTTTGCTGGCCTTGGCGGCTGCTGTTTGACATTGCACATGGTTACTTAGTTTGAAGTCTATGATTATTCCCAAATCCTTCTCCTGCTTGGATTTCCCTAACTCCGTACCATTTAGGGTATAAATTACTTGCGTGTTCTTCACTCCAAAGTTCATAACTTTGCATTTATCTAGATTAAATCATCTGCCATTTAAGTGCCCAGTCCCCCAATTTATCTAAATCCCTTTGCAGCGAAGTAACATCCTGCTCACATTGCATTACTTTTCCTAGTTTTGTGTCATCTGCAAACACTGATACATGACTTTCAATGCCTATCTCAAGGTCATTTATAAATAAATTGAATAGTATTGGTCCTATAACAGACCCCTGAGGGACACCACTTACCACTGGTGTCCATCTTGAAAATGGACCATTTATGACCACTCTCTGTACCCTATCTTTTAGCCAGTTTTCTATCCAAGAACAAGTATTTTCATCTAGACCATTTTTTCTCAATTTAAATAGTAACCTTTTGTGTGGAACTGTGTCGAAAGCTTTGGCAAAATCTAAGTAAATCACATCCACTGCGACCCCCTGATCTATACTTCTACTTACTTCCTCATAGAACGTAATTAGGTTAGTCTGACATGATCTGTGTTTCATGAAACCATGCTGATTTTTGCCAATTACATTATACCTCCCAATAAATTCCTGAATATTATCCCTTAGTAACCCCTCAAATACTTTCCCAGCCACAGATGTTAAGCTCACAGGTCTATAATTCCCAGGCACAAATTTTAAACCTTTCTTAAATATAGAGTTGTTTGGAAAAAACACACAACACTATGTGTGGAGAAAAAAAAGGCACAGCACACCAACATCAAAACCTCATCCCCACTGTAAAACATGGCGGAGGGAGCATCATGGTTTGGGGCTGCTTTGCTGCCTCAGGGCCTGGACGGATTGTTGTCATTGATGGAAAAATGAATTCCAGAGTTTATCAAGACATTTTGCAGGAAAACGTAAGACCATCTGTCCGCCGACTGAAGCTCCGCAGAGGATGGGTGATGCAACAGGACAATGACCCAAAGCATACAAGTAATTCAACAAAAGAATGGCTTCAACAAAACAAAATACCCCTTCTGGAGTGGCCCAGTCAGAGTCCTGACCTCATCCCGATTGAAATGCTGTGGCATGACCTTAAGAGAGCGATTCACACCAGACATCCCAAGAATATTGCTACACTGAAACAGTTTTGTGAAGACGAGTGGTCCAAAATTACTCCAAATCGTTGTGCAGCTCTGATCTGCAACTACAGGAAACGTTTGGTTGAGATTATTGCTGCCAAGGGAGGGTCAACCAGTTATTAAGTCCAAAGGTTCACATACTTTTTCCACCCTGAACTGTGAATGTTTACATGTTCTGTTCAATAAAAACATGAAAACATATAATGTTTGTGTTGTATTATTTTAAGCAGACTGTGTTTTTCAAATTGTTGTGACTTAGATGAAGATCAGAGCACATTTTATGACCAATTCATGCAAAACTCCACGTAATCCCAAAGGGTCCACATACTTTTTCTTGCCACTGTATCAGGGGTTACCCTATAAGCGCCAATGGATGCCGCAGTTGCAAACAACAGCAAAAAAATCTCCATTGTTGCAATTGCAGCAAACTTTGGCATTTCACAAAGGGGAAAATCAAACGACGGCAGGAGAAGCTTCAATGAGGTTTCATTTTCTTTCTTTTTTTTTCGAAACACCAAAGTTTGTCACGGTTGCAACTGCAGCAAATACCAACACCCCCATGTGGTAAATTTTATAAAAAGGGAGAAAATAGAAGGGAATCTTCAACCCGGATCAACGAGGGAGCAGGTGCCAGTGCATATAGCTTAAACAGAGGTGAGGGTGCTTCCACTTCCTCTGGAGGAAGCAACCCACATGAAGGAAAACTCTTTTACAAAATTACACCCCCTCTTTTTCCCCTTTGTAGAATTGTACAGCTGCTGCTGACAGTCTTCAGAAGTTCAACCCTCGCAATGACACATATGGAAAAATCCAACACACACGAACTATCATGGAACTTGATTCCTTAGTAGTTTTTCCCCTATGCTTTTACTGAAGAATGGATTAGTCCACTCCCTCTGTCTAACTCGATAGTTAGTTTTGCCCAGTTCCTTTTCCGGTGTAGCAATGCTTCACTTCCTTCATTCTAACCATGGAGGCTTGTGAGTAACATCCTGTTTATACTGGGTAGTTGCATTCTCTTTTACCTTCCTCCCATAACAAAGCATACTACAGAGACGCTCTCTCTATCCACCTTCCTCCCATAACAAAACATACTACAGAGATGCTCTCTCTATCCACCTTCCTCCCATAACAAAGCATACTACAAAGATGCTCTATCCACCTTCCTCCCATAACAAAACATACTACAGAGACGCTCTATATCCACCTTCCTCCCATAACAAAGCATACTACAGACTGCAGAGACTCTCTATCCACCTTCCTCCCATAACAAAACATACTACAGAGGCGCTCTCTCTATCCACCTTCCTCCCATAACAAAGCATACTACAGAGAAGCTGTCTACCCACTCCACTACGTTTAAGATACCTTTCATTTGCTGTTACTTTCTCAATAAAGTGAAGAAAATGTAAAGGACTTTGTGTGCTTTCAAAAGGGGATGAGTTAAGCTATCTGACTTCAATCATATCCTGCATGTGACATTCACTTTCTTGCATATGACCCTGGGGTTCCAGACCAGGAACCAATACTTACGTGATTAATGAAGCTTCACAACTGTTACTCATTTATCTTTATGCAAAAACACAGAGAAATCAACGCAGGAAGTGGAAGGAAAATGGACGATTACAAAATTCAGATCATATTGCATGTTTTCCTCTCATTTCAGAGATTTCTTTTTTAATGCAATTGAAACATTGCCCTGTGTAAGGAAAAAAGCCGAGTGGTCCATGCAATGGATATCTGATCGGAAAGCTACTTTTGGTAATTGTTGATTATATCAGATGCAATTAAATTGTGCATATGTTGTGATATTATGTTATGCCACATATATACTATTTTTTATGCAGTGTGATATTATAGCGGCTGCCTTGGTTCACTCTGCCTCACCTAGTGAGCCTTATATGATGACCGGACATATTTTTCTAACTATATCAGGGATATTCAGAGAGCGCGAAAAGCAGGAGAATGAAAAATTCTAGGTCGAAATAGCCAAACCAGAAAAATTCTCCCTTTCATCTCACTTTCCAAATTGGCTATTTTGACCTGGAATTTTTTATTCTCCAGTCATTTTCCAGTCATTCTCCTGCTTTTCACGCTCTCTGAATAACCCTGTATGTATGATGTTTTAAAATCAGGAGAGAGAGTGGTGGCTTTTGCTGCTGTGGAAGGCGTTTTCTTTTCTGGATCCTTTGCTGCAATTTTCTGGTTGAAGAAAAGAGGTCTCTTGCCCGGACTTACATTTTCCAATGAACTTATCAGCAGGGATGAGGTAACATAGATACAAAATATACGTATATTACAAAATAAAGATACCCCATTTACTGATAGTAAATATCACTTCTCTGCATTGTTATACAGGGCCTTCACTGTGATTTTGCCTGCCTCATGTTTCATTACGTGGTGAAAAAACCCACAGAGGAGAGGGTCATGGAGATCATCACTGATGCAGTCAGGATTGAACAGGTACCTCCAAGTCTCCTGTACAGTAAGGGCTATATTATAATCATAGCGTTAAAACGCGGGCGCAAGGGAGTTTTCCCCCAAGCAATAAATGCTGCTTGCATTGTAACCGCGCGTTAACCCCCGGGATGCTCACGACAGCGCTGAGCGCAGCCCGAGCATCCACTCGATGGAGTCCATAGGACTTCATTGCGTTTCCCCCTGCCGGTCACATGACCAGCCGGATCTCGCCTCGCGAGATTCGGCCGGTCAGCGTAGTGATACGCAGGGAGAGACTGGGGGGACTTTTTCCCCCAGTCTTTCCCTGCTCCCGCCGGCTGGAGGAGGCAGATAGAGCCGTGGTCCTCGCCGCGGGACAGGAGTTGAGTATACGCTTCTGTTTTTTTATTTTTAGGCTGGTGTTAACGGATTCCGCTTCTGCAGAATCCGTTAACACCAAGTCCTGGCTGTGGTAAACTTTTTGCTAACCACAGCCGGACGTTAATCAGCGCTAGTAGATTGCGCTCCCTATACTTAACATGGGGAGCGCAAAGTACAGTAACCTCGCGCTGAAAAACGCAAGGTATCAAACGCAAACTTAACCCGTTTGCGTTTGGATCGTAATATGCGGTAGACACCGCAGTTAACGTTAATGCTCACGCAAGTGAGCGTTAACGTCAGGAATGTAATGTGGCCCTAAGCTTGCAGCAACAAAGTCTAAAATGAATTGGTTCCATGCTGAGGTTGGTCCTTAAATTTTGGGTGATAATTGTAAATTTTTGTGCATAAATAATTTTGACATTAATATTTTAATAGTATCATTTTTATTTTCAGATAAAGATGTAAATACAGTACAGGTACCAGAAAGTGGTATATATACAGTAACATAGAACAACTGTAGCAGAAAATAGTTAATTGAAGGACATGCATATATGTCTTTACCAGGCAGCAGCAAATATAACTTAGCAACAGCAGAACCAATCTGGAAAAAAACAAACATTACAAACTATATAAAAGTGATGTTACCATTAGCACTGAGCGAATCAAAATCACAACAGCAACAAAGAAAATCAATGCACACGTTCAGCCGGAGCCCCGAGAGTACAAACAAAACCAGAATGGAATATCGACAAGAACAACTTCTCACGAAAAGTAAAAGAAAATATTGAAAGTGTGACAGAGCGACTGTACCCTAATGGAGTACCTCAGTCAGCGGGCTCTCTCCCCTTTAAAACAGTCTCCGGAGCAATCTTCCCCAACAGCCCACCCAAACTTTAACTGCAGTTGAAAGAAGGATGGAGACCATTGAGAATCCTTAAGCAGACGGATTTACTTTCAGTAACCTAGTGCATTTTAAACAGTGCACAGGGAGTGGTAAGGAGAATAGGGTTACACCCTGGTTCTACTCTATAATCAGAGCTCTTTCTGATAACCTCACATTATTCAGTCTATTTCAATGAGGGAAGGGGTGGGCTAAGCTATATCCACACTGCGAACAGGGACAGGAACTTTCCCACAGAAACAGTTTTTGGAACAAGGTTGCAACATATCGAATGGCTACATAGAAACACAGACCAGAAAACACAATAACCTCCCTGGCGGTGTTCCCGAGTTTGGATGGGGTTAAATTTCACCCCTCAGGTAACCCTGAGCCACACTCGGTCTGGATAGAGATACATTACCTGTCCCTGCGCTCCCTCGCTGTTCCCTGCATTCTCCTCCGGTATTTGCAACGTTTTGCTTCCTGGTTCCCTTCTCGCGAGGAGGGAACCAGGAAGTATGAGGATGCCATCGCCAGAGGAGACTGCAGGGACAGCGAGAGAGTACAGGGACAGATAATGTATCCAGCGGCATCCCGAGTGTGGCTCGGGGTTACCGTTTCCAGAGTAGGAATTTAATCCCGAGCCACACTTGATATACTGCTAGGAGGATAAAAAAAATAACAATCGTAACGATTCTGACATCTAAAAGATGTCAGAATCGTAATGCCAGGGAGGTTAAAACATATAGCCCAGCCAAGTGTCCGACGGGGTTTCAGAGGAATAATCTGTCACAGAAAGTAACTGTCACGTTCTATGCTTCCAGCCCTGTCTCCGTATTTGTATATTCCTGTTTTGTCCTTTATTCTGTGCTGCCATTCCTGTTTTGCAGCTCAGGGGTTAATTTGCTTTCTGTTCTCCCTGCTCACCTGTTTATCCTTGTTCTGATGTCCTGCCTATATTAGAGCAATGTGCCTATGGTGCATTGCTGGGTTATTTTGCTTTTCCTGGTTTCCAGTATTTGCTGTGTTCTGAGAGCTCCCTGCTGTATTGTTCTATTCCAATGTTGGTATATCTTGTTCAGTTTATTTCTCTGGTCCTGTTTCCCTACCTATCTGTTGCCTCTCTTTTACTGTTCTTAGTTTATTTCTGTTTCTCCTGTATATTTAGTTCCTAGTGTTTCTCTTGCTGTATTTGGTTTTTCTGTTCATGTTATGTTATATTCTGATTACCAGGTTACGATATCTTCTGGCTTGTCTGACATTTCTTCTGGTTCTGAACCCCAACTTCTGTATACTGTATATTCTCTGGTTCTGACCTGGCTTCTCTCTTTGACTACGTTCTTGGATTATCCTTATCTGTACCGTCTCCAGAGAACCCTGTAACCTGTGTTTGTCTATAGACTCTGCACGGCTTCTAAGGTAACCTTTTCATTTAGAACAGATCCGGCCTGTCAGATTAGGGCTGCTGCGGTATAGCTGTGCAGAGGTCTCTTGGTTTTTTTTTTTTTTAAATTCTTTATTTTAGAAGTTTTGCATAGTCAGACAAAAAACCAGCGTTGAGAAAGTGGACACGCAGGGCCGCATAAAGCCATCTAAGTAAATACAGGGCATCGGTATAAATAAAACAACATCTACCAATGGTCATAATGAGTCATCTGCAATAACACGCTGAAGGGCTAACCTGTCCTTGATAGAGGACAGACTCATAGAAATAAAAGCATACTCAAAGTGCCCAATACGTCTCATAATAAGGGGGGGACAGAGGTCTCTTGTTAACCCCGTGTTGATCTGTTCTGTTATTGCTACCAAGACTGGTATCTCTGCATATAGGGGCTTTCAGCTGTACCAGGGCCTTACCATGGCGCTAGCCTGGTACCGCCACCGTGACAGTAACTCAACAATATAGAGCAGAAACCTAAATGGGAATAATCAAATAAAATACTGAAAAAAAAGCCTGTAACACATGGATATTGCAAATCAGGAACTACAATACCATGAGACTCCCAGGCATTAAATGGTGGGTGGGAAATATTTGCCTCCGGTCACAATTGAAATCACTAAATTTTCCTATTCCATAACGGAAAGTTTAGATTTTAATAAGGACATGGAAGCGAGTATTTGCTGTTCTTTCTTATCTGCCCCAACAGCAGCAAAGAAACTTTATTGAAAATAACAGAAAAGAAACAAGTAGTCCTCCCTTCCCCACCTAGCTCCCCAGATCCTCCCCATCCATTCCATAAGGAACTCCCCCGGAAGCAGCTCCTCCTCTTTCGAAGCTGTGACAGAAAACGGTGGGAGACTTAAAAGCAGAACTGGTGAAGGAGATCGGGAGCCAAAACGTCAAAGAACCACCTCGGGAACTCAGAAGGCTGAAAGACACAAACGACATGAAGGAACAGTGAGAAACTGTAACATGACGAAATGAAGGGAGCCCTGGCAGCCGCCAAAATAGTCCACCCAAGCCCAGGAGAGATGCGGAAAACGAGCTGAAAATTACTGGGTGTGGCTGGGCGGGAAATACTCGCCTCCGTGTCCTTATTAAAATCTAAACTTTCCGTTATGGAATAGGAAAATTTTGTGATTTTAAGGCAGGACCCGGAGGTTTCGCATTTGCTAGTTCAAAGCGGAACAGGAGCCGCATCCGACCAATGGACAATGGGCTTGAAATAGAAGGTACGAAATGTGGACTCGCTAGACCAGTCAGCGGCACGCAAGCCCACCGAGGCCGCTTTAGAGGCGGAAGCACTGCGGACAGAATGGGCCCCGAAAGTCGAGACATCCACCCCGGCCTGTGCCGTAAGCCATCGCCATCGCATCCAACGAGCCAAAGTGGGAGAGGAGACCGGTTTATGAGGAGAACGAAAGGAAATAAAGAGCGGTGAAACCGGTAAAATGCTGTTGGATTTAGTACGAGATTCGTACTCCCGGAGACATGAAACCGGACAAAGGCGGGGAGAAACCCTAAGAGATGGGAAAAAAACAAAGTTAGGGATGTTTTGGTGCGACGTGAAATATCGAAGCGCACGCCTTCAGGAACGTAAGAACGGGCGCCGTAGTCCAGCACCTGCACGTACCCGACACGTTTGCAGGCCACTAAGCAGAAGAGCATAAGGAGTTTTGCTAAGAGGGCCTGCAGTGAAAGAGCCGCATTCTCAGGCCAGTGGTCCAGAAAGGAGAGAACCTGGGAGACATCCGAAGTACAGGAGTATTTAGGAGCCGGAGGGCGGGAGAAACGCATGCCTTGTAGGAGGCGACAGACCAAAGGATGGGAGCCAGCGGCCACATCTGAAAATCCCGAGTGACCAGCCGAAATGGCCGAACGAAGAGCATTCACGGTACGGTAAACTTTGCCGGAGTCGAACACGTGGGTAAGGAAATCCAGGAGAGCCGTCACAGGGGCCGAAAAGGGATCTCGGTCCCGTTCCAGACACCAGCTAGCCCATCCGTCCCAGGCAGACTTGTAGGTGAGTCGAGCACCTGGGGCCCAGGAGTGAAGTAAGAGGTCTTTAGTGCGTTCCGAAAGGTGTGAGCCCGTAGAGGGATGCCAGAGAGCCACCACGCCAGGAGTTGTAGTCGGTGGGAGGTCACCAGGGGGTGGGGTTGTCCTTCGTGAACCAGTAGAAGGTCCGGAGAGGGAGGAAGGAGTCTCAGGACGTCTATCGCCATGCTCAGGAGCGTTGGGAACCATGGCTGGGACTTCCAAAACGGTGTTATCAGCGCCACGGAGGCCTCCTGAGCTCTGATTTGTGCCAGAGTGCGAGCGATGAGGACGAACGGCGGGAAGGCGTAGTGGGGGCCCTTCGACCAATCCTGTAGGAAGGCGTCCGTGGCCAGGGCGTCCGGATCCAGCCTCCAACTGAAGAAGTCTTGCAGCTGTGCGTTCAGTCTGGAGGCGAACAAGTCGATCCGGAAAGGCCCCCAAAGTGTGGATAGTGCAGAGAAACTGGGCTGATAGTCGCCAGTCTCCCGAGTCCGTAAAGTGCCTGGAGTTCCAGTCGGCCACCTCGTTCGTCAGACCGGGGATGAACTGGGCGTGGACCGAATTCTCGAGGGGAAGGCAGAATTCCCAGAGGCGCAGAGCCATGGCTGATAGGTCTGCTGAGCAAGGGCCCCCCAGGCCGTTGATGTAGCGGACCGCTGGTAAGTTGTCCATTTGCAGTATGACGGAGTCCGGAGGAGATCGTCGTGTAAAGCAATGGAGGGCGAATAATCCCGTCAGAAGTTCTAGGCAGTCGATGTGCCATAATTGTTCCAGGGAGGATCAGCGACCTCCCGTCTCCTGGGAACCGCATCTTGCGCCCCAGCCCAATCTGCTGGCGTCCGAATCGATGGTCATCGTGGGAGGAGGAAGTAGAAACATAGAAAAATTTCGGCAGATAAGAACCTTTCGGCCCATCTAGTCTGCCCAATTACATGGATACTTTACCTGGATTTATCTTTTGTTTAGGATAGCCTTATGCCTATCCCATGCCTGCTTAAACTCAATTACTGTTTTGGCCTCTACCACTTCTACGGGAAGACTGTTCCATGTATCCATCACCCTCTCAGTAAAATAATGCTTCCTGATGTTACCTTTGCCCCTCTAATCTAAGACTATGTCCTCTTGTTCTGCTATTTTGTTTCCTTTTAAATATACTCCCTTCCACTACCTTGTGGATTCCCTTTACTTATTTAAATGTTTCTATCATATCTCCTCTGTCTCATCTTTTTTCCAAGCTGTACATGTTAAGATCATTAAGCCTTTCCTGGTAACTTTTCTCCTTCAAGCCGTACACCATTTTAGTAGCCCTTCTCTGAACTCTCTCTGTCTATATCCTTCTGGAGATACGGTCTCCAGTACTGCACACAGTACTCCAAGTGAGGTCTCACCAGTGCTCTGTACAGTGGCATGAGCACTTCCCTTTTCCTACTGCTAATACCTCTCCCTACACAACCAAGCATTCTGCTAGCATTTCCTGCTGCTCTATTACATTGACTACTTACCTTTAGATCCTCTGCAATAATAACCCCTAAATCCCTTTCCTCAGATGTTGAGGTTAGGACTGTATCAAATATTCTATATTCAGCCCTTGGGTTTTTACGTCCCAGGTGCATTATCTTGCACTTATCCACATTAAAACTCAATTGTCACAACTCCGACCATTTTTTTAGTTTACCTAAATCATTTGTCATTTGGCTGATCCCTCCAGGAACGTCAACCCTGTTGCAAATCTTTGTGTCATCAGCAAAAAGACATACTTTTCCATTAATACCTTCTGCAATATCACTAATAAAAATATTAAAGAGAATGGGTCCAAGTATTGACCCCGAGGTACCCCACTTGTAACAAGACCTTGCGCCGAATAAACTCCATTTACCGCAACCCTCTGTTGCCTGTCACTCAGCCACTGCCTAATCCATTCAACAATATTGGAATCCAAGCTCAAAGATTGCAATTTATTGATAAGCCTTCTATGCGGAACAGTATTAAAAGCCTTACTGAAATCTAAATAAGCAATGTCTACTGCACCACCTGTGTCTATTATTTTTGTTACCCAATCAAAAAAATCAATAAGATTAGTTTGGCATGATCTCCCGGAGGTAAACCCATGTTGTTTCTGATCCTGTAATCTATGTGTTTTTAGATGTTCAACAATCCTTTCCTTTAACATGGTTTCCATTAATTTCCCCACTACTGACGTAAGACTAACTGGCCTATAGTTCCGATTCCTCCCTACTACCCTTCTTGTAAATGGGCACAACATTTGCTAATTTCCAGTCTTCTGGGATGACTCCCGTTAACAAGGATTGGTTAAATAAATCTGTTAACAGTTTTGCTATTACATCACTGAGCTCTTTTAATAATTTAGGGTGGATCCCATCAGGCCCCATTGACTTATTTGTCTTTACTTTAGACAGCTGCTGTAGAACCTCCTCCTCTGTAAACTCATATGTAAATGTCTCTTTAGTGTTTCCTCCTAACTGAGGTCCCTTTCCTTCCTTTTCTTCTGCAAAGACTGAACAAAAATATTCATTGAGGCAGTCAGTGAGACTTTTATCCTCTTCTACATACCTTCCTTCCTTTGTTTTTAATCTAACTAATCCTTGTTTTACTCTTTTCTCGTTTATGTATCTAAAAAATGTTTTGTCCCCCTTTTTTACTGACTGAGCTATTTTCTCTTCTGCGTGTGCTTTGGAAGTTCTTATAAATTGCTTTGCCTCTTTCTGCCTAATCTTATAGGTTTGCCTATCTTCTTCACTCTGAGTTTTTTTTATAATTATTGAATGCTATCTTTTTGTTCTTCACTATTTTGGCCACTTCTGCAGAGTACCACAGTGGTTTCTTCCCTTTTTTGTTTTTGCTAACAAGCCGAATGCAATTTCCTGTGGCCTTCCACGTCCGTTCCAGGTGACTATGTTGTCGATCCACCATAGGAGATCCGATCTGGCGTCCTCTGTCAGTGTCACGGAGTCCGTATAGCCGAGGCCCGCCCGGAGTGAACGGGCCTTCAATCGTTGGAGGGCCCTGTAGTGTAGCGGGCCCGGGTGAATTGCCATGCGGGCCGCCGCCAGGAGACCTACCGTACGGGCCAAGGAGCGGAGGGGGAAGGTCTTCTTCCTGAGCAGTATCCTCGCCTCCTTCCTGATCGAGGAGATCTTTGACAACGGAAGGCTGAGGTTCAGGAGGTCGGAGTCCACCACGAAGCCCAGGAATTCTATTGGGCGAGCGGGAGTGAGAAGTGATTTCTCTGGGTTGAGGAGAAACCCCAGTTCTTGTAGCAGAGAAATGGTGCAGTGTAGGTGGGCCCGAAGGGCGTGCGGTGACTGGGACATGAGAAGAATGTCGTCCGGGTAGATCACCAAACAAACTCCCCGTGCACGGAGGGAGGAGACCACGGGGCGGACGACAGTCCGAAGGGGAGGCAGGTAACCCTCCATAGTTTGCCGTTCCAGGGGAATTGTAGGAGGTCACGTTGGGATTCCATTATGGGAACGGAGAGGTAGGCACCTTTGAGGTCGAGTTTGACTTTGACCATCCAATCTCCTAAAAGGAGCATGTCTTTTAACGTGGGAATTCCCTCCATTTTGAAATGGTGGTAAAGGACCCAATCGTTGAGGGAGCGAAGGTTGATCACCGGGCGGAACCCCCCGCCTTTCTTTGATACCAAGAAAAGGGAGCTGACGAAGCCCGATGGAAGAGAGGAAGCGGGTTCTATGGCCCTTTTGCGTCTGAGGTCTGCCACCTCGGAATGAATGAGGTCCGTAGGGCATCGGCGAACCAATGGGAGCGGGGAGGACCTGAGTGGGGATTCCGCAGAGTTATATCTGGTAACCCCGTACAGTGGAGAGGACCCAGGGGGGTCTGACGTGAGGGAAGCCCACCTTGGGAGGAATTGACTGAGACGGCCGCCCACAGCAACTAGGGACGAGGGGATAATATAAATTGGTCTTACCTTGTCCTTGTGGGATGGGAGGGCCACCTCTGCCGCCTCTATATCCTCGGGCTCTCCAAGCTCGTGGCCTCAAGGGGTAGAAGGAGCTGGAACCACGGAAGCCACTGGAACCAACGGTGGGTTGAGAGTTGGAAGCAGAGCCTCTGTTGATGCGGGAATTGTTTGCGCCCGCTCGGCCAACAGGGCAACCCTTGCCCCTGCCGGCCCTGCCAAAAACGCAGTTAAGAGAAAAAATGCGTTTTAGGGATGCCTCTGGATTTATCGATAGAATTAAAGGCTTGAGAGTATTCGCCCATGTCCTTCAAAAAGGGTTTTCCGAATAGGAAGCCCTGGGCGGAGGCACCTAAGTCATTGGTGGCCAGGTGCAACATTTCAGTGTCTATTTTGAGCAGTATGCTCTTACATCTCTCGCTTGAGAGAGCTGCATTGGCGTTGCCCAGTAAGCATAATGAGCGTTGGATCCATTCCGTGACCTCGTAAGGGTCCATTTGTGTTCCAGCGGTCTTGACCTCCTCTGCTAGCTGGAAGAATTTTATTAGAGGGCCAGCCGTGTCCAGGAGACGTCCTGGCTGCCTTTGATGGCAAATTCAATGCCTCTTTTGGGGTTCCAGCCACGCATAGTTACAATTTTTTAGAAGCTGACATCCACATTGGGGGTCAGACATGATTTACTGGCCGTAACCGGGCGAGGGCATTCTAATTTCATTTTGGCCCTCCTCTTTAGTCATAGGGCGCCTGCGGTGCGAGTTGACCCATTGCTCCACGTGTGGAGATGCATACCAGATTGTGGAATTAGGGCGAGCAATATCCTCAGGCTCGAAGAGGGGATTGCCTTGCGGATCGTACACCACCGTACCCCGAGATCGGGGCTGGCAAGTGGGTGCGTCCGCATCCAGCAAATCTGAGTCCTCCGGAGCGTGGAGTTCGAGGATTTATCCCTCAGCCATCCCTGGATCGACATCGCCCTAATCTGAGTCTGAATAGTCAGTGAGGGTGACTGTGGGTTTAGCATGGCAGACTTTTTTGGTAGTCTTAACCCGAGCCCCTTGGGGTAGGGTGCGCTTTCTTGGCACAAGTGCCGTGGTGGCTGGTTTAAGCAGTGATCTGGGGGTGCCAGCCCCTCTGCTGCTGCTGCTTGCAGCTGGACAGGGCCGGTGCTAGACTATTTTGCGCCCTAGGCAAGACTACTTGCGCGCGCCCCCCCCCCCACCAGAAAACGCACAAAGTAGTTTGATGCCCATCTTACACCTCTGGGCCAGGATCAGTCTGTGCCTCTTTCTTTCCTGTGCCTTCTGTGCTTATTTCTTTCTTTCCTCTGCCCTCTGTGCTACTTTCTTTCCACTGCCCTCTGTGCTACTTTCTTTCTTTCCACTGCCCTCTGTGCTACTTTCTTTCTTTCCTCTGCCCTCTGTGCTACTTTCTTTCTTTCCTCTGCCCTCTGTGCTACTTTCTTTCTTTCCTCTGCCCTCTGTGCTACTTTCTTTCTTTCCTCTGCCCTCTGTGCTACTTTCTTTCTTTCCTCTGCCCTCTGTGCTACTTTCTTTCGCCTTTTTTTTCCTCTTCCTCTTTTTCTCTTTCCTCTGTGCGTCTTTCCTCGGTGCTCAAACCCCCCATATCAATGAGTTATTACCCCCCCAACTTAAGTTCACCCCATATTAATTTTAGTTCACCCCATATCAATTTTAGTTCACCCCATATCAATTTTAGTTCACCCCATATCAATTTTAGTTCACCACCCATATCAATTTTAGTTCACCCCATATCAATTTTAGTTCACCCCCCCACATCAATTTGAATTCACCCCCCCACACACACACATCAATTTGAGTCCCTGTCATCGACCCCTGCGCTTTCTCACCTGCATACATACTGACTGTTGATGGAATCCTTTGTGCACGCGACCTCAGTCTGGCTGGCTCTGCTGGACCGCACCCTTGTTCATCTCCTTCTGCAGCAGCCGGACCACGACTTTCTGGTTGCTCTGAAAGAGCCGCTGCAGGAGCACCGCAACATGCCTGCCTCAGTCCCACACTCTGGGAGCACAGCACGCTGCCTTGACGCCTCCCCCTCACGTGACGAGGGAGGGGGAGGCGCCAAGGCAACGTTCCGTGCTCCCAGAGTGTGGGATTGAGGCAGGCACGTTGCGGTGCACTGAGGCTGGAGTCAGAACACCTGCCGTCGACACCCGCTGATGACGTCACGTGGCTGCCGCGCGACTTAATCAACGGGGGCCGACGACTTGCAGGCATTGGGGGCAGTGCCGGCAGCAGAGAAGGAGCGTGCCTCTGCTAAGTGACACACACACACACTTGGCAGTCTGCGGCCGCGCGCAAATAAATAAAACAGATGGGGGTAATTGCAGTGGTAGGGGCCGGCTGCGCCCTAGGCGGGACTGCGCTCTAGGCGGCCGCCTAGCTCGCCTAGCGGCAGCGCCGGCCATGCAGCTGGACTACCCATGGGAAGTCCAATCTTGGGTGCACAGAGTGCGGGGGCGAAGCCTAGATTAGGGTCTCCTACAGAGACATCAGGGACCTCTGGAGCCGGATCAACATGGATAGGGGGGAGGGTGGAGGAGATGGCCTCCGTAAGGTTATTTGTGCCACGATTCAGAGAGGGAAGAGACTGCTGCAGCCACTGCCTGGGAGACTGATGCCTGCAGGGAAGCCTCCATGCGGGTGAATCTGGACTCAGCAGAGAGTCTTTTGGATTTTTTATGCCTCTTACGTGCATATTGCTCCGAGGTGAGGGAGCTCCGTTCTGAGCCAGGGTCTGAGGCTGGCATGTCCTCCGAGGAGGGAGCATCAGCGTGGCCCGGTTTAGAGAGAGACATCACTCTTTAAGGGTAAGCGAATGGTCTGCAGAGCTGAGTTGAGCAGTGTGTGAGTGTGTGTGTCGCGCTGGGCATGTAAGGCACCAAGATGGCGGCCGCTACCTTCCGCGATACTTTGGAGTTTGAGGGGGCGTGGCTAGTACCGCGTGTGGAGCGCTCGTGCTAGAGTGTGATGCAGGGAGTCAGCGACCAGCGCAAGGAGAGAGAGCAAAGTGGAAGTAGCAGAGGGAGAAGTCCGAACCCGGCGCCGGCTAACACTGCCGACGCCAGGAACAGGCGAATGAGCTAACCTCCGCGGTTTTGACCAGGTTGGGGAAGCTGTGGGAGCAAAGAAGGTAGAAAAAAAAGATAAATACAAGAGAGCTTATACTTATCTGTCTGCTACCGTCGGAAGCAGCGAAGAAAGAGAGGAGCTGCTTCCGGGGGAGTTCCTTATGGACTGGATGGGGAGGATCTGGGGAGCTAGGTCCCCCTCTCCACATTGGAGAAGGGAGGACTACTTGTTTCTTTTCTGTTATTTTCAATAAAGTTTCTTCGCTGCTGTTGGGGCAGATAAGAAAGAACAGCAAATACGAAGCCTCCGGGTCCGGTCTTAAAATCAAGATTATTTATTCACTAAAGTTATAATCTACAATTTTACCACATGATAGGAGGCTTAATCGTTTGCTAGTTTAATGCTAAGATACAAGGGGAAAGTACAGATGAGAAACTGGTTGCAAAAAAAATTCAGACAGTTTGATCCGTAGACCAGTCAGCCAACCTCATAATATCCAACACATTGGTGTTGGATGACACAGCGCAAGGAGCTGCTGCTCCCCGGACAGAATGAGCACTGAAAAAGGGGTTGATACTTGCTAAGTAGAACAGTCACCAGACTAATTGAGGTTAAGTGGTCACTGAAACTGGTATGTGCCGTTGCCTGTATCTATGATAGGCTCACAAATAGTACAGTAGCTTGGTCACAATACAGCCATTAATAGCAAGCTGCAAATGGAATACGTCTACCGAATGATTTTTCCATTTGCAAGCTGCTATTTATGGCTTGGTTGGAATTTGGCCTGTCTTCAGCTCATCCCAGGAGTATGGATTAAACACCAATTCAACTTTGACACGAAATGGATATGGAATCCACATCAAACTCAAACATCAGAAACCCGATTAATGGAACACTAAACAGAGAAAAAAATGTCAATATTACTGACAATTTGTCACATTCCCTTACAGAACACTCCCTTTGGGTGGTCAAGTACCTTTTGTTGACGTCATCTTGTGTCATTACGGCAACAACTGTGCTGAGTCATGTCATTCTGATGACATTTGCCGACACATGCCTCCAGTAGTCTATGTCATTCTGATTCTGAAGCAACTACTAATTTTTCTGTTTGCCATTTTTGTCACACCTTCTGGCAAATGCCCACTCCTACCTTCATCCAGGAGTTGCATCTAGATATTTATGACTTCCTGGTTCCCTTGGAGGTGTCCTTTTCATGGTTTCTTATAAACTATTCAATGTGACCTTGGTTTCGTTTGACTCCTCTTGGCCTGTTCTGTCCGGGGGTACACAGAGATAAGGCTAAATAAGCCCAAATCCTCTCTGTGTACCTCTACCACCCTTTGATTGTTCGGATTATTCTCTGTTGTAGCTTGGTTTCTAGGCCCTTACAAGGACCAGTTCCCGGTCTAGCTTCCCTGTTTTTCTCCTGTTTGTGTTTGCTTTTATGTATGGGAATGTGCCTGATTCTGACACAGCAGAAAATAAAGGTTATCATTATCCTACCAAGAAATGAAGAACAACCAAAGTATCCCAAAGATGCAAATCCTTTTGGCCAGGGGGCCAAAAACGGCACACACCTCTCATCGATCAAAAAAGCAAGAAGAGACTTTCTACCAGAGAACTTGGGTGACGGGTCTGCCATATTTGTGTATGCCACGTTCTCTATACTCCCTTCGTTGGAAGGAATGGAGGTTCTAATAACAGACCAATCATTCCCAGATACAGCTTGGTACCAGTAGAGAGCCCTTAGTGTTTGGACAGAAAACCCTGACGAGGCTGAAATGATTGTCGGGTGTCACAATATTTCATGTGGAGAGGAGACTTCCTTGACATTTCATTTCTCATAAAAGTGTTTTTCTTCACTGAGTCTAGAGGGTCATCCGTATGTAACCGCTTGTTTTGTGGGGTCTAGAGGAGGATCAGTTACATATCCACGATGAAGCCCAATAAAGGCCAACTCAATCATTGGGGGTTGCTGTAATTCATGTGCAGAGGACGATTCTGTGGCATTCTTTGAAGTGACACAGACCAGCTTAAACCTTATTAGGAGACCTATGTGGAACTCAATGTTGGACAAGCCACATATGCCACGGTCCGTTCTCAGGGTCCTTATAATTTTCTTCTTTGAGAGTGTAACGGGAAATCTAGAGGAGGACCCCTTGGGTATGTTGTCGAAAGGAGGATAAGGCTACAACACTGTGACAAAGCCCAATAGATGGCAATATTATTAAAGATGGTTGCAGTGTTACATACAGGTTTTTTCATAAAAAACATTTTGGTTCTCTCTTTTTTTGATGGACAATAATTTAATAGGTTGATATAACAAAGAAGCAACCAGCTAACTAGGTCCAGCCACACTCACCTCCATTTTTGCTCTACTATCCCACCCAGTCCATGGTCTTATTTTATAGCTCTTCCACTTCTCTCTAATTAACATAATCAAGCCCAAGCTTTTGGTGTTTCCTTGTGCAGTGTCTGCTATAGTCTGGTCACCAGCTCCACACTCCCCCTGCTCCCTTTGTGGCACAAACCTTTAGTCCCTTAGATCAGTGTTTCCCAACCGCAGTCCTCAGGTCTGTAATGGGGGGAGTAGCACCCACTAGAGAGTAGCGAAGTTGAGATCCTTAAGGACTGATAAATCTTCTTGACGTTTATACATTGCTTGGTATATTCAGACTTATACGCTTGAGGCAGGGAGGATGAGCAAACCACTGAGTTGCTACTAAGCACTAAAGGTTTCGAGACCGATCAGGGGCGTAACTACCAGGGGTGCAGAGGGTGCGACCGCACCCGGGCCCTTGAGTCTGGGGGGGCCCAAACTCGCCTGCCTGGGCCTGGGGCTTTCTTATAATATATAATTCTTCTTTTAATTTATTTTAGAGTTATTTGTGAGTTATACTTTGGAACTCTGTGATTCACAGTAATATGTGGTGTGTAGGAGTCTGTATTGTTGCTGTAAACCTCTGATTTACACGGATACACACTGCACATTGCTGTGAGTTTTATTGCTGAGTCGACATTGTGGACCTGGAGGGGTCCAGAGTGTGGTGAATGGGGGGGGGGATAGGTTTTTGCGTAGGTTGGTGGGGGGACCCATCATGGATTCCCTCACCTGGGCCCTGAGGTTTCTAGTTACGCCTCTGAGACTGATGGAGCATGTTCAGAAATACACAGATACGTCAGACAGTTGGTGAATTACGCGGACTGCAGGGCAGTCAGGAAATGTGCCGCTTTAACGTTTTCTGAGAATCGGAAGCAGGTCAGTGGTACTTTATGGTATTCAGTGGCAACACATACACATCGGGGTCTATCGTTGGTACAGTATCGAGTATATTTGGTGGTGAGAGCACACTGAGCATGAGCCGCATATAAACAGTACCTTTCGATCGCAGTTCTTATATACATGTGTGGCAGGAAAACATGAGCCCTGCCACAACTTAGAAGGGACAATACCCCAGTAACGTGTAAACACCCCAGCGGCAAGCATGGGGTTACACCAACAAAGCCACACAGGTGATCGTAATCGAGCAGCAATTAGAATGGTCAAAACAAGCCGGGTCAAAAGCAGGAGCAGGGATCGTAGCCAGAAAATGGGTTGGCAACAAAAAATCAATGCACAGAATAAGTAGCGATGCGGGAACAGAACTCCACGACAGGGTGACGAGGCAACTCCTCGCGCCCTGTTTTAAACCCGGCGGCTCCTCGTGACCATGCCAGGCCCCGCCCCCTCGGACGCCGCTCGGCCATTCCCCAGTGCTGGCAGTCAGCCAGCTCTTGGCACAGGACCTTGCCCAGACCCCCCAGGCAGCACAGCAGGGACTGAGGATATGACAAGGTCCCCCTAACAGGCCAGGTTTGCAGATATCTGAAGCACAGCACAGGTGATATGATTTGCTGCTCAGTGATTGCAGGATTCAGTCTGCATTTCTCCAAGGTAATACTTAATATCTGGAATGTTAGGAGGTACTTGAGGACCGCGTTTGGGAACCACTGCCTTAGATTGTAGCTCACAGGATATCTGGCAGGGCACTTGCTGTATTAGCAATTTATCCTACAGGCAGAGTGGTCTGCTCCTTATGTACCATATTGCATGTTGTTTGTCTTTCCCTATTGTAAAGTTTAAAGTTCTGCAGATATTTTTTTGGCGCTATATAAATAACGGTTACTGATGTAATTGGTACCCCCTTCACTACAAAGGTTTTTTTCCAGAAATCCACTGTCAGGAAGCAGTGTGTGCTTTGTTTTTTTTTTTTTTAAAGTCATTTTTAATTAGTTCTACTGTAAGAAAATATTTGGAAATATTCTAAATTTATTCCTTACTTGAATAACTTATTTGGCAGGCAGATGTCGCCATCTACTGGCGAAAATGAGCTTCTGCAGTTCTTAACTCATTGCAGGATCAGCTAGGGATCTGTGTTTAAAACACAGATACCCAGCTGGTTTTAATGACCGTTCACACTGTGGGTACCGTGCCCGCTGTGCTAAAACTTTAGGAGCATGTTCAGGGGCCCAATTGCAAAGGAATTTAAATCACAGCAAACAAAATTCCTCTGTATTGCTCCAGTATTATACCAGATCGTTTATGTTCGATATAAGTGCGCCATAAGGTGCCTTACAGATTGTGTATTATTATTATTTATTATTATTCTTTATTTATAAAGCGCCAGCATATTCCGCAGCGCTGTACAATAAGCACAGTATAGACAGGGTTACAATACATTGAACAACATTTGACAAACAGTACAGAGGAGATGAGGGCCCTTTCCCGTAGGAACATCACAATCTGGGAGGGTTGGGGGTTGGAAACAGGAGGAGAGGACTGTAAGGTGAGAGTGATGATGGTTGCGTTCAGTGAGTTGGGTGGTAAGGCTTCCTACATAGGAATGTTTTCAGGGGAGCGTTTGAAGGAAGAGAAGTTAGGGGAAAGTCTGACAGTACGAGGGAGAGTGTTCCAGAGAGTGGGGGCTGCACGTGAGAAATCCTGCAGTCTATCATGGGAAGAGGTGATGCGGGGAGAAGCTAGGCGCAGGTCACTGTTTGACCTTAGGGAGCGGGCTGGTGTTTGGTGATTAGTGAGGACAGGTAGTGGGGAGCTGAGTTAGTGAGGTTTTGTAGGTAAGGATAAGGATTTTGAACTTAATTCTGCAGTGGATGGGGAGCCAGTAGACTCGCAAGAGGGAGCGGCAGAGACAGAGCGGTGGGTGAGGTGAATTAGCCTCGCGGAGGCGTTCAGGATGGATTGTAGGGGGGAGAGGCGGGCAGAGGGAGGCAGATAAGAGATTATTGCAATTGTCGAGTCGGGAGATTACCAGGGCGTGTATGAGTTGTTTTTGTTGGTGTCAGCGGTAAGAAATGGACGAATTTTGGATATTACGCAGTGGTATCGGCAGGGAGGAGGAAAGAGACTTGATTGGGGGATGAAGGAAAGAGCAGAGTCAAGTGTAACTCCAAGACAGCGAACTTGGTTTAGAAACATAGAAAAATGTCGGCAGATAAGAACCTTTCGGCCCATCTAGTCTGCCCAATTACATGGATACTTTACCTGGAATTTATCTTTTGTTTAGATAGCCTTTGCCTATCCATGCCTGCTGTAATCAATTACTGTTTGGCCTCTACCACTTTCAACTGAAGACTGTTCCATGTATCCACCACGCTCAGTAATATGCTTCCTGATGTTACTTTTTTAAACCTTTGCCCCTCTAATCAAAGACTATGTCCTCTTGTTTTGCTACTTGTTGCCTTTATAAATATACTCCCTCCTTCTACCTGTGGATTCCCTTTACGTATTTAAATGTTTCTATCATATCTCCTCTGTCTCGTCTTTTTTCAGTGTACATGTTAGATCATGAAGCCTTTCTGGTAACTTTTCTCCTTCAAAGCCGTACCCATTTTAGTTAGCCCTTCTCTGAACTCTCTCTAAGTGTCTATACCTTCTGGAGATACTGTAGGCGGACAAAAACAGATTCACTTTCAAGACGGCGCCGGACCGGGCACAAGTAAGGATTGTCAGAACACGAGTCTCTTCAGGAAAGGCAAACTTTATTGTGTCGTCACACAAGTGCCCACACAGGATTGAATCGCAAAGAGTGAGCCCCCCTTTCACCCGTGCAAGGGATCTTATACCCAAAAATACGTAATTAGGTACATCCCAGTTAGCCCACCTCCCAATGACACTTTATTCCACCCCACGTGGGTTAATACCTCCCTTTGGCTAATACAAAGACATTTCATTAATTGGCTGTAAATTGGCAAACTTTGTGTTAGTTTCAGTAAATCAAAATTAATTGCTCTTACTGTTCCGGGCTGCGCCCTCCTCCCTTGCGCCTACAATCACTTGTTACAGATGGCACCTGGCCTGATCTCTACTCCTTTGTCTTTCTGCGGGCCCCAACGACCTTGGAGGATCTACTTCGCTTTTCTCCTCCGTGCCAGGAACAGCAGAGATCTTTCATAAAGCTTTAATTGCTTTTCTGCTAATCTAAACGCATTCCTAAATTTCTACGTATACCTCATTCTAGTTTCAGCTACAAACCTGTCTAGTTATATACAAGTGAACCAATATTCTGAACAAGATGGCCGCCTGTGTACAATGGCGGCCGTCTTCCAGCCTATTTCCACTTCATTCCCCCTTGGCTCAAGTGTCAGGATCTTTTCCTGGCACTTGTAGCCATTACACTCCACTATTCTGAAACTCCTTGTACTGGGGGGGTTTCTTTCACTGGGAACATACCCTGTGGGATTATCAGTGGTATCTTCTGTGTTTGTGTAGGTGTCAGTGCTGTTTTGCACAGTGGCCATAAACATAGCCCTATGCGGTATATCAGTATCCCTATGATCAAGATCACCACTATCATGAGTATCATGGATCCAATCCGTGAGATAAATCTCAAGATGGAACCAAACCATTCTCCCATTGCTCCAAACCCACGGAGCGGATTCCAGCCTTCGGCAGCAATCCTCCTGGCTATACCCTGCAACTGTGCTACCTTCTCTTGGTGATCTTGAATTACCTGGTAATAATCTGGGACTTCATGTGTAGTGTTTCTGATGAAGGTGCAACATTCATAGTGCATTGTCATTTCACACAATCCATTCAAGGCCGCACTGATCTGCTCAAGCGCCATATCATGTATCATCTGCACCTTTCGTAACTCACGCATTTCCAGATTCAGCAGCTGGATATCCATACTGGTTCTATTCAGAATCTCATCCATCAAATTGACATAGCTATTCAATCTCCTCATCATCTCTCCTCCCCATCCAGTCCATGCTGGCAACCATGTCCATATTCGATCCATCTTCGCGAACAACTCTCTCTTTGGTCTTTCAAACACCAGTGGGTACCTAGTGTAGTTCTGTGTCTGTGTTTGTGTCTTCTCCCCTTAGTCTCTGGATTGGGACCAGCTTAGCCAAATAACACATTCCCGTTATTGTTGGTGGTACCCATGTGTAACACACCCTTTCACAGCACACCTGGTACCCTCCTTTCACTATAAATGGTGATGAATGTAGTGTTCCCTTTGATATCTCTATCGCAAGGTGTCTCAGCCGTCTCATCATATCCACTGCACCCTGCCTCCCATTGGTCACATTCCAATCACCGCCTCTTGGTCTCTAGTGAATTGCCTGCATCGTATGTATAAATAATTCGCCTTTTGTCCTGTTTTGAATATGTAAATGTATGATGTCCAGTTGAACTGACTTGAGTTACATAACCCACCCTCGTTATTTATTTCTTTATCTGGTCCTAGTTGAAAACACCATTCTGGTGGATACACTGGTCCTATTATGGGGTACCCGGACTGACTGATTCTGTCTTTTCCCTTGGTGCATCGACAGCATGTATTGTGACATTCCCTGATACAAACATACTCAAATTCATTGGAACAGAGGCAAATGGTATATGAATTGTCTCTGGGTGCAGTCTACTACACACCCAGCATGCGGTTTGCCCAGACTTTTTAGCATAGTCATATTTGAATTGCACAAGTAAGTGTCCTCTTGGGTTGGTTCCAGATAGCTCTCTTTTTGTCTCCACATGGTACGGTTCTCCATCACCGGGTGCGTACCATTCCAGATATGGGAAATATCCACTTTCCCCACATTGCCCGTACAATTAGAGCCTGCTCCACGCGAGAGTCCATAAATCAAATTAGCAAGATATAAAATCAGCACCACAAATGCCCGAATGTCAGAATTCCTTGGGCAATTCTTTTCACAGTCACATAAACCCAATCCCTCCCCACCGGAATTTCAAAAGTAAAAAACATTTCTGGATAATCAAGGGTGGGGCGGGCCCCTAAAAAGCACCCTGTGGGTATCCCCGTTGGCGGGTGGTCAGGACCTGTGCCCATCAAAACACCCACTTGTTGATCCTCTGTATTATCTGGGTTAGGATCATTTAGGTGCTCATGGCTGTGGTCTTTGTCAGCTTCAGCCTCAGCGGGTTGGTCTCGTTGGTAACGACCTTCCATGCTGGTTCAGGACTGGCTGCAGCTGCTTTCACTCTGGAGTGATGTATCCACGGGACCACCTCGGCAACCTTTACTGCTGTGGGGGTTGATAACAGGACAAGATAAGGACCTCT
This sequence comes from Leptobrachium leishanense, assembly GCA_009667805.1. Taxonomy (NCBI): domain Eukaryota; kingdom Metazoa; phylum Chordata; class Amphibia; order Anura; family Megophryidae; genus Leptobrachium; species Leptobrachium leishanense. Next base: position 47,721,180 of record CM019067.1, on the reverse strand, counting down.
CCATTTTGGACCTAGTGGATCATTTTTCCACTCTTTTACCCATACTGAGTCACCCGGACAATACTTATGCAGTGAAGGATACAGAAAATGCGGTATATTATCCCCACCCAAGTATTTAATTTCTGCATTGATTTACCCAGCATTACTACCTGATCATTTAGTTTAGTTTCTCCAATGCCCGAAGGTCCCCCCTTAGTCCATTAATTAGAGGGGTTGGCCGTCCAAACATAAGTTCGTACGGACTTAGCTTCAATTGGGGGGTTGGTCTGCACCTAATGTGCAAAAGGACTATCGGCAGCAAGTCCAACCAGCTCAATAACGTCTCTTGGCACAGTTTGGACATCAAAGTCTTTAGGGTACGGTTCATTCTTTCAACTTTTCCCGAACTTTGGGGCCTGTAGGCGGTATGTAGCTTCCAGGTGATGCCCAGTAGCCGGGCAAGTTGTTGCAAACAGTTCTGGATACTTTTGGGAAATAGTATCGCCATGCGAAAAATAACAAATCTTGTCTGTCTTGTGAATCTCTTACTGCTGGTATGAAAAAGTTCATTGCACTTTTCTTCATCTTGGCAGTCTGTTCTTGATAAGGATCTCCTTGAGGAAGAACCTCACCAGTGGGACTTGATATTCTTCTGCTCCCAATTCTCCCAGACTGTGCAGTATTCGTGTGATCCGTAGATTATTGTGAGGATTGATTGTCAAATTTTCAAAACGTGACGCGAAATTTTCTGCTCATTCAACTTCGGTTATTTCTTTGTCTTCCTCCTCCCCCACTATTTTTACGCCGAAGAATTTCAGCATCATGTTGTAGGCTCTGCGCAGTCTTTGCTGAACTTCTGAGGTGTTAACCATTAGGCGTGTCTCCTGCGGATTTAGGGAAGTAGAGTAGAAATTTCGGCCTTGTGTCCGAGTTGGGAAAAGCCATTGAATGTAATCATAATTGAGTTCTAATAGTTCATAATCATCTTGCCATTTGTGCAATATTATTGCAATGAACTTGCCGTGGGGTTCAAACTTTCTCAAATTCATGTAGAACTCGTAATTTGGCATAGAGGATTGCGGTTCTTGCTTGCAGATCAATACTTTAGCTTGGTCTTCTGCTGGCGGTGGTGGTTTTGCAGCTGCTTTTGCGGCTTGGTCTGCGCGTCTGTTACCTTTTGGAATTTCATCACGGCCTTTTTGGTGGCCACGACAGTGCATGATGCTGACAGCACTTGGTTTCCACACTGCTTCCAGGAGGGCCGCGATTTCAGCCGCATATTTAATTTGTTGTTCTGAAGACGTGAGTAGGCCTCTTTCTTTATAGAGTGCACCATGTGCATGGACTGTCATGAAAGCGTACTTGGAATCTGTATAGATATTTACTCTTTTGCCTTCAGAAATTTCAAGGGCTCTGGTTAAAGCTGTTATTTCAGCCAATTGTGCAGATGTATGGCCTGGCAGTGGCTTTGCTTCGATGACTTCTTCTGTTGAGACTACTGCATAGCCGGAGACTTTCTTCCCATCATCCATATAGCTGCTACCATCAGTGAATAGCTGTAGGTCGTATTTGTCTAGGGGTACGTCTTGCAAATCTGGCCTGCTACTGAACACTTCTTCCATAACTTGGAGGCATTCATGATCTGGATCCTCTTCACAGTCAGGCAGTAAAGTAGCAGGGTTTAAGGTAGCGATGAGGTCCAAATGAACCCGTGGATTTTCACACATCATGGCTTGGTACTTCGTCATCCGGCTGTTGCTGAACCAGTAACCTCCTTTGACATTCAGCAGAGCCTTGACAGCGTGGGGCACCTTGACATGAAGAACCTGTCCAAGGGTCAGCTTGTCTGCTTCTGCTATCAGCATTGCAGTGGCAGCCACTGCTTTCAGGCATGGGGTAGGCCGCAGGCCACAGGGTCGAGTTGCTTGGAGAGGTAGGCCACAGGCCTCAGTCATGAGCCAAAGTCTGAACCAATACTCCTGTTGCTGTTTGCTCTTGTTTCCAATGAAAGGGATCTTTGCCCCCCCCTTCGTGGCCTGATGAAGCGGCTTGGCAATATCTGCGAAGTTGGGGATCCACAGGCGGCAGAAGCCTGCAGCTCCCAGGAACTCACGGACTTGCCTCCTGGTCTTTGGTTGGGGTATGCGGCACACTGCTTTTCTTTTCTTCTGCCCCAGTGCACGTTTGGTACCTGTTAACTGGAAGCCCAGATATTTTACACTGCGTTTACATATTTGTGCTTTCTTTTTAGAAACTCTGTAACCTGCTTGGCTTAGCAGATGTAGCAAAGCTTTTGTGGCGGATAAACAGTCTTTTTTCTGTGGGGGAAGCCAGTAATAAATCATCAACATATTGTAGTAACACTACTTTGTCTGGCTGAGCGTTGAAGGCGAGGAGATCTTGGCTAAGCGCGCACCTGAAAATCGTGGGCGATTTTTTTTTTGAAACTTTGAGGGAGGCGCGTCCACGTCATTTGATAGCGCGCCCCGTGGTAGACTTTTCCCACTGAAATGCAAAAAGGGGCTGGCTTGCTGGAGCCAGACGGATGCAAAAAAAAGCGTCTTTTAAATCAAGCACTGTGTAATATTGTGTATCTCCGGGAATTAACGCCAGTAAATTGTATAGATTAGGAACCACAGGGTGTAGTGTTACTGTGGCCTCGTTGACAGCTCATAAATCTTGGACAGGGCGATACTCTTGTGTCCTCTCTTTCAAGACTGGCAATAGGGGTGTGTTCCATGGTGACACGCAGAATTTTAATATGCCGTGATCTTTAAATCTCTGTAAATATATCTGTATATTCTGCTTGGCTTTCTGTGGGATATAATATTGTCTTAGAGCCACCGGTGTTGCGCCGGGCTGTGATTCAACTCATCTGGGCGGGTTTTCCTCCGCCCCACCTCAGGAATTCCAAGGAGTAGTGCGTGCGGATCCGGCGTGGCAGACAGAGTAGGTGCCGTGCGCCATTCTTCCTCCTTTGACATAACTACTGCGATTTTCACAGATTGTGGATTGTGCGGACTGGCTGGATTATGCTGCCGAGCAGAGCCGCCACTCTCCGGCAGGTCTAATTGAGCGTGACCCCCGGAAAAAACATAATTTGGGCTTGCAATTTGCAAAAGATATCCCGCCCCAGGAGCCGGATGGGACATTCGGGCATATACATATACACATTGTATAAACAATATTTTCAGAGATCTTTTCCCGTAGCCCAAAACAGACTCTTAATACCACATCTGAAAAAAAAAAATTATTCCATTGTCATAAGACCACTCCTAACATCTCATAACAATAAAATAACCATTCCATCAAAAATTAAACAAAAACATACCTTTAGAAACAGTAAAGAAAAACTACTTTAATTATTTCTCGAATTTTTTTCTTTTAATATTAATTTTCTAACCGTTTCATATATTTCAATTTAATTTGTTAATAAATTTTATATTTTGATAGACAATATTTATATTATTACGTACTTATTATTGTTTGTGTGTAACAATATAAAAACCAGGACTTCCTTTTTTTTTTTTTATTTAATTCTAGCTCTGAACAAAACTAAAACTTTTGGAATAATATCAACACAAAATATAAACATATATCTTGCACTCAACAGACTTCAAACAAATATTCCATTGTAACACACATTAAAATTAGCTATATAGTAATTTCTTTTTTTTTCCTATTCCTCTTTACTTTGAATTCGCTGCACAGATACACAAAGGGTTATTCTTTCCAGCTATCAGAGAGCAAAGAAAAACAAAGTGACTCCCTCCCCTTCGCCCTTTCAAACAGTCTGTCAGAAAGGAGGGGGCCTATACACCAGGGAAGAGAGGAGAGAGGAAAAAAACCAAGTACGAAGCCCAATCTCACAACCTCTCAGTCATTCCTACTTTAGTTTAATAGATCAATTATAAACACAATCGGACAAAATCAGTCCGAATCACACACACAAGCCATACAGCACCGCAATCATCTCACTCCGTAAAATATTAATTAATTTATATATGCTCCCATCGGGCATCTCAATCTTTTCTGGTGGAGCCTCTCTATCTCCTCCATTCGCGGCGCCCTGCTCTTCTTCCTCAGTCACACAGGACGGAGCAGAGGGAGCTGACCGAGACACAGCAGCTGCCCGCTCCCCCCTCTCCGTCCGCGCAACCGCGGCACTCAAAACTTTCCTAGCTGCCCCATAACATGATGGATAACGGGGGTAAAACATCACTCTCTTCCGGTTGTTCTACTAACACCTCTCTCTCTCTCTCTCCATTATTTTGGGGGTCCTGCTTCTTATTTCTCCCCGCTATCATTATAAAATGACTCTTGTTTTTAATACAATATCTCCATATATCTATATACGGGTATTGTTCAGGATGTCCGTACTGCTCTGTGACTTGGGAATGTACCTTCTGTACCAACTCCGGGTCCATTGACCCCTGCTCTGGCCATCCTGGGACTAACAACGGCCACACAACTGTACACATTACTTTTAACTTCTCTTTTTTTTTTTTAATTCTACACCATAGTCATGAGTTTTATATAATGCTTCGAAATTCCGCACCATATATTCTAGGGGCGTCTCACCCTCCTTCACCTTCTTGGGCTTAGATGACCCGTTACCCAGTATTATTCTTGAAAACAGTACTCTTTGCAATACAGATATATTATTTCAACAACAGTTAAAATCTACAGTCTGATACTTCAGTCACAATTCATCCGTGTCTGCAGGCGCTTCCCCTTCAGTAGCCGTCTGCAGTCGCCTGAGCCGGAAACGTACGTTCGGGGTCAAAACTCGTATTTGCTTCCTCGCGGAGCGAGTAGGCGCACGTTCACTCACAGCACTCGAGTCAATTCATTCACAACACATACCGTATCAGATGCTTTCATCACATAACAGAACATAGACACTTCAACTCTTTCTACTAGCCGAGGGTCATTCCCTCCTCTGTGGCTCCTTATACCCCGTAATTTGAACTCTAACTCTTAACTGCTTGTGACTATGTGCACCCCGTTCTATATCTCTACTGCCGTCTGCAATTCCAATTTGCCTTATGGGTAATCTCACCCACCCGGCACCACTATCTCTGCAGCTACCGCTGGCTCCATTATGAGCCCTTTTCACTACACGACGTACACACTAGGCACTGACTCAGGCTCTCAGCCCAGTCACAGAAAATCCCTCCTCCTTTCCCTTTTACCCACGTGGTGAAGCTCTGTTTACAAACACTGACTACTGACTTATGCAACTCCACGTGGCTACCTTTTCCCTCTCTTACAGAACTACCCTTTGATTGGCATTCAATTCCCCCGAATCCAGACACCCGCTAGCCACTCTGGCTCCTTAGCAATGTCAGTGCTATCAGCGGCGGGCTAGATATGCCAATAGGATGGTGGCCATCGCATCCTCTTATCCGTCTATCTCAGTCGGACGTTTCCCTTAGATACCGGTATCTCCTTTAGACATACAAAACATAGAAGACACGTTTATCGCCGGCGCTGCTTGCTGTTTCCTCAGACTCGGTGTCCCTTCCCTGGTCGGGGGTCCGTTTGGGACGAGACGAGGTCCACTGAACAGGAAATCCTGCTTGGCGCCTGCAGATGTCAGCTCACCTTCAACGGACGCCCAACCATCGGGATTCTCGCACCCGCTGCAGTCAAGCACTGCACTGTGTTCACAGCAGCCCGTTACTGTGTGCCCGGAAAGGGCCCGTATCCGGACGATGCCCCAAAAATGTAGGCGGACAAAAACAGATTCACTTTCAAGACGGCGCCGGACCGGGCACAAGTAAGGATTGTCAGAACACGAGTCTCTTCAGGAAAGGCAAACTTTATTGTGTCGTCACACAAGTGCCCACACAGGATTGAATCGCAAAGAGTGAGCCCCCCTTTCACCCGTGCAAGGGATCTTATACCCAAAAATACGTAATTAGGTACATCCCAGTTAGCCCACCTCCCAATGACACTTTATTCCACCCCACGTGGGTTAATACCTCCCTTTGGCTAATACAAAGACATTTCATTAATTGGCTGTAAATTGGCAAACTTTGTGTTAGTTTCAGTAAATCAAAATTAATTGCTCTTACTGTTCCGGGCTGCGCCCTCCTCCCTTGCGCCTACAATCACTTGTTACAGATGGCACCTGGCCTGATCTCTACTCCTTTGTCTTTCTGCGGGCCCCAACGACCTTGGAGATCTACTTCGCTTTTCTCCTCCGTGCCAGGAACAGCAGAGATCTTTCATAAAGCTTTAATTGCTTTTCTGCTAATCTAAACGCATTCCTAAATTTCTACGTATACCTCATTCTAGTTTCAGCTACAAACCTGTCTAGTTATATACAAGTGAACCAATATTCTGAACAAGATGGCCGCCTGTGTACAATGGCGGCCGTCTTCCAGCCTATTTCCACTTCATACGGCTCTCCAGTATACTGCACACAGTACTCCAAGTGGGGTTCCCAGTGCTCCGTACAGTGCATGAGCACTTCCCTTTTTCCTACTGCTAATACCTCTCCCTACACACCAAGCTTCTGCTAGCATTCCTGCTGCTTCTATTACATGACTACTTACCTTTTAGATCCCTGCAATTAATAACTTAAATCCCTTTTCCTCATATGTTGAGGTTAGGACTGTATCAAATAATTCATATTCAGCCCTTGGGTTTTACGTCCCAGTGCATTATCTTGCACTTATCCATGTTAAAACTCAAAAATATGCACAGCTCCGACCATTTTTTTAGTTTACCTAAATCATTGCATTGGCTGGATCCCTCCAGGAACGTCAACCCTGTTGCAATCTTTGTGTCATCAGCAAAAAACATACTTTCCATTATACCTTCTGCAATACACTAATAAATATTTAAATAGAAGGGTCAAAGCTCAAAGATTTGCATTTTTATTGATAAGCCTTCTATGCGGAACGTATCAAAAGCCTTACTGAAATCTAATGCAATGTTCTACTGCACCACCTCTGTTTTATTATTTTTGTTACCCCAATCAAAAAATCAATAGATAGTTTGGCATGATCTCCCTGAGGTAAACCATGTTGTTTCTGATCCTGTAATCTATGTGTTTTAGATGGTCAACAATCCTTTCCTTTAACATGGTTTCCATTAATTTCCCCACTACTGACGTAAGACTAACTGGCCTATAGTTCCCAGATTCCTCCCTACTACCCTTCTTGTGAATGGGCACAACGTTTGCTAATTTCCAGTCTTCTGGTTTAATGGGGAGATGGTGATACCCTCCACCGTGTATATTTGTTCTTAGTAGTGAAGGGGTTAAAGGATAACTTAATTGAGTTACCAATGCTAGGCCAGGTTAGCCCATTGTAACATGGTAAAATGCTTTATGTAAAAGGTTGATATAACAAGGCATTGAACAGATATATAACCCTCAATGTCTGTTACCTCTCTAGGCATTTTTAACAGACGCTTTACCAGTCAATCTTATTGGTATAAACTGCACGCTGATGAAGACGTACATTGAGTTTGTAGCCGATCGACTGCTCACGGAACTGGGTTATTCAAAGGTGAGCCCCGTGTTCGTCACGTGCCTTTTAAAATTTCTTTATTTGAGAGCATATTAAAGTAATATTGTGAATTAATATGGCGCCCCTTGTGTATTATGTGGGTATTGGCTCTGTTTGCGGATACTGGATCCTTTTCTGCTCCAGCTGTATTTCGTAGTGTCCCATACTCTATGGGGTTTATTCACTAAAGGGGTTATTCAGAGAGCACCGAAATGTCGCTAACATTCGGGGAATCAAAGTTCCCCACCCTGTGGTGAATTCAGCATTCACCGCAGGGTCCCCGGAGTGCAGGGAAAAGCCACCAAAAACCCGCTGAAAAAACGCATCCGTACGACCCGAATTATCGGATCACTCAAGCCGGTGCAAAAAAACCCCACGCCAAACACGTCCAAAAAATGCTGACTAGCCGCCAAACAGAGAGCAGAGCAGCCGCCAGAAAAAGCAGACAAGCTGACGAACGGGGTGAAAAAAAACAAGTATCAAAATTGAAATGCTGTTTGCAAAAAAACTGAACGAAAATACCTGGATTTTACATATAAGATCCAATGAATGATAAAAAAAGGTCTGTTACAGAAAGTAAAATAAAAACGGATTTTTTTTCAAAAAAGTCCTAAAAAAAATGCCTAAAAAATCCTAAAAAAAATCTATAAATAAAGAGACTTTTTACTGCAGATTAAAATAATAAACGGTTTATTAGATATTGTATAAAAACGGGAATATTTTTTAACATTGAAGCCTATGGGATTCTTCTGAAAAAACCTGCCGAATGAGAACACCGAACAAACAGCAGGGCACTTCAGAGAACAACGAACAGCAGTGAAAACTTGCCGAATAGATTAACCATTGCTTCTCTATGGGGGATTTCACTGCCGTCGAACAGACACCATACTTGCAGGCAGTTTGCCAAATTTTGGCGAACTGCCTGCTCTCTGAATAGCCGAATGGTCTCGAAATATCACCGTACACTGAATTTCAGCATCCGGTTACATTTCAGTGACATTTCGGACCTCTCTGAATAACCCCTTAAGTGCTTGTGTTTGCTGGTGTTCCATTTAGATTTTAGTTTTGAGAAGCGACGACATTTCACAGCCCTGCAATACCTGTGAGTATAGCAATGCAGGCAATCACCCTGACGCCGCTTAGTGGATGTCCCCCTATAATTTTTGCGCTTAATTGACGGTTTCAGGTTCTACTGGTTTAAGGCGGAGCTGGCAAACTCCGGCCTGCCAGATGTTTCTGAACTACAACTCCCATAATTCCCTGGCCATCTAATACATTGAAGGGATTCAGGGAAATGTAGGCATCTGGGGAGCCGTGAGCGTAACAGTCCCAGGTTAAGGTAAAAGCTCTGTCCCCTTCCTTAAATCTCTCCAATCTAGTCCTGCATAGCAAAACTCTCACTGCTCAAGTAATCCTGTTTTTTTGTTTTTTTTTAACCTTTCATGTCATGAATTATTTTATTCCGGATTGGTAGAAACGTGTTGTATGTCGTTGTTGGTTTTTGTCTCTTCTCAGATCTTCCTAGCGGAGAACCCGTTCGATTTCATGGAGAACATTTCACTTGAAGGGAAAACAAATTTTTTCGAGAAGAGAGTGTCGGAGTACCAGCGATTTGGGATCATGGCACAGACATCGGACAACGTGTTTACTCTTGATGCAGACTTTTAATGGATTTTGTTCTACGGACGTGTCTACATCATCAGCGCTGTGAGCAGCTCGTGTGAAGTTTAATGCACGTGTAGCATGACGGCTACTGCAAGCAACACTACAGGGGGCATTCTCTACCAAGTCTACATTGGGACGCCAGTATAGCTTGTTTACGTCCGCATCTCTGCTCGAAAGAGGCAAAATGTTTGTTAAACGCAATATAATTTTTCTTGCAAAGGGCAAGTCAGGATTAAATGGACACTCACGCTCTCTACCTGCTGCATCCAGTGTTGCGTCTACATCACGGGCTCTATCACCTCCTTCAAGCTAACATTAGCGTTAGCGCTAGCTTAAAGGTGTTTTTTTTTTATTATTATTTATTTTTCATTGTTTCCTGTCCCCCAGGGCAGTACCCAGACCCCCATACGCCTTTTATAACCAATATCTTGCATATACGTATGCCTTCTGGAGGGGACCTTAGCAGGGCCGGTGCTAGGCTATTTTGCGCCCTAGGCCATACCAGCTACTTGCGCCCTCCCCCCCAAAAAAAAACACGTGACATGTGTGAACGTATCACAGAGCTCCACAGCAATAAAACTCACAGTAAAAGCCGGTGTGTATGAGTGTATCACAGAATCCACAGCAATAAAACACAGTAATGTGCAGTGTGTGAGCGTTTCACAGAGCCCCACAGCAATGAAACGCACAGTAACGGGCGGTGCATATGACCGTATCACAGAGGTCCACATACCCCCACCCAATGTCACACACACACAAAAACCACACACATACATACACAGAAATCCACACACACAAACATCCACACACAAACATCCACACACACAAACATCCACACACACAAACATCCACAAACAAACACCCACACACACAAATCCACACACACATAAACTTACCCTCACAGCCCTGGTTGAGGCCTGGCTTCGGGCCTGGTGGTGTCGTCCCCAGGCTTCGGGCCTGGTGGTGTCGTCCCCAGGCTTCGGGCCTGGTGGTGTCGTCCCCAGGCTTCGGGCCTGGTGGTGTCGTCCCCAGGCTTCGGGCCTGGTGGTGTCGTCCCCAGGCTTCGGGCCTGGTGGTGTCGTCCCCAGGCTTCGGGCCTGGTGGTGTCGTCCCCAGGCTTCGGGCCTGGTGGTTTCGTCCCCAGGCTTCGGGCCTGGTAGTTTCGTCCCCAGGCTTCGGACCTGGTGGTGTCCCCTGGCTTCGGGCCTGCTGGTCCCCCCAGGCTTCGGGGATGGCCCGCGGGCCTCAATGAGCCGTCCGGGCAGTGCCAAGGGGGAGAGTGGTGTGGGAGCCGCAGCGCCGTCCCAGGCCACACGACTCCGTGCTCGCCTAGGCCCAGCGCCGGGGAGGATGTCTGGCCGCCGCTGTGCAGGCGCCTCCGGGGCGGCCGCAACCCACGGTGACCCCCCTGCCAGCGTGGAGGGGGAGTAGGAGGCGGGCCGCTGAGGTGTAGAGGGCGGGTGCTGGCCTGCTGAGTGAGGGGGGGCGTTCCTAGGTTTTGCGGCGTGCAGCTGCTCCAGGGCCGTGCTGACTGTCCGGGCAGGGGCGCTTCATGCCGCCTGCTGCATGGACGGGCCGGCCCTGCCTGTGGAGCTCGGTGGCGTGGCGCCCTAGGCGGTGCTGCGCTCTAGGCGGCACTGCGCTCTAGGCAGCCGCCTAACTCGCCTAGCGGCAGCGCCGGCCCTGGACCTTAGTTTTCGAACTTTTGAACCCCATTGACTTGCATTGCGTACGAATCGTGTTCGAACTTTTTCCGATGTTCGAGTTCGAATGCGAACCGAACACGGGGGTGTTCGGCCCATCAATACCTATTAGGTCAAGTCTGCCTGTGTGCATAAAATCAGCACCTTATTTGTGCACTTTTGTATCGGCAGAAATATTTGTATCTAAGCATAGCAGAGAAATTGGAAACTCATTAACTCTAAATGGATGGTTTTACCATGTACTGAGTTTAACCCTGCGTTTGCACATTTATTTCAAGAGACTTTATCACACATTATGTGGCTTATATTTGATTGTGAGTGTTTTTAGACGAGATTTGGTTGATTTGGGTACTATCACTGGATGTTTTTAATAAAAAATAAAAGTTATATTTTACTATCACGGAAATACTTCACTTGAATAATTAATAAAAAAAAAACAAACAGAACAATTGAAAGTTTCAAAATTGAAACGCAGTTTGCATAAAAGCTACTGAACAAAAATGTCTGGAATGATCATAAAAAAAGTCCTATGAATAATAAAAAGGTCTGTTACAGAAAAAAACCCTAATTAAAAAAATCTGAAAAATAAATCATTAAGGAGACTTTTTGCTGCAGATTAAAAGAATAAACGGTTTATTAGATATTGAAAAAAATGGGAATATTTTTATTAACATAACATTAACATGTTAACATTGAACAAATAGATAAGCCCAAGGGTTGTTTCAAGTGGGCACAACTCTCATGAAAGCCTCAAGGGATCCTTGTAGCAGCATAGGATGAAAGCCAATTAATAAGCAAAAAATAAATAAAATTAATAAACCAAGTGGTAAAAATAATTGTATTTAATAAAAGTATAAAAAAATATAAATGAAATAGCCGAATGCGTTTCGCCTAGGTTGATTTAGACCCTACGGCTTCCTCAGCAGCAATAAAAGATAAACCCCCTGGGCTTATCTATTTGAGTCTTGGTGGCTCATGAACACGTGAGTAATCTGAGTTGTGCATTGAGATACAGTAAAAATTTGTGCTGAACCACCCTATGTCGCTGTCTCTCTTCCCTACATGTTTATTGGGAGTTCCCATCAATTGAAGTGGCCAGTGGGTATGAATTCTACCCACAGGCGAAAATCGCTAGAGCCGGGTGAGGCTCTCTATAGTGTGAGTGAGAGTGAATACACTTTTTAAATTATCAGATATAGCGCAAATATGATTTGTGTATGTGTGTTTATTTTGTCTCTTGAGGTACTGATCCTCCATCAACAGAAGATCTATTGCCTCTCTCTGGGTAAATAACGTTGATTATCTATTTCAATTACACTGGGAAGCGCCGCACCCCTTTTTATTCTTGATTGCTATCTTACTCTGTATCTTTAGGGAGGACATTTATGGGTGTAATGGCGATCGTGTATTAGGTTCTACCCCATTCAAAATTATAATTGTTGCGCCTATACCTTTTTTTCTATTTTTGTTATAACTGCAGAGGAGAGTGGATGCGTCTGGCCGAGCTCCGCTGTTGCAGCTGAGATTTTAGTGACTTTGTGTGCCTCCTTATTCGGCGGGGACCCTCTGGGTGCCTTTGGAATTGCTCCTGATCAGGGAGACGACTCCTGAACGATCGCAGAGTTCTTGGTGGCGTGCTCCTGTTCCAGATTGCCCTGCAATCACGAGTGCGGCCTAGTGCAGTCAGCCATCTTAGATTTGTACAGGCTTTCCCTGCTTGCTGCGAGGACGCTGACCCGGATACAGAGTTTGGGTCATGCCGGGATACGCTTGAGACTCAATCGATGGATATATATTGCCCCCAGCTCACTTGGATATATTGCCCCCAGCTCACATGAATTTATATTGCCCCCAGCTCATCACATGGATATACTGCCCCCCAGCTGACATGGATATATATTGCCCCCAGCTCACATGGATATATATTGCCCCCAGCTCACGTGGATTATATATTGCCCCCAACTCACATGGATATATTTGCCCCCAGCTCTCATTGATATATTTGCCCCCAGCTCTCATCTCCTCTGTCGGCCGTTCTTCTCCCTACGAGCGGCCGCCAGAATGCAGTTTGGCCGCTCGCCGGAAACCACCTGACCAGTGCAGCCGCATTCTCGTGAGATCGTGGAATTCACATGATCTTGTGCGCTGGTCAGGTGGTTCCCATCCCAGGCGAACATCCAAGCTGCAGGCCGGCGGCTGCTCATAGGGAGAAGAATTGCTCCCAGATTCCGGCGCTAATTGCCGGAATCTGCGGCTGCCTGGGCCCCCTTCCAGTGGCGGAATGCCAGGGCCCAGTCGCAAGTGCGACCGCTGCGACCCTGGTACTTCCGCCACTGACTCTCACCTTGCAGACCATCACTCTCACCGTGTAGTCCTCTCCTCCTGTTTCCACCCCAATCCTTCTAGATTGTAAATTCCCACGGGAATAGGGCCCTCGTTTCCTCCTGTACTGGTTTGTCAAATGTTGTTCAATGTATTGTAACCCTGTCTGCATTGTATATAGAGAGAAAGGATACCACGGCGCTAGATGGAAAAATGGGTGCTGCTATAATCCTCAACCGGTAGTCTGTCCTACTACCCCAATACACATAAATGAAAAAATAACAATGTAGAGGACAGAGCTCCCAAAATACACCATACACTACCAAATGGCGTAAATAGAAAAAATAGTGAAAACAAAGTCACAATTTTTTTGACATCATATCAATATACACCATATATTTGGTATTAGTCTGTAGTCAATATCTATAGATCTCTATTCGGGTACCTCCCGGTAATGTCCACCAATGTATTGTTCTCTGTCTGGAGTGAAGGAATTCTTCTGGATCGGTGCACCGCCAACATGAACCTCGGGAAGGGAGATTCGCCTATCACTGTCTATTCGCAGCGTCTGAAAATCCAACGAACTCTCAAAGGAATAACACATGAAATAGCACAGCCAGTTTTTTGAAACATAGACAAGCAGGCTTCAGCAAAGTGCACACTTACCCTGATGAGAGTCAAACCTAGCTCGAGGGTGTGCGCTCCAGAGTTGCAGCTACCGGTACAACCCTTAGGGCCCCATTACAATCTTCGTGCATACGTTTGCGCCTGCGCAAAAACGCGAGGGGTAAAACCCTTTGCGCTGAACGTCGTATTACAATGTCAGCGCAACAAACGCGCGTATACGTCTACCGCGGGTGAACCTGCGCGAACACTGCACGAGCTTACTGTACTTTGCGCGTCCTATACTTAACATTGTTAGTGCAAATGCTTTTGTAATACCATCCGCGTACCAGTGCACAATCTATGCGCAGTTTGTAACGCACAGCCTTTGCGCGCATTATTTTAGCAACTCCTAAAAGCTGGTGTTAATGGCAAATTCTATCAACCTGGCCGAATCCAAATACACCAGCCCAAAAATCAATACGCAGCAAAGTATAGTTACACATTCTACACATACCCAAACAATAAATTTAAGAAGTTGTGTGTGCATTTATTATTGATGCAGCATATACAGTATGGCAGATTGACTTTGACAGGTGCAAAAACTTAACGTGAGACAATTGTGGTTCTTAATTCTGATTGGCTGAATCACATGAAAAAAACAGTCCGCATACTTATTTCCACGTTGCGCGTTTGTGCGCATCTGTTTTACCCGCGTTATTGCTCGACGGATGAAAAAATGTGCCAGGATTGTAATTCCAGCGTTGATTTACACGCGTTAACATTCAGCGCTTGGCGCACAAATTCAATTGTTGAGCGACGGTTTTAACGCGAAGATTGTAATAAGGCCCTTAGAAAACCGGTCTAGAACGAATCCACATCGTCAGCCAGCTGATAAGTGTAAAATTCAATATTTATTTACCGTATTTTTTGCTCCATAAAGACGCACATGACCATAAGACGCACCTAGTTTTTAGAGGAGGAAAACAGGAAAATAAATATTCTGAATCAAATAGTGTAATAATGGATATTGCTCCAGCTCCTCTCATGGATATACTGCCCCAGCTCCTCTCATGGATATACTGCCCCAGCTCATGGATACTGTCCCCCAGCTCATGGATAATGTCCCCCAACACATGGATAATGCCCCAAATCACACATGGATATGCCCCAGCTCATGGATAATGCCCCAGCACATGGATAATGCCCCAGCTCACACATGGATTTGCCCCAGCTCATGGATATACTGCCCCAGCTCATGGATATGCCCCAGCTCACACATGGATATGCCCCAGCTCACACATGGATATGCCCCAGCTCACACATGGATATGCCCCAGCTCACACATGGATAATGCCCCAGCTCATGGATATGCCCCAGCTCATGGATTTGCCCCAGCTCACACATGCATATGCCTCAGCTCATGGATTTGCCCCAGCTCGTGGATTTGCCCCAGCTCACACATGGATATGCCCCAGCTCACACATGGATATGCCCCAGCTCACACATGGATATGCCCCAGCTCACACATGGATATGCCCCAGCTCACACATGGATATGCCCCAGCTCATGGATATGCCCCAGCTCATGGATATGCCCCAGCTCATGGATATGTCCCAGCTCACACGTGGATATGCCCCAGCTCACCTGCCGCCGCTGCGTTCGCCTCCCTCTGAGCGTGAGTCTGGTGGCAGGAAGCTTGGGCACTTGCCTGGGGGAGCCACGTGACCGCGATCTCGCGGTCACGTGGCTCCCCCAGGCGAGTGCCCAAACTCCTTGCCGCTGGACGCATGCTCAAAGGGAGCCGAACACGGCGGCGGCGGCAGGTGAGCTGGGGCATATCATCATTTTTGGGCATCATTTTTTGGACATTCGCTCCATAAGACGCACCCACTTTTCCCCCGATTCTTGGGGGGAGAAAAGTGCGTCTTATGGAGCGCAAAATACGATAATTAAAATCAGGGTTATTCAGAGAGCGTGAAAAGCAGGAGAATGACTGGAGAATGAAAAATTCTAGGTCAAAATAGCCAAACCAGAAAAAATCTCCCTTTCACCTCACTTTCCAAATCGGCTATTTTGACCTAGAATTTTTCACTCTCCAGTCATTCTCCTGCTTTTCACGCTCTCTGAATAACCCTGTATGTAAATACACACAGCGGACAATCAAGTTGGTATAGAACAAGTATAGAGCAAGTAGCTATTAGCAGACGCGTTTCGTGCTTCCAAAGCGCTTCTTCAGTGGCAGTGAGAATGAAAAAATTGTACCGATTGTACAGCGCCGTGGAATATGCTGGCGCTTTATAAATAAAGAATAATAATAATGATAAATGCTTGTAACTGTAATGATATTCAGGGTTATTCAAAGAGAATCGAAAAGTCAATGCACGTTCGGTGACTTTTCGTTCTCTTCGATTTGGTGCGATTTGGTGATCCCATTTCGGCGACCCTGCGGCGTATTCAGCAAGCACCACAGGGCCGTCATAGTGCAGGGTAAAGCTGCCGCAAACCCGACGAACACTCACAGCAAAACCCGGCAAACGCACACCGAAACCCGCAAAAAAACATCTGGATTAACCCCGCCGAACACGCCGGAGAAACCCGAGCAGCTGCCGATCACAACGCAGAGCAGCCGCCGGAAAAACCCGACACCGCAGACGAATGGAGTGAAAAAAATAAATAAACAGTACGCTTGAAAGAAACTACAGAACGAAAATTTCTGGAATTTACATATAAAA
Organism: Leptobrachium leishanense; assembly: GCA_009667805.1. NCBI lineage: Eukaryota > Metazoa > Chordata > Amphibia > Anura > Megophryidae > Leptobrachium > Leptobrachium leishanense. Next base: position 47,704,650 of record CM019067.1, on the reverse strand, counting down.
TCCAATGAATGATAATAAAAAGAAAATGAAAAAATGTGGTACGGAGGAGGCGCTAGATTGGATAGAATGATAATTTAGGTAAAGATGCAGCCTACTGAGAGGGACACAAAACCTCGACTGAAATGTGTTGGAGATACGAAATGGAAAAGGGGTTACTCCAGTGGCGCAAGGGAAGTTGGTATACGTAAATATTCTGTGTTGATATAGAGGCGGGGAAGAGTTTCAGGTTCTAGAGAAACTGTAAGTCCCAATTAAAAAAGCACAGTCTAAGAACAGACCACTGATAAAAGTGCTGTCTTAAGGTAAACACTAAAAAGGTGCAAAATGCAATCAAAAGTGCATATAGTGCAAATAACAGCTAAAACGTTGTGGCACGTCAAAAGCGTACTGTGGAAAGTGCAACGGTTCCAAATAGGGAGAATCTTAGAAATTCGTTCGTAAAAAAACAGTTCATAAAAACAAGTTCATAAAAACACATACTTCTTGTGCAAAGTGCAAATATAAAGTGCAATTCAAACAGCACAGAATAGTGGTAAAAAATCTGATTGGACAATGGTGGTCCAAAAATAGTGCAAAAGTCTATAGATATGAAGACAGTCTGTTTGTGAGTGAGAAAAAAGGGCTTGTTTAGGACTGTGTATGCCTCTCACTCTTTGCGTCCATGTATGGAAATCCTCAGAAAGAGAGGGAAGACGAATCTTATCCTTGATGTCCTAGTGAATTCCACGTGAATTCCACGTCCTCAGGATAAGAGGGAAAAAGAGAGCGAGAGAATAATAGTGCAATATTGTCTGGATTTGTTGATTGTGGAAATATGCAAGAAAAATGAACACTTACACTTTCCAGAGCCTATGTAGTCCAGGCTCTGGTTTGAAGTGCACTGGGCCAAATATAGAGTGGCTTCTTCCCTTCTTTTTAATTTTCTTGTTCACCTCGAATATAGAGAGACAAGGTACTCATAGCGCAACTTGAATAGTAGCTGAGTGCATATAATAAAGAAGAGTTGGTCTCACTCACCGATGTTGGAGCCTTGTTCCAGGCTCAACTTAATGGCATACAGTGCTCCTTAGTCAGTGGGCACCGTCACCTCTTTAGCAATCTTCTACTTGGTCTGTGTTATAAGGTGTGATTAAATCAATGCACGCCTGGCACACGGGAAGCGGTCTTCATGATTCTCTGCTTATGACTAAGGAGCTAAAGAAAAGACCCTAGAATCCACTGACCGCAGTAACGAGTGGTGGATGGTACAAGACACTTCTCAGCAGCCACCTCCCTCTCCTCCCATAGCCTCTTCTACATTGGATCCAAACAGCCCTAGTTTTGTGCCTGGGACCCCTGAAAGAGACTCTTGTATCATGGGAAAGCCAGGGCCTCAAGCCTCTGGTGACCTCCCCAACCCAATGGCAGGAGCCAAAGACTCCCAGGCACATTATGGGCTTCCTCAGAGAGAATTGAGACAGGGCACTAGAGCGAGACAACCTCCCAGGGTTCTTACTTATGATCACGTTGGAGAACCTAGCTATGTCCCAGTGCCCCAGCTACACTGTAAAGTTGTTGATTTCCTGTATGCTTTTGCAGAAATGATGAATGTGGGAACTCCTGTTTATTAGAGCAGACTTCAAGATAGTTGACAATTGTCTAGATAGGACTGTCATGCAGAAATGTATATGTTGCCGTTGTTTTTTTTTTGTGTGTGTTCTTGCACTTGGCTAGTCTTGCCAGTGGAAGGAAAGGATTTTTTTACGAGGGGGAGAATGTAGTCCTGTGTTTGATTTGGCTCTGAGGACTGCAGCTGTTATGCCTCTAGGGGGAGCCAGAGGACAATGTATGGGAACATACTTTATTGGACTCATGGACCACACCTCCCAGAATGCCCTTACAGGAAAAAGGAAGGATCCAAGCTGAAAGAAAAAAAGGAAGTGAGAGCATGCATGCAGCGTGGGGAGAACAAAGTGAGCAAAGAGAGTGAGCAGTCAGATAAGAGAGATTTTCCAGGATCTGTTCAAGCTGGAGCACAGAGAATCAGCAGCATCCAGTGCTGGAGAGTGTACCTTGGTCTGCTGTATATTGTGCTGGACTGTTCAGGAGGCGAGTGTGTTTGAAGAGGGGCCCTGTGTTAAGGAGGCCGCAGGCGGAGGGATTTGCTGGCGGCATTCGACTTCAGGCAGAGGAGATTCTGCATACCGCGTGGGGAAGAATTGATCCAGAGGCTGCAGATTGCTACAACGTTCAAGAGGCCTTCCTGGGACTGTGAGCAGCTGAAGTTGTGCGGTAACGAGCATCTTTTCTCTCTGTCTCGCTGACAGCATTCTATCCATCTTTACACGAACTAAGGATCACACAGCTGCTGAGCGGATTTTACCCACAGTCTTTCCTGTACTGGCAGCTACGTTATGCTAAAAGGGCCCCACCTCTTATGTGCACCAACTGGTACCCATCATCGCTGTCATTAGGACGAAGATCAGGGTGGTTCCCGGGTGTTTGGGAGGGTCCTGGGCTGGGAGGTTAGAGAGCAGTTGGTGTGTCTAGTTAGCTACTGTATTACCTGAAATCCTTTTATGCTGCCACTTGCATTTCAATACAAGTTTATATTGTTTATTGTACCACTGTGTAGTTGTTATTATTAGGTTCCTGCCTTGGCAAACAGTCCATGCCATGGATGCCCAGACAGGTGGAGGCACTGCCAACACTATGTATCCTTATTCCCAAAATGCGGAAACTCAGGACCAACAGGTAAAGCAAGAAGGTGTAATCCAGCTGGAGGGTGCCAGCGGGGGCGGCCCCCAGCGGCAAAAGAGCGTTACACTAGCGATCCCATTTTTCTCCTGGCCTTTAAACGTTGCTTGGGTCCAGGAGGACCTCTAAGAGTGCTTTGTTTCTGCTGCTGCGGCGTTTCAAAGGACAGTCAGCGCTCTCATATTTATTCTCTGACTTGTTCTTGCCATCGTGTAAGGCTGGCGGCACAGGAGCGCATTTGGTGCTTGTGTGCGCCCGCACTTCCCTGTGTAACAGACGTAAATAGGTGTGTGTCTTTAGGAGTATATGTGTGTGTGTGTTAATTCCCCTAATATCCCTAATTTTAGATGAACTCCTGTAGAATTGTAAATGTCTTCTCCAAAGGACGTTTTTGTGTTGTTTTTGTTATAAATGTGAGCAGCCATCAGTGGCGTAGCGTGGGTTGTCAGCACCCGGGGCCAGCCAAGAATTGTGCGCCCCCCCCCAACCTGTGGACACGTTATCGATATTGCCCCAGCTCTCACATGGATATTGCCCCAGCTCATGGATTTGCCCCAGCTCATGGATTTGCCCCAGCTCACACATGGATTTGCCCCCCAGCTCACTCATGGATTTGCCCCAGCTCACTCATGGATTGCCCCAGCTCATGGATTTGCCCCCCAGCTCACTCATGGATTTGCCCCAGCTCACTCATGGATTGCCCCAGCTCATGGATTTGCCCCCCAGCTCACTCATGGATTTGCCCCAGCTCACTCATGGATTTGCCCCCAGCTCATGGATTTGCCCCCAGCTCATGGATTTGCCCCAGCTCACTCATGGATTGCCCCAGCTCATGGATTTGCCCCAGCTACTCATGGATTTGCCCCCCAGCTCACTCATGGATTTGCCCCAGCTCATGGATTTGCCCCAGCTCATGGATTTGCCCCCAGCTCACTCATGGATTTGCCCCCAGCTCATGGATTTGCCCCAGCTCATGGATTTGCCCCCAGCTCATGGATTTGCCCCAGCTCACTCATGGATTTGCCCCCAGCTCACTCATGGATTTGCCCCAGCTCATGGATTTGCCCCAGCTCACTCATGGATTTGCCCCAGCTCACTCATGGATTTGCCCCAGCTCATGATTTGCCCCAGCTCATGGATTTGCCTCATCTCACTCATGGATTTGCCCCAGCTCATGGATTTGCCCCAGCTCACTCATGGATTTGCCCCAGCTCACTCATGGATTTGCCCCCAGCTCACTCATGGATTGCCCCAGCTCACTCATGGATTTGCCCCAGCTCACTCATGGATTTGCCCCAGCTCACTCATGGATTTCCCCCAGCTCATGGATTTGCCCCCAGCTCATGTTTTGCCCCCAGCTCATGGATTTGCCCCCAGCTCATGGATTTGCCCCCAGCTCATGGATTTGCCCCCAGCTCATGGATACTGCCCCCAGCTCATGGATTTGCCCCAGCTCATGGATTTGCCCCCCAGCTCATGGATTTGCCCCAGCTCATGGATTTGCCCCCAGCTCATGGATTTGCCCCAGCTCACTCATGGATTTGCCCCCCAAGCTCATGGATTTGCCCCCAGCTCATGGATTTGCCCCAGCTCACTCATGGATTTGCCCCAGCTCATGGATTTGCCCCAGCTCACTCATGGATTTGCCCCCAGCTCATGGATTTGCCCCAGCTCATGGATTTGCCCCCAGCTCATGGATTTGCCCCAGCTCACTCATGGATTTGCCCCCAGCTCATGGATTTGCCCCAGCTCACTCATGGATATGCCCCCAGCTCATGGATTTCCCCCAGCTCATGGATTTGCCCCAGCTCACTCATGGATTTGCCCCCAGCTCATGGATTTGCCCCAGCTCACTCATGGATTTGCCCCCAGCTCACTCATGGATTTGCCCCCCAAGCTCATGGATTTGCCCCCAGCTCATGGATTTGCCCCCAGCTCATGGATACTGCCCCCAGCTCATGGATTTGCCCCCAGCTCATGGATTTGCCCCCAGCTCATGGATTTGTCCCCCAGCTCATGGATTTGCCCCAGCTCATGGATTTGCCCCCAGCTCATGGATTTGCCCCAGCTCACTCATGAATTTGCCCCCAGCTCACTCATGGATTTGCCCCCAGCTCATGGATTTGCCCCCCAAGCTCATGGATTTGCCCCCCAGCTCATGAATTTGCCCCCAGCTCATGGATACTGCCCCCAGCTCATGGATTTGCCCCCCAGCTCATGGATTTGCCCCCCAAGCTCATGGATTTGCCCCCCAGCTCATGGATTTGCCCCCCAGCTCATGGATTTGCCCCCAGCTCATGGATACTGCCCCCAGCTCATGGATTTGCCCCCAGCTCATGGATTTGCCCCAGCTCACTCATGGATTTGCCCCCAGCTCATGGATTTGCCCCAGCTCATGGATTTGCCCCAGCTCATGGATTTGCCCCCAGCTCATGGATTTGCCCCAGCTCACTCATGGATTTGCCCCCAGCTCATGGATTTGCCCCAGCTCACTCATGGATTTGCCCCCAGCTCATGGATTTGCCCCCAGCTCACACATGGATTTGCTCCCCAGCTCACTCATGGATTTGCCCCCAGCTCATGGATTTGCCCCCAGCTCACACATGGATTTGCTCCCCAGCTCACTCATGGATTTGCCCCCAGCTCTGGATTTGCCCCAGCTCATGGATTTGCCCCAGCTCATGGATTTGCCCCCAGCTCATGGATTTGCCCCCCAGCTCATGGATTTGCCCCCAGCTCATGGATACTGCCCCCAGCTCATGATTTGCCCCCCAGCTCATGGATTTGCCCCCAGCTCACTCATGGATTTGCCCCCAGCTCATGGATTTGCCCCAGCTCATGGATTTGCCCCCAGCTCATGGATTTGCCCCCAGCTCATGATTTGCCCCAGCTCACTCATGGATTTGCCCCCAGCTCATGGATTTGCCCCCAGCTCACTCATGGATTTGCCCCCAGCTCATGGATTTGCCCCCAGCTCACACATGGATTTGCTCCCCAGCTCACTCATGGATTTGCCCCCAGCTCATGGATTTGCCCCCAGCTCACACATGGATTTGCTCCCCAGCTCACTCATGGATTTGCCCCAGCTCATGGATTTGCCCCAGCTCATGGATTTGCCCCCCAGCTCATGGATTTGCCCCCAGCTCATGATTTGCCCCCAGCTCATGGATACTGCCCCCAGCTCATGGATACTGCCCCCAGGTCACACATGGATTTGCCCCCAGGTCACACATGGATTTGCCCCCAGGTCACACATGGATTTGCCCCCAGGTCACACATGGATTTGCCCCCAGGTCATGGATTTGCCCCCAGCTCTCACCTGGATTGTTGCCCAGCTCCGGCAGGGGGTTGAGGGACCCAGATGCCGGCAGCGCGGAGCGCCTGCCCGGTCTTGAACATTCCGTCCTGTGAAGTGGATGCGGCTGTGTGCGTGCGCAGCCGGTCACGCGGTCCGGCCAGTCAGGTGGTACAGAGACTCAGTACCACCTGATTAGCCGGACCACGTGACCGGCTGCGCACGCACACAGCCGCATCCACTTCACAGGACGGACTGTTCAAGACCGGGCAGGTGCTCCCGCGCTGCCCGGTATCTGGGTCCCTCAACCCCCGGGCCAGTTTTAGGGGCGCGAATGCGCCCCTAACAAAACTGCGCCCGGGGCCACGGCCCCCCCAGCCCCCCACGCTACGCCACTGGCAGCCATTTTAGGAAGGGATTCTAATATGCAAATTAGGTATGACCTCATCCCCTGTCAGCTCAGCTTCTGTACAGAGCATCAGGGAGCATCTGCAGAGGAAGGAGGTATGGATGTGAAGAGCGCTCAGATTCTCATTCCTTAGAGTTTTAAAGCCATATAAAAGTTCTCCAAAACTGTTTTTATGTTTAGATTTAACCTTTATATATGTTAGTTTTCTAGGAGGTTCATGTAATCTTAATTTATGGGTAGTTTGCACTTATACAGAGTAAAACAGCTCTTTTGTATAGCACAGGGCTTTGAGTGGGAAAATATCAGGAAGGAAAGTGCTAAACCTGTGCTAAGCCTATGCTTGATCTGTGCAGGTGGAAGTTGCAGAGGATATTTTCATACCGTGTTATTTATATGTGTTTTACCCAGGTATGATTTTGTTTTATTCCCATTTTTATGTTTTATTTGTATTTCCCTGTTGAATTTATGTATTTTCAATTTGTGTATATATATGTATATATTTATTGTATTGTAATGTGACTATATAATCCAGCATCCTCAGAACACGAGGGAGCATCTGCAGAGGAAGGAGGTGAAAGTTGCAGAGGATATTTTCATGCCGTGTTATTTATATGTGTTTTACCCAGATTTAGGCTGGGGTCAGACCAGCGCACTTTTAACGTGCGTTCTGGCGCACATAATTACGGCCGCACTAGCAGCAGATGACGGGCAATGACGGACAATATACGATGTACGGCCGCACAAAAGTCCGGCCGTGCAACGCAAGTGGAATTTGAACGCATTTTTTTGAGAACGCAGAACCGCTAGTACTGACGTACTGAGTGCGCAGCTGCGGCGTGTGTGCGAGATTAGGAGATGTCGGACACTGCTAATGTCCAGCCTACATAACGTCCAGACGCAAAAAGAGTTTTATTGACGATCCGTACAAAATCACGCCCCAAAATGCGCGTCGTCTGACCGTTTTTGTGCATTCCGTGAAAAAATACGTCAATGCGTTCGGACGCACTTTTTCACGTTCGCGGGGAAAAATGCTTTCGTCTGACCCTAGCCTAAAACCGCATGTTTGCAGTGATCCAATTGCCGGTCCCATCATTGATGCGCAACAACACACACCACAACGCAGAGTCCATTACGAACGGGCAGCGAGGGTGTAGGCCGGTTACACCTGCGTCCATGCCATTTTAACAGGGATGGCCAACCACCGGATGTGAAAAAGCCCTCCCCGTCAAAAAGCTAAACTGACGCTGACAGGGATACAAAGCGCGATCCTCCATAGGAGGATCGCGCTTTGTACGCTGAGCGCACAGAGTGGAAGGAACGCCCACTCTCACGGACGTTCCTTCCTCTCTCGAAACGCTTGTGTGCCGCCAGCCTTACAGGTCACATGTGCACGGTTTGTATTCTAAAATGTCAAATAAAACTGGTTTTGAATGAAATATATGTCTGAAGAGCCATTTAATACACGTATCAGACTCATACAAAGTAGCTGGGGGGGGGGTGTCAACTAAAGCCCAAGAATAGCATAATAAATGATGTTACCAAACATGCAGCAACGTCTCAGCACCAGCACCATGTGTTCTTAGGCTAGCATTAGATGAACGCAATCATCACGTTCGTGTCACCACACAATTTAACGTCCGTTGTAGCATTGATTTGTGATCAATAGAGACCAACACACCGAAGTGCGTACGCACCACATAGGTGGCAACTGACGCCATTTAGGCCTCGACGTAAAAGCACTACGACGGATGCCCAGAGTGAGCCGCGTCCATGTAGTGGCCTGTGTGTGTGATGACGTGACGTCAGACGCAGCGCATTTGCGACGTCCATCACGTTGACGCTCAGAAGTATTTTTGGTCTGGCTGACTGTACCTGTCATTTAATTTTAATTAATTTTGTTTCCCATATTTCACTGGTTTTTTTCTACATCCGTAAAAAAAAACGGATCGTGTGGTGTCTACAGAATCTTCCGTCAGTACATACATCTGTTATCCACGCACGCAGAGTGCGCTCAGACTGAGTTTGTCTGACATTAGTCTTAGGTGTAGGAAACGTAGAGAAAGTTGAGACAGCGTTGTTTGCTTTGTCAGAAAGGTGCATACTGTCACCTGTGTTTAATGTGACCTTTCCAATAATACCTCACTTAGAAGGGTCCAAAGGACCCAGTGGCGGAAGTACCAGGGTCGCAGCGGACGCAGTTGCGACCGGGCCCTGGCATTCCGCCACTGGAGGGGGGCCTAGCGCCGCCGCCAGATTCCGGCAATCAGCGCCGGAATCTGGGAGCCGCGCGCTGGCCGTCCCTCTCCCTACGCGAGCGGCCGCTGACATGCAGCTTGGCCGCTCACGTGGGAGAGAAACCACCTGACCAGCGCACGAGACCTCGCACTGATCAGGTGGTTTCCGGCGAGCGGCCAAGCTGCATGTTTCCAGCGGCCGCTCGCCAAGGAGGAGAAGACGCCGGCGGAGCCTGCCCTGGGCCTGGAGCCAGCAGAGCAGGTAAGAGCTGGGCTGGGGGCAGTATATCCATGAGCTGGGGGGCAGAGCTGGGGCAGTATATCCATGAGCTGGGGGGCAGAGCTGGGGCAGTATATCCATGAGGAGCTGGGGGGGCAGAGCTGGGGCAGTATATCCATGAGCTGGGGCAGTATATCCATGAGCTGGGGCAGAGCTGGGGCAGTATATCCATGAGGAGCTGGGGGAGTATATCCATGAGCTGGGGGGCAGAGCTGGGGCAGTATATCCATGAGCTGGGGGGCAGAGCTGGGGCAGTATATCCATGAGCTGGGGCAGAGCTGGGGCAGTATATCCATGAGCTGGGGGCAGAGCTGGGGCAGTATATCCATGAGCTGGGGCAGTATATCCATGAGCTGGGGGGCAGAGCTGGGGCAGTATATCCATGAGCTGGGGGGCAGAGCTGGGGCAGTATATCCATGAGCTGGGGCAGAGCTGGGGCAGTATATCCATGAGCTGGGGGCAGAGCTGGGGCAGTATATCCATGAGCTGGGGGCAGAGCTGGAGCAGTATATCCATGAGCTGGGGCAGAGCTGGGGCAGTATATCCATGAGCTGGGGCAGAGCTGGGGCAGTATATCCATGAGCTGGGGCAGTATATCCATGAGCTGGGGCAGAGCTGGGGCAGTATATCCATGAGGAGCTGGGGGGGGCAGAGCTGGGGCAGTATATCCATGAGCTGGGGGGCAGAGCTGGGGCAGTATATCCATGTGCTGGGGCAGTATATCCATGTGTTGGGGCAGTATATCCATGTGTTGGGGCAGTATTTCCATGAGCTGGGGGCAAAAATATCCATGTGTGAGCTGGGGCAATATATCCATGTGTGGTCTGGGGGCAATATATGTCCATGTGAGCTGGGGGCAATATATATGTCCATGTGAGCTGGGGGCAATATATATATCCATGTGAGCTGGGGCATTATATATATCCATGTGAGCTGGGGGCAATACTATCTTTATTATATTGCAGGAAAAAAAAAAAGGTAAAAATATGGATCTTTTTTTGGGGGGGGGGTCGGGGGGGCCCTTCATGGATTCTTGCACCGGGGCCCTCAGGTTTCTAGTTACGCCACTGAAAGGACCCCTCCTCATCTAAGGGCACTTTGCCAATGGTTCTGGCCAGCCATTCATTCTGACGTCATTGCAGAATGCATGATGATGTCACTGGGTGGGGGTGATCTCACAGGTCAGTCTGACTTCCAGGAATGAAGGCCAGATCGGCTGGGATTTCCCCCAACGCGGCGAGTAATTAACGACGTGTTTTCACATGATGTCCTCAGTGAAGGGGATACAATTGTAATTATTTATATAGCACCTACATATTCCGCAGTGCTGTACAATGGGTAGGAAAAACAAATTTTAAATTAACAAGCAGATTTGACTCCCAGAAATGATAGGAAAAGAGGAAAATTTGCTTGTTGTCACCGTTGTTTGAAATTTCCTATCTGGATCACCGAAGCTTGCCATGGTTGCAACGACGGCGATTACTGAACAACCCTCATGGTGTTGTCAGGGCAGATTGCCATTAAAGTGTGATGTACCTGCCCGGAACGCAGCTCAGAAACCCCCCCAGTGTCCGCTCACCCCTCGCTCGGTCACGGACGCTCGTCCTGCCGCGGCCTCACCGTAACCTGCGCCTTTCTTCGTCCTTGATTTTTGCGTACCAGACCCTTGGCTTTGTTCTTCCCGGATTCCGATTATTTGCCGCCTGCCCTCGACCTCGATTTTTGATAACCTCTTGGATACCTTTGCTCCACCAGTGCCGCATACCGGGCTCCCTCCTTGTATCACCTGAGAACAACATGCCGTGCCTTGCAGTAATATAAGCCGACCACATGGAGGTGCTGCTTCGATACATTTGTTGCTGCGGTTATGTTGCCAGGATTATTCAGTGTATTCTTGATGGCACAATTATTATTATTTTTCTTATTATGATTTATATGGCGCCAACAGTTTCCGCAGAGCTCAAAGTGAATGAGATACAGATAAGGCTCGGGTCAGACGAGCGCACTGATCACGTCCGTGTTGCCGCACATTTTAATGTCCGCGGTAGCATATTATGATCAATAGAGTCCCACACACAAAGTACGTCCGCACAGAAGTGCGGACTTACAACGGACGCGGCAAACGGACGCAAGGTAGGCAAGAACGTAAAACCGCTAGAACGGACGTGCGGAGTGCTCCACGTCTGCAGCGTCCGCAACACTTTGTGTGTGAGTGATGGAACATAGTTAGACGGACTGCATTTATACGTGTTTTTTTACGTTTGCGCGATACGCGCGTAAAAAAAAAACGCATGGATTGTGCGGGTAAAAAAAAATGCACAGGTGTGAACCCAGCCTAAGGGGAAGTTGGCGAACACAAATTTTTCCCCTTAGCGTCCCCGGGTTTATCTCAGCGCAGCTGATAGCGCGCTCGTGTGGCCCCAGCCTAAAACTATATTGGTTCTCTAGGAGTCGATTTATAGATTACTTTCTACCCTAGGATAACAGAAAGAAAAGCATTGGTTTAATAATCAGTAATTATTTAATATGATAATATATTAAGTAACGTTTCTATTACCGGGAAAATAGAAATATAATAGTATCATCATATCAGGCAGCCTGAACCTGTTCTGAAAGTCTCCGGAGGAATTCTTCTGTCTGCGATTATCATGTGCAGTTTGACAACCACAAAATCTGCACATTTCTCTTTCCCGCGAATACAGCGGCCCTCTTTTCTTTGTCTCGCTGTGTGAAATTCACCTGAGATAGTGAATCAGAGCTCCAGCAAACTGTGCGCGCACCAAGATATCTTCATAAGCGTTTCATTCCCTGTCAGCAAAAGCCACGGAAGCAAAAATCAACATAGTGGTCACTTAAAACACGACTATAAAGATATATCTAGATTGTAAGTTCCCCTGGGAATAGGGTCCTCATATATCTGCTGGCAGGAATACTGACCTGCCTCCTGTATGTATTGTACAATTGTCCTGTCTTTCCCCATTGCACCTTGTACGGCGCTGCGGAATGCGTTGGCGCTTAATAAATAATAATAATAACATGTAAGCACGTTGTTTCTTCTCATTGACTGCAGGCCAGCTGTGCTGGAGGTTGAGTCATCCTGGCTTTCCCGAAGACTCGCTACAAAATAAATCGGCTAGATATCTTAAATTCCAGTAAACTGTGGCTGCTTCCAGGGGCGACCTTAATGAGCGCTGTAAATTTTAATGGGAGACAGTGGAACAAGCCCGAGAGTGTTTCTTTAATGGTTACGTATAGTCGCCATGGCAACAAGCTCGCAGTATTGTCTGGAATACCCATTATTAACACTAGCCTGTACTTTCACAAATAAAAACACACACAATTCTTTATGTGTTACCATCAATTTTCATTGTATATGGGGGAGGGGGTAGTGATAGGGTTAATCAAGCTTTGCTACTTCGTGGGAAGTTTCCAATTACTTACTAGTATCATATATCACAGTGGTTCTCATCTGTGGTCATCAAGCACCCCCGATAGGCCATAACTGATTTTATTTTTTATCAATGCTTCCCAACCCTGGTCCTCAGGTCCCCCCCTAACAGGTCAGGTTTTAAGGATCCACTTGGGGAAATGCAGACTGAATCCTGCAATCACTGAGCAGCAAATCATATCACCTGTGCTGTGCTTCAGATATCTGCAAACCTGGTCTGTTAGGGGGACCTGAGGAGCAGGGATGGGAACCACCGATATTATTCTGTTTCCCTAATAGGGATGTGCATTTCGGAATTTTCACAAAATTTCCCGATTCGTGCATTCGGATTCGGACGATTTTCCGAAAATTTTCGGATCTGAAAACGGCAGATCCGAACAAATTTCCGTGCCAAAACGAAAACTTTTTGGAATTTTCGAATGGACTAGAAATGTGTAAAATCGAAATTCATTTTCTTTCCATTCGTGATTTCGGCTCTATTCCTGATTTTGGTTCCATTTCAGTAATTTCGGACATCGTATTTTTCAGTTATAATCGCTGATTCTGTAATTTTGTATCATTCCCATCTCAATGTTTCCTTCCTGGAAAACCAGAGAAATCTCAATGTATCCTTCTTGTAAAACACGAGAAATCTCAATTAAATGGCAGATGAGATTTAATCTAGATAAATGTAAAGTTATGCACTTTGGAGTGAAGAACACACAAGCAATTTATACCCTAAATGGTACGGAGTTAGGGAAATCCAAGCAGGAGAAGGATTTGGGAATAATCATAGACTTCAAACTAAGTAACAATGTGCAATGTCAAACAGCAGCCGCCAAGGCCAGCAAAGTACTGGCATGCATTAAAAGGGGAGTTCACTCACGGGATGAAAACATAATTTTGCCTCTGTATAAATCAATGGTCAGGCCGCACCTTGAATATGCCGTGTGATTTTGGGCACCTGTCTTAAAAAAAGATATTATATCGTTAGAAAAAGTGCAGAGACGGGCAACTAAATTAATAAGTGGGATGGAAGGGTTAAGTTATGAGGAAAGACTAACAAGCTTAAACCTGTTTAGTTTAGAGAAAAGGCGCCTTAGAGGGGATCTGATAACCTTATATAAATATATACGGGGCCATTATCAACCATTGTCTGATAACCTATTCATTAACAGGACTATACACAGGACAAGAGGTCACCCATTTAGACTGGAAGAAAGAAAATTTAGCTTAAAGCATAGGAAGGGTTATTTTACGGTGAGAACAATAAAGCTGTGGAATTCTCTGCCTGTTGAGGTGGTTGGGTCAGAGTCTGTACAGACTTTTAAAAAACGACTGGATGACTTCCTGCAGACACAGAATATTAAAGGTTATAATATTTAATATGTGGGTAAAAGCTTCTTGATCCAAGGAGAAATCTGACGCCATTCTGGGGTCAAGAAGGAATTTTTTCCCAGTATGTTGCATATTGGCAAGCATTCAGACTGGGTTTTTTGCCTTCTTTTGGATCAACAGCAGTAGGTTATGTGGGAGAGGCTGAACCCGATGGACGCATGTCTTTTTTCAGCCTATATAACTATGTAACTATGTAACTATGTAACTATCCTTCCCGGGAAACCAGAGAAATCTCAATGTATCCTTCGTGTAAAACATGAGAAATCTCAATGGCAGAATTATCGTATCGTCAGAATTATCGTATTGACAGAAATATCGGATCCGAAAAACCATTAGTTTACGTCAAAATGAATAGACACTTTGAAACGAGGAGAACAGATGTTCCGAAAAATACAAAAATTTCCGAAATCACGAAAAAAAAGTCGATACGAAAAACGAACTGAAACGAACCGAAACGGACATCGGCCGAAACGAGCTGAAGTGAAAATTTACAAAATCCGAACGAACCGAAAAAAATCAGTGCAAAAGTCTATTCCCTAACAAGGCTGTGGGGCGAGTTGGTGCTTTAGACTAGCTAAATCTGTATTTGACCAGTACTCACACAATGAAGATCCACAGATAGTGACAACTCAGCAAAACTGACACGTAGAAAGATGAATCCACTTGAAGACTTTAATGATCAGACTGACAATCTTGTAATAGTGTACAGCAATGCAGGTAAAAAGACATTAGTTTTGTCCAGCAGTGAGCACAGAATGGCTGCTATGTGACCAGGAAGTAACTAACAACAAGACACTGAGCAAAGGGGTGAAACTAACTGGATGCAGCAAGGCTAAGGAAACCCAGCAGGGACAAAATGGCTATGAAAGATAGCTGCTAGCAGCAAAAGGCAGATTCAACACATAACAGATAAATCCTAAATCTTGGGGCATGACAGATATGTCAGAATATTATCAGGATACTTCTCTGTAGAGATGTGCAATTCATTTTGTTCCAAATTGAAATTCGTACGAAATTCACCAATTTCGTGTTTCGGGAGCATTTCCGAAAACGAAATATCGACCACCCGAAATTTCGGATCAATCTGAAATTTCGGATCGATTCGATGATTCGGATCATTTCGGGTGATTCGGATCAGTTGTTTTTTTGCTCTTTTATGAGTTATTTAGTTTTTCAGGCTGGGGTCAGACCAGCGCACTTTTAACGTGCGTTCTGGCGCACATAATTACGGCCGCACTAGCAGCAGATGACGGGCAATGACGGACAATATACGATGTACAGCCGCACAAAAGTCCGGCCGTGCAACGCAAGTGGAATTTGAACGCATTTTTCTGAGAACGCTGAACCGCTAGTACTGACGTACTGAGTGCGCAGCTGCGGCATAGCGGCGTGCGGGCGAGATTAGGAGATGTCAGACACTGCTAATGTCCAGCCTACATAACGTCCAGACGCAAAAAGAGTTTTATTGACGATCCGTACAAAATCACGACCGAAAATGCTCGTCGTCTGACCGTTTTTGCGCATTCCGTGAAAAAATACGTCAATGCGTTCGGACGCACTTTTTCACGTTCGCGGGGAAAAATGCTTTCGTCTGACCCTAGCCTTATTGCTTATTTAAGAATGGGAAGTAGATTACTACCAATAGAATGAAAGATTCTTTACTTAGTTATTCTTTTAGGATTTTTTTAGGCATTTTGTTGGGTGAAATTTTAGGTTTTCTAACTTTTTTTTTAAGAGAGACAGGCTTTTTAACCCATAGGTTTCAATGCAGCAAATGAATCCACACACTGCCGGGCAGCATCTCTCTGCAGTATAATTAATGCAGCATATGAATCCATACACTGCCGGGCAGCACCTCTCTGTGGTATAATTAATGCAGCATATGAATCCACACACTTCTGGGAAGCGCCTCTCTACAGTATAGTTAATGCAGCATATGAATCCACACACTGCTGGGAAGCGCCTCTCTGCGGTATAATTAATGCAGCATATGAATCCACACACTGCGGGGAAGCGCCTCTCTGCAGTATAGTTAATGCAGCATATGAATCCACACACTGCTGGGAAGCACCTCTCTGCAGTATAATTAATGCAGCATATGAATCTGCACACTGCTGGGAAGCGCCTCTCTGCAGTATAGTTAATGCAGCATATGAATACACACACTGCTGGGAAGCGCCTCTCTGCGGTATAATTAATGCAGCATATGAATCCACACACTTCTGGGAAGCACCTCTCTGCAGTATAATTAATGCAGCATATGAATCCACACACTGCTGGGAAGCGCCTCTCTGCAGTATAATTAATGCAGCATATGAATCCACACACTGCTGGGAAGCACCTCTCTGCGGTATAATTAATGCAGCACATGAATCCACACACTGCGGGGAAGCGCCTCTCTGGAGATCGATTCATTGATTCAGAGCGATTCATTTTTTGATCAGTTAGTTTGTTTTTAGGAGTTATAATTAATGCAGCATATGAATCCACACACTGCTGGGAACTTCCCAGCAGTGTGTGGATTCATATTCTGCATTAATTATACTGCAGAGAGGCGCTTCCCAGCAGTGTGTGGATTCATATGCTGCATTAATTATACTGCAGAGAGGTGCTTCCCAGCAGTGTGTGGATTCATATGCTGCATTAATTATACTGCAGAGAGGTGCTGCCTCGCAGTGTGTGGATTCATATGCTGCATTAATTATACTGCAGAGAGGCGCTTCCCCGCAGTGTGTGGATTAATATGCTGCATTAATTATACTGCAGAGAGGTGCTTCCCAGCAGTGTGTGGATTCATATGCTGCATTAATTATACTGCAGAGAGGCGCTTCCCAGCAGTGTGTGGATTCATATGCTGCATTAATTATACTGCAGAGAGGCGCTTCCCCGCAGTGTGCGGATTCATATGCTGCATTAATTATACTGCAGAGAGGTGCTTCCCAGCAGTGTGTGGATTCATATGCTGCATTAATTATACTGCAGAGAGGCGCTTCCCAGCAGTGTGTGGATTCATATGCTGCATTGAAACCTATGGGTTAAAAAGCCTTGTTTCTTTAAAAAAAATTGTTAGGAGACCTAAAATTTCACTCAAAAAATGCCTAAAAGAATAATTAAGTAAAGAAACTTTCAATCTATTGGTAGTAATCTACATGGCATTCTTAAATAAGCAATAAAAAACTAAACTCATAAAAAAGTGAAAAACCAACTGATCCGAATCACCCGAAATTATCTGAATCGCCGAAATGATCTGAATCACCAAATCGAAATGATCCGAAATGAAAGAAAAACTGTCCGAAATGATCCGAAACGAAAAATAAACACCTGAAAAAAAACAAGTCATGCACATCCCTACTTCTCCGATGGCTGGATGTTATGCTCGCATCATTTTCAATGTGGTGCCTCTTACACAGATTTTGGGCACAGTGTGACATTTTGGAGGTTCAACTTCTATACCCCAGGGGCCAAGCCCCCAAAAAATTAGGTTTGGGAGCTACAAATATGTCTTCCCTTCATCTAGCTATTGATATCCGACGCTTAACCCAACATCCAGGCACCAATTTGACATTAATGTGTTTAAAAATATAGATCTATATTAAGCAGAGTTTTAGGGAAAATATACAATAAAAATTATATTTATTGCGATTTAACAAGGAAACACATGATTGACATCTAAATAAAAACTTTAATGCACGTGGGATCAAAGAGAACTCTATTCCTCCTGAAAAAATAGTGGACGAACTGTGTTCCCGTGAGTCCCTCCTCTACTTGACCCCTGTTCTATGCATGTACGGACGAGTCATCCAATCACCCAATAGGAAAAGTGGAAGCACATGTCTCCTGCGTATTTTTATTCTTGTGCCAACAATAAATTATTTCCCTCCCGGAAAACCATGGAGAATCTGATAGCTCTAAAGCAGTGATGGTGAACCATGGCAGCCTCAAATGTTTTGGAACTACGTATCCCATGATGCTCAGGCACACTTCGGAATGGCTGAGCCATTCAACAAGAGCAGGGATCTCAAACTCTGGCTCCCCAGATGTTTATTGCCTACAATTCCCAGAATTCTTTGAAAGCAATAGATTAGATTAACAGAATCATGGGAGGTGTAGTTCAGAATCAACTGAGGGGGCATAGTTTGAGATCCCTGAACAAAAGTTATGTTGAACATCTTGGTAGTTCAGAAACATCGAGGGACCTAAAACAAGGAATCCCAGAAACAAGCACCCAATTATGATACTGAGAGTGGCCGGTCACTTTCACCTTCTTACACTCATATTTTTATTTGGGGGCGGGGCTAATAATAACATGCATCTGTACTCGTGCAATTTTATGTTGTGTATCCACTAAATGCCGATTTATGCCAAGGCAAACAGATGTATTACTATCAGGGTTATTCAAAGAGAATCGAAAAGTCACAGCACGTTCGGTGACTTTTCGTTCTCTTCAATTCGGTTTGTTTTGCCAATCCCATTTCGGCGACCTTGCGGTGTATTCAGCAAGCACCACAGGGCCGTCGTAGTGCAAGGAAAGGCTGCCGCAAACCCGACGAACACTCACAGCAAAACCCAGCGAATGCACGCCGAAAACCCACAAAAACATCTTGATTAACCCTGCCGAACACAGCCGGAAAAACCCGAGCAGGAGCCGATCACACGCAGCGAAGCCGCCGGGAAAAGCCGACACCGCAGACGAATGGAGTGAATAAATTAGAAAAACAGTTTGCTTGAATGTTTGAAAAGTGAAACGCTTTAAATCCAGAAAAAAATGCTTAAAATATCCTAAAAAAATCTATAAATAAAGAGACTCTTTACTGCTGAATATTATAATAAACGGTTTATTAGATATTGAATTAAAACGGGAATATTTTTAACATTGAAGCCTATGGGATTCGCCTGAATAAACCTGCCGAATGAGACCACTGAACAGCAGAGCATTTCGGCAACTTGTCACTGCTGGTTTTTGTTCTCTGAATAGACGAAGCATTGCTTCTCTATGGGGATTTCACTGCCCTCGAACAGGCACCGTATGTGCAGGCAATTCGCCAGGATTTGGCGAATTGCCTGCTTTCTGGATAGCCGAATGGCCAAGAAAGGTAAGTGTATGCTGAATTTCAGCATTCGGTTACCTTTCTCCAGCAATTCGGATCTCTTTGGATAACCCTGTATATTTATTAAGTGCAAAGAGCAGGGGTCAGCAACCTTGGTCCTCCAGATGCTTTCGAACTACATTTCCCATGAGGCTCAGTCAATCAATAAGTACCTGAGCATTAAGGGAGATGTGTAGTGAAAACATTGGGGGGGGGCATGTCTGCTGAGCCCTGCTTATTTTCTGAATGTAGGAGGAATGGAAAGAAATGGGCTGGGTTAATACTATGCAGCCTAGCTGGGGCAGCCCGGTATGTTGCTTTTATTTTTGGTGACTCAAGATTTGTGGATTCTAGATAATTCCACGAAAAATATTTACAGTAGGATTTACTTTGGTTGCATTTGATTTGTGCTCACAAGGACAGACCCTTTTGAGAAATGGATTAACAAAATAGCATGACAAAATGCAGAGCTAGATTAAGAATCTTCCCCGCAGTGCTTTGAGAACTGAAATACGGGATTTGGTGACTAAACACCCTGATTAGTAAACACAGTTACCTTAAAAAAAGAGGACAAATTCCCCAATTATTAATAATAAAAGCAATTCTTTATTGATATACTTTAAAAATTATTAGCACCACTCAATAGTAATTAGTTCCAATGACAAAATAGTGATCTGCCTATAGTAATTCAGTCGCTAATTTTTGATACCTGGCTACCTCAGATACCAAATTATTCGATGAATGATTAATCATAGAGGTGATTTGGCAATTAATATAGTGTAAAGTAGAGGCGGTTCGCTAAACTGCTAAATAAATGATGATTCGGGGTAGTTTAGCCAATTCAATTGTTGTATCAGGTGCACCAGCATTCACACCTTCCAATTCAAAAACATTACTCAAATTGTTTATCAAATGCACTCAATAAGATTAGACTTGATATGGAAATAATTTGTCTAATATTTTATCAAAAGAGTCATTTGAATTAGTTTTCATTTGAAGGAATTAACTGCTTTCTTGAGAATGAAACTGATGTCTGCACCACAAATTGCTTATATTACATGTCCCATCAAATTAAGAGACCACAGTCACAATTAGTAGACTAACAAATAAAGTTCTCTACATACAAAATCAATTTAATAAAACACTGTAGGCCTCAGTTACTTTCACAATTGTTCTTTAAGATTTGCGACAAGAAAGTGAAGCCGCCAATATGCAGGGAGATTTAAAGATAATTACAACATAATATCCTCAGATCGAAAAAGTATTGTCAATTCATCAGATAGTAACAATGTCTAAATAATTAGTAGACTGGCAAATAAATTGATTTATATGAAGAGAACAATACTTAAACACTGCAAGCCTCAATTGCTTTCACAATTATTCTTTAGGATTTGCAAAAAAAGTGAATCCGCCAATATGCAGGGAGGATAAAAAATAATTGCAACATAATATCCTCAGATCAAAAAGTAGTGTCAGTTTATCAAATTGTAACTGCTTTCTTGAGAATAAAACTGATGTCCGCACCACAAATTGATTATATTACATGTCTCATCAAATTAAGAAACCACAGTCACAATTAGTAGACTAACAAATAAATTGATTTGTATGAAGAGAACATTAATAAAACACTGCAAGCCTCAATTGCTTTCACAATTGTTCTTTAGGATTTGCGACAAGAAAGTGAAGCCGCTAATATGCAGGGAGATTTAAAGACAGTTGCAACAGAATATCCTCAGGTCAAAAAGTAGTGTCAGTTTATCAGATTGAAACAATGCCTAAATAAACTTCTCTAAGGTGCCCTGTACATTCAATATGAAACACAGCTAATTAATCTACACACTTGTATTTAGAACCAAACAAAACACCTCCTCAGGTATGTTGAGTCACCAGTATCGACAGATAGATCTTAAGCTGTCACAAACAACCATACATAAATATTTTATAATTTTACAGAACTTGTTAACATCTTATTGATGATAGAAATGTATCATTCTGCTATATTAGCATGAACCTGCTCAACGTGCATTTCCTTGCCGCACTAGTGGCAATTTCATCAGGAGCTCTTGTGATCCTCCTTTCGGAGTCCATCTAAATAGTGTTCTAAGGCAGATTCGTAATCAACGATAATTGGGTTCAGCTACTCGTCTCCAAACAGAATAGTACGGGTCACTATGAGGATCAAAAATGTTTAAGCTAAACGTAGTCAGCCATGCTTCGTTCCTCCACCATACATCCAAATCTCCCCTTAGCTCCGATCACATGACTGAAGTTACCTATTAAATCCACTGAATTTTTTGCCTATTAGTCAGGCAACCCCTACTGGGATTGTTGTCAGTTATGGTAGCTAAGGACATTCTGTTCCCAATATTTACATTTTAGATTTAAATTAATTAATAATCTGCCTCATTAGATCACTATAAGTTTTTATTAACATAAGAAATTAATTGAATCCATAAATGCTCCTTTATATTATACTTATTAGTTAATATATAACATGGTATGATTGTCATGGATCAAATAATTTTATATAAGGTCGAGTATTAGGTTCCTATATATGGGGTAAAACTAAATCCTTCATTCAATCCATTTGGATTAAGGGTGTTAAATTGGTAGATCCAAACACATTCCCTCCTCCTTAAGGCTAGGGTCAAACGAAAGCATTTTTACACGCGAACGTAAAAAAGTGCGTCCGAACGCATTGATGTATTTTTTCACGGAATATGCGAAAACGGTCATATGATGCGCATTTTCGTGCGTGATGTTTTACGAATCCAAACCAGGAAACTTTTTGCGTCTGGACGTTATGTTGACCGGACATGAGCAGTGTCTGACGTCTCCAAATCACACACACACACCGCTAGCGGGCGCAGCGCACTCTGTACGTCAGTACTAGCGGTTCTGCGTTCTCGAAAAAATGCGTTCATTTTCCACTTGCGTTGCGCGGCCGGACTTTCGTGCGACCGTACTTCGTATATTGGCCGTCATTGCCCGTCATTTGCTGCTAGTGCGGCCGTGATTAAGTGCGCCAGAACGCACGTTAAAAATGCGCTAGTCTGACCCCAGCCTTAAATGGAGATCATAGTCTCCTTGTCTTTGTAGTTTTGCCACTTTTTCCACTCCACAGAATCTTAGGGCATTTAGATCGTTATTGTGATGTTGTTGTACATGTCTGGCAACTGGAATGTCTAACTGATTGCGGATTGACCGAAAACTACAAAGACAAACTACAAAGACAAGGAGACTATGATCTCCATTTAAGGAGGAGGGAATGTGTTTGGATCTACCAATTTAACACCCTTAATCCAAATGGATTGAATGAAGGATTTAGTTTTACCCCATATATAGGAACCTAATACTCGACCTTATATAAAATTATTTGATCCATGACAATCATACCATGTTATATATTAACTAATAAGTATAATATAAAGGAGAATTTATGGATTCAATTAATTTCTTATGTTAATAAAAACTTTAAATGATCTAATGAGGCAGATTATTATTTAATTCAAATCTAAAATGTAAATATTGGGAACAGAATGTCCTTAGCTACCATTTACCATGTCTTAATTTGATGGGACTTGTAATATAAGCAATTTGTGGTGCAGACATCAGTTTCATTCTCAAGAAAGCCGTTAATTCCTTCAAATGAAAACTAATTCTAATGACTCTTTTGATAAAATATTAGACAAATTATTTCCATATCAAGTCTAATCTTATTGAGTGCATTTGATAAACAATTTGAGTAATGTTTTTGAATTGGAAGGTGTGAATGCTGGTGCACCTGATACAACAATTGAATTGGCTAAACTACCCCGAATCATCATTTATTTAGCTGTTTAGCGAATCGCCTCTACTTTACACTATATTAATTGCCAAATCACCTCTATGATTAATCATTCATCAAATAATTTGGTATCTGAGGTAGCCAGGTATCAAAAATTAGCGACTGAATTACTATAGGCAGATCACTATTTTGTCATTGGAACTAATTACTATTGAGTGGTGCTAATAATTTTTAAAGTATATTAATAAAGAATTGCTTTTATTATTAATAATTAGGGAATTTGTCCTCTTTTTTTAAGGTAACTGTGTTTAACAAAATATCATTTTGCCTTTTTATTCTTACAGTAACCCCCGCTCTGTGAAATGTATCAACATCTCTTACTTTATACAATGTTAAAGTGGTTTTTAGAGACAGCAATATTAAATCCAGCCTGGTTTAAAAACTCCCCTGAAATTATTTACTTTTATTGTATTTACAAGGCTTTAAACCTATTTAACATTAGGAAAACGTCAGGCCCCTTTACCAAGTTCACCCTATCATGGGTAACTATCAACTGCAGAATTAAATTCAAACTAATCACCCTGACCTACAAAGCCCTCACTAACTCCACTCCCCACTAACTGCCCTCAATAATCTCCAAATACACCCCTGCCTGCTCGCCCCCTAAGATCCAACAGTGACCTGCACCTGGCATCCTCCATCATTACCTCTTCACACGCCAGATTGCAGGACCTTTCTCGTGCGGCGCCGACCCTATGGAACGCGCTTCCTCACAATATCAGACTCTCCCCAAATCTGGCTTCATTTAAACGCTCCCTAAAGACCCTTCTGTTTAGGGAAGCCGACTACCTGACTCCGTAACAAAACACCCAACCGACCCAATAACCATCCTCACCTCTCTACATTCCCACCATTGTAATCCTCACCTCCTGTTTCTCACCCCTTCACCCGTTTAGATTGTAAGTTCCCATGGCAATAAGGCCCTCAATTCCTCCTGTATCTGTTAGTGAAATATTGACTTGCCCGTTTGGTGTATTGTAAAATTGTCTTGTCATCCATTGTACCTCTGTACAACGCTGCAGAATGTGTTGGCACTTAATAAAATAATAATATTAAATAAAATATTAATAATGTTAATGTGGTGTTCTTGGGGAGGAGTTAGCTGAGCACCTCGCCCCGGAATGCAGCGCTAACCGCATTGACACTTGCAGTAGCAATTCCGCACCACCTCGCGTAATACTGTACCTCTGGAAGTCCATGGGACTCCACTGAGGGTTGCGCTTCCGGGCTGCGATCTCTTTGCCACAAGGTGATTGTGGAGAGAGACTGGGAACTATTTGTTTCCAGTCTCACTCTGCTCCTGTCATGCCCCATGGCTGCAACCATCCTGACACCCCCCTGGTGGTACATTCCCTGTACTGTTCCTGCCCTGTAACCAGCTGCAACCAGTACTTCCAGCAATGCAACAGTTAATCACAAAACACCTGTCACACACACAGAATAAAGGCACCACACCCCAGCCAGACCTTTGCTGGTTCATTTCAGCTCCTGTGTGCTTCAAGTGAAGTACTGTGTATTTGTTGCTCTGCAAAAGCCTATTTTGTTCCTGTTTATATTGTTTCCTGGCTCCTGCATTATTCCACGTTTCCCATCATCATACAGAATCCAGTGGAGAAGGGGGGAGATCCTAGTGGCGCAATCTTTGGGAAGAGTGATTATTCGTGTGTAGGTGGACACAGTTTCGGGTAGGCCTAGAATACTGTGTAGTCGCTGGCCTAGAGTGGGTGCACGGTCAGAAAAGACCACTAGGGTGCTGCCGTGAAGATCAGAGTACACGGTGGTCACTTTGCAGCTAGGCTGTTAATACATGCGTTAGTGCATGTGTTTAAAACACAAAAGAGCGGCCTAAGTCACATGTGTGCAAATGCATGAAATTGCATAAAAAAGGGATAAAAAACAGTAGAACGAGTAAAAACAATTCAAGGAACGGCCTAAAATCACATAATGTGCAAATCCAGAATTACGTATTAAAACAATTAAAAAAGGAGCACCCGTAGGTTGTGCAATTGTAGTATCACATAAAGTGCAAGTGCAATCGAAAACACATAAGTGCGAATGCTTCAAGTGCAAAAAAGTGCAGTAAGTGTTCCTGGATAAGGTAATGGAGTCCTATTGGCCAAGGTATCTGGTATGAGAAATCAGATAAAGTTCCAACCGGCCGTGCGTTTTCCGTTGAAGAAGGGGTAGTCTGATTAGATTTCCATATGGGTCGTTTTAGGATATGCGTCTAAGTCCTGGTGTAATATCCTCACTGGAGTCCTATAAGGGCTTCCAATCCCCAAATAGTGGGAAAATGGAGTGAAGAGAAAAAAGAGAGAGAAGAGAACCAATGGTGCAATATGGTCTATATGAGGTCAGGTGTTCGTAGACAATGGAACACTTACAATTTAAAGAGCCTTATGGACCGGCTCTGGTGTGGATTGCCTCGGGCCTAGTTGAGGGTGGCCTCTACCCTTCTTTAGGGTGTCCTTTAGCGGTGATTACTGCCGATCTATGGGTTGATCATCTCAAAGTAGAGAGAAAAATTCATAGCGTAGCTTGCAGGTAAAGGTGAGGTGGATAGGATTAAACGAACTCACCGTTGGTGGAGCCTAGAGTTTCAGGCTCAGCTTGTAAGCGTTGAGTACACCTATTCGGTGGGTACTTTCACCTCTTTAGTCTGCGTGAAGTTCTCCTTTATGCAATCCTCCTGCGTCACTTGTGTAGTGGGAGAGGGCAAATGGAGAGGGCAAATGGAAGGTTGGTTTAAAGACAGGCTTTAAACAGAGGTAGATAAAAATAAAAAATTTATTGGTCATATAAAACTAGTAAAAACAGAACAGAATACAGAAAAAAAGGGGAATGCTGGGGATACGCGTTTCGGCTGTATATAAAGCCTTCTTCAGTCCCTGTGCAGGTAAAAAAATAGCGGATCTGAGGCACTCCACGTGTCCCTGTATATATAGTGATTGAACACAGGCGTTTCGGAAATCGCTTCCGGGTTTGCGGATGGTGCGGTCACGTGATGCGTGCCGCGTCATCGCTATGCGTCGCGGCCATCTTGGACGTGCGTTCCATTTGGGGTCTGTTTGCGTTCCACTCGGCGATGTGGTTTGCGGTGGTAGAGAGCATAGTCTGTTCGCAAGGGAAAGGTCCCCAGTATGCATGGTGGGTCCAGAGTGGCCCGATGGTCAGGTTACTCGATGGCATAGATGGTATCAATGTTGTTAAAGCTACAAATGATTGGAATATTAAAAAACACAGTGTTCGTAAAATGGGGCATAATGATCAAGGTACCGACAGCAGATATGGGCGCTGGTCCGTGCCTCGGAGTGCGAGTGTAAAAAGTCTAAAAAAGTCTCTAAGGGGTCAATAGCATTATGATTGTGTCCATGCAAAGGGTCATAAAAGTTAGAGTATTATTAAAACATCAATGATATTCAGCAGCAACAAATATGGGCGCTAGTGCGTGCCTAAAAAATAGGCTCTAAAGAGTCAAACATTGTGGTGGTATCCATGGATGAATAAGGGGATAAAGAGATGAGTGTTAGCTGATCTCTTCCAAATCGGGGACATCTGGGCTATTGCACATGATCGATTGGGGGTTAAAGTAAAAAATGGGCATTAGTATGTGCCTCGGAGTGCAAATAGTCTCTAAGGAGTCAGTAAATGGTTGGAATACTATTAAAACCTCATAGAATGGAGCATGATGATCAAGATATTAGCAGCAACAAATATGGGTGCTGTTGCGTAAAATTGTGAGTTTAAATAATCAAATAACGTTGTGGTGGTATCCATAAACGAATAGGGGATAAATGGTGGGTGCTAGCTGATCTCTTCCAAATCGAGGACATCTAGGCTATTGCATGTAATAGAATGTTATATTTCAGGAAAGATGGGAAAAGATGTTAGAAGGTTTTTCCCAACACAGCATGCGAGTAATTATAGACAGAAGGAATGAAATTTTGAAAGAACTTAATATTAGCATCGAAAAGAATCATGAAACATTGATTCAACTATCATCCGAGCAAGAGATGAGTAACTATTTAGGCAAACTTGAGAAAGACCTCGACAAATTAAATGAAGAGGTCAAGGAAAGAAAAAGGAAAAAATACCAACGCGACATCCTAGACTATAAAAAAGGAAACGTCTGGAAACAGACTGCGATAGACCCACTGGAATATCATCATCCAACCTTAAATAAAACACCCATGTGGGAACAAGTATCTAAATATTCCCAACACATACCAACACCAACGCAGGAATACCAACCTAACAAAACCTTTCCAAGAACACCCCTACCCCAAAGGCCGAAAGGGCGCTACAATCAAAATCAGGCCTTCCACAACGATCGGTTCACTCAGGAACCACCCCAATATACTAGACCCAGATATCACAATAGACCCCTGAACACTTATCGCCCACCAAACCGGACCTATCAGGGCTCTACAGGAAGACCCTGGATTGGCAACCCGAGGAGAAGAGACGATAATCATTTTACATATCAAACCAATACAATTCCAACTACGAACCGATACGACCCCTTGAGGGAACAAGGGGATTTTCACAGGAACCCCGAACAACCAGACCGAGACCTCACTACCCTGAGGAGAGGCTGGTCACCCGGCAAAAGACCCCACCGAGACGAGGATGCAGAGGAAGGCGAACTAGAGGAAGGAAAGAGGAGGGAAAAGCACAGCAGGATGGAGGGATCTTTAATTTAACCGACACTCCACTGACGAATGTAGAAATTCAGGTCCTTAAAAAGGGCATGAAATACGCACCCACCGCCCACATGAACCTATTCAACGTATACATTGACCTGCAGAAATTCAAAAAGAATCTGTGTTTAAAAAAATATTTTCTAAAAAACCCAATGGAAAGATCTAACAATTTCCATTTCTACCACCACACCAACTTGAAAGAAAAATCGACCTTCTTTCCAAAATCCCTCATCTCTCAGGAGATTAACACTTTTGAGCAGATGATAATGACCGATCTAGGTAAATTTAAGACATCCACGAAATCCAATAACCTAACTAGAAAGGAAAGAGAAGCACTGAAAGGGCTAACATCAAACGATAAGATTGAAATCAAACCAGCTGACAAAGGAGGAGGTACGGTCATCATGAAGGCCGAATACTATCAGGAAGAATCCAACCGGATCCTTAATGACGCCAACACGTACAAAAAACTGAATAAAAACCCAGGAAAGGACATTCAGGAGAAATTTGTACGATATCTCGATGAAGGGCATGCATTAGGCATACTTAATGATCAAGAATTTAAATATCTCAAAGTCGAACACCCAAGGACCCCAGTTTTTTACTTTCTCCCCAAAATACACAAGGATCCCATTAACCCACCAGGGAGACCTATTATCTCTGGGGTGGGGTCTGTATCCAGCAGAATTTCAGAGTACATAGACCATCAACTTCAACCTTTTGTGACCAATACTGCTGCCCACCTAAGACACCACAGAGATCCTAAATGTACTGAACAACATTACATGGGAGAATGACCTATTCATGGTCACGAGCGATGTGAGGTCATTATATACCATCATTCCTCACATGAAAGGGATAGAGGCCACGGAACATTTTCTGAGGAAAAATGACATTTTACAACCGGAACAAATCATTTTTATTTTAGAAGGCATACGCTTAATTTTAGAGAATAATTACTTTTATTTTAAAAATGACTTTTTTATACAATTAAATGGCACTGCGATGGGGACACGATTTGCCCCATCGTATGCCAATCTTTTTATGGCGTTTTGGGAAGAAACCTTCCTATCTAGATATGCCAATAACCTTGTATGTTACAAGAGATACATTGATGATGTGTTTTTCATCTGGAGAGGCGGGGAGAACACCTTACAGCAGTTTTTACAAGAACTTAACCGAAACGACAGGGACATCGAACTAACGACCACATGGAGCAATGAACGCATCAACTTTTTGGATCTAAGTATATTTATCCAAGACGGCTCAATCAAAACTGAGACCTTCTTCAAAAAAGTAGATGTAAATAGTTTTATAGAAACCAGCAGTTGCCATTTGCCCCAATGGTTGGACGGGGTTCCAAAAAGCCAATTTTTAAGAATAAGAAGAAATTGCACGGACTTGTCCACGTACGAGGCACAGTCTAATAAACTGAAAGCAGATTTCTTGGAAAAAGGATACGACTCAGCTACACTAGAAGATACTAGAATTAAAATCAAGGGCATAGAACGCGCCAACCTACTGGAGAAAAAAACGAAAATAGGACCTCAATACAACACCGATGTACCTTTTATTTTCTCGTACAACGCTGAAAACCAACAAATCAGAAAGACTATAAAGAAGTATTGGCCCCTATTGAGGAAGGACCCACTGTTAAAAGATATTCTACCGGAGAAACCAAGGATGATATGCAGAGGTGTTGGCAATCTCAAAATGAAACTGACGCAAAACCACACAAAAAAAGCCTCTACAAAAACCAACCACTACGAGATACAGAAAGGCTTCCACCAATGTGGAAACTGCCTAAATTGCCGCAACACGAGAAGCAAAAAGCAGATTATCACACAGGTGAACGGGATCACAGGACCTATTAAAATAAGGGACGTGATCACCTGTTTCACTAAAAATGTGATATATCTGCTAACATGTCCCTGCGGTTTAAGATACGTAGGAAGAACGACCAGACCCTTGAACATACGCATCCAAGAACATATTAGGAATATCCGCAATGGGAATGAGAATCACAGTGTCCCTCTACATTTTAAACAGAAACACGCAATGAATCCCGAAGGACTGTCCTTTATCGGGATCAGGAAAGTTGAGATACCCTGGAGAGGTGGCAACTTCGAGAAGACCATTGGTAAAGAAGAGATGAGTTGGATCTTCAATCTAGGGACACTCCAACCTCAGGGATTAAACGCCGATTTTGAATTATGTCATTTTCTCAACTAATAAACTTGAATTTTTAGCACCTTCCTTCTTAGGTTAATATAACCCACAGACCATCTCACCTATATTATGCCCCACCAATGCAACCTATAGATTTTCAGATACCACTGAATTCCTGTCCTTGAGACCCATTCAATTCAGGACCTACACTTTAGACCTAAGTGTAAGACCAGCCTCCAATCACGGACACCACTACAGATGTCTCCTCTCTCCCCCCTCCCCCCCCCCCTTTTCCAGTGTAACAGATACGTCCTAGCTCTCTACCAGGTCATTTATTCCCCTTCTATTACGTGCAATAGCCTAGATGTCCTCGATTTGGAAGAGATCAGCTAGCACCCACCATTTATCCCCTTATTCGTTTATGGATACCACCACAACGTTATTTGATTATTTAAACTCACAATTTTACGCAACAGCACCCATATTTGTTGCTGCTAATATCTTGATCATCATGCTCCATTCTATGAGGTTTTAATAGTATTCCAACCATTTACTGACTCCTTAGAGACTATTTGCACTCCGAGGCACATACTAATGCCCATTTTTTACTTTAACCCCCAATCGATCATGTGCAATAGCCCAGATGTCCCCGATTTGGAAGAGATCAGCTAACACTCATCTCTTTATCCCCTTATTCATCCATGGATACCACCACAATGTTTGACTCTTTAGAGCCTATTTTTTAGGCACGCACTAGCGCCCATATTTGTTGCTGCTGAATATCATTGATGTTTTAATAATACTCTAACTTTTATGACCCTTTGCATGGACACAATCATAATGCTATTGACCCCTTAGAGACTTTTTTAGACTTTTTACACTCGCACTCCGAGGCACGGACCAGCGCCCATATCTGCTGTCGGTACCTTGATCATTATGCCCCATTTTACGAACACTGTGTTTTAATATTCCAATCATTTGTAGCTTTAACAACATTGATACCATCTATGCCATCGAGTAACCTGACCATCGGGCCACTCTGGACCCACCATGCATACTGGGGACCTTTCCCTTGCGAACAGACTATGCTCTCTACCACCGCAAACCACATCGCCGAGTGGAACGCAAACAGACCCCAAATGGAACGCACGTCCAAGATGGCCGCGACGCATAGCGATGACGCGGCACGCATCACGTGACCGCACCATCCGCAAACCCGGAAGCGATTTCCGAAACGCCTGTGTTCAATCACTATATATACAGGGACACGTGGAGTGCCTCAGATCCGCTATTTTTTTACCTGCACAGGGACTGAAGAAGGCTTTATATACAGCCGAAACGCGTATCCCCAGCATTCCCCCTTTTTTTCTGTATTCTGTTCTGTTTTTACTAGTTTTATATGACCAATAAATTTTTTATGTTTTATCTACCTCTGTTTAAAGCCTGTCTTTAAACCAACCTTCCATTTGCCCTCTCCATTTGCCCTCTCCCACTACACAAGTGACGCAGGAGGATTGCATAAAGGAGAACTTCACGCAGACTAAAGAGGTGAAAGTACCCACCGAATAGGTGTACTCAACGCTTACAAGCTGAGCCTGAAACTCTAGGCTCCACCAACGGTGAGTTCGTTTAATCCTATCCACCTCACCTTTACCTGCAAGCTACGCTATGAATTTTTCTCTCTCTACTTTGAGATGATCAACCCATAGATCGGCAGTAATCACCGCTAAAGGACACCCTAAAGAAGGGTAGAGGCCACCCTCAACTAGGCCCGAGGCAATCCACACCAGAGCCGGTCCATAAGGCTCTTTAAATTGTAAGTGTTCCATTGTCTACGAACACCTGACCTCATATAGACCATATTGCACCATTGGTTCTCTTCTCTCTCTTTTTTCTTTCACTCCATTTTCCCACTATTTGGGGATTGGAAGCCCTTATAGGACTCCAGTGAGGATATTACACCAGGACTTAGACGCATATCCTAAAACGACCCATATGGAAATCTAATCAGACTACCCCTTCTTCAACGGAAAACGCACGGCCGGTTGGAACTTTATCTGATTTCTCATACCAGATACCTTGGCCAATAGGACTCCATTACCTTATCCAGGAACACTTACTGCACTTTTTTGCACTTGAAGCATTCGCACTTATGTGTTTTCGATTGCACTTGCACTTTATGTGATACTACAATTGCACAACCTACGGGTGCTCCCTTTTTTAATTGTTTTAATACGTAATTCTGGATTTGCACATTATGTGATTTTAGGCCGTTCCTTGAATTGTTTTTACTCGTTCTACTGTTTTTTATCCCTTTTTATGCAATTTCATGCATTTGCACACATGTGACTTAGGCCGCTCTTTTGTGTTTTAAACACATGCACTAACGCATGTATTAACAGCCTAGCTGCAAAGTGACCACCGTGTACTCTGATCTTCACGGCAGCACCCTAGTGGTCTTTTCTGACCGTGCACCCACTCTAGGCCAGCGACTACACAGTATTCTAGGCCTACCCGAAACTGTGTCCACCTACACACGAATAATCACTCTTCCAAAGATTGCGCCACTAGGATCTCCCCCCTTCTCCACTGTATCCTTCACACATTTCAGTCGAGGTTTTGTGTACAAATCCCAGTAGGCTGCATAAACACCAATACACTCATCCAACAACACTAGCGCCTCCGCTGTACTCCCCCCCCACCCATCATACAGAATCCAACCTGGTCAGTTTTCTTATACTTTCATCCTCCTCCACCCCTACCAACCTGTTTATTTGTGCAAACCTGCATACTGGGTTCATATCCCCCATATCCCGGTGCCACCCTGCTACCTGGGCATGACAGCTCCCGGCCAGAAGAAGTGGTGGATTGGGCCACCCTTCGCAGAATCATTTAACACCAGCTTTTAGGACTTGCTAAAATTTTTACACATATAAAGACGAAAATGTGGGAAATGGTATGAAAAGGGGGTAACACTGGTTACAATTTCTCAACTTCACGAATAATAGACTTTATTCAAATTAAACACAAAATTAGGTCACATGCAATTGTTAAAAACCAATGGAATGTACAGATAGGTGGCACTCTGGTGTGTAGTATCTGATTTTCCAGAGAGTTTACGATTATATTAATTGATCATCACCCAGCAATCGTTAATAGTTCAAACACAGTCTGTCTATTATTATATAAATTCTCTCAGGGAATATATTCACATCACAAAAGGCCAGTAATGTGGGCACAAAATAATGTGCATAATATAACGTTTCTGGAATATGACCGAAGACAGCATTTGTATTGGTAAAAAAATGTATTACATTTCCAGACAGTCAGTAGCTACTGTGAACCTATTTCCATCGAATTCGTCAGGTAACACATTGACCCTATGCGAATCAATTCTTATATCATATAAGGAGAAAAATTATATTCCATCAATTACTATTGCGGACTTGAAGGGCGCCGCTCATTAGGTTCTCAGCCAAGGTCAATAAGTTCATGTCCACCATTACACAAAGTATTCGATCACAGACCGCCAATCTTTGTGTAATGGTGGATATGAACTTATTGACCTTGGCTGAGAACCTAATGAGCCGTGCCCTTCAAATCCATAATAGTAATTGATGGAAGATAATTTTTCTCCTTATTTGATATAAGAATTGATTTGCATAGGGTCACACCCTCACACCCCCCTTTCTCTCACTATAAGTTTACAGGGTCATCCCGACGTGGACCCCTTGCTTGATGTGCCTAGAGGGGTGTCAGCTATACTCTCCTGATGAGGCCTAACAAGGCCGAAATGATCGTCGGCGGTTGCTGCATCTCTCGTGCAGGGATGACGTCCTAGGCAGTCAGTACTGACCACCCTTTTTGGGTGAGAGCAGACTGATTTGCATATGGAGCATTCATCCCTGTAATGGCACAAGCAAGCTAAAACCTTGTGAGACCTGAGCGGGCCCCCACCGTAGAGCAGGCCACTAGTGCTGTTGCTCGTTCTCAGGATCCTCACCCCCCCACCTTTCTCTCACTATATGGAGAAAAATTATCTTCCATCAATTACTATTGCGGACTTGAAGGGCACGGCTCATTAGATTCTCAGCCAAGGTCAATAAGTTCATGTCCACCGTTACACAAAGTATTAGTTCACAGACCGCCAATCTTTGTGTAATGGTGGATATGAACTTATTGACCTTGACTGAGAACCTAATGAGCCGTGCCCTTCAAATCCGCAATAGTAATTGATGGAAGATCATTTTTCTCCTTATATGATATAAGAATTGATTCGCATAGGGTCATTGTGTTACCTGATGAATTTGATGGAAATAGGTTCACAGTAGCTACTGACTAGGGATGTGTGTTTCGGGTTTCGGAATTTCGGAATTTTCCCGAAATGTCCCCATTCGTGTCTTCGGATTCGGCTGAATTTCCGAATTGGATGGGATCTGAAAATGGCAGATCCGAAAAGTTTTCCGAGCCGAATGGAAAGTTTTTCGAATGGACTTGAAAATTGAAATGTGTCAAATCGAAATTAATTTTTCGCTCTATTCGTGATTTCGGTTCCATTCGGGATTTCGGTAATTTCGGACATCGTATTTATCGGTTATATCGCTGATTCTGTAAATTTTGTATCATTTCCAATGATCCGATAATTCTGTCGATACGATAATTCTGGTGATTCTATCTTTATTTTATTAAATAAAGATCCTTTTTTTTCTTATGAATATGCATTGCACAACTTTATTTAATCATATTAAAATGGTATGAAAGGGACAAAAATGAACAAAACTATTTAAAAAATGCAAAACTGACCCAAATGGTCTGACTTTAAAAACCAGAATAAAAGGTTTTAAAATGGAAAAAAAGCTGAACAAAGTTACAAAATTATCAGAAACGAAAAAAAACAAACCAGAAAATATAAAATGATTTAAAACGAAAAAAATAAATAAAAATAATGCAGCAATATGAATACGCACACTGCGGGGAACAAGCGCCTCTCTGCGCGGTATTAATGCAGCATATGAATACGCACACTGTGGGGAGCAAGCGGCGTGCCTCTCTGTGCGGTATAATTAATGTAGCATATGAATCCACACACTGCTGGGAAACGCCTCTCTGCGCGGTATAATTAATGTAGCATATGAATCCACACACTGCGGGGAAGTGCCTCCCTACGGTATAATTAATGCAGCATATGAATCCACACACTGCTGGGAAGCGCCTCTCTGCGGTATAATTAATGCAGCATATGAATCCACACATTGCTGGGAAGCGCCTCTCTGCAGTATAATTAATGCAGCATATGAATCCACACACTGCTGGGAAGCACCTCTCTGCGGTATAATTAATGCAGCATATGAATCCACACACTGCTGGGAAGCGCCTCTCTGCGGTATAATTAATGTAGCATATGAATCCACACACTGCGGGGAAGTGCCTCCCTACGGTATAATTAATGCAGCATATGAATCCACACACTGCTGGGAAGCGCCTCTCTGCGGTATAATTAATGCAGCATATGAATCCACACACTGCGGGGAAGCGCCTCTCTGCGGTATAATTAATGCAGCATATGAATCCACACACTGCGGGGAAGCGCCTCTCTGCAGTATAATTAATGCAGCATATGAATCCACACACTGCTGGGAAGCGCCTCTCTGTGGTATAATTAATGCAGCATATGAATCCACACACTGCAGGGAAGCACCTGTCTGCAGTATAATTAATGCAGCATATGAATCCACACACTGCGGGGAAGCGCCTCTCTGCAGTATAATTAATGCAGCATGTGAATCCACACAGTGCGGGGAAGCGCCTCCCTGCAGTATAATTAATGCAGCATATGAATCCACACACTGCGGGGAAGCACCTCTCTGCTGTATAATTAATGCAGCATATGAATCCACACAGTGCGGGGAAGCGCCTCCCTGCAGTATAATTAATGCAGCATATGAATCCACACAGTGCGGGGAAGCGCCTCTCTGCAGTATAATTAATGCAGCATATGAATCCACACAGTGCGGGGAAGCGCCTCTCTGCAGTATAATTAATGCAGCATAAGAATCCACACACTGCTGGGAAGCGCCTCTCTGCGGTATAATTAATGCAGCATATGAATCCACACACTGCTGGGAAGCGCCTCTCTGCGGTATAATTAATGCAGCATATGAATCCACACAGTGCGGGGAAGCGCCTCCCTGCAGTATAATTAATGCAGCGTATGAATCCACACAGTGCGGGGAAGCGCCTCTCTGCAGTATAATTAATGCAGCATATGAATCCACACAGTGCGGGGAAGCACCTCTCTGTGGTATAATTAATGCAGCATATGAATCCACACACTGCTGGGAAGCGCCTCTCTGCAGTATAATTAATGCAGCATATGAATCCACACACTGCTGGGAAGCGCCTCTCTGCAGTATAATTAATGCAGCATATGAATCCACACACTGCTGGGAAGCGCCTCTCTGCAGTATAATTAATGCAGCATAAGAATCCACACACTGCTGGGAAGCGCCTCTCTGCGGTATAATTAATGCAGCATATGAATCCACACACTGCCGGGAAGCGCCTCTCTGCAGTATAATTAATGCAGCATATGAATCCACACACTGCTGGGAAGCGCCTCTCTGCAGTATAATTAATGCAGCATGTGAATCCACACACTGCTGTGAAGCGCCTCTCTGCAGTATAATTAATGTATACGTCTGTGTTATAAGTATATGTATCCTGTTTGTATATTATAACTTAAAATGCAATAAAATTTGAATTTGCAATAATTTACAAGGTGTTTGTAAAGTTTTTTTTTTTTCACAGTTTAACATGCGAGCGTTTACGGTTATATTTTCTATGAGTTGCGCTTGTTAAAAAAATTAGAGATGGGGACTTGTTACATACATTTTTTTTGAGTGAAAATTATACAATTTTTAAGAAACGCAACCCATACAAAAATCATTAGTGCAGCATCATTGTTCACATTATAATTGAAATGGGAACAATATTGCTGCATTAGCAAAACAAAAAACGAATTATTTTTTAAAATTTATTTATTTTTTAATATTTTTTTATTTTTAATATTTTTAATTAACGTTTAACATGGTCATGTTTGGTATGGTTGGAAAGGCTATGCTCTGGCCGATCCAACAATACCAAACATTAACCCCTAGGTGCCACGGCACGGATCGGGAGATAGGGGGTTCATTGGAACCCCCTATCTCCACCATTGGTGGCTGGCAACTAGGGGGTTAACGCCAGAATTTACTCTATCCAACATCCCGATGTGAAACATCGGGACTTTGGATAGATTTCGACTATTTTTTTAACTTTCGGATAGTTGAAATTTATCCAAAGTCCCAATGTTTCACATCAGAACTTTGGATAGAGTAAGTCCGTGCGGCCGTTAAACGTATATACATTACAATTTTCTAACCATCAGCACGCTGGATAGCACTGCTACTGTCCAGCGTCCTGATCCTGACCGTTAGAAAATCTGACTGCCTATATGTTCTTTCCAATGATCCGATAATTCTGTCGATACGATAATTCTGTCATAGTCGGATCATTTACTTCCGCGGTTTGCGCATGCGCACGTATGTCCGTCTCCATTACGGCCTGTCGTAAACTTTACGGAGCCATTGTAGAGTTTGAGAATTTTTTGGACAGACCAAAACAAACCCCATCCCATCATGGCTCAAACTCAAAGAGAGTCCTATTCGGACACGTCATCCCCTTCCACCCCAGAGTCACCCAGGAAGAAGCGGGCCAGCAACATGGCATTTGAGGAGATGGTGGAGCTGGTTCGCATCTTCGAGAAGCGTGACTATGACTGCCGTAAGGGCCCTTACGGCAGGAAGAACAATGTCCGCAAGGACCGTATCCTTGCAAAGGTCCGCACCACCCTCCTGGAAATGTTTGATAAGGACCGAAGTAACGACCAGCTGCAGAAGCGCTGGTCTGACCTTAAGATGTGAGAGGAGGAGCAATTGAGGCACATCCGGCGTGTCATAGCCAAACGTAAGTGTCATGTTATATTGTAAAGCGCTGCGCAAACTGTTGGCGCTATATAAATCCTGTATAATAATAATAATAATGTGCTTGAATGTGCACAGAAATACGTTGATTGATCTAGTCCTTTCTTCAAGCCAGGGGCGGATCCAGG
Source organism: Leptobrachium leishanense (assembly GCA_009667805.1). NCBI lineage: Eukaryota > Metazoa > Chordata > Amphibia > Anura > Megophryidae > Leptobrachium > Leptobrachium leishanense. The sequence continues at coordinate 47,666,916 of CM019067.1, read as the reverse complement.
GGGGGGCAACGGGGCAATTGCCCCCCCCGAGATTTGGCCCGGGGGTTGAGGGATCCAGATGCCGGGCAGCGCGGGAGCGCCTGCCCGGTCTTGAACAGTCAGTCATTGAAGTGGATGCGGCTGTGTGCGTGCGCCGGCGGTCACGTGGTCCGGCTAATCAGGTGGTACTGAGTCTCTGTACCACCTGATTAGCCGGACCACGTGACCGCCGGCGCACGCACACAGCCGCATCCACTTCAATGACTGACTGTTCAAGACCGGGCAGGCGCTCCCGCGCTGCCCGGCATCTGGATCCCTCAACCCCCTGCCGGAGCTGGGGCCTGGGGCAACAATCCAGGTGAGAGCTGGGGGCAAATCCATGAGCTGGGGGGCAAATCCATGAGCTGGGGGGGGGCAAATCCATGAGCTGGGGGCAAATCCATGTGCTGGGCAAATCCATGTGCTGGGGGCAAATCCATGAGCTGAGCAAATCCATGACCTGGGGGCAAATCCATGACCTGGGGGCAAATACATGAGCTGGGCAAATCCATGACCTGGGGGCAAATCCATGACCTGGGGGCAAATCCATGTGCTGGGCAAATCCATGAGCTGGGGGCAAATCCATGTGCTGGGCAAATCCATGACCTGGGGGCAAATACATGAGCTGGGCAAATCCATGACCTGGGGGCAAATACATGAGCTGGGCAAATACATGACCTGGGGGCAAATACATGAGCTGGGCAAATACATGACCTGGGGGCAAATCCATGAGCTGGGCAAATCCATGAGCTGGGCAAATCCATGACCTGGGGGCAAATCCATGAGCTGGGCAAATCCATGACCTGGGGGCAAATCCATGAGCTGGGGGCAAATCCATGTGCTGGGCAAATCCATGACCTGGGGGCAAATCCATGAGCTGAGCAAATCCATGACCTGGGGGCAAATCCATGAGCTGGGCAAATCCTTGAGCTGGGGGCAAATCCATGTGTGAGCTGGGGGCTCTCTGCTCCTCTAGATTGTAAAATCCGGGGTGCCCTCTGCTCCTCTAGATTGTAAGCTCCTGGGTGTCCTCTGCTCCTCTAGATTGTAAGCTCCTGTGTGCCCTCTGCTCCTCTAGATTGTAAGCTCCTGGGTGCCCTCTGCTCCTCTAGATTGTAAGCTCCTGTGAGCCGGGCCCTCTGCTCCTCTAGATTGTAAGCTCCTGTGAGCCGGGCCCTCTGTAAATTCTCGTGAGTCGGGCTCTCTGCTAAAACACCTTATTTTCTGTAAGTGCCCCTCCCGAGACTAGTCTCTGGATCCGCCCCTGCTTCAAGCTTTGCGTTTTCAGGACTCATACATGCATTTTTGCCATAGCTCTTCTTTTTTGTGATTTTACGTATTCTGGAAAATTGAGATATTTGATGTATGTGGATGAATGTGTTAATTTTTTTAACAAGCGCAACTCATATAAAATATAACCGCAAATGCTTGCATGTTAAAATGTGAGAAAAAAACACTTTACACCTTGTAAATTATTGAAAATTCAAATTTTATTGCATTTTTTGTTATAATATACAGACAGGACATGACGCATACATATAATAATGATATATTATGAATCTGTCGAGTCTGCCGGAAAGAACGATATATAACATGTCTGGGTCATATAATAAAATAAGGCTTCAAAACGCATTTAAACATGATGAGCGAAACCGGTAAAAATTAGCTCAGCAGCACAGCACACAGGCATGAAATGCCTCAGCAGCGAAAGGGTTAATTTTTTTTGTTTGTTTTAAATCGTTTTATTTGTTCTGGGTTTTTTTTCGTTTCAGATAATTATGATAATTTTTTTTCCGTTTTTTAAAACCTTTTGTTCTGGTTTTTATTTTTAAAGTCAGACCATTTGGGTTGGGTCAGTTTTGCGTTTTTTTAAATCGTTTTGTTCATTTTTTTTTGTTCCTTTCATACCATTTTAATATGATTAAATAAAGTTGTGAAATGCATATTCATAAGAAAAAAAGGATCTTTAATAAAAAAAAAAACGATAGAATCGGCAGAATTATCGTATCGACAGAAATATCGGATCCGAAAAACAAACCAATAGTTAATTATAAAGTATAAACCATTAGTTTACGTCAAAACGAAGACACTTTGAAACGAGGAGAACAGACGTTCTGAAAAACACAAAAATTTCCGAAATCACGAAAAAAAAGTCGATACAAAAAACGAGCAGACCCGAAAACACGAAAATGGCCGATATTCCTAAAAAAAAGTCTATACAAAAAACGAGCCGAAACGAACCGAACCAGAAATCGTCCGAAACGAGCCGAGACGAAAATTTTAAAAATCCGAACGAACTGAAAAAAAAAACGGTGCACAAGTCTACTACTGACTGTCTGGAAATTTAATTTTTTTATCAATACAAATGCTGTCTTCGGTCATATTGCAGAAACATTATATTATGCACATAATATAGGTGGAGTGCCACCTATCTGTACATTCCATTGGTTTTTAACAATTGCATGTGACCTAATTTTGTGTTTAACTTGCTAAAATTTTGCCTTGCGCGTCCTGATGATAATTTCTTCGCCCCGGCGCTTCGTAATACCTAACTTATCGAAATAATAAAATATATTGCACTCCCCATGTTAAATATAGGAAATCTTTTTAAGTACAGTAAGGTCGCGCAAGCTGCAAATCGCAAAATATTTTCACCTGAGTGTAGCGTCGGGATTGGAATATCGATGGCAGTCATTAAACTTATGTAGCGCTCACTCCCGGAGGAGCCGCTGAAAATGAACCACGGGTCAGTCTCCCCGCACTAGGGAATAAATATACTCCAACACAGTTGTGAGTTTTTATCATTTATATAGTTTACTAAAATATTTGAGCAGATGTTGAGACACGGTATTCACAAGTATTATTACAGTATTTTCGTATCACGGTAAAATGCGTAGCGGAAAAGAAACGAAACACGAGGCTTCGTATTTCGGAAAATAAAATATTCGCAACCGAACATAAAAGCAATGCAATTTCCCGATAGTTCAGAAAAAGAAAACACGTAGCAAAACCCCGAACATACAATCCCTTCGTATTACGGCAAACGCGCAACGGAAAAAGAGGAAAAATATATATTCGGAACGTATCTTTATTTTCAACCCCTATTCCGATTCCTAAAAGAAAATGAGTCCTGCACAAGTTAAGTCCCAGGAGGTGAAAGGTGTATATGTGTGTGTGGTACCCGGGTACTGTTCAACTGGCCAGTGAGTTTATTTAAAGAAAGTCTTCGACTAGTCAGTTGGGGCCCTGTGGACCTTAAACAGAAACAGCAGCTTGACCTTTAATCACAAACAGCCTTGGAGGCCTCTCACCCATCCGACGCAGGCTTTAGGCTCCGCTGACCCAGGACGTCTCTCCTCCGGATTTTGACTGGGGATACTAGCGGCCGGATCCGTTGTCTCACTTTATGCCGCTTGTCCAGCTCACCGCCTGCTCTCCGTTCGATTCCGCCGGTCTGCAGCAGTGTCTGGGCTCTGGCGAGTCTCCTTCTCCTCAGGCTAGGTGACCCAAACCGGAACAACAGGTCTCCCTCAGGCTTTGGGCCTAGATTCTCCCGCGATCTCCTCGGTGCGTCTGCTTTCTCCGCTTCCCTGGCGCGCTCTGGAACTTTCTCCACGAGGCAGAGGATGTAAGTGTCCAGTCCCCACCCACTTCCTGTCTTCTTGCAAAGCATGCCGGGCATTGTAGTCCCAATGTCCAGTATCTGATCGCGATAGTCTCCATCTTGTGGCCAAAAATAGGTACTGCCACAGCAAGATGATTTTGAAACACAGCGCTACACTTACTTCTCCTACAACTAACGATTACACATCGAGATGCTACATTAGCAGCAATTATGGAATCGAGCCCTTCATTTACATTCCCTGTCTACAGTCACAAATGGATAAATGGCTTCACTGAGGAAGATGTTCTTTGAAGGTTAGGATTTGGTTTTTATGTCCCTCGGAGACTTTTTTCTTCTGCCTCCAGGCATCCTCAAGGTCGTGCCACTGCCTCGGAGCCATGACGCTTTGTCATTAGTCTGATTTGCATATGGAGCAGTTGTACCTGTAATGGCACAATCGAGCTAAAGCCTTGAGACCTGAGCGGGCCCCACCATAGAGCAGGCCTCTAGTGCCATTGCACGTTCTCAGGACCCTCACAACTCCCTTCTTTTTCTCACTATAAGTATACAGGGTATCCAGACGTGGACCCCTTGCTCAAGGTGCCAAGAGGGGTGTCAGCTATACCCTCCTGACGAGGCCTAACAAGGCTGAAATGATAGTTGGAGGTTGCTGCATCTCTCGTGCAGGGTTGACGTCCTTGGCAGTCAGTACTGGCCACCCTTTCTGGTTGATTGCATCTGATTTGCAGATGGAGCAGCTTTCCCTGTAAAGGCACAATCGAGCTAAAGCCTTGTGAGACCTGAGCGGCCCCCACCGTAGAGCAGGCCACTAGTGCCATTGCTTGTTCTCAGGACCCTCTCAACACCCCCATTTCTCTTTATATAGCACCAACATATTTTGCAGCGCTGAAGTATGTTTGGTGCAGTTCAGCGATGTTCGGTGATTTGTCCCATGGAATCATTCAATGGATCTCTATGGGACAATTTCGCTGCCGCCGAACTGCACCAAAAGGCACCGTATTTCGCTGTCTATTAGCCTGTGGTGCTGATTCAGCACCGCAGCCAACTGACAGGGACGCGGTGCTGTGTGAAACGTTATAACTAATCAATTCATTTCAATGAATCATTTTGATTCATGTATAAATTCATTTTGTTTCTACCTCAATTTGTTTGAAATAATCTCGTATTTCGGAACTACTTCCGAAATACGAATTAATGGAATTTGAGACGATTTACCATTCGTTACGATACGATCACCTCTACAAATGTATATTCTGTCTATTGGTCCTCGCCACACCATTATGAGATGTATGTTCTGGCTGAGTGCTGTCCTGTGTATGTGTATGTGTAAAATTATATATATTATATATACACTGTATATATTATATATATATATATACACAGTGGCAAGAAAAAGTATGTGAACCCTTTGGGATTACGTGGAGTTTTGCATGAATTGGTCATAAAATGTGCTCTGATCTTCATCTAAGTCACAACAATTTGAAAAACACAGTCTGCTTAAAATAATACAACACAAACATTATATGTTTTCATGTGTTTATTGAACATAACATGTAAACATTCACAGTGCAGGGTGGAAAAAGTATGTGAACCCCTAGCCTAATGACTTCTCCAAGAGCTAATTGGAGCCAGAAGTGAGCCAACCTTGAGTCCAATCATCCAATATTATTGAAAGCTGTCCTGCCCTTTAAAAACACACACCAGTTTTGGGCTTACTGGTTTCAAGAAGCACTGCCTGATGTGAACCATGCCTCGCTGAAAAGAGCTCTCAGAAGACATACGATCAAGAATTGTTGACTTGCATGAAGCTGGAAAGGGTTACAAAAGTATCTCCAAAAGCCTTGATGTTCATGTGTCCACGGTAAGACAGACTGTCTACAAATGGAGAAAGTTCAGCACTGTTGCTACTCTCCCTAGGCGTGGTCGACCTGTAAAGATGACTGCAAGAGCACAGCGCAGAATGCTTAATGAGGTAAAGAAAAATCCTAGAGTGTCAGCTAAAGACTTACAGAAATCTCTGGCGCATGCAAACATTTTTGTTGACACATCTACAATAAGGAAAACATTAAACAAGAATAGAGTACATAGGAGGACACCACAGAGGAAGCCTTTGCTGTCCAAAAAGAATATTACAGCACGTTTGAAGTTTGCAAAAGAGCACCTGGATGTTCCACAGGACTACTGGCAAAATATTCTGTGGACAGATGAAACCAAAATTGAGTTGTTTGGAAAAAACACACAACACTATGTGTGGAGAAAAAAAAGGCACAGCACACCAACATCAAAACCTCATCCCCACTGTAAAACATGGCGGAGGGAGCATCATGGTTTGGGGCTGCTTTGCTGCCTCAGGGCATGGACGGATTGTTGTCATTGATTGGAAAAATGAATTCCAGAGTTTATCAAGACATTTTGCAGGAAAACATAAGATCATCTGTCTGCCAACTGAAGCTCCGCAGAGGATGGGTGATGCAACAGGACAATGACCCAAAGCATACAAGTAATTCAACAAAAGAATGGCTTCAACAAAACAAAATACGCCTTCTGGAGTTGCCCAGTCAGAATCCTGACCTCAACCCGATGGAAATGCTGTGGCATGACCTTAAGAGAGCGATTCACACCAGACATCCCAAGAATATTGCTACACTGAAACAGTTTTGTGAAAAGGAGTGGTCCAAAATTACTCCAGATCATTGTGCAGGTCTGATCTGCAACTACAGGAAACGTTTGGTTGAGGTTATTGCTGCCAAAGGAGGGTCAACCAGTTATTAAGTCCAAAGGTTCACATATTTTTCCACCCTGCACTGTGAATGTTTACATGTTCTGTTCAATAAAAACATGAAAACATATAATGTTTGTGTTGTATTATTTTAAGCAGACTGTGTTTTTCAAATTGTTGTGACTTATATGAAGATCAGAGCACATTTTATGACCAATTCATGCAAAACTCCACGTAATCCCAAAGGGTTCATATACTTTTTCTTGCACTGTATATAGTTATATTGTTTCTGCTCAATGACGCAATAGAACATTTCTGGTTTCTGAAGTGTTCGATAATAGCTTTTATTCTGAGGAATTTGTGTTCCCCCTTTCTGGCATTCAGGGTTGATGTCATACTAAGTATCTGCTGTATAGAGGCGGATTGAGGTTACATTTATTTACGGAACGACACAGATCCCTCATCGGAGAGCATTTAACAGCTCAACGCGTAGCGATACTTGGGGAAATCCGATCAGACAAACTGTCCTCCTAAGTATCTTCAAATTAATTAATGTGCCATGAAATTGTTCTAGATGGCTAGATTGTTCTATATCGTTGTAAACGTTTGTACTTTTGGCTACAGCAAAATTAAGCATGTAAATTCAGCGTTCTGTTTCCACCTATTAATATCTGGCGTGCTGCACTGAATGAAATATTTAATTACTGCACGAAGCTCGGAAATCGAAATGGGATGTGGGTCTACTCTGTTCTGAACCCCTTGGCATTTAATTCCTACCCAAGGCACATTTCCTGCATAAAATAACTCCTCAATCGACTCACACGTTAAATTATCAGCAGAAAAAAATAATAGTAAACTTAGGTTGGACAATGTAAATTCCTGCATGAAACAAATGGATAGCAGGATGATTTATGGATTTACCAGTACAATTATGTTCTGCATTTATCCACCAGAGGAATATAGTAACCTATTTATTATCCCACAACTTGAAGTCGCATTTTGTTCCCCATGCATGGTAACTGATAGCAGCTCGATTTGGCAGCAGAGCAGGTGTTACACGAGTATCAAAGTGGGATTGCGCTTGGTAGGTCACAGTTCGATTGTTCGAAAGATTTAAAAAATGGTCTAAATTCACCCACTTGCATCGGCAACGCCATATTTATTTAACAGAAATAATAATTATTATTATTCTTTATTTATAAAGCGCCAGCATATTCCACAGCGCTGTACAATGGGCACAATGTAGACAGTGTTACAATACATTGATCAACATTTGACAAACCAGTACAGGAGGAAACTAAGGCCCTATTCCCGTGGGAATTTACAATCTAGAAGAAAAATAATCTATTTATTTTTAACCCCTTTACTACCAGTACAAGGACTTAGTGGATTTATGGAAAACCACTTTCCATTACGGACAGTACAGAAATGTATATAGTAAAAACAATCACAATGTAGCGCTGATCAGATATATATGGAAAATCGCTGAAACACTTAAATGGTCCTTGTTACTCAACCATCAACATAGGAATACAAAACAGAGGTAGTGTAGCGATAACAATGTCCTTCTTGAGTATGATGGATTTCAAAACTTTTCGTAATCCTCTTCAGAGTATCCCTCAAATGAAGAGAGAAAAAGACATCATAGTGCGACCCATATATTACTTAGTGAAAAGGATAGATGAATAGATCTCACTCACATGAAGTGGAACCCTCCTGGTTCTGGGTCAGTCGTTTTTAGGGTCGTTCACTGGCCACCCAAGTGCCCCTCTTAAAAAGGATCGGTTCTCCTGGCGAGGATAGATATCCCGATTATCCGGAGGTTACTGAATCCAAAGAGTCCACTCGAAGGTGCCCATAAAAAACTCCAAAGAGTATAGGGTAAATGAAAACATTAAAAATGTTTTTAAATGAATAAAATATTTAATAACAAATAAAAACAAAAACAATAAGCCAGGACGCGTTTCGCCAAGATAGATAATGTATCAAAAGGCTTCCTTAGCTGGCAGCCAGCTGAGGAAGCCTTTTGATACATTATCTATCTGGAAGAGCTGAAAAATCCGTACTCTACCTGGATAATGTGCAAGTCTGAAGCTTCATCTGGGTAATCTGCAGAGCAGCCAACCACGCTTGGGTAAAAGTGAATCTATGGATATTCTCAATGAAATGGCAAAAAACAAACATTAAAATGTATTAAGGATATAATGAATATACAGAGTAACAGGATATTTTTCTTATATGAATGTTAAAGAGTTACATTATCTTTATTATGTGTCATATGTGTTTATCTATATATATATATATATAAATGCGAAAGTCCTGACTGACTGACTGACTCATCAATGCCCAGCTGAAACCGTTTAACCTAAGAACGTGAAATTTTGAAGGTGCACTGTTTTTATGATGTAGGCACCCACTAAGGAAGGATATTTGGAAACTCCTAAGGGGGTGAAAAAGGGGGTTGAATATTTTAAACAGGATACCTATATCTTAAAAACAGAAGATGGTACAGACGTGAAAATCGGTATTTAGATTCTTCTTGAAAAATAAAAAAAACACGTATTTTACCATTTTCTGAAAATTCTTTGGAGGGGCAAAAAGGGGGGTTGAATACTTTTATCATAAACGCAGAAAGTCCTGACTGACTCATCACCGCCCAGCTGAAACCGTTTTACCTAGGAACGTGAAATTTTGAAGGTGCACTGTTTTTATGATGTGGGCACCCACTAAGGAAGGATTTTTGGAAACTCCGCCCCTAAGGGGGTGGAAAAGGGGGTTGAATATTTTAAACAGGATACCTATAGCTCAAAAACAGAAGATGTTACAGACATGAAAGTTGGTATTTAGATTCATCTTGAAAAATAAACCAACACGTATTTTACCATGTTCTGAAATTCCTTGGGGGGCAAAAAGGGGGGTTGAATACTTTTATCAGTATACCTATACTTCAAAAGCCGAAGATGTTATGGGTGTGAAATTTGGTATTTACAATCTTCTTGAAAAAAAACAAACATGTTTTTTTTTACATTTTCCACAAATCCAATTGGGGGGGGGGTCGGGGGAAAGGGGTCTGAATATGTTTATCATTATACCTATATTTCAAAAACCAAAGATGTTACAGACGTGAAATTTGGTATTTACAATCTTTTTGAAAAATGAAAACAGGTGTTTTACCATTTTCCAAAAATCCCAAGTGGGGGGTGAAAAAAAAAGGGGGGGCTGAATACTTTTAAACAGGATACCTATATCTCAAAAACAGAAGATGTTACAGACGTGAAATTTGGTATTTACAATCTTCTTGAAAAATAAAAACACCTATTTTACCATTTCCCAAAAATTCAGTGGGATGGGTTGAATACTTTTATCAGTATACCTATATTTCAAAAACCAAAGATGTTACAGGTGTGAAATTTGGTATTTACAATCTTTGTGAAAAACAAATGTAGCGCTCACTCCCGGAGGAGCCACTGAATTTAACCTCGGGTCAGTCTCCCCGCACTAGGGAATAAATATACACCAGCACTGTTGTGGATTTTATACGTTATATAGTTTACTGGTCTCAAATAAACTGGCATATATAAAGCAAGCACGGTATATATATATATTTACAGGAATTCGTAATGCGAGAAACGAGCAGCGAAAAAAAAAAAGGAAATTTTAACCCCTTCGTTGCCGGAGTGTAAGTCCCATACAGGTTGTGTCCCAAGAAAGTGTGCGTGTATGTGTGTGTTGGTACCCAGGTACTAGATTCAACTGGCCAGTGAATGAATTCAATGTGTCTTCAACTAGTCACGTTGGGGCCCTGTAGATTTAGGCAAACTGCAGCGTGCTTTGTTAATTTTACTGTGGCCTGGAAGGCCTCTCACCCATCCGCCAGATATTCTGCACCCCTGCTCGACCAAGGACGTCTCTCCGCTTGATGTGGGTGGGACTCTGTGCCACCGGATCCGCTTGTCTTGCTTGTCCGTCTTTGCAACAAGATTCTCAGTTCACCGCCTGCACTCCCATTAGATCATCGCGGTCTCCTAACTCGGGGTCCAATCTGCAGCTCTGTATCTGTGCAAACCTCTCAGCGGCGGATTACTGGGTCTCTGGCAAGTCACTGAAACCGATCTCCAGCATCCGCAAGGCAGCACCTGCGCTCCGGCCTGGTCACAATCGCTCCCTGTCTCATGTGCGTCTTGTTCTGTTCACCCCTTGGCACGCACTGGCTCTCTTCCGCGCGAGGTTGCGGATGTCTGTCCGTTCTCCCCACCCACTTCCTGTCTCTGCCCCAAAGCATGCTGGAAAACGTAGTCCCAATGTGTCCAGTATAGTTTACATTGCGCTCGTCTCCCCCTGGTGGCCAGAAACAAGTAATTACAGCAGCAGAATTAAACCAGCGCTACACAAAAAACATGTGTTTTGCCATTTTCCACAAATCCAAATAGGGGGGGGGGGTCGAGGGGATAGGGGTTTGAATACTTTTCAACAGGATACCTATATCTCAAAAACAGAAGATGTTACAGATGTGAAAATTGGTATTTAAATTCGTCTTAAAAATAAAACACGTATTTTACCATTTTCCAAAAATCCAGTGGGGGGGAAAAAGGGGGATGAATACCTTTATCACTATACCTATATTTCAAAAACCAATGATGTTATAGGTGTGAAATTCGATATTTACATTCTTCTTACAAAAAAACATGTTTTACCATTTTCCGGAAATCCAGTTAAGGGGGGGGGGGGAAAGGGATGTGAATACTTTTATCAGTATACCTATATTTCAAAAACCAAAGATGTTACAGGTGTGAAATTTGGCACTTACATTCTTCTTGAAAAATAAAAAACCACGTGTTTTACAATTTTCAAAAAATACCCAGAGGGGGGAAAGGGGGGTTCTACCAAAAATACCTCAAGTTTCTTTTAAAAAATAATTTTAACAAATCCTAAAATCCACGCGAGCGAAGCCACGGGCAAAAGCTAGTCATTTATAAAACATAATAACCATCAGGTTACTCTTCTAGAGATCCTCTTCCAATTTTGGAACGCGCAATCCTGACTTAGTGTATGGCCTTCAACATACAAAGAGCGTGGTGGTCTCGAACACAGCGTCGAAGAAACGACTCAAAATGGAACATATCTTTTCCACTATCATGGAGATGAGTAAGAGTGCGTACGTAGATAAGGATTTGTTACATTACGCCTGGGAATTGTTCAATTCTAGAAAAGTGAACAAACCCGTAGAGAAGAAAGTGATGAGTTCAATCATGGCTTCCTATTCTCACACCGTTCCCAAGAATAGTAACAGAGGTGTGACGCGTAGGGCCCGTACTCGAGGCCCGTACTCGAAATAGAAGGACTCAGTCGCATGTACAGTTCGTACGGAGGCCCGTACTCGAAATAAAAAACGACATTCAGTCACATGTACAAAACAGGGTTATTTATTAAATCTCAATTGCATGAAAACGAGAGATAATGTTCTTGTTCTGAAGTAAAGCAGTCAGCACCAAAGTCAATTTCCTATGTATATTAGTGTGACCGGCTGAATCTTGTGTACATTGCGGACTACATTGCGGACATGTTTTGTAATGGTTGAATTTTGTAATATATTCTGCAAAGCCATATACTGACATCCACGTGAGCAAATTGTATTGTAATGTTATGTTTTTTAACGCTAATAAATGCGTCTTCGAACATATATGTTTCTTATGAAATTTGTAGTGGTTTTTTTTCCTACCCACTCATTTTATCTTCGCAGGTCTTTTTTACAGTCCCAATGTACAGAGTATTCGCTATGTCAGTTGCCTTATATTGTGGTTTACACAATTTCCTAATATTGTTAACTACTGCAGAACCTGTATATTTAATTAGAGCTATCCCCAATGTTTCAGTTATGCGTCCGCAACAATACCATGCTTCATATGGAGACATGAGGACAGTCATAACCTGAGTGAGATCATACCTGGCGAGTGGCCATATGATGACATATGTGGTATGCGTCGTTGTTTCAGCTATCCAAAACGAGTGGAATCCTTTATTGTGCAATTCCATGCATGTTGGGAATAACAGTAATGTACTCTTGGGTTTAGTGCGGGATTTAATCAATGCCGTAGTGTACTCCGCGTTAGGCATTTCAATCCAATCATGGTGATTGTCACTTTCCCCTACCAGAAGCTCTATATCTGGTATTACTGTATTAATTTCGAGGACAGGCCTATATCGATCTATCGGAGTACCGATAGTCGATAAATCGGAATGTCTTCGCAACCACTCCACAAATGTATTAGTGAGATATAGTCTTTGTGTTGGATGTTTCATGCATAGTATCGCAAAATGTTCGTAGGCCTCTTTCAATTGTGTCAATTTAGTATCTTCAGGCTCTGCCTCAGAAGCATTGTATCGTTTCTGTTCATATGTGTCAGTGATTGGCGACAGACGCTTTCTATTAGTCTCGATCTTTGATTTGGTACCATTACTGCAAGTACTACAACTACTGCTAGATGAACTATCACTTCCACTGTGACTGCTGGTGTGTGATGTGTGACTTTCAGAGTCGCTGATGTTGTGATTACCTTTAGAGGTGGAATGACTTTCAGAGTCACTGACGTTGTGATTACCTTTAGAGGTGGATATATGACTCTCAGAGTCACTATCTTCATGAGTATGTGATGTTCTACATTCACTCTCATGGTGGCTGCTGTATGCATTGGTATCTGCCATGGTCGTGTATGAGGATAATCACTCTTGAGTGTGTGCTGTATGTTAGCAGTGACCATGCACGTACACAGACACATATGTGTTAGTGCTTTGGAATGTACGCCCTTTTATAATTACAGGATCTTTTGCAACTAAATCGTCAACATTGTTACCAATAGAAGGGTCTTGAGGCTGGGTAAAGAGTGGATGTAGAATAGGTAAAGAAGGTATCTGTGAAAAAAATCCACAGAAACCAGTAGTGCAGACTGCAGAATAATATTAACATAAAAACCCCTGCTTAATATGAACTCACAGGATGTAAATGTTAAAAGGGCACATAGAAAGATCTTTTGAATGTTACCCCTCCTGGATAGGTTGGAAAATTTGGAGATCTCTCGTGGCAATCAGCTGGTTCAGCAAGCAGTATTGTACACCACTGAAGATTGTATACTGAAGATATACTTCCCTGATGAAGTCTCATTCTATACTGAGACGAAACGCGTTGGATTTAGTGTGTTTATTGGTTAATAAACCACATTTCTAATACCCGCTTGATATTCCTTCATTTTGTGGATGATCCTGGTGTCTGACGTTTGGAAGGAGTCCGTGGTGTACAATACTGCTTGCTGAACCAGCTGATTGCCACGAGAGATCTCCAAATTTTCCAACCTATCCAGGAGGGGTAACATTCAAAAGATCTTTCTATGTGCCCTTTTAACATTTACATCCTGTGAGTTCATATTAAGCAGGGGTTTTTATGTTAATATTATTCTGCAGTCTGCACTACTGGTTTCTGTGGATTTTTTTCACAGATACCTTCTTTACCTATTCATCATTCTACCAGCACCAGAGGGCAGTGCCACGCAGAACGCAGATACGTACTAATTTGTATATTGTTACAGGGGGTGGTCACGTTTCTCCTTTTATAAAGAGTGGATGTAGTAAAGCCGTTGCAAAAAGCACATTATCGTTAGGCCAAATCCAGTAGATACATTCAAGGTCTATCTGTTGTATTACATCAATAGCCTGAGCTGGTGTTTTTGTATACCGCATCTACCGCACAGTCCTGTGCTTGTCTGAGTAAGCTAAATAAGGATCCTTGGTCAAACGGTCTATGTCTATAGCCACAGTGGATTTGATGTAAGCCGCAGAATCCACTTGCGCCCACAGTAGTGCGTAGTATGTGTGATCTGACATGAATGAGTATTTACAATTAGATGATTTATGAGTGTATAAGGCTAATGCGTGCCATACGCCGGTTTTGGGAAAAATTGGAAGTGCGATGTTGCCATAAGGCTGTTGTACTCCAATGATTTTGCTGTTTATTACATGATCGTCTCTACACAGATACACTCCAGGAGGCCAGGCATCGGTCCCTTTGAACAAACATCGTATTTGATATTTGGGCGATATCATCAGCTGTAAAGACAATTGCTGTTGCCATTGCAAAGCTGTACGTAGCCACGGATGGGCTGCGCGTAGGGGCATATACACATCAGATAGCACTAGAAATGGTGCAAGTGACATTGATGGGACCGGTCCACTACGAATCTGCAAATAGTGAAGTATGTCTCGTACGATGCGTCCTTTGTGAATCGGACAGTCTGTGACAACTTCGGCAATGGGAAGCATTCCCATGCCTTCGTCTGCAAAAAACACTACAGAACCTGTGTTTATTGCAAACACCGGAACTGGTAACACACACACAATACACACACACACACAGATACACTCCAGGAGGCCAGGCATCGGTCCCTTTGAACAAACATCGTATTTGATATTTGGGCGATATCATCAGCTGTAAAGACAATTGCTGTTGCCATTGCAAAGCTGTACGTAGCCACGGATGGGCTGCGCGTAGGGGCATATACACATCAGATAGCACTAGAAATGGTGCAAGTGACATTGATGGGACCGGTCCACTACGAATCTGCAAATAGTGAAGTATGTCTCGTACGATGCGTCCTTTGTGAATCGGACAGTCTGTGACAACTTCGGCAATGGGAAGCATTCCCATGCCTTCGTCTGCAAAAAACACTACAGAACCTGTGTTTATTGCAAACACCGGAACTGGTAACACACACACAATAGGCTTTCTAACCTACAACAAAGGGGCCTATCTGTCATGTTTTGTGTGCGCATTACAATGAGCAAGAAGGGACTTTTTACTCTGGCCAATAATGCATCATCCGTTATAACTATAGACAGTGCAGATTCACACTTACATAAAATACCAATGGTTCTTCACGAGCACACCTTAGCTATGGAAACAGCAGAATACACTAAACGCTTCGAGACCTTCTTTGGTCTACAGAGCGCACCTACATCTGGCCTATACTTCCCTGTACCACCACAAACTAATAGATGTACAAAACTGTTCAGACGGATATGCACTATTTCGTACACCGATACAATCGGGATTCCTCCAAGTGAAGAGATCATTCATGCATTATGTGTGTAACAGTTGTTCCTACTATACAAACAGTAACGTTGTTATGCTGTGATTCAATACTATGTAGTACATGCGCAGAAAATATATGTTGCGAAACATTGATTACTATGCACCCATGTGCCAAGCGATATTTAACATGTCGTGTGTGCCGCACAATGCAGCCCTTGCATACACCACTATATACCTTACGCTGCTGCAGTAAAACGGTATGTGTTGATTGCTCAACAAAGTGCTATGGCGTAACCTATTGTTTGTTCTGCAGACGTACCCTTGCCTGCAAACGCTTGCTACACAAAAAATCTTTAATAAAAGTTAACGGGAATCTGGTGTGTTTCTCGATGCCTCCTATTTAAGGGATCTAGCAGACCGTGCAGAGATGTGGACAACCGCATATGATTTGTTGTCGCCTCATCAAAATCTTTCGCATCATTCACCCGATGACATAGTTTCTATATCTACTCTTTGTATGAACACGTACACATACCAGCAAATACGTAGATTCAATGAGAATCCACCTACTGAACTGTGCAAAAATGTAACATGTTGCGCACGATTTATCAGTGGGGCTCCAAATGATTATAAATGGCATGTATTACCTTACCCAGAATGGAGTCAAGATATGCCTTTAGATCCTACAGTTTATACCGAATGTTTAATCTGTATGTTGATGAAACAGACTGCATTAGTCTCAGCTTTGTGCGTTGAGGGTAGTAGTATACATTAGGCTTGTGCACCGATTTTTTTTTCGGTTCGATTCGGTTCGATTTTTCGGATTTTTAAACTTTTCGATTCGGCTCGTTTCGACCGATTTCTGTTTCGATTCGGTTCGGCTCGATTCGTTTTTCGTGTACTTTTTTTCGGAATATCGACCATTTTTCGTATTTTCGTGTCACTTAGCTCGTTTTTTGTATCGACTTTTCATGATTTCGGAAATTTTCGTTTTTCGGAATTGTACATGTTTTCGGAATTTCGACCATTTTTCGTATTTTCGTGTCACTTTGCTCGTTTTTTGTATCGACTTTTCGTGAGTTCGGAAATTTTCGTTTTTTCGGAACGTCTGTTCTCCTCGTTTCAAAGCAATAAATTTCGAATTTGACACATTTCAAGTCCATTCGAAAATTCCGAAAATATTTAGTTTCGGCTCGGAAAACTTTTCGGATCTGTCATTTTCGGATCTAAAAATTTTCGGAAATTCGGCCGCATCCGAAAACACGAATCGGGAAATTTCGTGAAAATTCCGAAATTCCGAAACCCGAAACGCACATCCCTAGTATACATTATGACCTCTCTAACCATAAACGGTTTTATTTCTCTATACGCTTTGCGAAAGGTGTACAAATGACAGCTATTACGCTCCCTAATGTTATAATACATTTCCAAAATAAGTTTGGTACATACAGACCAACCTTGCACTATCATTATATGGAGTTAGTTTCGCATCTGCAGTACACAAGTAGCAAAGTAAACATAACTAATTTGCAAAGATTGCAACAGTCATAAAACTAGGAAAAATGGATCAGGCACAACCTTGTTAGCTTTGGACAGAAACCTTATTAGCTTACCTATCTTCAATGTTGTTTTAATATCTGCACTGTATTACGTTTTTAACACTAGGACAACATATCCTTCCTGGTAAAATCCTAAATAAATAACGAAAGAAACAAAACTTTCCGCTAATTCCGCTTGACTGCTTCTGCCGCTAGCAATGTAATACAACAACAACTAAAGCTGGTTAAGAATTTGTTTCCATTTCAGTTTGCACAGGATGTATAATCACTAACCTCCTAGAGATGTGTTAAATACTTTTACAATAATGATGCAGATTCTACCGGAGATAAAGGCTAGTGGTTTGTAAAGGAAATGTGTTTTTTTTTCTATGTGTTCAGGATATATACAGCTCACTGTTTTTTTTTTACAATTCATTTCTCTACTGTTGTAATTCTATGTTTCTATGTTTCTAAAACCGTAATCGTGTGTTAATGAGTGATGTGTCGTTGGGTTACTCTGACATAGTTTCGGAGGTCATCCTAACCTTTATTGTCTAAATGAATATTGATTTTAAAAATTGAACAAAGCTGATTTATAGATTAGCGATGTTCTTTACATAAATCCATTGGTTTGAAACCTGGGATAAAGCTCACATCTGCCACACAACACTCAGTCTTGATTGCTGAAGTAAAAGAGCACGAGTTTATTTCTGGAGGAAGCTAAGGAAAACCCTAATCTATCCTTTGGCCCTCACATCGAAAAACTCTCATCTAAACTTTACCCCAAACTAGGCGCCCTGTACAGAAACAAATCTTTCCTGAACCCCGCGGTAAGAAAGCAGATTGTACAACAAATGCTTATGCCGGCTATTGATTACGGAGATGTAGTGTACGCAGCCGCCCCACAAACACATCTTCAGAAACTTACTACATTATATAACTCATTCTGCCGCTTTGCATTACAATGTAACTACATGACCCACCATTGTGACATGTTAAAAGAGCTAAACTGGCCATCACTGGAATCTAGACGCACCCTTCACCTTTCCAGCCTGGTGTTTAAGAGCTTTTCTGGGAAAGCTGCCACCCTACCTGAATAGGCTGCTTCCCCCAGCAGTTCCCTCATCCTATAACCTCCGATCCAGGACCAGCACCTTACTTGCAATACCACAATACAAAAAGACAGTGGCTCGATCCTCATTTTCCTACAGAGCACCACAATTATGGAATAACCTCCCAGACACCATCAAATCTTCCAGTCTTATGTCACTCAAGAGATCCCTATTAACATACCTCAATACAGAATGCACCTGTAAACATGTAACCTAGTGACTATATTTCCTACATATTTATTTTCTGTTAATCTGTATATTTGTGTTGTTTTTTAATATCTTGCATTGTATTACTTTGTATTTCTGTAACTGTAACACTTCAATGTTCTTGAACCCAGGACATACTTGAAAACAAGAGAAATCTCAATGTATCCTTCCTGGTAAAATCCTTTATAAATAAATAAATAAATAAAATTTTAAGTGTTGGCAATTAACTTATTCCCGCTTGACTGCTTCTGCCTCTAGCAATGTAATACAACAACAACTAAAGCTGGTTAAGAATTTGTTTCCATTTCAGTTTGCACAGGATGTATAATCACTAACCTCCTAGAGATGTGTTAAATACTTTTACAATAATGATGCAGATTCTACCGGAGATAAAGGCTAGTGGTTTGTAAAGGAAATGTGTTTTTTTTTTTCTATGTGTTCAGGATATATACAGCTCACTGTTTTTTTTTTTACAATTCATTTCTCTTCTGTTGTAGAAGAAATGGCACAGAATGTATTCAAGATGCCTAATATGGATGATCAACAACCTTCTACATCTGCACAACCTACTATAGAATTGGCTCTTCCAAACGCACAGTTACTTCCACATGAAGAACATAGACCAGAATGTCCAGAAATTCCTGGATATCAGCCTAAGGTACGATGCTTTGCATTTTTGTAGAGAAATATTGCTGTAATTTTGTGATGTTGTATGTATGGTCTTTCTATTAATGTCTATATGTGTTTCTACAGGCCCGTAAAAGACCACCACGCCGCCGCCAGCGCAGCCGCAAGGGGCTTTATGATTGTGTATCCATTGACTGCATAGCATCGCAATCTATTATCTCGAGAACATCAAATATGCCTGATGAAGATAATGTGGCAGCGGCTATGAAACATCGCATAATGGACAGATGCAATAAATTTGGAGAGGAAGTGTTTCAAATGGTCCAAAGTAATCGTTTACAGTATGCGGCAAAGGTAACCAGTCTGAAGGTAAACAACATTATCGAACTGACAAATTGTCAGATGGAAATAAAGAAGAAGAAAAAGGAGAATTACATTCTCAGGGGACAATTGAACAAATTACTATCTGTACACAATACTTTACTGAAGGACATATCTACTGATAACGATCATTCACCTACAAGACCTGCTACCCCTGTGGAGACAGAACCTGCAACAGCAGGTCTTAAAAAGACTCTGGATATTACTGAAGGTGCGTTTATTTATTTATTTATTTATTTATAAAGGATTTTACCAGGAAGGATACATTGAGATTTCTCTCGTTTTCAAGTATGTCCTGGGTTCAAGTACATTGAAGTGTTACATTTACAGAAATACAAAGTAATACAATGTAAGATATTAACAACACAAATATACAGATTAACAGAAAATAAATATGTAGGAAATATAGTCACTATATATATATATATATATATATAATCGGTAGTAACACAATTGACTGAAGAGTTAGATATAAAATCTGAACTTTTACTTGAAAGAGATTTTTTCCACTCATGGGCGGGTACTTACTAAACTAAAAACTGAATTGGTTTCCTGTTAGTTAATGAAAGAATGTCTTGCTTGGGTATAGATGATGCAAGTAAGTCTTTTTGAGACATATTGCCAATTAGTTTTCATTTGCTTACATAGACAAATAACTCATTGCACATGTTTTGACCTGTCTGTATCTAAATGTAATATTTCTATGTCATCTTTTGCAGGTGGCACGGATAATTGTTTCGATAAAGTGACATACTACTCCTCTGATGATGGTGATGTTGATCCATGTTATGAATTTAATGGTGTATGAATACCAGGTACATCTATTGCAGAAACGCCACGTAAGCCTCCACCCCCCCCTTACAATAGATCCACCATTTAGAACACCAATTTATACAAGTCTACCCCTACATTCCACGATGGCACATTATCTGAAGCAAATTCCTATGTTCATACGGAAGCATGCATTGTGGATAAGATATCTTCAACAAATGAATTGACAAAACCTAGAACGCCATCAGTGTACACTGAAACGCACGATGATGATGATGAAATCGAAGAACAACCTGAGGACCCATGTCCCATCCCTTTATGTACTGACACAAATGAACATCATATCAGATATATTCCCCATCACTGATACTGTGTATATGTTTGTGTATTAATGTGTATGTATACATTAAAGGTGGAAGACCTTAGTATTTTTGTACATTGCCGTTGCCCCCTCATTTAGTTAATGGTATAAAAAGCAGTACTCGTCGTTTGTTTAAAAATCCTCTGAAAAGATTATATCAGAACAAATATATGTATTGGTCTATCATTCAGACCTACGGAATCTTAGGTGTGTTGGCACTATCCGACATTCCTGCCGCCGATACGCTTCATGAACCTCACCATCTGTTGCATTACAGCAAATACATCCGGTGGGCTCGAATCATCCGTATATGTATATTCTGGATTATATGTGCTTGCGGTGTCGCATTCCACACTGTACAGACACTTGTGTACGTCAGATGTCTGCTAGCCATACACCAATGCATCGATAGATTTTGCTACATGGCATTCACTACATCCGTTACACTGTTAGTAGTGGTCACTGTTCACATGATTCGCTACATCACACTGAAGAGGCACACGCAATATCTTAACATTCATTCCATCGGAGTTACGCCAATGAAAGTGATATCGGGCATCAACACTGCAATGATTGCTATATTTTTTATAATATATTGCACCATGATATATTATGGAGTAGTCATTACAGATGATGGTATTGATACGGCAGAGTTTGCACCCACTAACATAATAACTGGCCCGTGGCCTATAGGTACCGGTAACGCAACATATAAACAACTGTATCCGTATTATAGTATCTGCACCAGATCTCTTTTCTATCTAATCTTACCACAATTTATATTATATCCATTGCTTTATGTCATCTCTGTACTGTTATCAAAATTTAGAGAATATCCTATGGTAAACGGAGGTATGTCAGTGGAAATATCATAATGTCTGCAAAAGCATATCTGTGGCTTCTTCTTTTCCTGTACACTGGCGCTTTGATATGCGCCAGAGTCATGTTGACCACAGAAGCATGCAATGGACGCATAAGCCACCAGGAACATGCATTCTATAGATTCGTGTTCATATCTGTAAGTGTATGTATGGTATTGCTAACGTTGTTGGCATTACTCCGTTACATCACTGTTCACCTAGGCGTAAGGCATATCCGTGTAAAGAATAAACTTATGGATGCCATGGTGCAGTCGCCAGACATGACTAAGTCATCGACATCTATCCCAATAACCAATAATAATAAATTGTGGATACTACCAGCTCTAATACTGCCTATCATCTGTTTAATATGTCAAGTGAAATTTCATAATTTACTTGCACGCGGCCAGTTAGCCGATGTTAATACCATTGCTAATTGTCCCTTTAGCCTAGTAGCAGCAGCGGTGTTGACAATCAACGCAGCTGTGTGCGCTGTATTGGTGTCTCTTATTTGCTATATTACGTGCGTGGGGTCTGTTCCACGGTGGACAAAGCGTTCGATTGTTGCGACACCTCTTTTCAATAGATATTGATGAGACGCAAACATTATTGACGCACAACGACGACACTGAGGACAATGAGTACGATTCTGTATAATATACTGGGAATAGCTTTATGGCTTTTATCTAGTATTACAACTATATTATACATTGTCGATATAGTACGTGTGTGTACAAATAAATCGCAATAACAAATGTGAAACGAAACGTTGTTTTTATGATGCATGTAAATCTAGCTCAGTGAAATAGTAGCTAGGGATGTGCACCGATTTTTTTTTTTTTTTTCGGTTCGATTCAATTTTTCGAATTTTTAAACTTTTCGATTCGGCTCGTTTCGACCGCTTTCTGTTTCGATTCGGTTCGGTTCGATTCGTTTTTCGGGTACATTTATTTTTCGGAATATCGACCATTTTCGTATTTTCGTGTCACTTTACTCGGTTTTTGTATCGGGAAGTTTCGGGAAATTTTCGTTTTTTCGGAATTGTACATGGTTTTCGGCATATCGCCCATTTTTCGTATTTCGTGTCACATTGCTCGTTTTTTTGTATCGACTTTTCGTGATTTCCGTAATTTTCGTCTATTCGTTTTGATGTAAACTACTATGGTTTACTTTTTTAATACTACTTTATATATTTTTTTATAATAAATTTTTGGTTTGTTTTTCGGATCCGATAATTCATTCTGTTGATACGATAATTCTGGCGATTCTATCGTGTTTTTTTAATTAACCCTTTCGCTGCTGAGGCTTTTCCCGCCCCTGTGCTGAGCTCATTTTTTTTACCGGTTTTGCTCATCATGTTTAAACGTGTTTTGAAGGCTTATTTTAGTATATGACCCAGACATATTATATATCGTTCTTTCTGTCAGACTCGGCAGATTCATAATATGTCATTATTATATGTATACGTTATGTCATGTCTGTATATTATAACAAAAAATGCAATAAAATATGATTTTTCAATAATTTAAAACGTGTAAAATGTTTTTTTTTTTCACATTTTAACGCGAGAGCAATTGCGGTTGTATTTTGTATGGGGTGCGCTTGTTAAACAAATTAGAGATGGGGTCTCGTTACATTTTGTTTTGGGGAAAATTACACAATTTTTAACAAACGCACTGCATACAAAAATCGTTAGAGCAGGATCATTGTTCACATTATAATTGAAATGGGAACAATATTGCTGCATTAACAAACCAAAAAAAAGAAAAAAAAATTGTTTATTTTTTTTATAAATTTTTTAAAATATTTTTTTATTTTTAATTTTTTTACAAACGTTTTTCACAATCGTGTTTGGTATCGTTGGAACGGCCATGCTCTGGCCGATCCAACAATACCAAACTTTAACCCCTAGCTGCCACGGATCGGGAGATAGGGGTTCCAATGAACCCCCTATCTCCACCATTGGTGGCAGCTAGGGGTTAACTCCAGGACTGGCGTCATCGTGCTATGCACGATGACGCCAGTCTTCAGGGGGAGTTCCCGGAAGCTTGGCCGACATCCGACATCCTCATGGATATGCCCCAGCTCCTCATGGATATTGCCCCAGCACCTCATGGATATGCCCCAGCTCCTCGTGGATATGCCCCAGCTCCTCGTGGATATGCCCCAGCACCTCGTGGATAATGCCCCAGCTCCTCATGGACATGCCCCAGCTCCTCGTGGATATGCCCCAGCTCCTCGTGGATATGCCCCAGCACCTCATGCATATGCCCCAGCTCCTCGTGGACATGCCCCAGCTCCTCATGGATATGAACCAGCTCCTCGTGGATAATGCCCCAGCTCCTCATGGATATGCCCCAGCTCCTCATGGATATGCCCCAGCTCACACATGGATATGCCCCAGCTCCTCATGGATTTGCCCCAGCACATGGAATGCCCCAGCACCTCATGATAATGGCCCCAGCTCACCTCCGCCGCCTTTTTCACTCCCTCAGAGCGTCCGGCGGCGCGCAGCTTGGGCGCTCGCCAGGGGGAGCCACGTGACCAGCCGCGATTGGCTGGTGAGTGGTGATGTGTTTCCTCCAGGCGAGCGCCGAAGCTGCATGCTTCAGACGCTTGCAGGGAGCGAAAAATGCGGCGGAGGGTGAGACACCCGCCCTTAGGGTGATGGTGTCACCCTAAAGGCGGGTGTCACCTGGTGCGGGCCGCCCCCCCCGCCCCCACTCGTATATACATTTAACGGCCGCACGCCCACAGACTTACTCTATCCAAACAAAGTTCAGAATGATGTGAAACATTGGGACTTTTTGGATAGATTTAGATTTTCGACTATCCAAAAGTTAAAAAATAAAAATGGTCGAAATCTAATTCAAAAGTCCCGATGTTTCACATCGGGATGTCAGATATTAAATCGGCTTGTGCACCGATTTTTTTTTCGGTTCGATTCGGTTCAATTTGTTCTGATGTTTAAAATTTTTGATTCGGCTCGTTTCGACCGATTTCTGTTTCGATTCGGTTTGGTTCGGCTCGTTTTTCGTGTACATTTTTTTTTTGAATATCGACCATTTTTCGTATTTTCGGGTCACTTTGCTGGTTTTTTGTATCGACTTTTCGTGATTTCGGAAATTTTCATTTTTTTCGGAACGTCTGTTCTCCTCGTTTCAAAGTGTCTAACTCTATTCGTTTTGACCTAAACTACTATGGTTTACTTTTTTATACTTTATATATTTTTTTATAATAAATTTTTGGTTTGTTTTTCGGATCCGATAATTCATTCTGTCGATACGATAATTCTGGCGATTCTATCGTGTTTTTTTATTTATTAAATAAAGAGCCATTTTTTCTTATGAATATACATTTCACAACTTTATTTATTTAATCACATTAAAAAAATGGTATGAAAGCCAAGGAACAAAAAAAAAAGAACAAAACGATTTAAAAAACGGTAAACTGACCCGAATGGTCTGACTTTAAAAATAAAAACCAGAACAAAAAGGTTTTAAAATGGAAAAATAGTTGATCAAAATGATCTGAAATGAAAAAAAAATAAAAAATAAAATGATTTAAAAGTTTCAGACAAAAAAATAAATTAACCCTTTCGCTGCTGAGGCATTTCGCGGCTTCCCTTCACGCCTGTGTGCGGCACTGCGGTCTGCTGCTGAGCTAATTTTTAACAGTTTCGTTCCTCTTGTTTAAATGCGTTTTGAAGCCTTCTTTTATAATATGACCCAGACATGTTATATATCGTTCTTTCCGGCAGACTCGGCAGATGATTCATAATATATCATTATCATATGTATGCGTCATGTCCTGTCTGTATATTATAACAAAAAATGCAATAAAATTAGAATTTTCAATGTTTGTTTTACAAGGTGTAAAGTGTTTTTTTCACATTTTAACATGCGAGTGTTTGCGGTTATATTTTATGAGTTGCGTTTGTTAAAAAAAATTGAAATGGGGACTTGTTATATTTTTTGGGGTGAAAATTACACTATTTTTAACAAACGCACCCCATACAAAAATCCTTAGTGCAGCATCATTGTTCACATTATAATTGAAATGGCAACACTATTGCTGCATTAACAAAACAAAACAAAAAACCTGTTTATTTTTTTTTATATTTTAATTTTTTATAATTTTTAACATTGTCATGTTTGGTATTGTTGGAAAGGCCATGCTCTGGTCGATCCAAAGATACCAAACATTAACCAACCAATAGCTGCCGCGGATCGGGAGATAGGGGTTCCAATGAACCCCCTATATCCACCATTGGTCGCAGTTAGGGGTTAACCCCAGAACTTTCGTCATTGTGATGAGGTCTTGGGACTGTTGGCAGCTGCTGTTCCCCCACGCTGTTGTCTTCCTGCAAAGACGTGACCATGTTGGCGGGCAGCGTCTTAGCGGGCAGCTGTGGGAGAGAGAGAGCTCATAGCTGGGAGGAGGTGTTGCGTGAAGCTGCAAACAGGGACAAATAAACTAGACCTGAGCCGCACTAAGGATCTTTGGGTTGTGTTGGAGAAGACTTCACGCAGTGCTGCCATCAATATTTTTTGATAAATTCTTGGTTATACAATGAATGTGACTGTGGACAAAAATCCGTGTTGTTGTGACATCGCCTAAGCTTAACAAAACCAGGCCACGTCGGTAATCAAATCTCAAGGCAGTACAACAAGGTTGTGTTAGTGTGTGACATTTTTTGGCCAGGCAGGAAGTGTAGAATGTGCACAGTCACATTCATGGCCACAAATATGTTGACAAATTTATGACAAAGGGTCCATAGAAATGTCAATAAATTTATGTACATATAATTTTAACAGTGTGGAAACCAAGCAATACATATTAACTTATTAAGTAAGGAAAAGCAACGCACACAAACAGGAAAATATATAGAAAAAATAGAAAATTTATTTACAACATGGGGAAGGGAAGGGAACATGCCAAGGATGGCAAACTGCCCAACAGGGGCACAAATAACACAAACAAACATACAATGGCGGCCATCTTCCAGTCTAAGCCAGGCGAACATCTTGTTCAGAATATTGGTTCACTTTCACTTGAGAATTACTGGCATTTGAGGAGATGTTGGAGCTGGTCCGCATCTTTGATTACAAAGATTATGACTGCCGTAAGGGCCCTTACGGCAGGAAGAATAATTCTAGAAAGGATCGTATCATTGACAAGCTACGCACCACCATCCTGGAGGTGTTTGGGAAAGACCGGACGAAGGACCAGATCTGAAAACGCTGGTCCGACCTCAAAGCAGGCGAGCAGGAGCAGCTGAGGCACATCCGTATTGAGTATTGAGATTTCAGGAGGAGGCTGCCACTGGTCTATCTTACTGCCGCTCCAGGATGTCCGCAGTGTTGTTCAGGTGCTCCCGCAGTTCCTGGAGCAGTTCCTGGATATTATCAAGTGTTCTAACTGCCAGGCGTAGCTCGCCAATCGCCTCCCGATTGCTCGGTCTGGCTTCTCCTTCTATATATCCAATAAATGAAAGAAGGAAAATACAGTAAAGTAAAGCAGGTTTCTATTTTTGACTGAAAGTCTTGAAAAAATATAACAGTAGTATATACCAGTGCTGGCGGCCTCCTGAGGCTCCGACTCCTCCTCCGACTCCTCCCCCACCACCACCGTCAGCATATCCGGTGCTATATGTAAGAAATTAAAGAAATAAAAAATACAGTAAACAACAAAACTGATTTATTTTTGAACAAAAGTCGATGCAAAATACAACAGTAAAAAAAATAACCTGGACTGGCGGCCTCCTGCTGCTCCGGCTCCCTCTCTTGATCGCCCTCCTCCTGCTCCTCCTCTTCCTCCTCCTGCTCCTCTTGTGCTATACATAAAAAAATTAAATTAAAATACAGTAAACAAACAATGTTTCTGTTTTTGACCAAAAGTCGTTGCAAAATAAAACAGTATATACCAGCGCTGGTGGACGCCCGTGGCTCCTCCTCCTCCTCCACTGGGGCACTGGTGCCCGCCTCGGCAGATGCTGCTGCCTTCTTCTTCCTGTCTTCTGCCAAATCCAAAAAATAACACGTGAATAATGCAGACTGGAAAAAATGGTATATCTATACACTATATTGCCGAAAGTATTGCGACACCCCCTCCTCTACCCCACTACCAGAGGCCTGTTCAATACCTCAGCAGCTGCTGAATTGGTGCAGCGCAGCAATTCAGTTTGCTGCAGCAGTGTCGTTGAACCCTTTGGATGCGAATCTTAAATCCAAAATGGCCGACGATTTCTTAATGAAAAATTCAGATTGTTTTTCGGATCACTCGGACAAAATATAATAAAGAGAAGCAGTCAGCACAATTCCGTTTTGTACGCACACACCACAAATGATAGTTTTTAATGAATAAACGTTATGTTTACTTCTGAAACAATATATAAATTGAACTGTAATATATGTCTATGTGCAGGTGGAAATAATAAATAAATATTTTGTGCTTTGGTGAACAGAAACCGCAAAATTAACATTGCTGTATGGAATTATTACCTGCTTCGAGGCGGCGGCCATCTTGCTGTACGGCATTGTTACTGCTTCATGGCGGCGGCCATCTTTAAAACGTCACACTCAGCATCTCCTCGGGTCGCTGCAAGTGCTAGGTTAGCACTGCTGAGCGCTGAGCGGTTGAACGGCGTTCAATGGCAAGTTGCTAACTTAGCACTTGCAGCGGCTGAGGTATTGAACAGGCCTCAGCTTGACCCCCCACTACTCCCATCTCATAGTTCTAAAGTCACAAAATATTTATTTATTTCCTCTGCACAGACATATATTACCGTTCAATTATATATTTTTTTCAGAAGTAAACATTACGTTTATTCAATAAAAACTATTATTTGTGTTGTGTGCGTACAAAACGCATTGTGCCGAGTGCTTTTAGTTATTTTATAGAAGGCCTCAGCCTCAGTTTTACTTTCAGTTTCTGCGAATAAAACTGGATATTGCAGAAACAACAACAGAAATCCACCATTTTGTTTTGAAATTTGCATCTAAAGCGTTCAATAAACACACTGCTGCAGCAAAAGGAATCGCTGCGCTGCAACAATTCAGCAGCTTCTGAGGATGTATTGAACGCGGCTCTGTTTGGATCCACTTTCAGAAGAACTACATGTCCCATCCTACCACTTAGCAAAGACGCAGAGATTTTTATTGATGCGCAGGTGGGAGCCAATATTGGGCAAGCTGCGGGTCATCTCGTATGCATCACTCAATCACAACAACCTCCCCCCCAACACACTACAGTACACAGTGCCAAAAGAAATCCAGCATTGTAACTTCATCTACATACATCAAATGTCACAATTTTCACGAATACGTAAAATCACAAAAAGGGGGGGCGGAGCTGACAGCCGGCAGGAATAGTCGCATTTCGGAACGCTCTCTGATACTCTGTGCTGTTCTGTGTGGATTTCCGCTATTTCCCCGCCGGTAGCGGAGCCCGGAATTTTTCGGACCATACTGGCACCCCTGCTCACTATAGCCGAGCCGATTTCGCTGCCTGTCGGGCGCTGTTTGGGGGACTTTGGAGACCGTGGCCTGCTCCCGCGGCCTATACCTGGCGGCCATCTTGGAGCCCTCCGTCCAGCGGATATCGGCCATAAGATACTGGGACTTTCTGACCGGCCATCATGGGAAAGAAGACGGGTTTGAAAACTAACTTGCTGGAGGGCCCCCGACAACGTGACATCCGGGAATCCCTGGGTACTGAACGGCGACGGCGCCAGGGTGGCCCTTTCGAGATTCCAACCCAGGGCCTCAGCTCCTCGGACGAGGGCTTATCCTGGTCGGAGGACACTCAAGCCCCCCACAAGTCACTTGGGAAAGAAGGGCAATCGAAGAGGAAGACGGAGGGATCTGGTGCGGTGAGAAGATCGGCAGCACGTGGCGCCTCGGATACCTCGCGGCCTCCATCTACATGTGGGGGAGTAGACAACCTCCTGCCTTCCACTAAAGGTGATATACAGCAGATGCTGAACGACATGTTGGGAGAGATGCGGGCGGTATGGCGCTCGGACTTTGCGACCATGCGAGCTGAAGTGAAGGCAGTTCAGGACCGCCTGGAGAAGGTGGAAACGAGAATGGAGGGGGCTGAGACGGCGCAGGCCCTTATTAGCCCTCGGATAGACACTCTCCAGGCCCAGGTGATACTACTCGCGGGAACAGTGGAGGCACTGGAGACGCGCCATCGCCGGAAAAACATACGGATCCGGGGTGTTCCAGAGACTGTACCTGCGGGTGCTTTGCTGGATTATGTCACCCGGCTCGCTTCCCACGTACTGAGGTCTCCGCCAGACGCATCTGCTATCTTTTGTTCTGCTGTTCGCCTTAGAAAAGCTGCTACGGCCCCTAAGGATGCTCCTCGGGACGTGCTTGCCGTTGCTAGCGTGGAATATGACAAGCGACGCCTTATGTCCTCCGAGACGGCCCGGGCTCCGCTACTTTTTGAGACAACCACTCTGCAACTCTTTAACGACCTACCTTTTGTGACCTTACTGGCTCGGAGACGCTTTCGAGAGGTGGCCAGTTTCCTTCGCGGGGACGGGATACGGTACCGTTGGGGTACAGCGGGATCTCTGATTATCTGCTATGACAACTTGAACCACGCGGTGACTACCCCCGAAGAAGCGTGGCACCTTCTGCACTCTCTGGGCCTGTCGCACGCCCGGGTGGCAACCGACCCGAGCTCCCGGGGATCACATCCTGACACCTCGGACCCGGGTTGAATTGGAGATGATCCTCCTTTACTGGTAATGGCCCCGTAGTTTGGTCCCATGGACTGGCTCCTTATTCCGCTCATGTATTATGGTATTATGTGGTTTTTTTTTTTGGTTTTTTTTTTTTCGGGACGTTATTCCTCTTCTACGCAGTTTTCTTGAGTCCCTTATTTCTCTACCGATGTATTACTCCTTCATCCCCCACCACCCGGTCATGTAGGCCCCATAGAAAGCCACCTTATTGTTTATTTGTTTATTTATATTTTTTCATCGGACAGTTTATTCCCTTTGGGACTTCATAGGATGGACTTTGTTGCACACCTTTTTCCTTTTTGTCCCCTGCTCGCTGTGGACTTTTTGCTTTTTCCTGGTGCGGACACTTCCACCCCCCCCCCCATTTTTACTATTTGTTTATTTGTTTATGTTTTTCGAATCTGATATCTTTTTGACGCCCACTTCGCTTTCATTTTGTGGTGTCTATGTGAATATGTTGTTTGGCCCTGCGAGGCCAAGGTTTCCGGTCGACTGTGACCTTTGTTTACTTTCAAATTAAAAATATAAAATTTAAAAAAAAAAAAAAAAAAAAAAAAAAAAATCACAAAAAGGAAGAGCTATGGCAAAAAGGCATGTATGACGAGTCGTGAAAACGCAAAGCTATACACAATCACATTGCATGAAAACAGGACTAGATAAATCAGCGTATTTCTGTGCACATTAGTACATGCAAGCACATTATTATTATTATACAGGATTTATATAGCGCCAACAGTTTGTGCAGCGCTTTACAATATAACATGACACTTACGTTTCGCTATGACGCGACGGATGTGTCTCAGCTGCTCCTGCTCGCGTACTTTCAGATCAGACCAGCGTTTCCGGAGCTGGTCCTTCGTCCGGTCCTACCCGAACAACTCCAAAATGGTGGTGCGTAGCTTATCTAAGATACGATCCTTTCTAGCGTTCTTCTTCCTGCCGTAAGGGCCCTTACAGCAATCGTAATCCTTACGATCAAAGATCCGGACCAGCTCGAGCATCTCCTCAAATGCCATGTTGCTGGCCCGTTTCTTCCTGGGTGTCTCTGGGGTGGAAGCAGATGAGGACGAGGAGGTATCCGAATGGGACTCTCTGTCTCGTCTTTCAGCCATTACTAATACAGTAATTTCAATTTTTTTGGCCTGTCAAAAAATTGTCAAAACTGTCTCAATAAAGTTACGATATCCGCGCGCGCGCATGCGCGACACGCGGTCGAATCGGAATTCCGACCCGATTCATGTACGAATTATCGTATCCACAGAATTATCAGATCATTGGAAACAAAAAAAAACAAGTGATACGCATTTACCATTTACAAAATAAATACAAAATTTACAGAATCTGCGATATAACCGATAATAGTTAAATATATGATGTTCAGAATTGCCAAAATGGAACCGAAATCCCGAATGGAACTGAAATCATGAATAGAGGGAAAATAAATTTCGATTTGACACATTTCAAGTCCATTCGAAAATTCCGAACATTTTTCGATTTGGCTCGGAAAATTTTCGGATTTGCAGTGTTCGGAAAATTTTCGTTTTTCGGAAAGTCTGTTCTCGTTTCAAAGCAATATATTTCGATTTGACACATTTCAAGTTCATTCGAAAATTTCGAAAATATTTCGTTTCGGCTCGGAAACCTTTTCGGTTCGGACATTTTCGGGTCAAAAAAATTTCGGAAATTCGGTCGCATCCGAAAACACGAATCGGGAAATTTCGTGAAAATTCCGAAACCCGAAACGCACATCCCTAATAGTAGCGGTATCACACTTGGTGTACAGCGCAGGAGGGATGTAGAACTGCAGGACCTTCTTGCATTTGGATGCAACCATGAACCAATTACTGATTGCGGGGGCCAATTCGATTTCAGGGCGAAGCAATACTAGGGCAAAAGCAATAATACACATAGTGGATACCATAAATAACAGTATGAGCATGATGTCTACGGCTCCAGCATACGATGGGATCGCGCGGCATGCCTTTGTTTAGGGTATTACCTTTGAGCAGTGGATCAATAGAGATGCACGCACTATACACATAATGTAAAGTACCCAGAGAGTAATCAGTATTGCCGTTAGCACGTGCCCGTGTTTGAAAAGAAAAGAGTGCATTGATAGTTTACCTTTGATCTTATGAATAAAATGACCTGTATACAACAATATGACCAATAATATCACGCTGCTGATCACGCTCAATGTTACGGTCACAATGTACATAGTTTGCAGTATGAAGATGCGTTCGGTGCTGTTGGTTCAGTGCGCTGCATTGACCAAAGATACAATAGTATTCGGTAAAATATACTCTCTACTAAAGCTAGGAAATACAGGACAATACAAAGTATGAGTTTACGTCTTATGACGGATATACCGACGGAGTGCACGTTGCATATAGTAGCAACCTCTTCATAGCCAATTTGTTTATCCTCCCCCACTACATCGGTAACCGCCTGCGACACCTGATCATCGGCCATTGTATTCAGGTGTGTGTGTGTGTGTGTGTGTGTGTGTGTGTGTGTGTGTGTGTGTGTGTGTGTGTGTGTGTCAATGCCACGTCGAAGACCAAAGAGTTGTGTCTGTCAAACGCCGTCCAGTTTATTTAAATACACCCGTAGGCCAGCAAGGATCAAACAATACACAATGACTAAGGAACACGCTCATAACCGTTTACAGACACCTTTGAATGTTGTTAATAAAAGAGAAAGCGGATGGTATGTTAATAATACACGTACGATAGGGTTGACGCATGCTATTCATGAAGCTCTACAGACAGGCCGGGCGCGTAAACACAGGACATTCTACAGTCGTAACAAACTGTTCTATAAAGTATACAAAGCATGTAGAGCATCATTTGTCATGAAAACCATGCCCCCCATTGACACATTCGTTGATATTGTCTGCAATGCAGTGCTGACGTCCTGCAGTTGCGACATAGCAGTCGCTAAAGGGTTTGCTCACAAATGGTACGCTACTCAATCCATGTCTGTAAGCGCAGCCAGAACGGCATGGACTACCAGCATGATACATAGGCATTTGGGCATACGGATAGATAAAGACTTTAAGCAAGCGACGTTGACAGGGGGGGCTAGCGCACAAACCCCTGAAGCAAAAGCACTCTATGCTCATTTGAAACAATCACACTTACAACCGTTGGCAGTAAATGTGCCTGTTACTACATACAAAGCGGTGGGAGCGGTGAAACACTGTAGCATATGCAAACGATGCACGAGGAATTGGTTGTTTTATTTGGACGAATGAGATATATAGACCAGACCACATTAGATCGGTTACTAATGTGGTTTATTAGATATTGAATTAAAACGGGAATATTTTTAACATTGAAGCCGATGGGATTCGCCTGAATAAACCTGCCGCATGAAACCACCGAATGGCAGGGTAATTCGGTAACTTTTCACTGCTGGTTTTTGTTCTCTGAATAGACGAAGCATTGTTTCTCTATGGGGATTTCACTGCCCTCGAACAGGCAAGGAACAGGCACCGTATGTGCAGGCAATTCGCCAGGATTTGGCGAATTGCCTGCTCTCTGGATAGCCGAATGGCCAAGAAAGGTAACCGAACGCTGAATTTCAGCGTTCGGTTACCTTTCTCCAGCAATTCGGATCTCTTTGGATAACCCTGTATATTTATTAAGAGCAAAGAGCAGGGGTCAGCAACCTTGGTCCTCCAGATGCTTTCGAACTACATTTCCCATGAGGCTCAGTCAATCAATAAGTACCTGAGCATTAAGGGAGATGTGTAGTGAAAACATCTGGGGGGGCATGTCTGCTGAGCCCTGCTTATTTTCTGAATGTAGGAGGAATGGAAAGAAATGGGCTGGATTAAGGCTATGCAGCCTAGCTGGGGCAGCCCGGTATGTTGCTTTTATTTTTGGTGACTCAAGATTTGTAGATTCCAGATAATTCCACGAAAAATATTTACAGTAGGATTTACTTTGGATAAACATACGGTAACAGCACTGGTTGGCGTAAGTGTTTTGATTGGTTACATTTGATTTGTGCTCACACGGACAGACCCTTTTGAGAAATGGATTAACAAAATAGCATTTTGCCTTTTTATTCTTACAGTAACCCCCGCTCTGTGAAATGTATCAACATCTCTTACTTTATACAATGTTAAAGTGTTTTTTAGAGACAGCAATATTAAATCAACCCTGGTTTAAAAACTCCCCTGAAATTATTTACTTTTATTGTATTTACAAGGCTTTAAACCTATTTAACATTAGGAAAACGTCAGGCCCCTTTACCAAGTTCACCCTATCATGGGTAACCATCAACTGCAGAATTAAATCAAACTAATCACCCTGACCTACAAAGCCCTCACTAACTCCACTCCCCACTAACTGCCCTCAATATTCTCCAAATACACCCCTGCTAAGATCCGACAGTGACCTGCACCTGGCTTCCACCATCATTACCTCTTCAAACGCCAGACTGCAGGACTTTTCTCGTGCGGCGCCGACCCTATGGAACGCGCTTCCTCGCAATATCAGACTGTCCCAAATCTGGCTTCATTTAAACACTCCCTAAAGACCCTTCTGTTTAGGGAAGCCGACCACCCGACTCCGTAACAAAACACCCAACCGACTCAATAACCATCCTCATCTTTCTACATTCCCACCATTGTAGTCCTCACCTCCTGTTTCTCACCCCTTCACCTGTTTAGATTGTAAGTTCCCATGGCAATAGGGCCCTCAATCCTCCTGTATCTGTTAGTGAAATATTGACTTGCCGTTTGGTGTATTGTAAAATTGTCTTGTCACCCATTGTACCTCTGTACAACGTTGCAGAATGTGTTGGCACTTAATAAAATTATTAATATTTTATTTAATATTATTATGTTAATATGGTGTTCTTGGGGAGGAGTTAGCTGAGCACCTCGCCCCGGAATGCAGCGCTAACCGCATTGACACTTGCAGTAGCAATTCCGCACCACATCGAGTAATACTGTCCATGGGACTCCACTGAGGGTTGCGCTTCCAGGCTGCGATCGCTTTGCCACAAGGTGATTGCGGAGAGAGACTGGGAACTATTTGTTTCCAGTCTCACTCTGCTCCTGTCATGCCCCATGGCTGCAACCATCCTGACACCCCCCTGGTGGTACATTCCCAATACTGTTCCTGCCCTGTAACCAGCTGCAACCAGTACTTCCAGCAATGCAACAGTTAATCACAAAACACCTGACACACACACACAGAATAAAGGCACCACACCCCAGCCAGACCTTTGCTGGTTCATTTCAGCTCCTGTGTGCTTCAAGTGAAGTACTGTGTATTTGTTGCTCTGCAAAAGCCTATTTTGTTCCTGTTTATATTGTTTCCTGGCTCCTGCATTATTCCACGTTTCCCATCATCATACAGAATCCAACCTGGTCAGTTTTCTTATACTTTCATCTTCCTCCACCCCTACCAACCTGTTTATTTGTGCAAACCTGCATACTGGGTTCATATCCCCCATATCCCGGTGCCACCCTGCTACCTGGGCATGACAGCTCCCAGCCAGAAGAAGTGGCGGATCGGGCCACCTTTCGCAGAATCATTTAACACCAGCTTTTAGGACTTGCTAAAATTTTTACACATATAATGACAAAAATGTGGGAAATGGTATGAAAAGGGGGTAACCCTGGTTCCAATTTCTCAACTTCACGAATAATAGACTCTATTCAATTTAAACACAAAATTAGGTCACATGCAATTGTTAAAAACCAATGGAATGTACAGATAGGTGGCACTCTGGTGTGTAGTATCTAATTTTCCAGAGAGTTTACGATTATATTAATTGATCATCACCCAGCAATCGTTAATAGTTCAAACACAGTCTGTCTCTATTATATTAAAATTCTCTCAGGGAATATATTCACATCACAAAAGGCAAGTAATGTGGGCACAAAATAATGTGCATAATATAATGTTTCTGGAATATGACCGAAGACAGTATTTGTATTGGTAAAAAAAATAAATTAAATTTCCAGACAGTCAGTAGCTACTGTGAACCTATTTCCATCGAATTCGTCAGGTAACACATTGACCCTATGCGAATCAATTTTTATATCATATAAGGAGAAAAATTATCTTCCATCAATTACTATTGCGGATTTGAAGGGCACCAGAGAATTTATATAATAATAGTCAGACTGTGTTTGAACTATTAACGATTGCTGGGTGATGATCAATTAATATAATCTTAAACTCTCTGGAAAATCAGATACTACACACCAGAGTGCCACCTATCTGTACATTCCATTGGTTTTTAACAATTGCATGTGACCTAATTTTGTGTTTAACTTGCTAAAATTTTGCCTTGCGCGTCCTGATGGTAATTTCTTTGCGCCGGCGCTTCGTAATACCTAACTTATCGAAATAATAAAAAATATTGCACTCCCCATGTCAAGTATAGGAAATCTTTAAGTACAGTGAGGTCGCGCAAGCTGCAAATCACAAAACATTTTCACCCGAGTGTAGCGTCGGGATCGAAATATCGATGGCAGTCGTTAAACTTACTTCTCTTTCCGTTAACGATTACACATCGAGATGCTACATTAGCAGCAATTATGGAATCGAGCCCTTCATTTACATTCCCTGTCTACAGTCACAAATGGATAAATGGCTTCACTGAGGAAGATGTTCTTTGAAGCTTAGGATTTTGTTGTTATGCCCCTCGGAGACTTGTCTCTTCTGCCTCCAGGCATCCTCAAGGTAGTGCCACTGCCTCAGAGCCATGACGCTTTGTCATTAGTCTGATTTGCATATGGAGCGGTTGTCCCTGTAATGGCACAATCGAGTTAAAGTCTTGTGAGACCTGAGCGGGCCCCACCATAGAGCAGGCCTCTAGTGCCGTTGCTCGTTCTCAGGACCCTCACAACTCCCTTCTTTTTCTCACTATAAATATACAGGGTATCTAGACGTGGACCCCTTGCTCAAGGTGCCAAAAGGGGTGTCAGCTATACCCTCCTGACGAGGCCTAACAAGGCTGAAATGATAGTTGGAGGTTGCTGCATCTCTCGTGCAGGGATGACGTCCTTGGCAGTCAGTACTGGTCACCCTTTCTGGGTGATTGCGTCTGATTTGCATATGGAGCAGTTGTCCCTGTAATGGCACAATCAAGCTAAAGCCTTGTGAGACCTGAGCGGCCCCCATCGTAGAGCAGGCCACTAGTACCATTGTTTGTTCTCAGGACCCTCGCAACACCCCCTTTTCTCTTTATATAGCACCAACATATTTTGCAGCGCTGAAGTATGTTTGGTGCAGTTCAGCGATGTTTGGTGACTTGTCCCATGGAATCATTCAATGGATCTCTATGGCGCAATTTCGCTACTGCCGAACTGCACCGAAAGGCACCGTATTTCGCAGTCTATTAGCCTGTGGTGCTGATTCATCACCGCAGCCAATTGACAGGGACGCGGTGCTGTGTTATACGTTATAACTAATCAATTCATTTCAATGAATCATTTTGTTTCATGTATAAATTCATTTTGTTTCTACCTCGATTCGTTTGAAATAATCTCGTATTTCGGAAGTACTTACAAAATACAAATTAATGGAATTTGAGACGATTCACGATTCGTTACGATACAATCACCTCTACAAATGTATATTCTGTCTATTGGTCCTCGTCACACCGTTATGAGATGTATGTTCTGGCTGAGTGCTGTCCTGTGTGTATATATGTGAAAGATATATTGTAGCGCGGCTTTAAAAAAACACTGTATTCTGGTGCATTGAACTATTGCTGCCACCAGAGGGAGACAGAGACATTGTTAGACTATGCTGGACAAAATAGAACTACACCGACCATCATCCTTTGCGTGAGGACAGGAAGGAGGTGGTACAGGAAAAGGAAGGAGATCACAGCCTCGTGCAAACCAGGACAGAGTGAGTGGAGCAGTGAAAGGTGGAGGATGCACGTTGGAGCTGTCAGGGATCGCAACCAGGCCGGAGTACAGACGCTGTATCACTGGTGCTGGAGATCGGGACAGTGACTGTGCTAAGACCTACCTGCGCAGCGCTGAGAGGTCTGGAGGAAGAGTTAGATCCGGCAGGACCCCGAGTTAGGAGACCGCGCTGATTGATTTGGAGTGCAGGTGGTGGATCGTTGTTCCAGTTGCAGAGATTTAGCAAGCAGGGAGCAGATTCAGTGGCAGGGAGTCCCAGTGTACAGCGGAGAAGATCCTTTGACTGAGGCATCGGGTGCTGGACAGTCTCGTTCATCGGATGGGTGAGAGGCCTCCCAGGCCACAGTTCCCAAATAAGAAACGCACGCTGCAATAGTGTTTAAATCCACAGGGCCCCAACGGTGACTAGTCGAAGATTGTTTTGTTTCATTCACTGGCCAGTTGAATACAGTACCCGGGTACCCGAGACAACACACATACACATTTTTGAGCTATTATTCACGGGATTTACACTCCAGAACTGAGGGGGTTAACCGTTTCTTTTGCCGCCGTGTGTTTTTTTCCCGCGTTACGAATTCCTGTCATTTAAATACCGTATATGCGTAATATATGCTGCTTTATTGGGATCAGTAAAGAATATAATACATAAAAATCCACAACAGTGCTGGTGTATAGTTATTTCCTAGTTCGGTGAGAATAACCTGAGGTTTATTCAGCGGCTCCTCCGGGAGTGAGTGCTACAATATATATATATGTAGTTATATTGTTTCTGCTCAATGATGCAATAAAACTTTTCAGGTTTCTGAAGTGTTAGATAATAACGACACAGATCCCTCATCGGAGAGCATTTAACAGCTCAACACATAGCGATACTTGGGGAAATCCGAACAGACAAACTGTCCTCCTAAGTATCTTCAAATTAATTAATGTGCCATGAAATTGTTCTAGATGGCTAGATTGTTCTATATCATAAACGTTTGTACTTTTGGCTACAGCAAAATTAAACATGTAAATTCAGCGTTCTGTTTCCACCTATTAATATCTGGCGTGCTGAACTGAATGAAATATTTAATTAGTGCACGAAGCTCGGAAACTGAAACGTGATGTGGGTCTACTTTGTTCTGAACCCCTTGGCATTTCCTACCCAAGGCACATTTTCTGCATAAAATAACTCCTCAATCAACTCACACGTTAAATTATCAGCAGAAATAAATAATAGTAAACTTAGGTTTACTCCCTGGGCAAAATCATCAACAGCTTTGGCTTTAATTACCACCTCTACGCTGATGACACTCAGATCTACCTCTCTACCCCTGATCTCTCTCCCCCTGTCCTTTCAAAAGTCAGTGACTGTTTATCTGGCATCTCCTCCTGGATGGCCTCCCACCACCTAAAGATCAACATGTCAAAGACTGAACTCCTACTTATTCCTCCCTCCAATGCCTCCCCACCTCCTGACTTCTCCATCACGGTGGAGGGTATCACCATCTCCCCATCAAACAAAGTTCGCTGTCTTGGAGTTACACTTGACTCTGCTCTTTCCTTCATCCCCCACATCAAGTCTCTTTCCTCCTCCTGCCGATACCAACTGCGTAATATTTCCAGAATTCGGCCATTTCTTACCGCTGTCACCACAAAACAACTCATACACGCCCTGGTAATCTTCCGACTCGACTATTGCAATAATCTCTTATCTGGCCTCCCTCTGTCCCGCCTCTCCCCCCTACAATCCATCCTGAACGCCTCCGCCAGGCTAATTCACCTCACCCGCCGCTCTGTCTCTGCCGCTCCCCTCTGCGAGTCCCTTCACTGGCTCCCCATCCACTGCAGAATTAAGTTCAAAATCCTTATCCTTACCTACAAAACCCTCACTAACTCAGCTCCCCACTACCTGTCCTCACTAATCACCAAATACACCCCAGCCCGCTCCCTAAGGTCAAACAGTGACCTGCGACTAGCTTCTCCCCGCATCACCTCTTCCCATGATAGACTGCAGGATTTCTCATGCGCAGCCCCCACTCTCTGGAACGCTCTCCCTCGTACTGTCAGACTTTCCCCTAACTTCTCTTCCTTCAAACGCTCCCTTAAAACGTTCCTATGTAGGGAAGCCTACCACCCAACTCACTGACGCAACCATCAATCACTCTCACCTTACAGTCCTCTCCTCCTGTTTCCAACCCCAACCCTCCCAGATTGTGAGTTCCTACGGGAATAGGGCCCTCATCTCCTCCTGTACTGTTTGTCAAATGTTGTTCAATGTATTGTAACCCTGTCTATACTGTGCTTATTGTACAGCGCTGCGGAATATGCTGGCGCTTTATAAATGAAGAATAATAATAATAATAAAAATAGGTTGGACAATATAAATTCCTGCATGAAACAAATGGATAGCAGGATGATTTATGGATTTACCAGTACAATTATATTCTGCATTTATCCACCAGAGGAATATAGTAACCTATTTATTATCCCACAACTTGAAGTCGCATTTTGTTCCCCATGCATGGTAACTGATAGCAGCTCGATTTGGCAGCAGAGCAGGTGTTACACGAGTATCAAAGTGGGATTGCGCTTGGTAGGTCGCAGTTCGATTGTTAGAAAGATTAAAAAAATGGTCTAACTTCACCCACTTGCATCAGCAACACCATATTTATTTAACAGAAATAATAATTATTCTTCTTCTTTATTTATAAAGGGCCAGCATATTCCACAGCGCTGTACAATGGGCTCAATGTAGACAGTGTTACAATACATTGAACAACATTTGACAAACCAGTACAGGAGGAAACTAAGGCCCTATTCCCGTGGGAATTTACAATCTAGAAGAAAAATAATCTATTTATTTTTAACCCCTTTTCTACCAGTACAAGGACTTCGTGGATTTATGGAAAACCACTTTCCATTACGGACAGTACAGAAATGTATATGCTCTGGTTAAAGCCCAAAGTGCGGTTAATCTTAAAATTTAAGAATCTTAAAGGAACACTCTAACAAAAAATCACCCCCCGTTTTGTTTCCCTAACCTATCCCTATTCCCTTAATAAAACTTTCTTTTTTTTTTTCTTCTTGTAACTGCAATACTTACCTTAAAATCCTCTTGTTTCCAGCGGCGTTTTTTTTTATTTTTTATACTCACCTCCCTCCTCTTCCGCTCCCGTCCTTCTTCTTGCTGCGTCTTGGCTTCTGGTTTACGTGAGAAGCGCGCATGCGCGCCTCTCACATAAGCCAGCCAATCGGCAGGCTTCCTCCCGGCTCCCTCTGAGGATTAGTGTTGCGCGCAAGAGGATGCGCGCAACACTAACCCTCAGAGGGAGCCGCCAGCTTCTGCGGGGAGTAGGAGACGTCATCGCGCTGAAAGCGCGATGACGTCTCCTACTCGGCAAAAGTCGGCAGAAGCGGGAAATATGATTCCCGCTCTGCTGACTGACAGCTGGGAGGGCGGAGTAATCTTCTCCGCCTCTCTCAGCTGTTTTCAGCATTTTCAGCTGAACTGCTGAGCGGAGGGAGGGGGGACAAAGGGCGGCATACTCCGGGCATCATGACCACCTAAAATAGCTTAGGTGGTCATGTTGCCTAGAGTATCCCTTTAAAACCCAAAACTGCCGGGTAAAGCTGCAAAAAAATGAAAAATTTGGACTTTACCCGGATAATTTTAGGACTAACCAACCACCCTTGGGTAACGGTCTGGAAGAGCTGAAAAATCCGTACTCTACCTGGATAATGTGCAAGTCTGAAGCTTCATCTGGGTAATCTGCAGAGCATCCAACCCCGTTTGGGTAAAAGTGAATCTATGGATATTCTCAATGAAAATGGCAAAAAACAAACATTAAAATGTATTAAGGATATAATGAATATACAGAGTAACAGGATATGTTTCTTATATGAATGTTAAAGAGTTACATGATCTTTATTATGTGTCATATGTGTTTATCTATATATATAAATGCGAAAGTCCTGACTGACTGACTCATCAACACCCAGCTGAAACCGTTTAACCTAGGAACGTGAAATTTTGAAGGTGCACTGTTTTTATGATGTAGGCACCCACTAAGGAAGGATATTTGGAAACTCCTAAGGGGGTGAAAAAGGGGGTTGAATATTTTAAACAGGATACCTATAGCTCAAAAACAGAAGATGTTACAGATGTGAAAATCGGTATTTAGATTCTTCTTGAAAAATAAAAAAAACACGTATTTTACCATTTTCTGAAAATTCCTTGGAGGGGCAAAAAGGGGGGTTGAATACTTTTATCATAAACGCCGAAAGTCCTGACTGACTCATCACCGCCCAGCTGAAACCGTTTTACCTAGGAACGTGATACTTTGAAGGTGCACTGTTTTTATGATGTGGGCACCCACTAAGGAAGGATTTTTGGAAACTCTGCCCCTAGGGGGTGGAAAAGGGGGTTGAATATTTTAAACAGGATACCTATAGCTCAAAAACAGAAGATGTGACAGACGTGAAAGTTGGTATTTAGATTCATCTTGAAAAATAAACCAACACGTATTTTACCATGTTCTGAAAATTCCTTGGGGGGCAAAAAGGGGGGTTGAATACTTTTATCAGTATACCTATATTTCAAAAGCCGAAGATGTTATGGGTGTGAAATTTGGTATTTACAATCTTCTTGAAAAAAACAAACATTTTTTTTGCCATTTTCCACAAATCCATTTGGGGGGTCGGGGGGGTCAGGGTCTGAATATTTTTATCATACCTATATTTCAAAAACCAAAGATGTTACAGACGTGAAATTTGGTATTTACAATCTTTTTGAAAAATGAAAACAGGTGTTTTACCATTTTCCAAAAATCCCAAGTGGGAGGGGTGCTTTTAAACAGGATACCTATATCTCAAAAACAGAAGATGTTAGACGTGAAATTTGGTATTTACAATCTTCTTGAAAAATAAAAACACCTATTTTACCATTTCCCAAAAATTCAGTGGGAGGGGTTGAATACTTTTATCAGTATACCTATATTTCAAAAACCAAAGATGTTACAGGTGTGAAATTTGGTATTTATAATCTTTTTGTAAAACAAATGTAGCGCTCACTCCCGGAGGAGCCACTGAATTTAACCTCGGGTCAGTCTCCCTGCACTAGGGAATAAATATACACCAGCACTGTTGTGGATTTTATATGTTATATAGTTTACTGGTCTCAAATAAACTGGCATATATAAAGCAAGCACGGTATATATATATATTTACAGGAATTCGTAAAGTACGAGAAACGCGCAGCGGAAAAAAAAGAGGAAATTTTAACCCCTTCGTTGCCGGAGTGCAAGTCCCGTACATGTTGTGTCCCAAGAAAGTGTGCGTGTATGCGTGTGTTGGCACCCGGGTACTA
This sequence comes from Leptobrachium leishanense, assembly GCA_009667805.1. NCBI lineage: Eukaryota > Metazoa > Chordata > Amphibia > Anura > Megophryidae > Leptobrachium > Leptobrachium leishanense. The sequence continues at coordinate 47,623,607 of CM019067.1, read as the reverse complement.
GATTCAACTGGCCAGTGAATGAATTCAATGTGTCTTCGACTAGTCACTTTGGGGCCCTGTAGATTTAGGCAAACTGCAGCGTGCTTTGTTAATTTTACTGTGGCCTGGAAGGCCTCTCACCCATCCGCCAGATAATCTGCACCCCTGCTCGACCAAGGACGTCTCTCCGCTCGATGTGGCTGGGACTCTGTGCCACCGGATCCGCTTGTCTTGCTTGTCCGTCTTTGCAACAAGATTCTCAGTTCACCGCCTGCGCTCCCATTAGATCATCGCGGTCTCCTAACTCGGGGTCCAATCTGCAGCTCTGTATCTGTGCAAACCTCTCAGCGGCGGATTACTGGGTCTCTGGCAAGTCACTGAAACCGATTTCCAGCGTCCGCAAGGCAGCACCTGTGCTCCGGCCTGGTCACAATCGCTCCCTGCCTCATGTGCGTCTTGCTCTGTTCTCCCCTTGGCGCGCACTGGCTCTCTTCCGCACGAGGTTGCGGATGTCTGTCCGTTCTCCCCACCCACTTCCTGTCTCTGTCCCAAAGCATGCTGGAAAACGTAGTCCCAAAGTGTCCAGTATAGTTTACATTGCACTCGTCTCCCCCTGGTGGCCAGAAACGAGTAATTACAGCAGCAGAATTAAACCAGCGCTACACAAACAAACATGTGTTTTGCCATTTTCCACAAATCCAAATAGGGAGGGGGGGGGGGTCGAGGGAAAGGGGTTTGAATACTTTTCAACAGGATACCTATATCTCAAAAACAGAAGATGTTACAGATGTGAAAATTGGTATTTAGATTCGTCTTAAAAATAAAACATGTATTTTACCATTTTCCAAAAATCCAGTGGGGGGCAAAAAGGGGGATGAATACCTTTATCACTATACCTATATTTCAAAAACCAATGATGTTACAGGTGTGAAATTCGATATTTACAATCTTCGTACAAAAAAAACATGTTTTACCGTTTTCCGGAAATCCAGTTAAGGGGGGTGTGGGAAAGGGATGTGAATACTTTTATCAGTATACCTATATTTCAAACACCAAAGATGTTACAGGTGTGAAATTTGGCACTTACATTCTTCTTGAAAAATAAAAAAACCACGTGTTTTACAATTTTCAAAAAATCCCAAGTGGGGGGAAAGGGGGGGGTTCTACCAAAAAAACCTCAAGTTTCTTTTAAAAAATAATTTTAACAAATCCTAAAATCCACGCGAGCGAAGCCAGGGGCAAAAGCTAGTCATTTATAAAACATAATACCCATCAGGTGTACTCTTTATAAATTAGTTTTCAGACATTTAACAGACAGAGTAACACGACAGTTATTTAGTCACTATGTTACATGTTTACAGGTGCATTCCGTATTGAGGTATGTTAATAGAGATTTCTTAAGTGACTTTAGACTGGGGGAAGATTTGATGGCGTTTGGGAGGTTATTCCATAATTGCGGTACTCTGTAGGAAAATGAGGATGGAGACATTTTCTTTTTGTATTGTGGTTATCAGGGTGGCACCTGGCATACGTCGTGGTGGGACCCCATTGCAGGGGGTTTGATCCCTTTAGGCAGGAGTATTCAGACTGTACCTTAGAATAGGCTGGTTGGTAGCAGTCCATAGCGCAGTACAAATGGGATGACAAGGTAGAATGGTCTGGACGGTCAGAGGAGGGATAGGCAGGCAGCAAGGAGGCAAGGTCGGTGGGTAAATCAGGGTCTGGTACACGGTTATCAATAGGAGTATAGAGCAGGTCTGTATAGTACAAAGGATTGACTTGTAATGAAAAGCCAAGTTGCACAGGGGAAGGATTCTCTTTTCTTAGACAGGGGGTGTGGTGTGTGTTTGTGCTTAACTGTTTCACTGAGGATTAACCCATATAGGTGCTGGATAGGACTGAGGCAGCACTTTTCCTGTATGCACACATGCAGGGCAGGTTCCTGCGCACATACAGGTACAGATCCCTGACAGTGGTATTGCAAGTAAGGTGCCGGTCCTGGATCGGATTTCTCCGAGAGTTGACACTCAGGATTACCCGGATAAAGCTGCAATCTGTTAAAAAGTTACACCCACTGATGAAGCTGCATCCAGCGAAACGCGTTTGAGGTGTAATTTTATTACTTGTTTAAAATAAACTGAATATAGATCTTATCATCTTGAGTGTCTGTGGTGATTAAATATATCCTGGGAAAGACATCTTCCTTCTTTCATTTGGATTCCTGATACCTGGATCGATCAAGAAGGGGAATCGGTGTCCCTTGTTAAAGTCACCAACTGCTTGTCATTTGGTGCCGTTTTTCAAAATTGGCACTGAAAAATGTGAGTATAACCTCTTTTACTCATTTATTTGGTCTGTGATATAACAGTCTACACAGAATATTCTTTTCTGCTTCCCCATTGAGGACGTGTTTCAAGTAGGGATGAGCCGAACACCCCCGAGTTCGGTTCGCATTCGAACTTGAACTTTTCAAAAGTTCGAATTCGAACACAAACACGAACTCAATACAAGTTAATGTGACTCAAAGTTCGATTTTTAGAGTGCCCTCCAAGAGCGCATATATGCTAGATATTTGCCATAAAAAGGTGTATGGGGGTCCGGGTAGTGCCCTGGGGGACAGGAAACAAGGACAAAAAGTTAAAAAATGTTTTTTAGGGACAGTGAGTTTTCCATGAAATAAGGGTTAAAAATAAGAACAAAAGATTCTTTCAAATATCGTGCCTAGGAGGTCCCCATAACCTGCCCGTGAAGTGGCGGATTTGTAGGATGTATAGAAACATTTAAAAACAATGTCCAGGTAGTGCCCTGGGGGACAGGAAACAAGGACAAAAAGTTTTAAAAAAATAAATTTTTAACCCCTTCACTGCTGACAACGTGTGGGACACGTCCTCAGTTACTCCCGCTGTATGCTGAGGAGGACGTGTCCCACACGTCATCAGCTTTGCGGGACCCCCGGCGGAGATACTCACCTCTCTGTCCGGGGTCCCGCGGCGTTCTGACTTCAGCGTCTTCAGACGCTGAAGTCAAGCTCCTCCCGACGTAAATGACGTCATCGCGCCATGCGCGATGACATAATTTCCAGGCGACCCCCGGCTATGCCGGGAGATCGCCTGGAAGGGAGGGGGATCCGTTCGGATCCCTCTCCCTCCCGATCGGGAGGTCCCACAATATAAACCAGGCACCGCTTAAAAGGGGAGAGTCTCCCCTTTAAAGCGGTGCCTGGCTTTAACCCCTTAGGCACCGGGTCGCACTTCGGCGCCTTGCGGCACTGAAGTGTAGCCTAGCACTGGTGGGGGCCGCCATCTTGGTTGGCGGCTCCACCCCGGGTCCCCCCTCACTGCCTGATGTCCTCACGCATAGCGGGAAGACGTCAGATAGCCGGGGAACCCCTAGCTGCCCGGAATCCCTTGGTGGAGATAGGGGGTTCATTTGAACCCTGATATCTCCAGAACCGTGGCAGCTGGTGGGTCATGGAGGGTGTCAATCGAAAGGCCTGAGCATTACCTTTCAAATGATACACAACATGACCAGGTATAAAGTAAAAAAAAAAACTGTATTTTTTTGTGTGTTATTTTTATTAATGCAGCAATATTGTTCACATTTCAATTATAATGTGAACAATGATGCTGCACTAATGATTTTTTTCTATGGTGTGCGTTTGCTAAAAATCACATAATCCCCCCCAAAAATGTAATAAGTCCCCATTTCTAATTTTTGTACAAGCGCACCCCATAGAAAACATAACTGCAAATGTTCATGTGATAAAAGGTGAAAAAAAACACTTTACACGCTGCAGATGATTAAAAATTCAAGTTTTATTGCATTTTTTGTTATAATATACAGGCAGAACATGATGTATGCATATAAAAATGATATATTATGAATCTGCCGAGTCTGCCGGAAAGAACGATATATAATATGTCTGGGTCGTATAATAAAAATGTTGGTTCAATTCGCGTTTAAACCTGATGAGCAAAAGCGGTAAAAATTAGCTCAGCAGACAGTGGTGAAATGCCTCAGCAGTGAAAGGGTTAAAGGAACAGTGAGTTTTCCATAAAATAAGGGTTAAAAATAAAGACGAAAAATTCCTTCAAATATCGTGCCTAGGAGGTCCCCATAACCCCGTGAAGTGGCGGATTTGTAGGATGTATGGAAACATCGCCATCACAGACCCACACACGACACTTAGCACTTCCAGTCTGCATACAATGTAACAAATTCATGAGACCGGACTAATTAGAAGCACATGTTTTTTCCAAACACTAATTAAACACCTGTTGTTTACGCCTTTTGAGAGCACAGGTCATTTAGAGGTGAGAATCTTTGCACCTAGACATTAGTTTTTAATTCAATATCTAATAAACCGTTGCTTATAATATTCTGTAGTAAAGAGTCTCTTTATTTCTCGATTTTTTTTTAGTATTTTTTAAGCATTTTTTATACTTTTTTTAAAAAAAAATTCAAACTCACACCGAACACGCCAAAAAGTTCGAAGTTCGCGAACTTTCAAACTGCCGATGTTCGAATCAAACTCCGAACTGATCGAACCGAACAGCTCATCCCTAGTTTCAAGATATATCGGCTGTTTCAAGATACACCAGCCTTTCTTTTCACTGGAGCCAATGGAAATTAATGCTAGCGCCTGATACCAGAATTTTGACCTGCATCATCTATTCAACGGACTTGGGGATTTGCCGTTTTCTGGCACTACAGGCTGCTGCACTTATGAATCTGGCCAGTACACACCATATAAACTTTTTCCTATATTAAGGACATTATCTGGACTCTTTTTAAGTTTAATATTACCATATACATTTCTTCTTTTTTTCGGTGATCATTTGCACATAGATTGTTTTTTAATTGCTTTTAATTGTGCTTATTGGTTTTCAATTGACTCTATCCTTGACTATATCAGCATTAATTAAGTTTCTATATTGGCTTCACTGCATATCCGATATTGAAGTTCACTCATCACTAGAGGATTTTAATGTTTCAGAAATTCACCATATCTACGTGGAATTTTTGCACTATATCTTTATTGAATATAACCTCACGCGATAATTTCGTGATAATAGAGGTTTTGGAATTATTCTGCATATCCATTTGCATAGCACTTTATTAATATTTTATAGTTTAAATTTAAGAGCATGTTATATATTTATATATTTTTATGAGTCTGTAGCACCTTTATTGAATAATTTATCTCATCAATCCTGGGATTCAAATCGCTTAGCACCACTAAATCAATTAAATTTGTATGACTACACCCACTATCATCCAATTAAGCGCATTTATCGATTAATTGTTTTCTCACTTTGTCCAGCATCCATATCGATTCACTTTTTGAACACTTTTATTTATCGGTATATCGATTCTTTACACTTGACAATAGAGCCATCAGTGGCGCCACACAGATACCTCACTTCTCAGGATTACCCGGGTAATCCTAAAATTAACCGCGCTTTGGACTTTAACCGTAACATATACATGATTCATACATGTACTTTGTAGAGACATTGGGCTTATTTGATAGGCAGATGGCTCCCCCTGCTGACCAAAAAGAGCTACTACATGTATAATAATAATAATAATAATAATAATAATAATACAGCTGAAACTCAGTGTTTTCTGTGAAAGAAAAAAGGAAACTCCAAGCTGTTCAAACAGGTTCAGCAGCTTGGCAGACACGTTAGAGGTGCTGAAAATTTGGGGGCAAATTGAATCTGACCAGTAACCACCAGGTCGATGATCTTCAACCCCAATCCCTCTAGATTGTAAAATCCTATGAGCAGGGCCCTCTACACCTCTTGTTTCCATCATATGTCCGTTTGTAGGTATCTCGCTGAGGGGTGGTTATTGTAAAGCGCTGTGGAAACTGTTGGCGCTATATAAATGATGACAATAATAATAAGAATAATGGAAAGCCGACCCGATCCCACTCAGAAGACGCCACCAGTGAGTGTCCTTGGGCAAGACACCCAACGATATGGATGCGCCTATCTCACAAAATACTTGTACATCTCATAGATTGTAAGTTCCCTTGGGATCAGGGTCCCCCTGAATCAGGCCGTATCATCCATGTGTGATATTCCAATGTATCAACTCCTTGTACACTGATCTTGTAAAGCGCTGCGGAATATGTGGATAGTGGTGGATAGTAATAAAATGTATCACAGTTGAACGCCCTATATGGAATAATTGGATTTGTTTTGTTGCACTCCTATATTTATTATTTAAGTGATTTGTATCTCCTGCGTTCATGTAATGCTGTTTCTTGTTCACTCTGAAGAGTTCAAGAAGGATGATTTCCAATTTATGTGTTTCTCAGTTCCAAACGATATCCATTAATTACCGTAATAAGCATTGCCACGTTGCCATTACTGTAAAATGATATAACATTTATAAGAAGAATTTAGTGTCTTTAAATTGTGTTTTTAGTTCGTGTTACCAAACTTTCAAGCCTCGGATATTTTTGATCTGTCTCACTCCCCACAAAAAAAATAAATAATTTACACGTTTAAATGGCAATTTATTATATCCCCTGCAGGAAATGACTAATGGCTTCATTAGCATGTTTAGATTTCCCTAAGCATTGCTAAGTGCCGTTAATACCAGTCTAGTTTTACTCTCCTGCTGATCCTGAAACCTCCAACGTGGAGACATTAAGCTGAAAACGTTTATTAGTGCTGGCTCGGGCAGCGATTCGTTCCTGCGCGGAGATGCGAGGCGCCGTTCTTTCTGGCGGGCACAGATTTGGAACATTTTAAAGTGCCTCGTACTGAGGATACAGGGCAGTCATTGGAAAAAGGTCTGTTAACCCATCGCTTAACGCTTTGCATTGCCATGTGTGTGAGCAATGCTTCCATGCTGGCTTGCAATGTGTCGCTGGAATCACTCGGTGAGCATCACCATCCTATTATCATTTTAACTACTTTGCATTAGAATGGTTTAGTATATGTAATGAGGTTTAATATATTTTCTCAGATCACCTGCCTTGCAGAGCTGGATTTATAATTAGGCACAGTAGGCATGTGGAGAGTATGGATACCAGCGCATGTACAGATGGTGTTAGGCCTCTAGAGGTACGTTCTCCTTTACCGCAGTACTTGAAGATTCTTTGCAAGGCCCTCGGAAAGAGCAAGAAAATACAGCAATTTGCAGACTGTTTAGACACGTGCTAAACACTAGAGTATATAGAGTACTACTCACATTTTTTGGTGCCTATTTAATCCAAAAGGCACCAAACATAAGTGAAATAAAGGGGCACCTGATCCCCTCCCTTATCTGGGGGTCCACAGGCATGATGTGGTGGTGGTAGATGGTTCCTCCAAATTAAACCAGGTGGCCGCGAATAAATTAAGATAAATCATTCAGGATATACAATAAAATAAATAAAACTGGCATGTAGTACACCTCAAACACGTTTCGCTCACAGGAGCTTCATCAGTGGGTCACCACCAGCACTGCTATTTCTGGTGCGCTAGTGCCACCACATTTACTTCAGGTGAAGAACACAGAAAAAACAGGGGTCGCATCCCCTTCTTCAGTGTGTAGTGCCCTTGGAGACTTTTTCCATGGTGAAGCTTGGCACTTCAGATGTTTCTGTGCTACATGTCCAATAATGCCCAGCCATTCATAAGTGTGACTAAGCATCATGGGACATGTAGTTCCCAAGCATCTGGGGTGTCAAGGTTCCCCATCACTGATTTAACCACTATGATAAAGGGGAAGTTCAATCTTTTCTTCTTCTTGACAGCCTATAAAGTAGTAGCGTGCTCGATGGGTTCCAGTATAGAACCAGCTTGTAGGGTTTGGAACATCTCACTTAACTCATGGCCCCTTGGTGGATATTGTGATTTGGTTGGCTCACCCATGCCAAGTAATGATATTAGTTTAATATTAATGTGTATTTCCTACAAAGTCTCGTTAAATCTGAATCTTATTTCTCGCGCAGTGCACCATATTGATCTGTTTATTACCAAACCTTATTTTCTACAGGTCCATTTGATTTGCAGAGTTCTTGTTGGATCTGCTGTATTTAATAATCCACGGCACTTCCCTTCACGAATCTAAGAAATTTCTAGATTATATTTGTGTGTCATCTGTCTCCAGACATGATTCTGTTCAGTCCTCGTGTTGCTCCATTTATTTATGTGTAAATCAGCTCTTGTTTAGCTTTGCCGACATGACAGTGTTATGAAAAAATGTCAATCTAAAATTGTATCTGTAATTAACAATTATGAGATAAATTTTTAAATCCCTTTTTCTAGGATGGATACAATGCTGTAATCACAAGCGTGCTAATTACTCAGTTAATTGCTACATTATTCACCCGATATTGCAAAGAGCATCTAAGAAACTGATACAGGCAGGAGAAATGGGAGCGGAGGAGACAGAGGAAGATTGTACGAAATTAAATGAATACAAGGAGGGCGGGTAAGAGGAGAGAATGGAAATATGGAGACCAGAGAACGACTGCGATCGGGAGGATGATGACAGGCAGCCCATGATATATTCAGGGTATCAATAGCTCCAGGGCTTCTGACCCTTGCCATACCCCTTGCAGTATGTCTAAGTGCCACATATATAAATGTCATTCCATGTCGCCCAGGACTGGCCCACCAAGCAGGGCCGGTGCTAGACTATTTTACACCCTAGGCAAGACCAGCTGCTTGCGCCCCCCTCCGAAAAAATTGTAAACTGTTGAAATGCGGGGGGGGGGGAACACCCACACTGTGTGCGGGACCACACACGGTCATTGGATGCCCATCTTACCCCTTCGCTGGTCAGGACCGGGATCGATCTATGCCTCTTTCTTTCCTCTGCCTCTTTCTTTCCTCTGCTTCTTTATTTTCTCTCATCTGCCTATTTTTTTTCTTTCTTCTGTGCCTCTTTTTTTCTTTCTTTCTTTCTCGCATACTTTTACTTTCTTTCTTCTGCCTCTTTTTTCTTCTGCATCTGGTGACTTTCACACGTCATCTGGTGGCGCCTGTGCATCACCATAAGACGCCCACCTTCTGTACCACTAGCGGGGCTCCTTGAGTTGACAATGTCGGCTTTGCGAGTCGCCACTGCCGGCTACGCGAGCCTCACAATGAGGAAGGCGTACAATATTGGAACCCAGCTTGGGTCCGGCAGCGCCCCTAGGTGGCAGTGCACCCTAGGTGGTTGCCTACCTTGCCTAGTGGCAAGATACCAACAAATGTCCTGGTGGACCACGGTATCTGGGGCTGTAAAAAGTACTCTGACGCTCCACTGAGGGAGCATTTGGTCTGCCCCAGGCAAAACTAATGTTCTCTCTCCAGGGAACACATTTTAGCCCTTTGCTGGAACATTAGGTGCGCAACATCATGTAGACTTATTCTGGCCTTTTTCTGGAGCAATGCAAAGGAATTTCTTCTATTCCAAACAACATTTTTTATGTATGTTCTCCAGGTAATGTTCCCAAAGCTTCGGCAGACCAGACTTTGCCGCAGATGTACTGCAGCTCAGTAAATTGCTCTGTGTGTCTGTAACAGAGTCCTCCGCCTGTGTTGCGAGGCTACATCCTGCGGTAGCGAAATTAGACCAGCAGGGGGAGCCCTCTGCCTCTCCAATAAGCGTTCTGTAGCTTGTATTGTAGAAATGCATGTATAAAGCTTACAACCAACTCCTTATATTCCCCTTTTTTCACTCACTGATACCCGTATTTACTCCTGCCTTCTAACTCTTCCCACTTCCCTACTTTATAGCTCTTGGAGGTTGTGAGAAGTTGTGTGGCAAAGTACGGGGCCCGGGGTGTGCGCCCTGCTCGCTCCACCCAAAGGGCAGGTCTGGTAGAGCTACATACATTTTTATAGTTTAGGTAATGTAAAGGGATTTTTTTCCCGTCATAAAACCACCAGGTCCTGCAAGTGGTTTTATGGAAAATCTCATGGTAGCAAAGGGGGTTAACCACTGGGTTGGATCTTTCTATTAACTCTTTGCGTTGTGAGGACCGGTTGTCTGATACTGCCTGCGAGCTTCCATTGAGCTTATTGTTATCCAAACGACCTCTGCAAAGAGCTGTCACTGATAGCCTGGGTTTATTGATTACTTGCATTTCCATGGGTTTGATCGTCCTCAGTCTGTTGAAGTGGTCTTGTTAGGTCCTTAAAGCAAAGGAAATAAAATGATAAGTTTTCTCCCTGTGATTCTATAGGAGGAATCCTCTCCGGCTGTCTCTTTGGGGCCACTACTCCCTCGTGCTCGCTAACATTAGCGCCTCGATATTTAAGCGTTGGCGTAGGATAAGTATATTTAACGGATCCCACCCATATTACATTCCTGACGCTACTGCGAGTATCCCAGTGGTTAGGGCTGCATTCCGGGGCAAGGTGCTCAGATCGCGCCTGCCCCGGAATATCAATCAAACATGCATGCGCAGATTGTCCTCGTTAGCTTCTCCATACCCTATTAGCGCGAACAAAGGAATAGGGCCCTTTATTTTTTAAAAGCATGGGATTTTCAATTTCCTTTGTTGGAAAAAGGATAAAATCACCTGTTATATAGATATATATAATATATGTATTATTCCTTAAATAACCAGTGTAACGGCCTAGACTGTTTTGCATTTAAATTAAACTTGAACGGAATTCTGGGGGATTTATTACAAGCACACAATTTATGTAAAGCTATGATTTAATTCAAGTCTAGAGCGGAGTGAAGTGATCTGATTTATAATGCTAATAAACCGCTAAATTATGTTATAGTTCAATTTTAAAGCATAAACAATGAGTAAAAAAACTGTAAATTAAAAACATAGCAGTATATAGTAAGGCAGATGGAGGTGGGCTATCCCCTATCCAAGAATTAAAGGAAAGGAGGGATTTTAGAGAAATTTTATTAAATGGACTAATTCTTATTCATTTTTAACATAAAATACATTAAATAAAGGCAAATCGAGAGCAAAATACAGTGCATGTCGCCGTAGTTCAGCAGCACTGATATTTTTCCATTTAGAACTACCGATACATTTAGTCACAGAGCGCCAAATTACACCAAAGTGTCGGCAAAATGACCTGATTTTCAGTGTTTCAATTCTACTGGTTTAAATAGACAAATCTAATAGTTTTCGATGTAATAAATGGAATAGCTTTTAAAAAAGTTTTTAAAGACCATTTATTTTTATGTCGCAAAACCCCTTTTTATTTTATTCAAAGACCTTTTTGTGTTTTTTAAAATACTTTTTTTAAAGAACTTTTATTATTTAGACACAGTTATACAATCAGGGTTATTCAACGAGATCCGAATTGTGGCTGAAAGGTAACCGAACAGTGAAATTCAGCGTACGGTTACCTTTCCTGGCCATTCGGCTATTCAGAGAGCAGGCAGTTCAACAAATCTTGGCGAATTGCCTGCACATACGGTGCCTGTTCGTTGCCTGTTCGAGGGCAGTGAAATCCCCATAGAGAAGCAATGCTTTGTCTATTCAGAGCAAAAGCCAGCAGAGAAAAGTTGCCGAATTGCCCTGCTGTTCGGTGGTCTCATGCAACAGATTTATTGAGGCAAATCCCATAGGCTTCAATGTTAAAAATATTCCCGTTTTAATTCAATATCTAATAAACCGTTTATTATAAAATTCTGCAGTAAAAAAGTCTCTTTATTTATAGATTTTTTAGGATCTTTTAGGCATTTTTCTGGATTTTTTTGCGAATTTTTTTTTAAAATTGCTTTTTCTTTTTTCTGTAACAGCCCTTTTTATTATCATTCATTGGACCTCATATGTAAATTTCAGTTTCAATTTGCAAACAGCGTTTCACTTTTCAAACATTCAAGCGTACTGTGATTTTTTTTGTTCACTCCATTCATCTGCGGTGTCGGTTTTTCCAGCGGCTGCTCTGCGCTGTGATCGGTGGCTGCTCGGGTTTCTCCGGCGTGTTCGGCATGGTTAATCCAGATGTTTTTGTGGGTTTCGGTGAGTGTTCGGCAAGTTTTGCGGTGAGTGTTCGTCAGGTCTGCGGTGGCTTTTCTCTGCACTACGACGGCCCTGTGGTGCTTGCTGAATACACCGCAGGGACGCCGAAATGGGATCGCCAAAAAGCACCGAATTGAAGAGAACGAAAAGTCACCGAACGTGCGGTGACTTTTTGATTCTCTTTGAATAACCCTGTAAATGTTATTGATTTAAGCTCTTACTAGGAGACTTACAGGGTTATTCAGAGAAAAGTGAAAACCAGGAGAACTGGCAGGAGAAGAGACCAAATAGCAGATTTGGAAAGTGAGATAAATGGGAGAATTTTTCTGGTTTGGCTATTCTGACCTAGAATTTTCACTTCTCCAGTCATTCTCCTGAGTTTCACCTTTCTTTGAATAGACCTGCTAATTTTTTATTTTTTTTTACTTCGTTAGACTTTGCCGAGGCAGATTCTGCGTTTTTCGCCAACATCAGATAACTGCTTTGGCGACTCACTACACAATCAGGCTTTATAGTTTTAAAAGTTTATTCCTGGATGTTATTGGAAAGCAGACCTCATTATCTTGAGTTGTGGAGGGCAAAGGCAAGTTAACCTATTCAGTGATGCATAGCTTTGAATTATTGGTATAGCTAGTCAGTAGCAGTCAGTGTGAGGGAGTCAGGAAGAACGGGATGATGGGACTTCTGCAACTTCAATCTCACATTTAATAGCAACATACATTTTATCCTGCGCAGCTGACGAAGCCAACTGTCAGGATCACTACCGCCGGGCGAGTAGAAGCCTTACGGATATGAGCAGCGATTGATAAACACTTGGGAGAAATGGTTGAGGCAAACACAGGAACAGGTGAGCCAGCGATAGGTAGACAATATGCAGGACTTGAAGAGGGCTGACCAGGCTGGATAGTGGGACACGGAGTTATCATTAACAGGAACACTGGAGAGGTTTACAGGAGTCTTAGAGGGTATAATGGTCTTGAATACAGTCAGGGCCGGATTTATAATTAGGCACAGTAGGCATGTGCCTACAGGCGCCTGCCACAAGGGGGCGCCTTGATCTTAAAAAGAAAAAAAATATTACCATCTACAATAATTTAGAGCTCTGTAGCTCTGGAACCCTTTAGGTTAGAGGGACATATAAGGTATCATTGGAAAGGTCAGATTGTGGCCAGTGATATCAACCATGACCAAGGATATGTAAAAATAAATAAATGAAAAAATATATATTTTTTTTAAGACAGCACTGTTGATAGCTTTACAGTTATAAAGTGGACAACGATGTTGCAGTGAGGAGAGACAGGGGGACTTTGGAACACTGCCGCTCTGATATTTATACCTCACAAGGACAAGTGCACAGAATTTTGGATGCTCTGGGCCAAAATGGGGTATCATATTCCATAGCTAGGGTTAGAAATTAGGGAAAGGCTTACAAAATAAGGTTAGGGGTTACCCCTTTCTACTCCATTTTAAGGCAACAAATTCTGCTCCTTCTGTTGATATGAGCGCAGAGAGAAACTTTGTTTGTTTTAGTTTCCCTGAAAACAAAAATTAAAGTAGTTTTGACACTTTTTTTGTAAAGGGGGGGGGGGAGGTGCCCCGGCTTTCTGTGCTTACAGGTTCCAGAGATGTAAATCCGGCCATGAATACCTCGGAGGTCTTGAATCCACTTGAGAGGGAACTGAAGGTACCAGGATACTTGGGGAACACTGAACTTGGAAGGTACCTTGGGGTGGTAAATGCAGGGGTGCAGCAGGCAGCTGAAGGGACACAAGAGGAATCCAAGTGAAGTACAAAGGGGTTATCCAGGTAGCTTAGTCAGGTCAGGATCCAGAGGTGTTTGGCAGGTAGAAAGCATCTAACACGAGCAGGTCAGAATAGGTCTTAACTCTATGGGTTCAGGAGCATCAATGCAAAGCACTGGTTGGAGGCAGTGGCTGATCTTTATTGAGGCAACCAGTGCTTCATGGGAATCAGCTGAGCAGGAGGGCTGAGTGGCTGAACCAATCAGGCCTGTAGAGAGTATGATTCAGTTGAGGGCAAGGCATGAAGGTTGCTGCCTTCATGTACGGGCACTGTTCAGCCCGCGGCAGGGAGCCTGACAGCAACAAACGAATCTGTGAAGTCACTGGGAACATTAGCTGGGTTACTGGCTTGGCTGATATTTGATAGGATAGTGTGTGTTTTATTGAATGTGAAATAACAGATAATGTTTTGTAGCAGCCACTTTGGTTGCTATGGCTCTTTGCTCAACATTCTCTCCCGCACATAACATACCCTTCAACTACTGTAGCAAGATAGCCAGGAAATGCTTATAAAAGCAGAGGAATTTTATACAATATTTTTTTATTATTTCCGCCACAAGTGCATGTTGCTTGCTATATGTACATACACATAACAAATTGTTGGCAGCCTCACTCTGCAAGTTTTGGCAATGTCGCAGTTGATGGGTTGGATAATACATAATGGATATTTTTTGTAATAATCCGCTTACCCCAGTGAAATATCTTATCATTTGCCTTTTTTTTAACTCCCCAGAGTATAAATTAGCACAGTTAAAATGAAGCTAGCTGTCATGCTGTAATCCATTGCTGATATTGGTTAAACCTGAGACAATTGGTTCAAATCGTCTTTTTTATGGAAAGTAGGGATGCACTTATACTGATACTAGTATCGGTATCGGTGCCGGACATTTGCATGAGTACTTGTACTCGTGCAAATGCCCTGATACTTCTACCGATACTGGAAGCCAGCACTGGGCTACTGTGGGGCTCGGGTGCGTGGCACAATGCATGCTGCCAGGCCCCTCCACTGGCCGCGTTCCAGTGAGCAGCCCCCGGCATGTTAAGGTTGTAACAAGGCTCCGCTGGGCTCTCCAGCCCCGCTCTCGTGAGATCTTGCAAACTCTCCAAGATCTCACGAGAGCGCGACCCCAGTGGAGCCACCTTACAACCTTCACATGCCGGCGGCAGCTCGCTGGAATGTGGCCAGCCAGAGGGGCCTGGCAGAATGCTGGCAGAATGCTGTTAGTGCATTGTGCCAGCTTCCCCAGTGTCTGCGTCTGAGGTCTGGGATGTGCACATATGTATACATACGTGTGTCTGAGGCCTGGTGTGAGTGTACATGTATCTGCGGTCTGGTGTGTGTATACAGGTATCTGAGGGCTGGTGCGCATATACATGAATTTGTGGTCTGGTGTGCGTAATACATGTATCTGAGGTCTGGTGTCTGTGTGTATATACAGTATATATGTATCTGAGGTCTGGTGTCTGTGTGTGTGGTCAGGGTGTGTGCAGGCTGTGCAGTGGGTAAATGGGGTGTCT
The DNA here is from genome assembly GCA_009667805.1 of Leptobrachium leishanense. NCBI lineage: Eukaryota > Metazoa > Chordata > Amphibia > Anura > Megophryidae > Leptobrachium > Leptobrachium leishanense. Next base: position 47,608,373 of record CM019067.1, on the reverse strand, counting down.
GGCGATACATTGCAATATTAATATAAATTAGACTCAGCAAAATCTTAAATTATAAGTTGGAAAGTGGTCACATGACATCAAAGTATCGGTACTCGTACTCAGTCTTAAAAAATGGTATGGGTACATCTGTAATGGAAAGAGAACTGTGTAAAATTAACTAGTATTAGACTGATGGTGACATATGAGCACCCTTACAGGCAGGGGCAAGTTGATGAGGAAATGTGTGGGAACGCAGTTCCTCCACTATTTTTGCAGGACGAACAGAGTTCCCTTTGGTCCCCAAACTCTTTAAAGATTTTATTTAGGTGTTCAATGATACATTTCTGTTTTGAGCTGCAATAAATATAATTTTTATTTTACATTTTAAATTTTTTTACATCTCAATACTTAGTAAAAGTTATGTTTTAGCTTCTCACTAATTTCCAGTGACCCCAGTGTCCTAGGACTTTGTTTTTTTACATTTTCCCTAAAACTAATATATATATAATTCGATAGGTCATGTTAGTCCAGATGCCAAAATCACAAGTAAAGCAGTACGTAGTGACACCGTTTTTACTGGACTAACGTTACATTTAAAAGACAAGCTTTCGAGAGTATTACTCTCTTCCTCAGGTCTGGAAGCTGTACTGATCAGTATAGCTTCCAGAGCTGAGGAAGAGAGGAATACCCTTGAAAGATTGTCTTTTAAATGTAACGTTAGTCCAATAAAAAAGGTGTCACTACGTACTGCTTTAGGCCGGGGTCAGACGAACGCAGTGCGAACGCGTGTTTACCGGCACTTTATTACGGCCGTGGTAGCAGCAAATGACGTCCAACGCAAGCCAACACACGAAGTATGGCCGCACGAAAGTTCGGCTGCGCAACGCAAGCGGCAAACGAAAGCATTTTCGCAAGAATGTCGAACCGCTAGTACTGATATACAGAGTGCGCTGCGTCTGCTGCGTCCCCATAGCGGCGTGTGTGTGCGTGATTAGGAGACGTCAGACGCTGCTCATGTCCGGCCAACATAACGTCCAGACACCCAAAGTTTCCTGGTTTGGATCCGTAAAAAACAACGGACGAAATTGCGCATCGTATGACCGCTATCGCGTATTTTGTGAAAAAATGCATTTGGACGCATCAACGCAGTTTATGACGGTAGACGTGAAAAATGTGTTCGTCTGACCCTAGCTATATTCGTGATTTATATAAATACATTAAAATCAAATGTGTATGGATGTTGGGTTAATGAAGAGACAACAATGGCTAAGTGAGTGACAGACATTTTAAAGAGTTTCCACACTTAGGGCTAGATTACAATGTTAACGCTGACACATCCGAGTGCTAACGTTAACGCTAGGTTTGGTGACTTTAACGCATGCCCCCATATTACATTCCTAACGCTAAACCCGTATGTAATCAGTTAGCACATCGGTGATTGCGCTAGCTTGCGCGAGCTCACTGTACTTTACACATCCTCTACTTAACATGGGGAGCGCAATCAGTAATTACTGTAGCGTTAGCACTCTGTAATACCATACTTATCCTAAAGCTATTTACCGCACCGATGGGTTAAACAGATTTTTTTCCCCATCACCCAGAAGCTGGTGCTAAATGATTCTGTTTCTGCAGAATCCTTTAGCACCAGCTAAACACCCCCCCAATAAATATCGGATGCTTACCTCTCATCCCGTGGTGCGAACCGTGGCCTGATCTGCCGCAGAGTGAGACTGGGGACAACTCTATAGATTATTTTCTCATGGTGCTCTAGTGCAGGGCTCAAATTTTCAAGTCCCAAGCTACTAGCCAGGTCTTAAGAGTTACTCGCCACTAGTTGCCCCACTTAACCCCTTATCCTGCCCTGCCTCTGCATTCCCACTCGCCCTCATGTAATTTCCACTCGCCAAATACGAGCAGGCGAGTGGAAATTTTGAGGCCTGCTCTAGTGCATCCCTCAACCCAAAGCATTAGTATAACCCTAATTTACGATTCTAGACATTGAGAAGAAGCCCTCACCAACTAATGTATGTGAACCCTGCACATTCAGGTCGCATAGACGGTATAAACAAATAAAACATGGAAAACATGAAGCATCATTGACCTTGACCTACACGGCTCTTTAGATAGCACTTCTAATTAATACATGTTCTGTGTTCGGCTTACCAAACCTAATTTCCTGCATTGACTTGGAATCATGGAAAGTTCCTCAAATTAACCCCTTCACACCCAAGGGCTGCATTAACAATGGCCGGAGTGAAGCACACACATACAGATAATAGCGCCCCCTCTTAGCGTTAATATACGTAATGCAGAATTATTATAAAATAAAAACATAATTATAACCAACAAAGTAATGGCTGTAATAATAAGCGTTCTGAAAGGGGCGCAAATAAATCTCCCATAAATGATATCCCGTGGAATTAGATGTTTGAGGTTAGATTTGGATAATATTGACATCCTCTGGTACTTTCCCCGCTTGTGGCGGTGTTATTTCCTGAACTGATTGTAGTAATTACATCTTGGCAGGTCTTTTTTCGTTGGGCTTTCACAAGATTTCGGCTTGTTCTCGGCGTCGCTGCCAAGGCTGATTATTGGCAATAAACACGATGAATAGAATTTTCTTACATTGTGAAATTAGGGGTAAGATATTAATAGAGAAGATATTTAATAAAATAAACAGCTTTTTTTTAGCACGCGTTGGTTACAAAGATATGTCCCAGCATAAAACAATATAAACCTAAATAAAACACGCCCTTAGTGTATAATATTGGCTATATTGTGAGCTGAATTTTATTTTTTTGCCTGCATTATATTTTTAATTAACCCTCTCACAACCAAGTGATTTTTTTAAAATTGTTATCATAATCTCTTATCCAGTGTTTCAAATAAATGTTAACAATTAATTAAAGGGTAAAAACGGGGCTGGTGCTAGACTGTTTTGCGCCCTAGGCAAGACCAGCTACTTGCGCCCCCCTCAAAAAATTGTTAGCAGTTGAAATACGGAGGTGGGGGGGAACCTCATACTGTGCGGGCGTGGGGGGGACACACATTGTGCACGGGGGCCACACACGGTTGTTCGGTGCCCATCTAACCCCTCCGCTGGTTGGGCCCAGGATCGGTCTGTGCCTCTGCTTGCTTTCTTTCTTTCTTTCTTTCTTTCTTTCATTCTTTCCTCTGTGCCTCTTTCTTTCTTCTGTGCCTCTTTCTGTCGCCTTTTCTTTTATCTGCCTCTTCTTTCTTTCCTCTGCCTCATTCTTTTCTTTCATCTATCTCTTATTTCTTTCCTCTGCCTCATTCTTTTCTTTCCTCATTCTTTTCTTTCCTCTGCCTCATTCTTTACTTTCATCTACCTCTTATTTCTTTCCTCTGCCTCATTCTTTTCTTTCATCTACCTCTTATTTCTTTCCTCTGCCTCATTCTTTTCTTTCATCTACCTCTTATTTCTTTCCTCTGCCTCATTCTTTTCTTTCATCTACCTCTTATTTCTTTCCTCTGCCTCATTCTTTTCTTTCCTCATTCTTTTCTTTCATCTGCCACTTTGTCTTTCATCTGACTCTGGTGGCGCCCGCATGTCATCTGGTGGTGCCTGAGTGTCACCATAAGACGGCCACCTTCTGCGCCGCTAGAGGGTTTCCACGAGCCGACAATGATGGCTCTGCGAGCTGCCACTGCTGGCTACACGAGCCGCACAATGAGGAATGGGTACAATAATGGAACCCGGGTTGGGACCAGCTGCGCCCCTAGGCAGTTGCCTAGCTTGCCTAATGGGAGCACCGGCTCTGGGTAAGATAGAAATCTTACTTAGTCATCCTCTTTGCTACCAATATCGAGTATACACAATCTGCAAGGCACCTCCTGGTGCCCTGGTATCCAGTATAGTCGATATGGTGCTCCACAGGAGCAATGCAAAATAATTTTGTTTATTGCAAACTAAATGCTTTTGCATTTGTGCTCCAGAACATACCCCTGATGTTTTAACGCCTCATTCATCCTATCCTAGGTGCTAGCATTTCTTAAATACAGCTGGAAATGTGGCTGACATCTCTCTGGCTGATCCTGCATGGAGCCCAGACCTGCAATAATACCGTTTGGCCAGAAGATGGAGACATCTGTTGTCAAATAGATTATTACAGTAACAAATACACATGATATATTCCCAAATATTTCTTACTGCTTAAATCAGTAAAAATGATTTTCCAAAATCCACTCATTCCTGTAAATCTGTTCATTTTTAATTTTTCATGTAATTATCCTTTACAGAAATGTTGCTGGGATGAAAGGTTCTGAACTCTAGACAATGCCCATTATCTAACACAATAGTCAAAATCCCGTCTGCTGAGTGACAGCTGTGTAAGTGGAAGAAGACCTAAGCTTCACACAGATGTAGCAGCTAGACAGGGCTTGTGGAAAAGGGATGTGGCACATCCTGTAGCCTGGCTACCTTTAATAAGCTAAAGTGGTCAGGGTGCGTACAGTGTCCCATTAAAAGCTCTTATTATTTTTATGAAGAGAAAATGTGGCAGAGTTGTCACTTCAGATGCTCTGGTGGTGATATATTCGCAGGATCTGTGCTTGCTTCTGGGGTCCACCACCAGAGCACCTGAAGCGCCAACTCTGCCACATTTTCTCTTCATTCTGTATCACAAAAGGTGGAAAGGGATATACCACCAAGTGGATGTGAGAGGCCGCTGACTGCAGAGGGGTAAAAGAAAAAGACCTTTTGGCACTTGACGCTGGCACTTGAAAGAGGCCACACAGAGACTTTGTCCTTATAGACACGTTCACAGAGACACAGACACGCATATTTTACAAGCTGCTAATTTTGTTATATATTTTATTGATTTTATGCTATATTTTATGTTTGATTTTATGCCTGTTTTTACTTGTCTGAATTAGAGTTAAAAGGCACACTACCTCTCCAACACCACCGGGCGGCGCCAAAGGGTACAGATCTCCTTTTTTTATTATTTTTACATTTATAATCATTGTTTGTAACCTTGCTGGTGAGGCGGTGCCAAATCTGACCCTATGGACAAGCCTCCGCTGCTCTAGCCTTATACACAAAGTATGTCTTGGTAATTTCGAGTAGTTCTACATCGTAACCTTCTGGTCAGTTTGAAATAACATATCCTAATATATATATATATATATAACACCTAATAAGTAAAACTGCAATGCTTCCTGGTAGATCTGCAGCTATTCAAATGGCAAATGATGCTATTCACACGATATCCTTGTCTTTTTCTATAGTATTGAATGAATCTCTTGCCATGATTACACGTCAAATCAAAATATAAAAGTCATTGCCATGGTTTCAAGACATGACCGGCTTAGTCTATTTGCCGATAACATCTTACCCTTTCATTAACATTAACTTCTCTAATCTATATCAGCAGTTCCCGAGCTTCAGGATACAAAATTACTCACAATGAATGCGAGGCCCATAACCTTCATATGTTTACACATTTCTCAAGCTTATTAAATCGAACTTTCATGTCAAATGTCAGGGCGTCCTCGTGCAATTTAGGAATCAGAATGACAATGCATCCGTTCATTAACTTTGCTTCTAATTGTGCTTCACTCGCCTCCAGCAATGTGCTGGTTACCGGGCCAGAGGACACATTTAATGAATAAATGAAAATATAGGTCATTATAATTAACATTCTAGAACGCATTATTATTATCATTTATATAGCGTCAACAGTTTCCGCAGCGCTTTACAATAAACAGAGGGAGCGAGATACAGATAAACGGACATAGGATGGAAACACTAGGGGCCCTATCACAATCTTCACGCAAACGTTAAGGCCTGCGCAAAAACGCATTAATGCGAGGGGCAAAACCCTTTGCGATGAACGTCGTATTACAATCTCAGCGCAACAAACGCGCGTATACGTCTACCGCGGGTAAACCTGCGCGGACCCTTTGCGAGCGTACTGTACTTTGCGCGTCCTATACTTAACATTGTGAGCGCAAATGCGTTTGTGCGCTGGTACGCGGATGGTATTACAATTTATGCGCAGTTTGTAACGCACAGCCTTTGGGCGCATAATTTTAGCAACTCCTAAAAGCTGGTGTTAATGGCAAATTCTATCAACCAAAACCAAATACACCAGCCCAAAAAAAAATACGCAGCAAAGTATAGTTACACATTCTACACATACCCAAACAATAAAATGGAGAAGTTGTGCGTGTTTTTATTATTATTGCTGCAGCATATATGTGCAGATTGATTTTAGCAGGCGCAAAAACTTAACGGGAGACAATTGTGTTTCTTAATTCTGATGGGCTGAATCGTGTGAAAAAACAGTCCGCACACCAATTTCTGCGCGCAATGTTAAGTTGCGTGCATTTTTGCGCGTCCGTTTTACGCGCGTTATTTTTTGACGGATGAAAAAATGCGCGAGGATTGTAATACCAGCGTTGGTTTATGAGCGTTAACGGTTAACGCTTCGCGCACAAATTTACTCGCTGCGCAAGCGTTTTTGCGTGAAGATTGTAATAGGGCCCTAGGTGTAGAGGGCCCTGCTCATAGGAGCTTACAGTCTAGAGGGATTGGGGTTGAGGACGACAAAGGGAGGTTTACTGGATGTCAGGATCATTAGTGTCAGTGGTTCAGGAATGGTGGGGCCATAGAAGCAGCTTTAATCTTGTGTGTGCGAGTCAGTGAGCAGAGGGATGAGTTGCATCAGTGATGTGGTACGCTAATTTGAAGAGATGGGTTTTGAGGGATTTCTTGAAGGACTGAAGATTAGGGGAGAGTTTGATCGGACGAGGAAAGTCATTACACAGGACCAGAGTGGCTTTTGCAAAGTCTTGGAGTCGAGAGTTAGCAGTGCAGGTGTAGACAGAGGACAGGCAGAGAACGCCCGCTGACTGGAGTCGTTACACATGGCAATGTTGCAGCTAACTAACAACTCCTTATCAAGAGCAAACCCGCCACAATATAATATGTATGCTATTAAACTCTTGATTTTGGCAAGTGTTTGACAGTTACAACTATTAACCACTATCATAATATATTAACAATGAACGCCGTGGGGCGGCATACCACGTCTCATGGTTCTGGTAACTCCTACGGCCCACCTCCCTTCTCTGCGGATGATTGTCTTTGACTGTATCGGGACTGCCTGACCTCTTTGGCCCATTGGCTCCAGAACATGTCCCAATAGTTACAGTGCATTGGATGCAGTAGCTGATATCATGCTCTTCCAGAACTGTGCTCGGAGTCCAGAATGAATGTTGAGATGGTCTCCAGTACCTCATGGTTATATGCAGCAGTACAGAAGGAGCCCCTTACCTGTTAAATACTGTATAAAGTATGTGAAAGCTTTGCAAACCTCATTACAGTGCATTTACAGTGAGTGTGTGTGTAGCAGGGACGTGCAGTCAGGGGTGGCAGGGGAGGCGGAGCCTCCCCTGCCATTCCAGTAAATTAATGTGCTCATGGTGTTGTAATGACATGTGATGCGTGTGTGTGTATATTTAAACTGAAATAAAATGTTATTTACTGAAAAAAGTCCATACTCACCTGCTCCTCTCTCCCTCGCTGTGCTTTGCATCTCTCTGTCCTCCTTTTTTTCTCCTGCGCTTTCACTTTAACAGTTTGCCGGCTGCTGTGTGTGTGATTCATTACACAGACAGCAGGGGCAGCACTGAGCCAGCCTAGGCTACGCAATTTGCGCAGCATGAACGCTACGCTGATTGTGAAGCCCAGGCTGGTGACAAGCAGGCATGCTCATCAGTGCCTCCAGAGGCAATGATAGCAAATGAAAGCTTGAGCCAATGGGAAAGCTCCATTGGCTCAAGCTATTTTTTTTTCTTAAAACTCCCACCATTGGAGGCTGAGCACGCACTGGCTCCAGCTCCTCCTACACCCTAACGACACAGCGCGCCGGCGCCAGTCACGCGGGAAGCAGCTGGAGGAGGTGTAGTGCTCACGAGGGACCACACAGCAGCTCAGCCCTCTATGGGACAGGCAGGCAGGTATGTTTTACTTTCTTTTCTTTTGGTACAGTGTTTTATGCAGGCAGATGGTGTCCCTCCAGCTATGGACTCTCACTAAGCTCAGCTGTAACCTTAATGTGAGGGTCTCTGGGCTTCAGGCAGGAGCTGAGGGTGTGAGCAGCAGTGAGGTCTTGGTTACAGTGCAGTGGCAGAGCTGGTCAGTGCCCTCGGATGGGAAAGCTTCCTGCCTGTTTACAGCTGTGGCCTGTGCTGGTGTAGCAGTGAAGCTGAAGAGGAGAGCCTGGGCTCAGGGCAGGAGGAGGGGGATTCTGGCTGCTCACAAGGGGCTGGTCTGGTGTACATGGGGTCTGTGACAACTGCTCTCTGGTCTTGAGCTCACTCAGCTCTGACTGCATCCCCCTGACTTCTAGCTCCCCCTCCCTACTCTCATCCCTGTATCCCTCCCTCTGCCCCTCCATCCCTCCCCTGTCTGTCTACCCCCCTCCTTTCCTCATCAGTCCCTCTCTCCTCCGTGTCCCATAGAACAGAACCTGCTTATCTCTCCCCTATCAGCCCATCCACACATCACTATCACACCCTTCTTTTAATCCTCTATATATTTTGTCTGTGTCCTTTCCTCATATTCTCTGTATTCTTCGGTCATCCCCGTCACTTCTCCTGCTCCACTGTCTATTGAATCCCCATTCTTCATTCTTTTGTATCTTACTCTCTCCCTTTTCCCTGTTTCCCCCCTTTCTCTATAGATTCTGTTTAGGTTATGCATTTTCCCTGCATGTGTCTCTATCATTTCTCTATCTTCACAGGAATTGCTTGAACATTAGGGATGTGCGTTTCGGGTTTCGGAATTTCGGAATTTTCACAAAATTTCCCGATTCGTGTTTTCGGATGCGGCCGAATTTCCGAAAAATTTTAGATCCGAAAAGTTCAGATCCGAAATGTTTTCCGAGCCGAAAAGAAAATATTTTCGGATTTTTCGAATGGGCTTGAAATGTGTCAAACGAGGAGAACAGATGTTCCGAAAAACGAAAATTTTCCGAAAAACGAAAATTTTCCGAAAAATGAAAATTTTGTAAAAACGAAAATTTTCTGAAAAACGAAAATTTTTCGAAAAAACGAAAAGTCGATACAAAAAACGGGCAAAATGACATGAAAAATACGAAAAATGGTCGATATCCCGAAAAATGTGCAATTCCGAAAAACGAAAATTTCCGAAATTACGAAAAGTCGATACAAAAACCGAGCACAGTGACACGAAAATACGAAAAATGGTCGATATCCCGAAAAATGTGCAATTCCGAAAAACGAAAATTTCCGAAATTACGAAAAGTCGATACAAAAACCGAGCACAGTGACACGAAAATACGAAAAATGGTCGAAGTTCCGAAAAAAAAAGTACCCGAAAAACGGGCCGAACCGAACCGAATCGAAACCGAAATCGGTCGAAACGAGCCGAATCGAAAAGTTTAAAAATCCGAAAAATCGAACCGAATCGAACCGAAAAAAAAATCGGTGCACAAGCCTATTGAACATTTTGTGCCATTTTTCTCAAAACATTGAAATGTTTTGATAATAAAATTCACCAATAAAATCTGTTTCTCTATAAGTGATATTATTATAATTGTTATTTATATCACAGTGTTACTTTTTTTTACCTTTCACCCAGACTCTATTTAATTTCATCATAACTCCATTATATTCTTTATACCTTTACAATGCTATATATATGCACACACACAAACAGTCCTCTATGCCATTGTCTTAAATAAGCGCCCTTTCTCCAATGTGAGAAAAATTTAACAAACAGACATTAAAAAAACTGTATTTTACATAAAGTTATCATACGGACATGTTGCACAATCTAGCCAGTGCCTCACCAGCCACTGACCTCACTGCACGTCACTGGTGTGTAGATATGCATGTGCGTTTGTGTTGTTTTTTTTATTCAAATATTGTGTGTAGTTCTGTTTCCTATTTTGCTTTTTACATATTTTTGTCTGTTTGAAACAAACTGGTTTCTGTAGCGTCTTGTTGTATCTTCAGTATAGGTTGGAAACCAAATGCTTGATGTAGGACTGGCTCATCAAGCATTTGATACCCGCTGTTATCCTAGGAGGAAGCTCTACCAAACAATTACACACCAGGAATGAGATGACTGCTGCGATCATGTTTTATTTATGTTTCATTCTAAACATACAGATGTAAGTCCCGGGGAAGGGGGGGGGCACTTGAAACCAAAAGGTATCAGATTGATTTGAAATCTCTAAATGCACCAATGCAATATATAGGTTAGAACCTGCGGGAATTGCAAAAATATTGCACATTTTATTACAAGACGCAGAGGCTCCTATTGTAGGCAAACTCTTTCTTATACTACTTCCAGCAGCAGGAAAAACAGAAAAAAACGTTAGCCCTCATTCCCTGCATGACAATAGTACACGCAGGGGCAGATCCAGACACAAGTTTCAGGGGGACACTCAACCATTCTTGGCTAAGAGTCGGTGTTCGGTTCACAGTGACAGGTAAAATGAGCGCCGGATCTCGGGCTGAGCTCATCACACTCACTCTCTCCAGAACCTTGCCGCACAGGGTCTGCTCTTTTGCTTCGCTGCGGAATGTGTTGCCACTATATAAATCCTCGTAACTGCTTTTAGTGTGACACCTGACAGACGTCGCACAGCAATGTTCCTCAGTCTGAATTCTGGCACATGCTCTGCCTGGCTGTCATTGAGAATCAACCACCAGCAGCAATAAAACACTGCAGGTCCAGACTCCCATACCCATTCTTAGTCATATAACTAAGAGATACAAACACATACTTGGCTATACACACAGACATATATAATTTAGGGAGGTCACTGGAGGCAGGATCAGAAACTAGGCTCTTCCCGGGCTTTTAAGTTAGTTTCACAAACTCTCGAACCATTTATGTCAATAAAAAGCTAATTTTTGTCTTGGATCTCTTTCCTCATAATTATATTTTGTACATTTGACATGGTCATAGTTTGGGATCACTGGAAAGGCCAGTCTCTGCCCTTTCCAATGGCACCTCATGTGACCATGTAGAATGTATGGAACTGGAGATACAGGGTACCTTTGAACATTTGAACCCCTGTATCACCTACTTCTGGTTTGCAGCCCTGGTGGGGGAAATGCTCCCTGTGCCCCATCTCTGGATCTGCCAGTGAGCACAGGGGTAGACATGTCCACTGCACCAGCCTCCACCTATGTGCAGGGGTTGGGGCTATAATAAAAGTGTAGAGGATATGCCTATTAACACTCATGACGCTGGTTCGTGGCCAAGTTTAAGTTTGGCAGAGGAGAGTATAGATGACAATGGTTGGGGACAGGGATTTGAGGAAGGTATTCGGTTCACTGGGAACCCTTTTCCTGGACAGACGAGAAAAGACATTTTACACTTTATATATTATTTAGCTGTTAACAGCTGATGATGTCCCGTCTTATATGTGAAACACTTAGGCTAGGGTCAAACGAAAGCATTTTTCCCTGCGAACGTCAAAAAGTGCGTCCGAACGCATTGACGTACTTTTTCACAGAATGCGCAAAAACGGTCAGACGACGCGCATTTTAGTGCGTGATTTTTTACGGATCGTCAATAAAACACTTTGTGCGTCTGGACGTTATGTTGGCTGGACATTAACAGCGTCTGACATCTCCTAATCACGCACACACGCCGCTATGCTGCCGCAGCGCACTCTGTATGTCAGTACTAGCGGTTCTGCGTTCTCAAAAAAATGCGTTCATTTTCCACTTGCGTTGCACGGCCGGACTTTCGTGCGTCCGTACTTCGTATATTGGCCGTCATTTGCTGCTACTGCGGCCGTGATTAAGTGCGCCAGAACGCACGTTAAAAGTGCGCTGGTCTGACCCCAGCCATAAGGTTTTCTTTTAACCCTTGCACTACCCTTTCACTACCAAAAAAATGTTTATACATATTTTCGCTTTGAAATATAGTGAAGAATTTTAATTTTGCAATTAAAAATCGATTTAGGATACATTTTTAATACAAGATTATGGTTTTCCCTGGGGACAAACAAAATTCTCAGTAATAAATCACTCCTGTCGCCCTATATTATTGTAAAGAAGCTGCAGGGAGCAGCACCCACCCTCAATGTAACAAAAGGCTCAACAAACTTTACTGCTGCATTACAACAGCCAGCGAGAGAGCATAATACAGGGAGAACTCTGGGATCACAAACTACTATACAGGGTTATGATTCAGGGGGTTAAAGACTGAAAATCCCTGTACAGTACAGATACATGGTGCAACTGTAATTTCCATATTTAGGCATTATGTCACATAGAGATATTATGTTTATATTTTATTGATATTTTTAGAATCTGCATTGCTAATAATCCCATAGTGATCACTAAAAATCCCCATAAGCAGGAGATTTGATCATTTAATTATCTTTATCACATTTACTGTATTTGGCACAAAGGCCTGACTGTATGCCGACAAAACAGACCCCATGTGAGTACCATCCCAGTAGCATTTTCTGTAAAGGATAAACAATCACTTGAAAAGTTAAAAATGAACAAATGTTCTTTTTATTTTAATCCAATCTAATTTTGAATATTAAACATCAACCTTTTAGGTTCCGGACACCTCATTCTGCCAAGGGCTGGGAACAGATAGGCTGTCTATTTTTTCTTTATTCTGTATGTACAGTACATACAGGGTTATTCAGAGAAAGGTGGAAATCAGGAGAACTGGCAGGAGAAGAGAACAATCTATACCAAAAGATCTGATCTGGAAAGTGAGATAAATGGGAGAATTTTTCTGGTTTGGCTATTTTGACCTAGAATTTTCACTTCTCCAGTCATTCTCCTGAGTTTCACCTTTCTTTGAATAACCCTGATAATATATTTGACCATGTCATCCGGGAACTTGTTCGTTTACAGACTTTTACAAACAATTTTTTTTCCTTCTGTTTCTGTCATTTTAGTATCTGTCCACTGTTTGGTGCTACTTGACCATGTCTCTGCAGATTCAAACGCAGGATCCTCTGAAGAATAAACCGGTGTTAAGGTTCTGTATTTTAATGTGCAGTGTTCTTCTCACCCTCTTCTAATGTGCAGATTAATTCATTGTGTATATAATGGTAACTGATATCCTAATATTCCAATACAGGGTGTAAGTCAACACCCAAGCCACTGGAAAATAATGTGAAATAGGTTATTTATAAATATGTGCTATCATGCCCTAAAGCGGATTATGACATTTACAAATTCAGACTAGCGAATTGCAAAATAATAGCATGACGGCTGCCCCTACTGTATGAAAGTGTTCTTCAATCTAGAATATCGAGGCAGTCACACAATATTTTAAGAATTAAAAAAATGTATTCTGTGTTTCAAGGATACAGAGATTTATTAGATATTCATGTAGCTGGTGAACAAACATCAAGACCGTAACACTTCAAATGAAATTACAGCACTGAAACCAGAGTAGAGATTTATTGCTGTCACACTTGTTGCCGCTGTCACCCGGCTGCTTATTTTTTTGTTACTTGTGGAGTGACCACTTGATACTCTCTCCTATCGTGTTACAAATTATTTTTTTTTTCCGTTTTGTGATTGTTTCAGAAATAGAAATAATATAAATTACAAGCCCTGCATGTTTTATACTTTAACCTTGTTCCCTCACATCCCCATGAATGTATGTATGTCTTTGTTTTAACCCTTTCGCTGCTGAGCCATTTCACGCCTGTACTGCTGAGCTCATTTTTACCAGTTTCACTCATCATGTTTAAATGCGATTTGAAGCCTTATTTTATTATATGACCCAGATATATTATATATCGATCTTTCCGGCAGACTCTGCAGATTCATAATATATCATTATTATATGTATACGTCATGTCTTGTCTGTATATTATAAAAAAAATTCAGTAAAATTTGAATTTTCAATAATTTACAACGTGTGAAGTGTTTTTTTTTACATTTTAACATGCAAGTGTTTGCGGTTATATTTTCTATGGGTTGCGCTTGTTAAAAAAATTAGAAGTGAGGGACTCGTTAAATTGTTTTTGGGGGAAAATTACACAATTGTTAAACGCACAACATACAAAAATCGTTAGTGCAGCATCATTGTTCACATTATAATTGAAATGGGAACAATATTGCTGCATTAACAAAACAAAACAAAAACTGTATTTTTTTTCTTATTTATTTATTTTTTAATATTTTTTATTTTCGTTATATTTCTTAACATTTAACACGGTCATGGTATCGTTGGAAAGGCCATGTTCTTGCCGATCCAACGATACCAAACATTAATCCCTAGCTGCCACGGATCGGGGGGGGGGAGAGAGAGGCTGCCCCGAGCCTATCGGGAGGGAGAGAGGTCTAAAGGACCTCACCCCTCCCTTTCAGGCCCCTTTCCTTTTCAGGCACCCCTCGCGGGGGGGAGCCTGAAATAGATGTCATCGCACTAGCGCGATGACATCTATTGTCCCCACCGGGGTCCCGGAGTGCCGGGCTGACATCCAAGAGGTCAGCCCGCACCGGGGGGGGGGGGGCGCAGCAATCGGCCGGAATGTTTGCTGCCTCCTGTGCTAGGACGCGTTTAGTGCATCTATAGCACAGGAGAACCACTTGGCTGGACGCGCTGAGCGCGTCCTTAGCAGCCAAGTGGTTAAGAGGACCCTACTACCAAAAAATTCAATGTCCTTACTGTGTTTAATATATGTTGCTGATTGTGACGGTAGTCACATTAGACTTGGGGAACATGGACCTAAAGAAGCATCTGAGAGCTGTGGGCCTGATGCTTTATATTGTTTTCCAGCCCTCTCCTATGTTGAAGTCAATGTTTTCTGTGCCCTTTTCCCAGATGTATGTTTATATTCTTCCCATATGTATTTATTGTACAGTGTCATGTTATATATACTGTGCTGCTTCCCTTATGTGTATTTTGACGAATTGACAGCTTACAGAATAGACGAACTGTCACGAAATTGCACCATATAGTAAAATTCGGTGCAATTCAATGTCAAGTTCGCCGCTTACTGAATAACCCTTTTAATGTAGTGTTCATATTCATCCTGTATGTATTTATTCGGGTGAAAAATTTCTTTCTTTTTTTTTATGTTATTTAAAATAGCTGTCACATTCTAATATTTCAGTGTGACATTGCAGCCACACTGCAGAAATAAGCAGAAATGCAATCTATGTATATGGGTGTTAAAAAAATATAGAACTAAAAATAGTATACTACGAAGTTTATATATTTATTAGCAGGATTGTGCTAACACCAGATCCCCTCTAGAAATGCTTGATAGACAGAATTCCTGTTAGCCCTGCTTGAGTCTGTTATTAGAGGTGTGCACGACTGGAAAATTAATTTTGTTTTGTTTCAAAATAATTTAGTTTTTGTAGTTTGGTATATCAGATCACTAAAAACCACATTGTAAGTTGAGATCGATCCGATAGTTGCTATCGAGTCGAATTTCGGATCACTAAATATATCCAATGAATCAAATCCTGCTGTTAAACGGCAAGCTAGGGTTAAATGTTGAGCTTTCCATTGGCCTGTGGTGCTGACAACAGATTCAGCACCACAGGCCAATGGACAGGGGTCTTTGTGAAACAGTCAAACAAATCGTAATTTGCTTTAATACTGACTTGTATGTATTGT
This sequence comes from Leptobrachium leishanense, assembly GCA_009667805.1. NCBI lineage: Eukaryota > Metazoa > Chordata > Amphibia > Anura > Megophryidae > Leptobrachium > Leptobrachium leishanense. Next base: position 47,592,769 of record CM019067.1, on the reverse strand, counting down.
AAGTTGGGATCGATTCGATAGTTGATCGAGTCAAATTACGCATCACTAAATAAAACCCCAACTAATCAAATCCTGCTCAGGAATCATTTAATCAATGGTTCTCTTGTGAAACAGTATAACAAATCAATTTCATTATATACCGTTTCGTTTTAATTCGGATGAAATATATTCGTTATTTCGGAAGTACTTCCAAAATACGAATTAACGAATATTCTAACTAATTGAGATTCGTTATGAAATGAATGCACACCTCTGTTATAGCCAAGTTACATTTGCTCTCTCTTCCTAAAGAGAATAGTTGCCTTCTTTCTGCATTTGCATCAGACATAGGGCTCAAATTAATTATATCAGCAATTTTTTCAGGAGGAAAAAAAATACTGTCTGCAAACGATTATTTTTTTCCCTCCTCAATATTGACTGATTTTGAAAGGGCAATAGCTGGAAATGGCCGCCATCTTGTTGTCAGATGTTTTTGTTTGGAGAATACCAGCAGCCATCTTGCATGGTTTTTATTCTGAGAAATACTAACTACCTCTTTAAACAGTTTGCATAGACTCTAACATTCCAGAGATTTCTGTTGTAGCAGTTAAAATGTAGAATCTAGTTATTGTAAAGAGAGGTGCCAAGAAACTTGATTTAAAGAGACAAGGTCACCCAGGGCCCGAGCCTGGACAGAGAATCGAACAAAGGATTCTGTCTCTGCAGCTGCGTTCTTAACAAACTATCATCTTGACTGTGAGAAGGTACCAGATTCCATGTCCATAGAACTCCATGGAAGCTTCTCCTTCCAGGTCGCATGACCGGCAGAATCTTGCCTATCGCGAGATACTGCTGGTTGGCGGAGTGATCGCAAAGGGAGACTGGGGACTTTTTTTTCCCCAGCCTCACTCTCCTCCCAGTGGGCAGAAGCAGCGGATCAAGCCGCCGGTCTTGCCGTGGGATAAGAGGTGAATATTTGCTTTTTGTTTTTTTTTGCGCTGCAGCTAACTGATCCTGCAGAAGCAGAATCCGTTACCTACACCTCTGAGCTGGTGTTATCTTTTTTAGGTCGCGCCAGCTCTTAGTAACTAGCGTTAGGACCAAGTGATCTTAACACTAGTTAATCTGTGCTTTTACTTTGTGCTCCCCATATAGGGAGCGCAAAGTACAGTAATCTTGCGCTAACAGGTTTTTAATCCTTTAGCAAATCGGACGCGATCTGTGCGACGCGCTAGAACCTCCTTTAAGTTAGCACTAATGGAAGCACTAACGTTAGCTTGAAGGAAGTGATAGAGTCCATCACTGCTCTGCATGGAGAGAGCCTGTGAAGTCATGGGTTCGATCCCGGCGCGCAACCTCTCCAGTAAGTGTCCTTGGGCAAGACACCTAACGGTACATACTCGCCACCCAGGACATACTTGAAAACGAGAGAAATCTCAATGTATCCTTCCTGGTAAAATCCTTTCACAAAAAATATAGAGCCCCTTGTATATGTACTGTACACTGGGAGTTTCAGTCATTATAACCCCATGAATGTTATCTGTGTACAGCAGTGAGTGACCCCAGAGCTCTCCCTGTACACTGATATCTTCCTGGCTGTTGCAATGCAAGAGTAATGTTTTATACTTTTTGTTACAGTGAGGTTTGGGGCTGCTAAATGCAGCTTGTTTTATCTTTTGCAGGGTGCCTGGATAGAGATAAGACAGTTGAACTCATTTCTCCACAGGAGGCACACTAATCTGACCTTAGAAAGGTGTCAAAATGCGGCGGTCCGCACGGAGATAGCGGCGATGCGTGCTCAGGTGAAGGTGGTACAGGAGACGACTTCTGCTGTGACAACGGAACAAACTCACCTGTCTGGTCAGGTTGCTGGTTTGCGATACCAAGTCGAACTTCTGACACGCTCTGTGGAGATGCTTGAAACGAGACACAGACGCCGAAACATCAGGGTCAGGGGTGTCCCGGACTCTATTACCTCCGACGCTCTGCCGTCCTACGTGACTCGTCTTGTGCTTCAGGTCACGGGGCTTCCCCCTGACACACCTGACATGCTTGGGTCGGTGTTTCGGGTCAGGAGACCTGCGACGAACCCACCTGGGGCTCCTCAAGACGTCGTAGTGGCCTTCCGTGAAGTGGCTTTCAAGGTCAAGGTTATGTCTGCTCCGGGCGCGAGGGATCCCGTACGCTTTGAGGGCTCCACTCTGGCCCTGTATCATGATCTCCCATTCCAGACCCTGATGGCTCGCAGGCGTTTTCGTGAAGTGACATCAGTTCTTCGCCGACAGGGTGTCCGATATCGCTGGGGTCTGGCAGGAGCTTTGGTGGTGACCCACGCAAATGTCCCCTATACCATCACGCAGTGGCGTAGCGTGGGGGGGGCTGGGGGGGCCGTGGCCCCGGGCGCAGTTTTGTTAGGGGCGCATTCGCGCCCCTAAAACTGGCCCGGGGGTTGAGGGACCCAGATGCCGGGCAGCGCGAGAGCGCCTGCCCGGTCTTGAACAGTCCGTCCTGTGAAGTGGATGCGGCTGTGTGCGTGCGCAGCCGGTCACGTGGTCCGGCTAATCAGGTGGTACTGAGTCTCTGTACCACCTGACTGGCCGGACCGCGTGACCGGCTGCGCACGCACACAGCCGCATCCACTTCACAGGACGGACTGTTCAAGACCGGGCAGGCGCTCCCGCGCTGCCCGGCATCTGGGTCCCTCAACCCCCTGCCGGAGCTGGGGCAACAATCCAGGTGAGAGCTGGGGCAAATCCATGACCTGGGGCAAATCCATGTGTGACCTGGGGCAAATCCATGAGCTGGGGCAAATCCATGAGCTGGGGGCAGTATCCATGAGCTGGGGGGCAAATCCATGAGCTGGGGGCAAATCCATGAGCTGGAGGGGGCAAATCCATGAGCTGGGGGGCAAATCCATGAGCTGGGGGCAAATCCATGAGTGACCTGGGGCAAATCCATGAGCTAGGGGCAAATCCATGAGTGAGCTGGGGCAAATCCATGAGTGAGCTGGGGGCAAATCCATGAGTGAGCTGGGGCAAATCCATGAGTGAGCTGGGGCAAATCCATGAGCTGGGGGCAAATCCATGAGCTGGGGCAAATCCATGAGCTGGGGGCAAATCCATGAGTGAGCTGGGGCAAATCCATGAGCTGGGGCAAATCCATGAGTGAGCTGGGGGGCAAATCCATGAGCTGGGGGCAAATCCATGAGTGAGCTGGGGCAAATCCATGAGCTGGGGCATATCCATGAGTGAGCTGGGGGGCAAATCCATGAGCTGGGGGCAAATCCATGAGTGAGCTGGGGGCAAATCCATGAGCTGGGGCAAATCCATGAGTGAGCTGGGGGGCAAATCCATGAGCTGGGGGCAAATCCATGAGTGAGCTGGGGCAAATCCATGAGCTGGGGCAAATCCATGAGTGAGCTGGGGGGCAAATCCATGTGTGAGCTGGGGCAAATCCATGAGCTGGGGGCAAATCCATGAGCTGGGGGCAAATCCATGAGCTGGGGCAATATCGATAACGTGTCCACAGGTTGGGGGGGCGCACAATTCTTGGCTGGCCCCGGGTGCTGACAACCCACGCTACGCCACTGCCATCACGGATCCCGCGGTGGCTTGGATTGACCTTGCGGCTGCGGGCCTCTCACCAGATCCTCCGGACCCTCGACCGGATTGAAGGCTGGTTTCTATGCCCTCTATCCTCTCCAGGTCTGAGCTTTACTGAATTACACCCCCTCCCCTGCATTTCTCTTATATGCTTACGTGTCCCTGGTCTCTAGCTTGGCCTAGTGCCTGGACTTTCAGGACGGTTCGTAATTTGTTTGATCAGTCCAAGCCTGCATTGCATAGGGCTTTTGCTTTTTTGCCTGCACATGGTACTTTCTGCCTTTTTACTTATTTTTACCGCCCTGTCCTTCTTTGCGATGCATTGTTTTTTGACCAGCTGACCGTAGTTACCTTGGCCGGCCTTAAGTGGCTGCATTTATATATGTTTGATTTCCCACCTTGATGAGACCCCCCGTCTAGGGGATGTTTTCTGCTAACATATTGCTATCCTTAGATTTTTTTCGATTCGCTGTTTTTACGATGACACTTTTTTGGCCATGTGTGGTTTCCGTTGCTTGTTATGTCTTCTTGTTTGGCCCTGCGAGGTCATCCATTAATTTTACAGTATGATGTAATGCTGACTTATTTCAAAATAAAAAACTTTAAATTTAAAAAAAAAAAAAAAAAATTGGGTTTTGATATGCATATGAGTGGTTTTCAATGTATTGCAATGCAAAATCGAGATAACTCGATTTTGGGTGTGAAGGGGTTAAATGGCTCCATAACTGACTTGCCCAGTTCTAGTCAAGCTCACTGCAGAGGCTGTAAATCCTGATGGCTTACAACAAATACATACAATCCAAGCCTATTTATTTATTATTTTTTTGAAATGTATACTTCGACAATTGGGTAATCTCCCACCCGGAGTGTCCCTATAAGCATCATACGTTTTTTTGCGACAAATACATATTACATTTATTGTCGGAGCTGTGCGCTTTGTATGTGCTCGCTGATTTAAAACCACTGCTTTCTATAAAATATATAATTGATTTAAATAAATAATCCCAAGAGAGAAACGTATTTAGTCAAACGTGTGCCCTTTATTCCCGTAGAATTTGTAGATCACATGCTGCAATTCTTTTTTGTAAGCGTTAGTTTAAGATTAATTGCATTTTAAAAACAGCTGCAGTCGCTTAAGAGAATTTTAATAAAAGGAAAGCATAACACAACAACCCGATGGTTTGAAGCGTATTGTATATGGACCCAGCAGGCAACAAAATATGCAAAATGGTTCAAATATGAGATGGGTGGCAACGCTATAAATCCCATCAAATACTGTAATATGCACGAAGATGAAGTGTACGTGAACGTGTTAATTTTTCCTGAATTACCTTCATTTTAAAATTATTAGCGCCTGGGTTTTTAAGTATTATGAGATTTGTTTTTGGTTTAATTTCGTTACATACTACTCCTAGGTAGGCTGCTTAACCCTTTCACTGCCAAAACCCAAGTAAACTCAGTTTTGCATTTGTAATGCATTGAAAAGCAATCATTAGCATAAAGGTCTGCCATCAGAATCTTCGTGACCCCTTACTAAACAATTGCTTGGGGCCCCCTTCCATAAGCTGCCCATTTCAGTATACTCTTCCCCTACAGTAAGGGTGCAAAATGTGTTCCCCTGTGGGAGAGCTTTGGTCTGCACCGCTGCCAGACCGTAATAATCGCTCCCTCGGTGAGGAATCAGAGCGCTGTTACCGACACTTGATACCTCGGTGAAAAGAAATAAGTAGCTTTTAATTTCCTGTATGAATATATAAATTTTGTGATTCAAATACATATCTTAGTCAATATGTCCTTTAGTTTAAAATCTTTCTAGCCACACATCCTCTTGAAGCTAGCCAAAAAGAATTTTAATTAAAAGCAGACATGCTGTATAGAGAGGATCTTTTGTTTTATCGTTACCAGGCTAGAAAAAGAGCGCAAAAACTGTGCCAGAATATAGAAAAAAAACATCTTTATGCTATCAATATGAACCATATATGGTAAGAAGAAGTGCTTGTGGGGTTAACCATGTTGGTCAACTCTGACGTGGTAATATACACTATATTGCCAAAAGTATTCGCTCACCTGCCTTGACTCGCATATGGATGGGTGAGCGAATACTTTTGGCAATATATTGTATCTGTATACGGATTGGCTGTTACATCACATTGTTGTTTGGGGGCAGAAATGATCCATGTCTGTTGGAACACTCTCATTGGTTATAATGTGTATGAGTTTTAATAAAAGATATGGCTGAACAAAGACAAGTCAGATATACTGAAAGCAACACATTCTCTGTCACTGACTTTAATTGTCTCCGCTATAGTGTAGCGCTGCTGCTTGCGCCTTTCTTGATTATATGAGAGAAATAAGACAGAGGTTTTCTGGGATATATGCTCTGGTAACTATGAATAGGAATATTGATTTGATTTGATATTCAATTAATTATTTAACACTTGGCCCACTGGGAAATTTGTTTATCTTAGTGGGCCAATCCTGATTGGCAAGGAGTATCCTTATGTCTGTGGCTCTTAGACAAGCTGCACAGGATTTGGCCTGGAGCCACTGGACGCTTGACGGTTGCCAGATCCTGGATATGTATTACTATTTCATACAGAGGGGAGCACAGGGAGAAGTGCTACCTTGCAATGTGTATAATTCATGTGCTGCAGGGAGAAAATCAGGGCAGGCCACCTGGGATTCCTTTTTGATTTCTTACCTGCAGCGTGTGGATTGTACATGCTGCAGGGTGATATTTTTCATGCACTGCCTATCAGTAGAGATGTGCATTCGTTTCGGAAAAATTTGGAATTAGGAACGAAATTTGATAATTCATAGTTCGGAAGTACTTCAGAATAACGTATCGATACGATACGAATTCGAAACGAAATGGTATGTAACGAATTTATTTCAGTTTACACTGTGTCATCATCATAAAAGAAAAATTTGAATACTTGATATCAACTATTGAATTTGAAATGAACTATCAAATTGATATCAACTATCAAATTTGAAATGAACTATCAAATTGATATCAACTATGGAATTTGAAATGAGGTATCAAATTGATATCAACTATTGAATTGATCTTGACTTACAATACAAGTAATAGTCAGCAAAGGACTTTATGAAACAAATTAATTTTGTTTCACTGTTTAATTTGACTCAAATACTAAATCTGTGACACAGCTTAAAATTTAACCCTAGCTTTTCTTTTAACAGCAAAATTTGATTAATTGGGGTTTATTTAGGCTAGGGTCAGACTAACGCATTTTTCACGTTGTCCGTGAAAATGTGCGTTCGAAGAATGGACGTATTTTTTCACGGAATACGCAATAGCGGTCATACTATGCGCAGTTTCATCCGTGATTTTGTACGGATCATCAATAAAACACTTCTTGCATCTGGACGTTATGTTGGCCGGACATTAGCAGCGTCTGATGTCTCCAATTCACGCACACACGCCGCTAGCGGACGCAGCGCACTCTGTACGTCAGTACTAGTGGTTTAACGTTCTCGAAAAAATGCGTTCATTTTCCACTTGCGTTGCGCAGCCGGACTTTTGTGCGACCGTACTTCGTATATTGGCCGTCATTGCCCGGCATCTGCTGCTAGTGCGGCCGTGATTAAGTGCGCCAGAACGCGCGTTCGCACTGCCTCAGTCTGACCCTAGCCTAAGTGATCCAAAATTCGAATTGATATCAACTATCGAATGATATCAACAGTTCAAAATTTCAAATTGATTTGAATTTTCAAATTGATCCAAAACGAAACAAAATACGAAACAAAATTAGTTACGAAATTCCAAAAAAGAAATTATTTAAAAACGTAACGAAACTAAACGAAACAAATTTTTCAGCCATGCACATCCCTACCTACCAGCATGAATAAATTAAAAGTGTCTATTAAAACATGGCTTATCAGGCAACCCTACTAGCTCCAGTACTCTGTATTATTTCAAACAAACTGCAAATAACAACCTCACACCCCATTCCAACAAAAAGTAAAAAAAAAAACACTTTGCTGCATTATAACAAGACCCATATTAACTGTATTTTACACAAGGCCCGTTCTGCCTTCTGTCTGTATGCTAATAATGCAGATCCCATGTGAAATTGTGTGAGATAAAGGCAGGGCCGGATTAAGATCTCTATGGGCCTGGAGCTGAATATTTTGGTGGCTTTTTTTGTAATTCAGTTAAATAAAAACATATTTTTGGTAATTTAATATTGCAGATACGGGTATATCTAACCAGGCAGATACTGTGTGAGTAAATTTCCATTCAGATTTCAATCATTTACAGCGTGTAAAATTATTTTTTCACATTTTATCATCTAAACCTTTGTTATTACATACTGTATAGGGAATGCATTTTAAATTGAAATGGGAACCTGTTACTGCACTTTTCTGAAAAAATATACAATTTTAACCAAAAAAATGAAATATTTCCCTTGTGTTTTTTTGAATATTATGACTATGTATAAAACACTGACATGGGGGGCGTGGCCAGCTCTGCATGAGGGCAGATGTGTCTTTGTGGAGCTCTGAAGGACTCTCCTGTTATGGGTGTTTTTTAGCGTGATTTTCTTTTGTGGATAGTGCACCCGTGGAGACCCTACACGGCTGGCCATTACGGGGATTGCTCCGGGGCCCCTTTTTGCCCCCTCCGCCGGAGCACAGCCGAGTTTTATGTGAATATATCCCAGTGCTGCTGATCGGCCGTCGGCCATTTTGAGGCCTATCTTTTGCTGCCTGCACATCTCGCTCCTTGTTGGCACCCTTGCTGAGGACCTGTTGGTGTCGGACTGCGGGGATGGAGGGCCCCCATCCTCCTGCTGCGCCTGCTGTCTCCTCGTCGTGGGTTCTGGAGAAGCGACCGGAGCAGCGATATTTGGACCATCCCCTGCCTGTTAGTAAAATGGAGGCTTGGTTCGAGGCCTGTCTTGATCGTATTCCGGGGACGAAGAAAATCTACTCACCTGCGGTTCATGGCGGCGGCTGATGGCGTTGCTGGGAGCTGACCGGGAGACTGAGGACCTGACAGACGAGATCTTGGGAGATGCTGTGTTTGACGGCTGCCTGGATAGAGATGCTGTTCTGCGGAGTGGTAGGCCGGAGGGCCTGGATCATGGACTGCGCCTGCCGTCAGTGTGTCGGAGGGGGAGCGTGGCCGGGAGGCATGTGTGTGTGGCTGATTCTGCACCGATGGATGTGGCGAAGTCTGTTTCGGGGATTTCGCTGGATGCACCAGCCGGGACTGTCGGACTTTGTGCTGATGGGAGGCAATGTGGGTCATGGTCCCGCGGCCTGGCTGGCGTTTCTGATGGGTTGGCCTGGGGTCTAGATGCCCATGATGTCTGCCGCACGGGCTCCTGGCCTATGCGGACCTCACTATGCATCCTTGATAGTGCTTTTGCTGCCCAGCCTGGCCTGCAAAGCGTAGCCCTGCCTGTCTTATGTCAGATACCACTTAGAGACACTGGCTGAGGGTACTACTCCAGGAGCCGTTCCGCCTTTTTGATGTTTCCCCTTTTTTTTTATATATTTTTGGTTTTTACGGTTTTTATGTGAGTACTTTATGGCTTTTTAATTTTTACTGCGATATTATATGAGGACATATCTGCGAGTTCCCCTCACCCCCCCCCTTTTTGATTCAGAGACGCTTCGACTACCATTTTATTTTATCCAATTTTTCCCACTGTTATTCCCCGGCTGGGGATAGATTTGAGATTTTTTTTTTTTTTTTCTCTGAAATGTTTTTTGACGACTTTTGTTATAACCCCCCTCCCCCCCCTGTTTCTCGACATTTTGCAGATTTTTCATGAGACACCCCCCCCCTTTTTATGTTATCTGTGTTTCTTATGAGCGCATAACATTTGGCCCTGCGAGGCCTACTATGCTGGTCAGTCTGTGATCTTTTCTTTCTGAAAATAAAAATCTTAAATACAAAAACACTGACATTGCTCCCAGTTTGGGAAATGAAAAGGCGAGTAATGGCAGTGTTATTGCTCATTTTATACGTGACAAATAAAAGTTGTTTTTTTTTCTTTTAGATTTTACATGGTCAGGTTTGGTATCAATGCAAAGGATGTCCAATGACACCTCACTTGACCTTGTGCGGTGTAAAGATTTGTGACGCAGGGTTCCAAAGTACCCCTTTGCTCTTCGCTGCAGTGCGGCGGTTTAGGTTTTTGATGTAACAATTCATAATAACGGATTGCACCATCACCTCCACACTTGTTGGTGACATGAGAAATGAGATCGTGAGTTAGTGCAGCATCATTGTTCCCTTTATAATTGAAAACTGAAAAATATTGTTGTGTTAGAATTTTTTTTTATTATTTTATTTTTGTCACAAAAAACCTGATCATGTTTGCTATCATTGGAAAGGCCATGCTCTGGCCTTTCCAGTGATACCTCACATAACCCTGTAGCTGCTATGTAGGTGGAGATACAAGGGTCCAAATGCCCATCAATGCAGACATAGTTATCCTTTCTCTGGCCTATTTTGGAGCATGGGCCTGGAGCTGCTGCTCCATCAGCCCCTATGTTAATCCGGCCCTGGATAAAGGACACCATCTAGAGTTCAGAACCTTTCACTCCAGCAATATTTCTGTATAGGATAAATGAATACATAGTTACATAGACTGAAAAAAGACATGCGTCCATCGGGTTCAGCCTCTCACACATCACCTACTGCTGTTGATCCAAAAGAAGGCAAAAAACCCAGTCTGAAGTGCTCGCCAATATGCAACACACTGGGAAAAAATTCCTTCTTGACCCCATGACAAATTTTAAAAAAGCAAATTTACATAACTAGAATTTAACTATTTAAGAACAACAATCTTTGCACCAAAAAATTAATATTTTACCCGAATTTAATGGTTTAACATTACGTCCTATGTTTCAAATTTTATGATAAAAAATTTAAACAAAAAGCTCTTGGTAATGAAAGGGTTAATTGTTTAATGGATCTTGTTAAAACAGAGGTAACTGACAACATGGATTAGTATATGGGATTCTAATCTGAGACTAAAATCTTCAGAATGTATAAAAAAAAAAGTCAGACAATACAGATGCACAAAGAACGTTTCCATTTCTTTTTGTTTTGTTTTTTTCATTAAGTTTGCATTGACAACTCCTTTACAAAAGTTGGTTGTTGACTGCAGTGACCAAGAGGAGAAAATAATCTTTTGTTTGGCTTAACTGGATTTTGTTTTTCAAGGTTCAATATCCTGCAAAGCCGTCTCCGGTTGACAATAATATTAACCCCTTCATTGCCACTGTAGAGTAACAGTATACTCTATCTTCAAAAGCTGCTGGAGGAGCCCAACATTGTCTTAATTCAATCTGGTAATTTTCTGGATTAATGCAAAGGAATTGTTTACTACAAATTCAATTAGTTTACAAATGGACTCCAGAATGTGCTCCTCAAATTTTCAGCATCGTATACATATCATCCATTGAACTGAGGCTGTTTGAACAACTTTGGGGTACTGTCCTTTTTTTTCCTTCAAGGCGACACAGACCTCCCGCTGTATTATTAGACATGTAAAAGCATTTTTGCCCAGCAGGGGGAGCTCTATGCTTGTTAAATAAGCGCACTAGCTCTAAAATGTATTTTGTGACGGGTACATTCATTTTTACACGGGATCATTTCTTGATTTGTCACAGAAACCTATCTAACACTCCTCCATGGGTTTTAACCCAAAAAGTTGATTATTTAATGGCACATTAACATAAGATGTAACTAGATTACTTGTGCATTACAAATAAAACACATTATAGAACACGTGCTGCTGTTTTTTCTTTGTTTGACGTAAATGCATATGAAACGGAAAAATAAAGTTTATTTCCTGTTTCCATGTTGTGGATTTTTCCCATTATGTAAAATTTGTGCAAAAGTTATACTTATAGCTGTGGTTTATTTTCTACAGTATTTAAGAGGCAATTGGGTGAAGGAGTGAATGTTTAGATAAGGCGGGGCTATTGTGTTACCAAAATAAGAGATGGCAGCTGAATGAGATCAAACAGGGAGCTTAACAGACTTCTAATCTATCCCTGTGATGTCATTTGAATACATCCCACACAATATAATGATGCGAGTCGGCTTTCTGGACTACAGACCAATTCACTTCATTCTATGCTCAATGCCACATAGTGAGGAGCAAGTGCTGTAAAGATACAGTGGGGGAGGGGCAGTTTACAACACACAAAATCACACAATGGATGCACCTAGTGACACATACAGAGTAAAATATTTTCTTAACTAAACAAACAAGAGAGAAACAAAGCACATACTGATATCACTATATTACTGATATTTTAAGATATCAGCAACATAAAATAAACACAATAAGGACATTTCATTCTTTTGATGGTAGTGGCCCTTTAACCCTTTTTGCTGCTGAGCCATTTCACCTCTTTTTTTTTCTCAACTCATTCGTCTTCGTGTCAGGTTTTTCCGGTGGCTGCTCTGCGCTGTGATCGCCGGCTAGTAAGGTTTTTCCGGCATGTTCGGTGGGGTTATTCCAGCTGTTTCTGTGGATTTCGGTGAGTTTTCGGTGAGTGTTCTGCGAGTTTGTGGCGCATATTCCCTGCACCATGGGGGCCCTGCGGTGCTTGCTGAATACACCGCAGGATCGGCGAACTAGGAATCGCCGAATCCCCCGAAGTGCAGGGAACGAAAAGTCACCGAACGTGCGGTGACTTTTCGGATCTCTTTGAATAACCCTGTATGATGCTATGTTTGAGTTATTTTTAATGAAATGGACGGTATCACAAAATACATTTCATTAGATAAGTATATAGTATATTGCATGAACAAACATTTGGGTTTGCTGTTGTTGATTTTTTTATACACAACTACACAAAAGGGAAAAGAGAAGGAGGAAAAAAGTAGGAAAGTTTTACTAGGATAAAGGCAGTCTGTATTGTTTAAAAACGGGAATACAAGGGTTACTTTGATGCCTGGGGCTATCATATCTCCAGAATACCAGTGGAATTGTGTGGATTGTCCACTTACTAGTAACAAAAGAAAACGTAAAAGCAGAAATAATGTGCATCTGTCTGTTATAAATCTATGAAATAATGTGCATCTGTCTGTTATAAATCTATGAAATAATGTGCATCTGTCTGTTATAAATCTATGAAATAATGTGCATCTGTCTGTTATAAATCTATGAAATAATGTGTAAGAATCATTCCTTTTTTTGTATAAAACAGTTGGATTGATCCAAACATCAAAATCCCACGCTGATACAAAATATCTGCAAACTTCACGCTGCAAGTCTTCAAACGTTGAGAGAGCATCTGTGGGATTAAGTTCTGGATTCACAGGCGATCCATTTGAAGTTTCATAAAATGAGGAGATAAGCGTACACATTAACTCTGGGAAATAAACACCGGCAGCCACAGAAAGACAATTATTCATCTTCCAGATTAAGTGTCTGTCACTTGGATCTATAATAATATTTGTTGTGGAATATGCAACGTGATCATAATGCAAAATGGATTATTTCCCCCCTGTGTTTATACAGAGTCTGAGGCTTGGTATTGCTTAGAATGAAAGTTGGTTCTCTGTGATCTATGAATGTGTGACTCGAAATATATCAGCTTGAGCATCAGATGATCCATTAGGCGCATTCTTCTTAGGCTAGGGTCAGACGAGCGTGATTTCTACGGACTGTACGTCCGTGCACACGGACGTACGTTAGTACGGAAGACGCAGTAGTGGCCACACAGTCCGTTTTTTTCACTGACGTATATATTTTGACGGATGTAGGAGGGAAAATAAATTAAAAAGCAAAACCATTTTGTCCGTGAAAAATGCTGGACGCATAAATGCAGTCCGTCTGACCACGTTCCATCACTCACACACAAAGCTATGTGGACGTTGGGGACGCAGCGCACTTTGTGCGGCCGTTCTAGTGGTTGTACGTTCTTGCCTGCCTTGCGTCCGTTTGCCGCGGCCGTGGTGCGTCCGCAGTTCAGTGCGGATGTACTTCATGTGTCGGGCTCCAATGGACTTTCTTTCATGCTATCACGGACGTACTTTTAGGCGCAATCACGGACGTGAACACTACGCTCGTCTGACCCCAGCCTAAGAGGAGCAAATTCAAGACTTACAGGTCTAATCAAAGAAAGGTGAAACTCAGGAGAATGACTGGAGTGGTGAAAATTCTAGGTCAAAATAGCCAAACCAGAAAAATTCTCACATTTATTTCACTTTCCATATTGGCTATTTGGTCTAGATTGTTTACTTCTCCTGCCAATTCTCCTGAGTTTCACCTTTTAGTGTATAGACCTGTTAGACAACCAATAACTTTTAATATTTATTACTACCAACTACCATACTATGTAGATTGAAAAAAACATACAAGGAATTTTTAGTGTTCTTAAAGTGCACGTGCCATGGGCAAAGTCACGATGCCCATTTGACAGGTCACCTGTTCCTTTATATATAAATCAGCGTGTTTTGCTGACCTATATATAGTGGAAAAAAGGAGATTTTTCCATTTTGATGTCCCCCCCTCTCTCTGGAGCCTGTGCCATGTTGCCAGGGGTTAGGGAGTGCAGCGCGCAGAGATGTCCTATAGGAAGGCCCCCTGCACAGTTTGAGTGACAGCCAGCACAGCACACTGACTGTCACAGGCAGACAGTGCAGAAATCACAGTGAGCAGAGGGCGGTCCTGTAGGATGACTCTGAGCTCACAGCTGTCCTCCTCACTGCGGCATGCCACAGTCACGTGGGGGAGGGGGAAACGTCAAAAGCAGAATTACTCCCTTTTTTACATTATACAGGTCAGCAAAAAATTGTGCCCTATATAAAAAGGGAGAGAGGCCCTGTCACATGGGCAAAAGTCATTTTGCCCATGAATGTGGCACTTTATAGCATTAAAACAGAAGACTTGGAAATACTTGGGTCAGAGTCATGTTTAAACTGCATCAGAGCTGTTCCAAACTTACCAGAGCCATTAAAATCTATGGATTAGATACATTTTACAACAGATCTAGTTACGATTACACCTGACTTAGGCTGGTGTCAGACGAGCGTTTTGCAGAGCGGAAGGAACGTCCATGAGCGTCCACTCCGTCCTCACGTCGCGGACGGGACAGCGACGGAAGCATTACAAACGCATTTATATATAGAGATACTCTTTGATAGGACAATGAAAAGCAAATATTTGGACATCGATTGTGAGCTTGCAACAACAACAATAGACTGCCCTCTGGGCAGGCTTAACAACTTGTAGAATATAAAAAAAATTATCTGTATGTGACATAATGCCTGTGTATGGATATTACAGTCACACCTTGTATCTGTACTGTACAGGGATTTTCAGACATTATTATTATTATTTATTAAGAGTCAACACATACCGCAGCGCTGTACAAAAGGTGCAGTGGGTAAAGACAAGACAATTCTACAATACATAAAGGAGGCAGATCAGTATTCTGGCTAACAGATACAGGAGGACATGAGGACCCTATTCCCATGGGAATTTACAATCTAGATGGGTGAGGGGGTGAGAAACAGGAGGGGAGGACTGAAGTGACGAATTGTTAATGCAGGGAGAGGTGGGGACTGTTTTTGGGTCGGTCGGATGTTTTGTTACAGAGTCAGGTGGTAGACTTCCCTAAACAGAAGGGTCTTTAGGGAGCGTTTAAATGAAGCCAGATTTGGGGAGAGTCTGATATTGCGAGGAAGCGCATTTCATAGGGTCGGCGACGCACGTGAAAAGTCCTGCAGTCTGGCGTTTGAAGAGGTAATGATGGAGGAAGCCAGGTGCAGGTCACTGTCGGATCTCAGGGAGCAGACTGGGTGTATTTGGTGATTAGTGAGGATAGGTAGTGAGGACGGAGCGGCGTTAGTGAGGGTTTTGTAGGTCAGGGTGAGTAGTTTGAATTTGAGTCAGCTGTGGATGGGGAACCAGTGTAGGAATTCATTGAGAGGAGCGACAGAGACAGCACGACGGGTGAGATGGATAAGTCGGGTTGATGTGTTTAGGATGGACTAATCCTGAATTTTATCCCTGTACAGCAGTGAGTGTGCGCAGAGTGCTCCCTGTATTCTGCCCTCTCCCTGGCTGCTGTAATGCAACAGTAATATATTTAAACATTTTGTTACAGTGAGGTTTAGGGCTGCTATTTGCAGATGGTTTTATTTCTCTCCAGGAAGCTTGGAGAGACATAAAACAAAAGATTTCATTTTTCCACAGGGGACACACTAATCTTGCTTTAAAAGGGTATGAAAATGGTCTTTTGATATGCTAATGAGTGAATTTCAATGCATTACAATTGAAAATTTAAGTAACTATGTTTTGGGTGTGCAGGGGTTAAAGAGCTCACATCATTCAGATCGACACAGACCCCTTGATAACGTCCAGCAAAACGTGTATTTGCCAACATACGAGGTTATTCAGAGAGCACTCTCTCGTTCACCGCACTTTGGTGCGATAAATTCACCACAGGCTCCTTGAAGTGCGGCGAATCGACCTGCCAAAGCATTCTCAAATCGCCAAATCTAAAGCATAAATTGCTGCAAAACTGCTAGATCGATTCTAAAAACCGCCAAATCAATTTGACAAAAAAAGTCGAACGCATCCGAAAACCTGCTGATAAATGCTGACGACTTCCAAACAGACCACTGAATCGATCAGCAAATCGACAACGACCCGCCGAACAGACCGCCCCCCCCCCCGAGCCTCTGGAAAAAGCCAACAAGACAGGGGTAAAATAAAGATGTAAAAACGCAACTTTTAAAATGAGGTTTTTTTAAAAGACTAGACTGCAAAAAAATCCAGCACAGAGTACATGCTCCAATTCCCAGTGCAACGCTTGGCTTTATACAAACTCCCACAAATAGCGGCACTATAGAGGCTCATTAAACAATTTTATTCAAGACATCAACGTTTCAGCTTGTTCACCTTTCTTCAGGACAATAAAACACAATAAGAATTTCATTTAAATAGAAAAATTTTATCTCACCACCGGTGCTCCCCTCCACCAATGCCGTAGGCACGCCACGTGCCGTCGATTACTGTTGTTGTCAAGGCGACACACTCGAGTGAGACATCACTAAAGTAACCGCTGTAAACAAAGTTACAGGGGCTGGGTTACTCACAGATTTAACCCCCACTTCCATAACAGAAGTCCAGCCTGACGTCCCCTAGTTAAAGAGAATAATCACACAGTTTAAAAACATACACAGGTTTATTCAAAGAGAATCGAAATGTCACTGCACGTTCGGTGACTTTTCGATCTCTTCAATTTGGAGCGATTCGGCGATTCCATTTTCACTGCTGGATTTTGTTCTCTGAATAGACAAAGCATTGCTTCTCTATGGGGATTTCACTGCCCTCGAACAGGCACCGAACAGGCACCGTATGTGCAGGCAATTTGCCAACATTTGGCGAACTGCCTGCTCTCTGAATAGCCGAATGGCCAGGAAAGGTAACCAAATGCTGAATTTCAGCGTTCGGTTACTTTTCGCCAGCCATTCGGAGCTCTTTGAAAAACCCTGACAGGTTATTCAGAGAGAGGTGAAAATTAGGAGAATGACTGGAGAAGTGAAAATTCTAGGTCAAAATAGCCAAACCAGAAAAATTCTCCCATTTATCTAATTTCCCAAATCAGCTATTTGGTCTATATTGTTCTCTTCTCCTGCCATTCTCCTGGTTTTCACCTTTCTCTGAATAACCCTGATAGGAAAATCTTTCCAGATTAAACCTACTCCAATTTATAATATCAACATAGGTAAACATTTTCACCCCTCACTCCCTCCTTCCCCCACCCCAATATCTCAATGAGTTACAAAGCCCGCTCCCTAAGGTCAAACAGTGACCTGCGCCTAGCCTCTCCCTGCATCACCTCTTCCCATGATAGACTGCAGGATTTCTCCCGCGCAGCCCCCATCCTCTGGAACGCTGTCCCTCGTACGGTCAAACTTTCCCCTAGTTTCTCTTCCTTCAAACGCTCCCTTAAAACATTCCTATTTAGGGAAGCCTGCTACCCAACTCACTGACGCAACCAGTCCAACACTCCCACCTTGCAGTCCAGCACTCTCACCTAGCAGTCCATCACTCCCACCTAGCAGTCCATCACTCCCACCTTGCAGTCCATCACTCTCACCTAGCAGTCCAATACTCCCACCTTGCAGTCCATCACTCCCACCTTGCAGTCCATCACTCTCACCTAGCAGTCCATCACTCCCACGTTGCAGTCCATCACTCTCACCTAGCAGTCCATCACTCTCACCTAGCAGTCCATCACTCCATCACTTTCACCTTGCAGTCCATCACTCTCACCTTGCAGTCCATCACTCTCACCTTGCAGTCCATCACTCCCACCTTGCAGTCCATCACTCCATCACTTTCACCTTGCAGTCCATCACTCTCACCTTGCAGTCCATCACTCTCACCTTGCAGTCCATCACTCCCACCTAGCAGTTCATCACTCTAACCTTGCAGTCAATTCAAAGGGAATCGAAAAGCCACCGCACGTTCGGTGACTTTTCGTTCAATTCGGTTCGATTTGGCGATCCCATTTCGGCGACCCTGTGGTGTATTCAACAAGCATCACAGGGTCCCCGAATTGCAGGGAAAGGTCGCCGCAAACCCGCCGAAAACTCACCGCAAAGTGAGGGCGAACGCACACCGAAACCCGCAAAAATATCTGTATTAACCCACCGAAAATGCCGGAAAAACCCGAGCAGGAGACGATCACACGTAGCGCAGCTGTCGGAAAAAGCCGACACCACAGACGAATGCAGCAAATAAATTAGAAAACCAGTTTGCGTGAATGTTTGAAAAGTGAAACGCTGTTTGCAAACAAACTACTGACCGAAAATGTGTGAAATTTACATATAAGATCCAATGAATGATAAGAAAAAGGGCTGTTACAGAAAAAAGAAGTAAAGTTAAAAAAAATCCCGAAAAATGCTTAAAATATCATAAAAAATCTATAAATAAAGAGACTCTTTACTGCAGAATATTATAATCAATGGTTTATTAGATATTGAATTAAAACGGGAATATTTTTAACATTGAAGCCTATGGGATTCAACTGAATAAACCTGCCGAATGAAACCACCGAATGGCAGGGCATTTAGGGAACCTTTCACTGCTGGTTTGTGTTCTCTGAATAGCCAAAGCATTGCTTCTCTATGGAGATTTCACTGCCCTCGAACAGGCACTTTATGTGCAGGCAATTCGCCAAGATTTGGCGAATTGCCTGCTCTCTGGATAGCCGAATGGCCAGGAAAGGTAACCGAGCGCTGATTTTCAGTATTCGGTTCACTTTCAGCAGCCATTCGGATCTCTTTGAATAACCCTGTAAATGGTTGAATAAATATTTAAGAAAAACTGGGAATTTTTTTTGTATTGAAACCAGTGGGATTCACCTGATTAAACCTGTCGAATGAAACCACTGGAAATCTGGGCATTTCACTGACATTTCGGTGTTGCTCAGTGTTCTCTGAATAGATTAACCATTATTTCTCTATGGGGATTTCGCTGACGCTGTCACGGAATACGCGACAATGTCATTTTCCACTTGCGTTGCGCAGCCGGACTTTCGTGCGACCGTACTTCGTATATTGGCCATCATTGCCCATCATTTGCTGCTAGTGCGGCCGTGATTAAGTGCGCCAGAACGCACGTTAAAGTGCGCTGGTCTGACCCCAGCCGAAGGTCACCGTACTTCGTTGGCAATTCGCCAATTTTTTGCGAACTGCCAACTTTTTGAATAGCTGAATGACCACAAAATTGCACCATATGGTGCAATTACATGGCCAATTCGATGTTCTTTGAATAACCCCATTAATTAATTCAAAGCTGAAATCTTGTGACAATTACTTTTAATTTCCTTACCTTTCCAAAATAGAAATGTAGCTGCTAGTACTCTGATTTATTTACAGTATTAAGTGTCTGAATGGATATCCCTGGACTAGACCATAGATTTGTTATCAAGTAAAATCCTAAGAGAATGAGCTGCAATATTGCAAGATTATGTATAAATAAAAAACATGTGATAGTAACCATAGAGATCAGAATCGCTGCACAGTGTGTTGCTAACATACAGTAAATACATTTGTCATGAAGCTTATGGAACAAACTCGGTTTTTCGTGTGTTTTCATGGCAATTTCTGAAAATTAACCCTTGCTAACATCCTTTATTTGTCACTAAAGTGATAGAATAGTTGTTTAATGTCAGAGTATATGGGCTAGATAATGTAAAATTAGCTACAGGTGTATCTGATCCTGATCTTGGCCCTATAAGCAGGGAAACTGGCCTTTTCCTGTCACATGCTAAGCTAATACAGTATATCTAGCCAAAATTAATCGACCACAACACGCAAGATTGAAATTTAACCTACAAAACTCCACTTACGTTTTTTTTTTTTTTTTAGGTTTGCGAATGCGAATAAGAGGCTCAACGGCTAAGTTGAAAAGTAAGGGGAATAGGGGACAACCCTACCTAGTTCCCCTTTCCAAGACGAAGGGTTCTGAATTAAACCTATTCGCAGTGACCACCGTGGAGGGTCGAGTATAGAGTGCTCAGAATAAGGCCAAAATTCCCTCCAAAAAAGTTAAACTTTATAAGATCCGTCAAAAAGTCCCTTAATGTCAGGTTCAGTGTGCGGTGTTAGCAGGTATGAGTCCATGGGCAGTAAGGAAGGTTTACTGAGAAACACAGTTGAAAAGCACAAGCAAACACTAGGAATAGAAGCTGGATACTGTGGAGGGCTGAATATAAAGGTGGCTGGGCAGGAATAGAGCTGGACAAAGAGGGTACAGAGGACACAAGGAGACTTACAGATCATAGGAGAAAGGCATGGATAGGTAAAAGCAACACAGAGGATGGGATGCTGGCTGTAGTATGGTCGAGGTGGAAGGCAGAGTAACAGTATATTGGAGGCGAAGACTGTGCTGGAGGTAAAGGCAGGGTGTAGGCGAGGTTGGAGTATACTGATGGCACTGTGGGGAACTCTGGTGGCATGATGGGGAACTCTGGAAGCACGGTCGAGTACTGAAGGTACGTGGATGGCAAGGTAGTATACACAGAGGGAAGCACAGTTGGATCATAGGTAACTGAGCACACTGTGGAACGTCAGTGCTGAAGCACAGGTGGAAGGGTGTGACCTGCTATTGAAGAGACCTTGGAAGGTGGGATGGGGTGCACCTGAGGCTTTTTTAAGGCTAGAGATCGTGTTCTGCACCTCTTTGGCAGTAGCAATGGCTGAAGGAAGTTTCTTCTCCTGGGGGGACATTTTAGGAATATTAGCTTGGTTAAAAAAAAAGTAATTTGAGTATGTCAATCACCAGGGCCGGGTTTGCAGAAATCAGTGAAGTTGTCTCAAAAAATTTAGTAATGGACGAAAGGTCTGTGAGTAGGTTGCCATCAGGAGTTTCGAGGGAAGATATGTATGGCCGAGTCATGGTTTGGGAATGGATCAAATTGGCCAACATTCGACCCGACTTGCCACCAAACCAATAAAAGAGATTCTGTTGATGTTGCCAGGATTATGCGGGCCGGAGCTCAGAGACTGGCGAGTGCCCTCTGAAACACGGTAGCTCAGGGCGTCACTGGACAGCGACAGCAGGATTGATGGTTGGGTAGGCTAGAGGAGAGGTCGGAACGGCTGCAGAGCGTAGTTAAGATGTGACTATCTTGATAAGCCCACCTCCTGAAAAAGCTCTACTTACACATTTAAGGTTGACTTTCCATCTGTCTAAAATTGATTTTCAGTGAAATTCCAAAGTTTGTTGCTGCAGTATGACAATCCAGGAGCAGCCAGAGTGCACAAGCAATTGTCCTAATTAAAAGTGAATGTGTGACATCACAAATCCCTTCTGGGCCCAAACTGAGCATGTCTAAAATGCCCTCAAATGGGGCAGTGTTCATAAAAGCTACAAGATTCTGAAAAGGAGTGTTATGGGTTTTATTTTCCTTAAAATCTTCACCAGAGCCTTCAGTCAGGAAGAAGACATTGGAGAGGTTTGGAAATATTAAGAAAAAAGCCACAACATTTTAACATAGTCACCACATTTGTACGTTTTCTTTTTGATGGAAATGGTGTGGGGTGATGTGGGAAAGGTTTTGGAAGTTAGTTTGGTGTAATTACGTTAGGTTGGGCACTGAAAGTGGGTAAAGCTAATAAGCCAAAGTTTTCAAGCTGTTAACCTTTTCATACCCAGACCCTGCAGGCCAGCATAGAAGATGGAATAATTGACTAATTACTAGTAATTTAAGAATTTAAAGCTTTATCTGACTATGGTTCAATATGCTGAAAAATAGCAATGCGCAACAAGTGAAATGATGAACTCAGTCACAGACCTTATCTCTGAATATTGCTTTATTATTGTACAAAGTTTCCATTGTATGACTACTTCTAGAGGGATGAGAGAAAAGGTCTCCAGTAAATGTCAAACTGGAATTCTTTTAATAGTGTGTGAGCTCCTCATTAAAAATAAATTCCCACATGAAATGGAAATAGGGTATGTGAATGAAAGTCACGCAGTCGAGCCTTAGCAACTCATTACTCACGACACAAGTTGATTTTATGGTATAAGGCATTAAAATGCTTTACAGCTTCACGATCTGCTTAGAAGGTACGAGTACAGAAAAGAATACTGAAAGCTTTGCACAAGAGATACCAAAAATAGAGATGATAAAATAATAATGATCCGATTCCAATGGGAATAACAGTGACATTTCAATTTCAAAGAATACTTTTTTTAATGAATAAAAGAAGACGTTTTAATGACTAAATACATATTTATATTCAGCATTCTATAATAAAGTGGTTAGATATTCATGCAGATATGTTGTATCAAATAGCAGAAAATAAAAATCGGTTTAAATAACTCAACCAAGACGATATATTGCTATGTTTTACTCCCCCCCCCTTTTTCCCTTAAACACACCAAATAATGACGCTTGGAGTGATCCTCTGCTCAATCCTCTTCCCTACGCACACAAATAGCTGATGGAATAGGAGCACAAACATACGATGATGGATGTATCCGTTACTACCAAACCTACGCACGTTTAACAGCCGGTTGTTTAACACAATCTTTCCCGAGCTTCCGACATACATCCACTGTATGTCTGACATTGGGTTATTTGGGTGGGATTACCAGTCGATACCTTGTGGCCGACTTTAGAAACATTGACTACAAAATGTAGGCAGGTAAAAAATAAACACAACTATTTCACACCATGCAGGTAAAATATTCACGAATCGAAGCATAAATCACCAGTGTTTCTTCAAGCAATGGTATAACCGTTGTTTGAAGTGAAGTTTCAAACCGCGAAGTATACTAATCATAATTTTAACCCCTACCTCTAATATTAACATAACCCTAACCGTAATCCAGATCTAACTCTAAACCTAATTCTACACTTTTTAACTAAGCGACGTCAGTACCATTTTTCACTATACTTTAATATATATATTTCAATATTCTTTTTTTCACTTCAAACCACAGTATTTTCAGATGTTATTTGGGTGACTTAGATTCTAGGAACATCATGAATTCCTTGTGCAGAATTAAATATACTCCACATACTATTGTGTAACACACATAATATGTGAATTAGGTGCCTTCTGACCAGTGGTGTACCAATGGGGATGGCTATACGGGCTACAGCCCAAAATGGCACATCAGGAGGGGTGGCAATGTGCATTTGATGTGCATGTGCATCACCTCTTATGCTGCCTGTCATGCCATTGACCATCATAAAGGCCATCTGCAATGATGGGCAGCTACCGCGCATGTGTGTTGGTGGTGGCCACATATGGGGGTGATGCTGTGCATGAGCATCGACAGCCCATCATTGCCAGCCTCCATTTTTGTTATGGTCGTCGGCAAATTATAAGCAGTGTCTGGTGTTTTCAGCCTGAGCGTTGAAAAGTCATGGTACATCCCAACTTCTGACTCACTGGTTTAAGACCATTCAAGATAACAGTGGTACAGTCAGTGTCCAGACATTGTCCTTTTCCCATTTGCAAACTGGTAAATGATAAATAAAACACAGGCAGTTGAACAAGCTGCTTGTGAGGTCCCTATCTGGACTGGGAAAATCGGTTGAAGAAGATAACGATTTTACCTGGGGTGAATGGGCGCCTGAAAAAGTTAAAGACCCATAACGCAATCCATCCCAGAGCCGGATCTAGGCTCAGAAGAATGTGAGTTGGATATCTGCTATTCTTTCCCTTATTATTGAATTGAGGTACTGCACAATTTTTGGTCTCTGTCTTCTCCTTTAGTATTGCTGACCTATACCTACAAATACAAGGAGCGAATTCTAGAAGAGAAGAAA
The DNA here is from genome assembly GCA_009667805.1 of Leptobrachium leishanense. NCBI lineage: Eukaryota > Metazoa > Chordata > Amphibia > Anura > Megophryidae > Leptobrachium > Leptobrachium leishanense. The sequence goes on along the minus strand of CM019067.1, from coordinate 47,568,878 downwards.
AGAAATATTTATGGACATGTATGGTGTTTAATCACGTATACCAGTTTTATATTGGCGCTACATTGTTTAATTTGTATAATTGTCCTTTTCCCGTTTGAAAATTGGTAATATACATGCCCCCTACTGTGGTATTATTGGATCACTACCGAGAAGTAAATGTTGGTAGCGGATGGCAGATGCACAAGTGTATTGATGGGTGCCTAGAACTGCTAGAATCTATATAATACAGAACAATTCCAGTACAAGGTTTTTCGATGCTTCATGGAAATTATATGCACTCTGGAATGAAATGAATGTCCCTCTCAAACACTCACAGGCATCACCTTTACCTGACCACATTTTTTTTGTCTACGGCGAATGTAAACCAAAATAGCAAATGGATCACATGCGCATGGCTCTGAAAATCCCAAAATTACTTTACCATGCAGTATAAACTCAGGAGTGCTCCATTGGTCCCGGGGTAACCACAATCCCATTCTGTTTCGGCACCTTTATTAACTCTTTTCTGCCACAGGGCGTACTATGACGTCAAGGCGGGTCAAGGCGGGTGGGCCTTGAAGTCACAGGGTGGCATAGTACGCCTTGCTGAATTCAATGGGTCTCCTCCGGCCCCACCCAGTAGCTGGCGCGCACTGCACGCTATTCGCTGATGCGCACATCCGCTGCTTGGGCGGACGGAAGGAGGGGCCTGCTGCAGCAGCCAGCTGGCAGGGCGTACTAGTAGGCCTTGGCTGGCGTTAAAGCCCTCCCAGCGGGCACCACCTTCCCAGCGTGAAAGGGTTAAAGGAACACTCTACTGTAAAGTAGATTGGACAGAGCCTGCTGACAGCCTATGTCCAATTATCTTATTTTTTAATTTTTTTTGGACAATTTTACTTACCTTCTGTCCCTCGCTGCACGTAGCTCCTCCTCTTCGGCTCAGGGACTCCTGATCCCAGAAGTCCATGAGTCTATCCTGCATAATTTGTTTTCTCTGCACTATTGTGTAGCGTAGGAAACGCAAATTATGCACTGTAACGGAACTTGCAGACAGTGATGTTGGCTTGCTCCCTGCATGCCGAAGTCATTAGTATCCGAGTAGTAGCAGGCAGCCGGGTAATTCAAGTTTCCAAGCTGCTGGTGACGCTGAGTCGGGTGGAGGAAACTCCTCCACTTCTCCCAGCTTTTTAGCAAAAGCGGGAGGGCTGGGGGGGAGAAGAGGGGGCACTCCTCTCATCCTGACCATTTTAAAAAATCTAGCGTGGTCAGGATGTGTAGAGTGTTCCTTTAATGTGTAGAGTGCAACATTTCAGAGTAACTGGCAGCCTTTCCCAAGTCACTTTTTTGAGAAAGGCTCTCAGGCAGCCGAAACGTTGAATTGTTTAATTAATATAGGTACCTGAACGCAATTGGATTGTGCCCAGTCCCTTTATTCTTTCTTTAGAATGAATGTGAAGACCTACATCCACCTGGACTCATCGACGGTGTATGAGACTTCTCGAAACTCAAAGACTGTAATAAGTAATAAGAATCTAAATACAGGAGCCTGGTCAAGTCAAAAAGTATCAGAGAACATACAGAACAGGGAATGAGGATACAAAGTATCTTTTATCTTTCTTTTTGCAGTTAACAGAAGAACACAGTGACACAATTTTACTGTGAATCAGTTGAAAGAGCCCAATGCTTCCAAATCAATGATTCCTTAATTCTTTAATCTCTTTGCCATTTTTTTGCTTGCATTTTGTTTTTTTTAATCTTTAAATAGCATTACGTTAGCAAGTGAATAACGAATAAATCTCTGGAAATATACAGCGAAATAGAATTGAGTTTGTTTATTTTGGGATTTAGCTTCTCTAGTATCACTGATTTAATACATTGCACTGGCATAAGGACAGTTTTTTTTTCTTGTGACAGAATTTTATTATAAGAAAAAAAAAAATCACATTATTTTTAATATCCTCAAAACAGATGAAATATTGGTTTAAGCGGCTATTTAGGTCAATTAGCGCTGACACGTCAGACATAATGACATTAACCGTTCAAAATGACCTGCCTGTTTTATTTTTTTGTACATTAATAAGCTAAAGCGCCTTTGAAGTTAATCAAATTCTTATCTCTTTTATCATTGCTCTGAGAAGCAGATGGAGCAAATGGTAGGAAAAATAGACTTAATTCTTCTTAGAGCTTATTAGCAAACCCATTTACCTTCTTCTTACTTTTTTACTTTACGGGAGGGTTCTTCATTTTATTATACAACTCTAATTACATGTAAACACAATTTAATGGATCATGGCGCATTGTTCTTCTCCTCTTGGAAAGATAATTTGCAGGAAACTTGCCCAGGCTTAATTAACGATGCATGTCATCCTTTAGATGTTTTGGAAATTAGTTTTCCTTTAATAACAGGTCTAAATCTGTAGGACTTGATTTTTCACAAATCAGGATGGACACATCACTCATACTAAATTTTGGCATTACTGTTTGGGTTATAATTGATATAAAATGCATTTCTTCCTCATCAGATCCCCTATCTAGAGCAGAATGCATTTTATTGCATAGAACAGTGCCGACTGCGGGCAGATCTGTGAGGAGTATGTGGCTAATGGACCTGGTTCAACAAAAAACTTATGATTGATATAATCTACAAATAGACACTAAAGCTATCGCCACAACTTCCTCACATCATTCCGTGGCAAGATGTATGGTTATCTAATAAGTCCTAATAATTATCTGTCACTAGGCCTACTGGGAACCTTTTTTTTCTTTTCTTCCTTCTCTTTTCCTACCTTTCCTTTTGCCTCTGTTCGCTCCAGTTAGATGCCTCTCTGTTTTAGGGGACACAAAAGAGAGAGACCACACTGAGAGAGGGGCGACACAGAGAGAGGTCACACTGAGAGACGGGGTGATCACAGAGAGAGAGAAGACACACTGAGTGAGGGGACACAAAGAGAGAGGCCTCACTGAGAGAGGGGACACAGAGAGAGTGGCAGACACAGAGCGAGAGAGGCCACACAGAGAGGGGACACAGAGAGAGAGGGGACACAGAGAGAGTGGCAGACACAGAGCGAGAGAGGCCACACAGAGGCGTGGTCAAAGAGAGAGAGGAGAAAGCTCATAGAGAGGGGAGGGGACACAGAGAAAGAGGGGTCACAGAGAGGGAGAGGCCACAGAGAGAGGGGTCACAGAGAGAGAGGGGACACAGAGAGAGTGGGGACACACAGCAAGAGAGGCCACACTGAGAGGCCTGGTCACAGAGAGAGAGAGAGGAGAAAGCACACAGAGAAAGAGGGGTCACAGAGAGCGAGAGGCCACAGAGAGAGGGGTCACAGAGAGAGAGGGGACGCAGAGAGAGTGGGGAACACACAGCGAGAGAGGCCACACTGAGAGGCATGGTCACAGAGAGAGAGAGGAGAAAGCTCACAGAGAAAGGAGGGGTCAGAATGAGAGAGAGGGGTCACAGAGAGTGAGAGGCCACAGAGGGGCACAGAGAGAGAGAGAGAGTGGCCACAGAGGGGTCAGAAAGGGAGAGAGAGGCCACAGAGAGAGAGGCCCCTGCGGGGTCAGAAAGAGAGAGAGGTCTCAGTGTGATGTAAATTAGTCCACGTGTCAAAACATTTTTTGCATTTGAACAATTTGCATCAAATTGATTTCAGTACAGCACATACAGAGGTGAAGCAAATCATGAGATTATGATTGAGGTTTCAACTACCTGTCTTGTGCTTTAAGTGGGAGGGGGTGACGTCATCTATCGATTTTGAGTTGGCATGTATGAAAAATTAAGATTGCAGCGCTACATTGATTTGACAACGTGTGAAGCATGAACGGTGCAGAGACAAAGTGTCAGGTTGCCCCAGACGCTGACAACCCACGCTACGTCACTGCATCACGTGGCAAGAACAGTGGCCGGATCCGCTGCTTCTTGCCACCGGAACAGAGTGAGACTGAAGACAAATAGTCCCCAGTCTCCCTCCGTGATCACTCTGCAGCATTGCATGATCTCGCGACAACCAGACGGGCAGGTCTCATGGCCCAGCAGCGCAACCCTCCATGGAGTCCTATGGACTCCAGGAGGTGATATTTGCGGTGGCGTGGAAGCACGAGAATCACTGAGGGGAGCATTTTGTTCCGGTGCAAGGTGCCAAGGTAACGTCTGCCCTGGAATCTAATGCTAAAATGGGGAGGCTACAGAGAAACCTGCAGGCCTTAGCATCCTCATTTTAACGTGAGCAATGTAACCTGGCCCAAAACTTTTATAATGGAAGTATTATCATCACTATCAAAGTATGACTTTATATTCTAATGAATATTATAATTGTAGCGCTCACCCCCAGAGGAGCCGCTGAATAAACCTCGGGATAGTCTCACCGCACTAGGAATCACTATACACCAGCACTGTTGTGGATTTTTCTATATTATATACTTTACTGATCCCAATAAAGCAGCATGCAATACACATATACGATATTTAAATGACAGGAATCCGTAACGTGGGAAAAACATGCGGCGGGGAAAAAAACGGTTAACTCCCTCAGTTCTGGAGTGTAAGTCCCGTGAAATAGCTCAAAAATATATATGTGTGGTGTCTAGGGTACCCGGGTACTGTGTTCAACTGGCCAGTGAACGGAAAGAGCAATCTTTGACTACTCACCGTTGGGGCCCTGTGAAATGAGGCAATATGACAAGTGTGCGTTTTCGTTTCGGAACCGTGGGCCTGGAGGCCTCTCACCCATCCGTCGAACGAACTGTCCAGCACTCGATGCCTCGACCAAAGGATCTTTCTCCACATTGAACTGGGACTCCGTGCCAACGAATCTGCACCCCGCTTGCCGAATCTCCACAACTGGAACAAACAATCCGCCGCCTGTACTCCCGAACGATCGTCACGGCCTCCTAACTCAAGGTCCTGCTGGATCCAGCTTCTCCTCCAAATCTCTCAGCGCTGAGTATGTAGGTCACAGCACGATCTCTGTCCCGATCTCCAGCATGAATAAACCGCGCCTGCACTCCGGCCTGGTTGTGATCCTTGACAGCTCCAACGTGCGTCCTACACCTCTCATTGCTTCGCTCACCCTCCCCGCGGCAAACATGAGGCTGCTGATGTATATCCTTCACTTATTGACCCCACTTCCTATCCTCACCCAAAGGGTGCTGGGAGAAGAAGTCCGGTTTGTCCAGCATAGTCCACAATGTCTCCAGCACCATCGCCCTCTAGCCACTAGAGGGCGATGGTGCTGGAGACATTGTGGACTATGCTGGACAAACCGGACTTCTTCTCCCAGCACCCTTTGGGTGAGGATAGGAAGTGGGGTCAATAAGTGAAGGATATACATCAGCAGCCTCATGTTTGGCGCGGGGAGGGTGAGCGAAGCAATGAGAGGTGTAGGACGCACGTTGGAGCTGCCATAGTCCAGTACACCAAAGCACATTTTTAAGGCAGCGCTACATAATGTTTCAGCTTCTCTGATAGGTTTGTTGATATTTGATGTTAATTATTCAAATATTCGTATAATGGAAGCTCCCTCCACCTTTTAATGGACCGCCCTTGAGCAAGAATAAATGCTCTTTAAATTTATTTTTTAAAATATAGTATTTCTTTTTGTTGAAAATGGAGTCGTCTGTTTAACCTGTCGAATTGAAACACTAAATTTCAGGGCATTTCGCTGGAAGTTCGATTCAATTCCTTTATGTGAATAGGAGACAGGATAGCCTTCTATGGGTCAATTTCAGTGCTGCCGAATGCTGCCAAACACTGCCAAATGGCGGTGAACTACCCCGTATTTCGCTGTCAATTCGCCTGTATTTGGTGAATTGACAGCTTAAGGGTTTATTCAGAGAGGTCTGAAATGTCACCGAAATGTAACCGGACACTGAAATTCAGTGTACGGTGACCAGTGCTTTTTTCTGGAAAAATAGGTGGGGGTACTCTCACGCCCAGGGAAAAACTGTGATTATTATGACTATTTTTCGTGTCCTTATAAATACTCCTTTATTAACCCTTTAAGTCGTTCTTACTTTGTGCAGTGCAGGCAGCAGAAAATGTGGCGATTCTAGGAGCAATAACAGCCTTTTGGGTGCAGGCCAAGGGGGCAATGCCGGACTGCGACAAGAACACAGATGCAGACTTTTACACACAGCAGCCTGTTTAAAGACAAATACATGCATTTATACACACAGCCATACGTTCACATACATACCATATTTCCCCTACACCCCGCGGGTATGTAGCTAGAAAACCCCCAGCAAAGTGCAGTGTGTGAGCATATCAGAATCCACAGCAATAAAACCCCCAGCAAAGTGCAGGTGTGTGTGAGCATATCAGAATCCACAGCAATAAAACCCCCAGCAAGGTGCAGGTGTGTGTAAGCATATCAGAATCCACAGCAATAAAACCCCCAGCAAAGTGCAAGTGTGTGTGAGCATATCAGAATCCACAGCAATAAAATCCCCAGCAAAGTGCAATGTGTGAGAGCATATCAGAAACCACAGCAATAAAACCCCCAGCAAAGTGCAGGTGTGTGTGAGCATATCAGAATCCACAGCAATAAAAACCCCCAGCAAAGTGCAGGTTTGTGTGAGCATATCAGAATCCACAGCAATAAAAACCCCAGCAAAGTGCAGTGTGTGAGAGCATATCAGAATCCACAGCAATAAAACCCCCAGCAAAGTGCAGTGCGTGTGTAAGCATATCAGAATCCACAGCAATAAAACCCCCATTACATATTTACAGGCCTCCGTCCGCAGTAGGGCTGTTTCCCTGATAGGTGACCGTGGGGGGAGCCCGGAGACAGAGTTGGCGCTCGGCAGGAGGGGGTTCCTCCAGGCCGCGGTAGGCGCCATCTGGGCAGCGCAGCACTGCAATGCCTGTAGTCCACATTGAAGAAAGAGTGGGCTGCTGCGTGCGTGCAGGTCATGCGGTCCAGCCAGCAGGTGGTACGGAGTCTCAGTACCACCTGACAGGCTGGACCACGTGACCTGCACAAGCACTCACGCAGCCACCCTCCCTTTCCTCAATGCGGCTCTCATATAGGAAGGCAGGGGGATTTTTTTTTTAAAGTGCCAGTACTTAGGCAGTAGGTGCCGGTACTCAGTCGGTAGGTGCTGGTACTGAGTACCGGCACCTACTGGCTGAAAAAACCCCACTGACGGTGACATTTCATAATTCAGCTTTTCAGGGAGCAGGCAGTTCACCAAATTTTGGCGATTTACCTGCATGTACAGTGCCTGTTCGAGGGCAGTGAAATCGGCAGGTTTATTGAGACGAACCCCATAAGTTTCAATGTTAAAAATACTCCCGGTTTTATGCAATATCTAATAAACTGTTTATTATTTTATTCTGCAGTAAAACGTCTCTTTATTTATAGATTTTTTTAGGATCTTTTAGTAATTTTTTGGGATTTTTCGGCAAAAAATTTTTCTGTTTTTTTTTTAAATCCTTTTTTCTTATTTCTGTAACAGACCTTTTTATTATCATTCATAGGATGCTTATGTGTAAATTTCAGACATTTTCGTTCAGTAGTTTTTTTGCAAACAGCGTTTCAATTTTGAAACTTTCAGGCTAGGGTCAGACTGAGGCAGTGTGCGACGGCGCATTCCTGGCGCACTTAATCACGGCCGTGCTAGCAGCAGATGCGGGCAATGACGGCCAATATACGAAGTACGGTCGCACAAAAGTCCGGCTGCGCAACGCAAGTGGAAAATGAACGCATTTTTGGAACGTTAAACACTAGTACTGACGTACAGAGTGCGCTGCGTCCGCTAGCGGCGTGTGTGCGTGAATTGGAGACATCAGACGCTGCTAATGTCCGCCAACATAACGTCCAGATGCAAGAAGTGTTTTATTGATGATCCGTACAAAATCACGGATGAAACTGCGCATAGTATGACCGCTATTGCGTATTCCGTGAAAAAATACGTCCATTCTTCGAACGCACATTTTCACGGACAACGTGAAAAATGCGTTAGTCTGACCCTAGCCTCAAGCGTACAGTTTTTTTTTTTACCCCGTTTGTTAGCTTGTTGGCTTTTTCCGGCAGCTGGTCTGCACTGTGATCGGCGGCTTGGCGGCTTTTGCCTGCGGTTTTTCAGTGGGTTTTTCGTCGGGATTGTGGTGGGTTTTCCCTGCACTTCGGGGGCCCTGCGGTGAATTCTTTTTTTTTTTTTTTTTTTTTTTATATTTCAAAGTTTTTTATTTTGAAAAAGAGTCAGCTTAACATCAAACAAAGCGTGGAATGGCCTCGCAGGGCCATGAAATGTCATCAGAGAAACACATTGATATAGAATAAAGAAGTCATCAGAGAAAAATCATTTTAACAAACATCCCCTAAGAGGTTGGTCTCATCGAAGGTAAACAGCAAACGAAACATGGAATGGTCTATATGAGCAATAAAACTTCGTATAAGTCGCATAGAGAAATATTAGAGTCAGGTAGCAGAAACTAAACATCAGAAATTAATATTCAAAGAGTCCTCAAACCAACAACTCAGAGAGTGTGGGGTTAAAAGGAAAAAATAAGGGGGGGGGAGAAACTGGGGGAGGAGAGAAGATGGCGGAGGCCAGAACCGTGCCAGCCTGGCAAAGTCCCGTGGGCCGAAAAAACCACGTGGATGCCATGGGGAGTAAGTGGCACCTGGCCCGGGTACTTGGGGACGATGCGGACTCTAGGCCGCAGCTGCGCCCTCTAGGGCTCCCGGAGAGGCCATCAAAAAAAAAGGGGTGTGGGGGTGACAAAAATAAAAATCAACAGCGGAAATGGCCGCGCAGGACCGTGAAAAGGCATCGAAAGAGGTCTTAAGAAAAGCAAAACATACAAGAACAAATAAAGCAATATCTAGGAAGGGTCGTATTATGTCATCCGCCGTAACATCTAGTATGTCCTCTGTAGAGAAAAGGCTCGTCGGAACAAAAACAACACTCTGAATGACTTTCGACAGGTGTCAGCAGAATCATCCTCAAGTGGGGGGGGGGTCTCCTCAAAATATAAAAGAAAAAAAACGAAAGTGGCCTTGTAGCGCCCAAACATAAAACAGTCTCTGCGGAGATAATTCCAACCAGGGCCCTCCATTTCTCATCAGGAAACGAGAACAAAAAGACAATAAATGTCCATAGAGGGCGTCCAGAAGAGAAGCACAAAAATAAAAAATAAAAGGGGGTGTCATCCAAAACACAGGATGTCAGAAATAAGAGCCAGGGGGGTGTCCTCAGCCAGTGTCTCTAAATGGTAGTCGACCTACAGCAGGTAAAACGAAGCCGATCAGGCCAGGTACATCCTTCAGGGACGCAGAGCTAGAATCCATCGCAACAACGCTGATGGCGCTCGGCGCCCGGTGGAACGCCAGACTCCATGCCCCCATCCTCGTCGAAGCGGCGCCAAACCAGGATCCAGGCCTGCATTGCCCACCCTCAGCACAGTAGCCGTCGATCCCCCTCAGCACCACCAGAAACGACTGCAGGGTCCCAGAGTCCAGCATCAGTGTCTCAGCCGAGACATCGACCTCGTCACCCCGTGCGGCAGCAGCTGCAAAGCATGCCTCCTCGTGGTGCTCTACCATTGCGGTCTGGACCTCAGCCACCGCGTCTTCCCCATTCGCAGCCTGCTCCCTATAGGCCCGCCGCGGTCTCATCTCGGTCGGCGCGGGGAGGGGGGTCACAGCAATCTGCGTGAGGTCTGCCGCTTCCTCCACATGCACATCCGCAGACATGGTGACCGCTCCACAAGTCCCCCCAGCAGAACTCTGGGCGGCGACTCCATGTCACCGATGCTCACCTCCGCCTTCGTCCGAGTCATCTCCTCTCTGCAGCCTCTCAGCGCCGCTACCATCTGGCGCCAAACGCCTTTAGTCATTGGGCATCGTCCTCCGCCGTCTGCAGCAGCTGGAGACAGGCATCCAGGCCCGCAGCAACAACTTCTGCACCGCCAGAGAGTCGCGTGCTAGGCCTCAAGATGGCCGCCGGCATCGTGGGGGAGAAAACACATAACTCAGTGGCAAGTCTCTGGTCCGGGGGGGGAGCAGTACGGACCCCGGACATCTCGAGTCCGTTGGCTAGCCCTTCAGGTGTCCCCTGGTTAGTCATCAAGCATAAAAATCAGCAAAAGGACCCCAAAGCATGAATTTGGAGCGGAGCTCCTCTGAAGAACGTCCGCTCCCATCAACGGCTAGCCACGCCCCCCTGCGGTGAATTCTGAATACACCGTAGGGTGGGGAATTTTGTTTCCCCGAAGTGCAGGGAACTGCGGGGAACGAGAGAGCACCGAAATGTCAGGACATTTCGGTGCTCTCTGAATAACCCCTTTAGTGAATAGATAATTTGGTGCATTTCCAGGCCAATTTGGAGGTTATTGAATAACCCCTTAATTACATTGTCAGTCAATCAAGGAGGCACTGTTAATTCACACGTTTTTTTCCCATAAGAACAAAGGAGACGTCTGATCGGGAAAGTGACAAGTTTAGCTTAATCTAACTTGAAAACAGTATTTATTGGATGGCATCTGAGCAATGGATACTGTCCAAGAGATGAGAGCCACTGGCGATGAACAGAACGGATTTTTTCTTCAACAAATGCTTATGAACATTGGAACATGTAATAAAATATTGGCGTACACTCTTCATAAAAAATAGAGAGCTTTTAACAAACAAAAAAAAGGGAAAACAAACTGTAAACATTGTAGTTGGGAGAAATAAATGGGTACATATAAGGATATTAAATTGCTTTTCAATTAAAACATTAATAGCTGTGCTTCTTGGCATCTCTCTTACTGAACTTCAATCAAGACACCACGGAACGAGGACAAAAAGACAATTAATTCGATTTCTATGTAACCTCTGCTTTTGTTGCTCTGACAAATGAGCAAATTAGGAAAGACAAAGAATGGAAACAAAAAATGTCTTTATGCCAGAGACTTTCTGTTTTTTTAAAAAGCATTGCTTAAAAAAAAAAGGAAAACATAATAATAACATGTTCCAGTGTTTCAGGTAATCTAGGTTACGTGTGTATATCAATAAAATTAAGTTATAGCTTATATATCAATCACACTATTTGGTGAATCATGGTATTAATTATTGCAGGGACGGTACAGATACTGGACTGGGGTGATTATATGAAGAGTTCCATTTAAGGGGTTATTCAGAAAGCACTGAAATTTCACAGAAATGTCACTTTCTTGCTCAGTGCACTTCGGTGCGTTTTGGCGATTCCAGTTCGCTAACCCTGTGGTGAATTCAACCCGCAGGGTCCCTGAAGTGCACTGAATGTGGAGCCGTCAAAGACCACTAAATAGATACCTAAACACCAAAGAGCGCCGATCTGCTTGCTGACTGACGCCAACAACCAGCCTGCCGAACACTGAAGACCGCCGAACTGCAGGAAAAAAAATATATGGAACTCTGCTATTCTTTAAAAGGTGTTTAAATGAATTCCCTCCTCCACCTGCACTCAGCGTCCCCTCACACTCAGCCCGTGCATTGTGCGTGGATATGCCGCTGGGTAGTGCTGCATTCACTGTTACGGAGCAGGAGGCAGGTGGGGAAGGGTGGCGCGGGGAGGGAGGGGAGCTGGTGCTGTGCCAGGCAGGGCTGCGCTTTGATCCAGTGGTGGAGCACCATGCGCTGAGCTGTTGCTGCAGCCTGAGGAGCGGCGAGCCCGAGGAGCCAAGCTCAGATTTTTTTCAAGGCATCTGATTCAGTCAAACCTGTGACCAATAAACCTATTCATGTTCCTGTGAAAGTATAAAGTGCACCCTAAAATTCTTTTTACTTAAATTTTTGTTTAAATGAATTATAACGTATGAAAATGTGTGGAAATAATAAAAAAGGTCCTTAAAAAAAAAGTCTAAAAAGCTCTGTTACAGAACAAAAAAACACCATTAAAAAAATGGGAATCAAAAATTATGCCTAAAAAAAAATCCAAAAGAAGAATAAATAGATGAATAAAAAAATAAAATTGATAATTTTTTTATATTGAATCTTTTTATATTGAATCCTATGGAATTCGCCTGTTTAAACCTGTTGAACTGAATCACCGAAAATCAATGACTTCATATGCTCGTTTTTTCCCAGCGTTTGAACCCAGCGTTTATACGTGCGTTTTTGATAACGCAAACGCCGACAACAGAGCATTCACGTCCATCAGGGTTATTCAAAGAGATCCGAATTGCTTGAGAAAGGTAACCGAATGCTGAAAATCAGCGTTCGGTTACCTTTCCTGACCATTCGGCTATCCAGAGAGTAGGCAATTCGCCAAATCCTGGCGAATTGCCTGCACATACGGTGCCTGTTCGGTGCCTGTTCGAGGGCAGTGAAATCCCCATGAAAAAGCACTGCTTCGACTATTCAGAGAACACAAACCAGCAGTGAAAGGTTCCCCTAATGCCCTGCCATTCGGTGGTTTAATTCGGCAAATTTATTCAGGAGAATCCCATAGACTTCAATGTTAAAAATATTCCCGTTTTAATTCAATATCTAATAAACCGTTCATTATAAAATTCTGCAGCAAATAGTCTCTTTATTTATAGATTTTTTAGGATACTTTAAACATTTTTCTGATGGTTTTTTTTTTTTTTTTTTTTTAAAAGTCCGATTTTTTTTTGGATTTTTTTTCAGTTTACTTATTTATTTTGTAACAGCCCTCTTTATTATCATTCCCTGGACCTCCTGTGAAAATTTCAGACATTTTCGCTCAGTAGTTTCTTTGCAAACAGCGTTTCATTTTCCCAGATTCATACAAATGGTTTTTCTAATTTATTCACTGCCTCCTCTAAGTCACAGCTGCTTCGGCTCTGTGTGATTCGGCTCCTGTTCGGCTCCTGTTCGGCTTTTTCGAAGGTTAATCCAGATGTTTTTGCTTGTTTTCAGCGTGCATTCGGTTAGTTTTCGTCAGGTTTTCGGCAGCTTTTCCCTGCAATTCGGGGACCCTGTGGTGTTTGCTGAATACACCGCAGGGTCACCGAAATGCAATCGGCAAAAGGAACCGAATTGAAGAGAACGAAAAGTAACCGAACGTGCGGTGACTTTTCGTATCTCTTTGGATAACCCTGTATGTCTATGGTCGCGAACGCGCTGTAATATGCCCCAAAGAAGCTCCTGTACTTCTTGGGGCGTAGGGCGTTTTACAGCACGTTCCTATGCGCTGTAAAACGCCCAGGTGTGAACGGGGCCTAACATTCCGGTGCAGTTCGGCGTTCTCTGAATAGATTAACCATAACTCCTCTATGGGGCACCGTATTTCACTGTCAATTTGGCAGTATTTGACAGTTTAGTGAATAGACGAACTCGCACGAAATTGCACCGTACGGTGGCAAGTTCGGCGCTCTTTGAATAACCCTCTTAATTTGGACCAGTTGCAGAAATTTTGTGTATTTTTTGCTGCAATGCAGCAACCTTTATGGGAGATATAAAATAAAGGCATACTGACATTTCAACGTAGAACACCAGCTGAAGAAGCCTGTTGGCGAAACGCGTTCTGGTAGCTATTTTTGTTGGTTTCTACACAAATAAATGGTTTTAAAACCACTGCTGATTTGCCTATCCTGTTAAAGAAGGTTTTGGGGATTCCTCATAATTCCCTGAGCAAGTTCCACAGAGCTATTGAGGCTCTTTTACATGTGAGTTTTATACCTCTTATTTGCTGAAATTATTCGCATAAAAGATCGCACTAGGGGTATCCCCGATATATTTTACTCCACTACAGGGGTATCCTGAACACTACTTATTGGATCCTAAAGGGGTTAGATGGGCACCTGAAGAACATTAGAGACCCATAAAGCTATCCACCCCAGAGCCAGGAGTTTGGCTCGATTGAATGTGAGTTGACCACCTGTGGCTTTATTATTCCTTTTTCGAACTACATACTGCGCAATTCGTGGTTTTTGTTTTCTTTTCAGTCTGCTGATATATCTCCGTTCAAAGGGAGCAGTCTACTGAAGGTTGGAGAGTTTTTCTCCATCTTGTGACACGCAGAGAACACAGTCCTGCTTTCCAGTGGACTTTTTTGTCTGCCGGCGCTACGTTAACATCTTCCATATATACTGAAATTTCGTCTCCCATTAAAAATCCTGCTCAGTTATGAGCACCCACACCTATATTATTTAACTGAAATTTTGGCTTTAGTAATTTAATTTGTATTTATCGGTAAGAAATCGGTTCTGAAAGGTGTTGATATGATGATTGGCTTGTTTGGGGAGGGAATCTGAAATTTTACTATTAGCATTGATTTAGCCCTAAAACCTAACTCTAGCCCTAAAAACCCTAAAGGCAGGGGTCAAGTGCTAAAAAAACAAGTGTGGGAACTCGCCAACATTTCTGTGTACTCTGATCTCAAATATTACCGGTAGCTGCAGCGCTTCTTTTGCATGAGAATGCTTTTCCTCTGGCGAATACTGAGAAATAGTCATTCCAGTGCCTTCTAAATGTATTTAAATCCAGGAAAAACCCTTAAATATAGCAAGTTTTATAAGATTGTGTCTATATATGGTAGAAAGGTATTGCAGCTTCCCAGTTTATCAGCCAAAAGGAAACTAAGCTCCTCCTGCTAAAATAGTGAGGGAACTGCATTCCCATGCTTTCCTGCAGGACTTGACCGCTGCCTTAAGGCCACCCTAACCCTAAAATTCCTGCAACCCAGGTGTTAGTTTAAGGCTAGGGTCAAACGAACGCATTATTCACAGCGACCGTCAAAAAGTGCGTCCGAACGCATTGACGTATTTTTTCACGGAATGCGCGAAAACAGTCAGATGACGCGCATTTTTGTGCGTGATTTTTTACGGATCGTCAATAAAACACTTCGTGCATCTGGACGTTATGTTGGCTGGACATTAGCAGCGTCTGACGTCTCCTAATCACGCACACACGCCGCTATGCCGCCGCAGCGCACTCTGTACGTCAGTACTAGCGGTTCTGCGTTCTCAAAAAAATGCGTTCATTTTCCACTTGCGTTGCGCGGCCAGACTTTCGTGCGGCCGTACTTCGTATATTGGCCGTCATTGCCCGTCATTTGCTGCTACTGCGGCCGTGATTAAGTGCGCCTAAACGCACGTTAAAAATGCGTTAGTCTGACCCCAGCCTTAGGGTTAGGGTTAATTTTAGGGTTGGGATTAAGGTTTAGGTTATCATAGTGGGCTTTAATGTAACCTTTGATTAATCCATTCTCATAAAGGAATCATTTAATGATGGGAAATGTTCACTTATTCAAATTTACAGGTTGCTGAAGAAATTGTGTTTTTTTTTTGAGAAAGGATTTTACCAGGAAGGATACATTGAGATTTCTCTCGTTTTCAAGTATGTTCTTCCCTACAATCCTGCTGTGTTATCTACCTGTAATGAGATGAGAGAGGGTGAAGGAGAATCAAGGCCGGTACTGACGTGCTTACCAGCGCAGCGTTTTGACGCTGCAACAGGGCCGGTCACACGCTTGTGCACGCACACGAAATGCACGCACAACAAGTGTCCGTTATCCAAGCCTCTCCGGCAAAGTGCTAGGATGGACGTTGACGGAGCTGCAAAGCGTGATTCTCCATAGGAGGATTGCGCTTTGCAGCGCTGAGTGCACTGAGAGCGCACTGAGTGTGCTCAGCGAGGCAGCCAGACGGGCGTCGAGTGGAAGGAACCTCCACTCTCACAGACGTTCCTTCCGCTCTCTCCAAAAGACGCATGTCTGACACTAGCCTTAGTGGGACTCAGCCCAAAATTGCACCACATGGTGAAATTCCCCGTTTGGTGCAATTTTGGGCCAATTCTTCTATTCACCAAGGCCCCTATTACGTTCTTGGCGTTAAAACGCAGGCGCAGGGGAGGAAAAACTGCGCCCGCAGTTTCCCCCCTTGCGCCTGCGTTTTAAAGCCAGATTACAATGCAGGCGCAAAAAATGCTGCCTGCATTGTTATCGAGCGTTAAAGTTAGGGATGCGCGCGGCAGCGCTGAGCGCAGCCGCACGCATCCTCTCAATGGAGTCCATAGGACTCCATTGAGTTCCTCTCTGCCGGTCACGTGACCGGACGGATCTCGATATCGCAAGGTCAGGCCAGTCGGCGTAGTGATACGCAGGGAAAGACAGGGGGACTTTTTCCCCCTGTCTTTCCCTGCTCCCGTCGGCCAGAGGATGCGACCGGAGCCGCGGTCCTCGCCGCGGGACAGAGGGTAAGTATGTGGCTTGTTTTTTTTATTTTTACAGCTGGTGTTAATGGATTCTGCAGAAGCGGAATCCGTTAACACCAAGTCCTGGCTCTGGTTAACTTTTCGTTGACCAGAGCCAGGCGTTAATCAGCGCTGGGACATTGTAATCCAGCGCTGATTAACACTTTGCGCTTCCCATGTTAAGTATAGGGAGCGCAAAGTGCAGTGACCTCGCGCAGCGCAAGGTACCAAACGCAAACGGGTTTTTTAACCCGTTTGCGTTTGGATTGTAATAGGCACCTAATACTGCAGCTAACGGTAGTTAGCGCTATCGTTAGCGTTAGTATGTAATAGGGGCCTAAGATGTTACTTCCCCAAATAAAGGCGATTTCACAGCAAAATGCGGTGCAATTCAGCGGGGTTCGGTAGCACTGAATTTGCCCCACAGAAGACTATCGTGCCTTCTGGTCACAGAATGCCAAACTGCACCAATTTCCAGCGAAATGCCTTGATTTTCAGTGTTTCAGTTCGACAGGTTTAAAGAGGTGAATCCCATAGGATTCAATGTAGAAATGTAATACCTTTTTAAAAAACTTATTAAAAGATCGTTTATTTTTTTCATTGTCAACAAAAAGCCTTTTTATTTATTTATTTTTTGGAACATCTTGCCATGACCCCGATGTTAAAAGCGCAAACCTCAATAGGAGAGTGCCAGAATAACTTTGTTCTTGAGGCACCAATAACAACAACCTCAAAAAAATCCAATGCCTGAGCGTTGTGACAAATTATTTTTAAAAAGGTAAATACCAGCCGTTAGCGTGAGACGCGGAGAAGCGAGTGACGACACAAACACACAGTGATGGGTATAAATAATTTACTTTAAAATAAAAAGGTTAAACAGATAGATAAAACATCAGAACATTATTAAACACCCGGCTGGGTGGAGTAGAGGTTACTTCACTGCTCTGTGACCATGGAGAGAGACCCAGGTTTGCATCCTGGCCAGAGCACCTCTCCAGTAAGTGTCCTTGGGCAAGACACCTAACGGTACATACTCGCCACCCAGGACATACTTGAAAACGAGAGAAATCTCAATGTATCCTTCCTGGTAAAATCCTTTCTTTAAAAAATAAAATTAAATTAAACCCTGGACACTGAAATAACACAAAGACTCAGCATAGGTAAAGTAATATACAAAGGGATCAACAAGAGCAACATCTACCCAAATCCAGATATGAACAGCACATGGCATAGCCATAGCTCTCAGGTCCGAGCCAAGTGACAAAAAGGGCTGATCCCTTCCTGGAATTCCTGGTTGAATGAAAAGATGGTTGGACTAGAGTCTTGTCTCCCCCCCCCCACCAGAGTGGCATGCCTCCCACCAACAATGTATACACCTTTATCCCAGTGGGAGTCACCATATGAGGTAACCACTCTAGAGTAGGCTGGCTTAATGATGTCACAGCTAGCCACACAGGGCAAAAAGCTTCGCACTGCCCCTAGTGTTCCCTCTTTGGTATAGCAATCAATATATAATTAAATATGATGATTTATGACACAATTCATCCATGATCACTACTCTGAGGGATGCTGAATCCATGACACTAATGCTATAAATAATAATAAAATAAATGCCATCCCACTTTTATGTAATTAAAACATGGATACATTTAACCAATCCAGTACCGTCAAATGATGCTTAGCAGTTCTCAATATATGTAACGCTCAGACCCTGCAATTATCTGCCCTGGTTCTTAGACTGGAGATTTGCTTACTCATGTGTCATGGCTTGACGTGGTAACACTCGCATGGACAGGCGAGAAGCAGAGGGTCACAGCGTGTCAGGTGGCCTTATTGCTTATTTATAGAGATGCTGATTGGTCTTGATAAGAAGATTGTTTAATAGCATTTTGCGTAACCCACTTAGCGCCAGTATGTCCATCGTGAAGCTTAAATGATTCATAACGTCTATATTTTATTTATGCCGAGACATTAGTGGTGAATACCATGGGGGTTTATTCAAAGAGCGCCGTTTTTTGCCAATGTTGCAAACACAGGTAAAGATTAGGGATGAGCCGAACATCCCCGAGTTCGGTTCGCATTCGAACTCGAACTTTTCAAAAGTTCGAATTCGAACTGGAACTGGAACTCAATACAAGTCAATGGGACTCAAAATTCGGTTTTTAGAGTGCCCTCCAAGAGGGCATATATGCTAGATATTTGCCATAAAAGGTGTATGGGGGTCCAGGTAGTGCCCTGGGGGACAGGAAACAAGGACAAAAAGTAAAAAAAAAGTTTTTAAAGGGACAGTGAGTTTTCCATGAAATAAGGGTTAAAAATAAAAATGAAAAATTCCTTCAAATATCGTGCCTAGGAGGTCCCCATAACCTGCCCGTGAAGTGGCAGATTTGTAGGATGTATAGAAACATTTAAAAACAATATCCGGGTCCGGGTAGTGCCCTGGGGGACAGGAAACAAGGACAAAAAGTTTAAAAAAAGACGTTTTTAACCCCTTCACTGCTGACGACGTGTGGGACACGTCCTCCTTAGTTACTCCTGCTTTATGCTGAGGAGGACGTGTCCCACACGTCATCAGCTTTGCGGGACCCCCGGCGGAGATGCTCACCTCTCTGTCCGGGGTCCCGTGGCGTTCTGACTTCAGCATCCTCAGACACTGAAGTCACGCTCCTCCCGACATAAATGACGTCATCGCGCCATGCGCAATGATGTCATTTCCAGGCGACCCCCGCCAATGCCGGGAGATCGCCTGGAAGGGAGGGGCGATCTGTTCGGATCCCTCTCCCTCCTGATCGGGAGGCCCCACAAAAAAAAACAGGCACCGCTTAAAAGGGGAGAGTCTCCCCTTTTAAGTGGTGCCTAGCTTTTAACCCCTTAGGCATCGGGTCGCACTTCGGCACCTTGCGGCGCCGAAGTGCGGCCTAGCTCCGTTGGGGGCCGCCATCTTGGATGGCGGCTCCACCTACGGGTCCCCCCTCACTGCCTGACGTCTTCACGCATAGCGTGATGACGTCAGATAGCCGGGGAACCCCTAGCTGCCCAGAATCCCTTGTGAAGATAGGGGGTTCATTTGAGGGTTCACAGAGATGCTGTGAGGTTGTGTATAGAGATGCTGTGAGGCTGTGTATAGAGATGCTGATGGGGTTGTGTATAGAGATGCTGTGAGGCTGTGTATAGAGATGCTGTGAGGTTGTG
Source organism: Leptobrachium leishanense (assembly GCA_009667805.1). Lineage (NCBI taxonomy): Eukaryota > Metazoa > Chordata > Amphibia > Anura > Megophryidae > Leptobrachium > Leptobrachium leishanense. The sequence goes on along the minus strand of CM019067.1, from coordinate 47,549,583 downwards.
TATAGAGATGCTGTGAGGCTGTGTATAGAGATGCTGATGGGGTTGTGTATAGAGATGCTGTGAGGTTGTGTATAGAGATGCTGTGAGGTGTATAGAGATGCTGTGAGGCTGTGTATAGAGATGTTGTGTATAGAGATGCTGTGAGGTTGTGTTTAGAGATGCTGATGGGGTTGTGTATAGAGATGCTGTGTATAGAGATGCTGATGGGGTTGTGTATAGAGATGCTGTGAGGCTGTTTATAGAGATGCTGTGTATAGAGATGCTGATGGGGTTGTGTATAGAGATGCTGTGTATAGAGATGCTGATGGGGTTGTGTATAGAGATGCTGTGAGGCTGTGTATAGAGATGCTGTGAGACTGTGTATAGAGATGCTGTGTGGCTGTGTATAGAGATGCTGTGAGGTTGTGTATAGAGATGCTGTGAGGTTGTGTATAGAGATGCTGTGAGGCTGTGTATAGAGATGCTGATGGGGCTGTGTATAGAGACGCCTTGCGGCGCCGAAGTGCGGCCTAGCTCCGGTGGGGGCCGCCATATTGGATGGCGGCTCCACCCCCGGGTCCCCCCTCACTGCCTGATGTCCTCACGCATAGCGTGTGGACGTCAGATAGCCGGGGGAACCCCTAGCTGCCCGGAATCCCCTGGTGGAGATAGGGGGTTCATTTGATAGGGGGTTCATTTCTCCAGTACCGTGGCAGCTAGGGGATCTCGGAGGGTGTCAATCGAAAGGCCTGAGCATGGCCTTTCGAATGATACCCAACATGACCAGGTATAAAGTAAAAAAAAAAACATGTATTTTTTTGTGTGTTATTTTTATTAATGCAGCAATATTGTTCACATTTCAATTATAATGTGAACAATGATGCTGCACTAATGATTTTTTTCTATGGTGTGCGTTTGCTAAAAATCACGTAATTCCCCCCACAAAATGTAACAAGTCCCCATTTCTAATTTTTGTACAAGCGCACCCCATAGAAAACATAACTGCAAACGCTCATCTGCTAAAATGTGAAAAAAAAACACTTTACACACTGCAGATGATTAAAAATTAAATTTTTATTGTATTTTTTGTCATAATATACAGGCAGGACATGACATAAACATATAAAAATGATATATTATGAATCTGCGGAGTCTGCCGGAAAGAACGATATCTAATATGTTTGGGTCGTATAATAAAATGTGGCTTTAAATCGCATTTAAACATGATGAGCGAAAGCGGTAAAAATGAGCTGAGGACACAGCAGTGAAATGCAGGGTTAAGGGGTTAAACAGCATATCAGAGGAACATTTAGTAGAGAAATGAACACTTCTCAGAAGCACAGGTGTTGTTTGATACATGTTCAGGAGACACCTCCAGACACCCTCAGTCTACAGACAATGTATCAAATTCATTAGACCAGACTAATTAAAAGCACATGTTATTTCCAAACACTAATTAACACCTGTTGTTTACGGAGTTTGAGAGCACAGGTCATTTAGAGGTGAGAATCTTTGCACGTAGACATTATTTTTTAATTCAATAGCTAATAAACCGTTGCTTATAATATTCTGCAGTAAAGAGTCTCTTTATTTCTAGATTTTTTAGTATTTTTTTAAGCATTTTTTCTACTTTTTTCAAAAAAAAATAATTTCGAACTCGAACCGAACACGCCAAAAAGTTCGAAGTTCGCGAACTTTCGAACTGCTGATGTTCGAATCGAACTCCGAACTGATCGAACCGAACAGCTCATCCCTAGTAAAGATCACCATTGCTGCCAATGTCAGTGTTTCACAATAGAAAAATCCAAACAATGACAGTAGAACCTACAGCTGCAAACACTGAAACTTCAAAAGGAGAAATGGCAGCTTCATCGATGAATCTTCTCCTGACATTGTCAGAATTTCCCCATGTGGATCTCCTCTTACTGAATAATTCCCTAAATGCACCAGTTTGCTCATAACCTGATTTAGTCAGCTAATTGCATTGCTTTTGTTGATTAGGAATTCCAACCACGTTCTTCAAGTAATAACCACACGTCTCTAGGACTGATGTATCCCCAATTCCGTGTTCGTTGCAGTTTGTTTGGTTTTCTCATTTTCTAGTGCTTGTTATTTTGTTATTATGCTTGTTTCGAGCACAAGAAATGTTTTGGTTGCAGATTTTGGAGAAAGTAATGGAGTCCTTTTTGTTGTTTTCTTGTTCACTGAGTATAGCCCGAGCTGGGAAAGGAACTTGAGGTGAGCTGAGGTTCTGGGACCAAGTGGGTGCAATACTGACTACAACTAGCGGCTCAGACATAACCCCCAAAGAAGACACCATCACCATCCTTTCTTCTCACGTCTTGGTCTCCTTGGTGACGCTTAATATTGAATGTTGAATCTATATTATAATCTTGGAGGCAGCACCCCAGCATACAGCAGATAGAGGAGTGACCACTGCAGGCCCATCACAAGCAACCATAACCAGACCCATTTCTCTTCCAATTGGAAGTCACTAGACCAGGAGGGAACCAAACCGGCCAGGCATGACCCAAGTCTTCTCTGGAACTGCAATAAGAATATAGTTTTAAAACAATATCAGACTAATAATACTATGGGGGTTATTCAGAGAGCACTGAAATGTTGCTGACATTTCATGTGCGATGATGTCATTTCCAGGCGACCCCCCGGCAATGCAGGGGCAGATAGCCGGGGAATCCCTAGCTGCCCGGGGATTTCCCAAGGAAATCCCCTGGTGGAGATAGGGGATTTGTTTGATCCCCGATATCTCCAGAACTGTGGCAGCTAGGGGGTCATGGAGGGTGTCATTCGAAAGACCTGATCATGGCCTTTTGAATGATATCCAACATGACCAGGTATAAAGTAAAAAAAAATAACAATAATAATAATAAAAAAATAATAATAAAAAAAAAACATGTATTTTTTTTGTGTGTTGTTTTTATTAATGCAGCAATTTCAATTATAATGTGAACAATGATGCTGCACTAATGATTTTTTTCTATGGGGTGCGTTTGCTAAAAATCACGTAATTCCCCCAAAAAATTTAATAAGTCCCCATTTCTAATTTTTGTACAAGCGCACCCCATAGAAAACATAACCGCAAATGTTCATGTGATAAAAGGTGAAAAAAAACACTTTACACGCTGCAGATGATTAAAAATTCTAATTTTATTGCATTTATTGTTATAATATACAGGCAGGACATTATGTATACATGTAATGATATATTATGAATCTGCCGAGTCTGCCGAAAAGAACGATATATAATATGTCTGGGTCATATAATAAAATGTGGCTTCAAATTGCGTTTAAACATGATGATGGCAATCATACAGTAGCTCGTGTAGGTGTGATCTATAGACCCCCTGGACAAGCAGAAGAACTAGATAATCTGCTGGTTGAGGAAATAGCCAAAATGGCAATGAAAGGGGAGGTTATTATCATGGGGGACTTTAATCTTCCTGATGTGAACTGGAAAACCAAAACAGCTGGGTGCACCAGGAGTACAAATATTCTAAACTCCCTACTGGGATTATCTCTAACACAAGTAGTTGAGGAGCCGACCCGTAAAGAGGCCATATTGGATTTAATACTCACAAATGGAGGTTTGGTATCGGACGTTGTTGTAGGTGAAAATTTGGGATCTAGTGATCACCAGTCAGTATGGTTTAATATAACAACAGGGATGGAGCCGCACCACACAAGAACGAAAGTTTTAGACTTTAAAAAAACAGATTTTTCTAAAATGGGATTTTGTGTGAAGGAGTCATTATCAGACTGGAGGAGTTTAAAGGGAGTCCAGGAGAAATGGGATTATTTAAAGGAAGCATTATTGAAGGCCACAGGCAATTGCATTCGGCTTGTTAGCAAAAACAAAAAAGGGAAGAAACCACTGTGGTACTCTGCAGAAGTGGCCAAAATAGTGAAGAACAAAAAGATAGCATACAATAATTATAAAACAACTCAGAGTGAAGAAGATAGGCAAACCTATAAAATTAGGCAGAAAGAGGCAAAGCAATTTATAAGAGCTTCCAAAGCACACGCAGAAGAGAAAATAGCTCAGTCAGTAAAAAAGGGGGACAAAACATTTTTTAGATACATAAACGAGAAAAGAAAAGTAAAACAAGGATTAGTTAGATTAAAAACAAAGGAAGGAAGGTATGTAGAAGAGGATAAAAGTCTCGCTGACTGCCTCAATGAATATTTTTGTTCAGTCTTTGCAGAAGAAAAGGAAGGAAAGGGACCTCAGTTAGGAGAGAACACTAAAGAGACATTTACATATCAGTTTACAGAGGAGGAGGTTCTACAGCAGCTGTCTAAAGTAAAGACAAATAAGTCAATGGGGCCTGATGGGATCCACCCTAAATTATTAAAAGAGCTCAGTGATGGAATAGCAAAACCATTAACAGATTTATTTAACCAATCCTTGTTAACGGGAGTCGTCCCAGAAGACTGGAAATAAGCAAATGTTGTGCCCATTTACAAGAAGGGTAGTAGGGAGGAATCGGGGGAACTATAGGCCAGTTAGTCTTACGTCAGTAGTGGGGAAATTAATGGAAACCATGTTAAAGGAAAGGATTGTTGAACATCTAAAAACACATAGATTACAGGATCAGAAACAACATGGGTTTACCTCAGGGAGATCATGCCAAACTAATCTTATTGATTTTTTTGATTGGGTAACAAAAATAATAGACACAGGTGGTGCAGTAGACATTGCTTATTTAGATTTCAGTAAGGCTTTTGATACTGTTCCGCATAGAAGGCTTATCAATAAATTGCAATCTTTGAGCTTGGATTCCAATATCGTTGACTGGATTAGGCAGTGGCTAAGTGACAGACAACAGAGGGTTGTGGTAAATGGAGTTTATTCGGCGCAAGGTCTTGTTACCAGTGGGGTACCTCAGGGGTCAGTACTTGGACCCATTCTCTTTAATATTTTTATTAGTGATATTGCAGAAGGTATTAATGGAAAAGTATGTCTTTTTGCTGATGACACAAAGATTTGCAACAGGGTTGACGTTCCTGGAGGGATCAGCCAAATGACAAATGATTTAGGTAAACTAAAAAAATGGTCGGAGTTGTGGCAATTGAGTTTTAATGTGGATAAGTGCAAGATAATGCACCTGGGACGTAAAAACCCAAGGGCTGAATATAGAATATTTGATACAGTCCTAACCTCAACATCTGAGGAAAGGGATTTAGGGGTCATTATTTCAGAGGATCTAAGGGTAAGTAGTCAATGTAATAGAGCAGCAGGAAATGCTAGCAGAATGCTTGGTTGTGTAGGGAGAGGTATTAGCAGTAGGAAAAGGGAAGTGCTCATGCCACTGTACAGAGCACTGGTGAGACCTCACTTGGAGTACTGTGTGCAGTACTGGAGACCGTATCTCCAGAAGGATATAGACATCTTAGAGAGAGTTCAGAGAAGGGCTACTAAAATGGTGTATGGCTTGAAGGAGAAAAGTTACCAGGAAAGGCTTAATGATCTTAACATGTACAGCTTGGAAAAAAGACGAGACAGAGGAGATATGATAGAAACATTTAAATACGTAAAGGGAATCCACAAGGTAGAGGAAGGGAGTATATTTAAAAGGAAACAAAATAGCAAAACAAGAGGACATAGTCTTAGATTAGAGGGGCAAAGGTTTAAAAGTAACATCAGGAAGCATTATTTTACTGAGAGGGTGGTGGATACATGGAACAGTCTTCCAGTAGAAGTGGTAGAGGCCAAAACAGTAATTGAATTTAAGCAAGCATGGGATAGGCATAAGGCTATCCTAAACAAAGGATAAATCCAGGTAAAGTATCCATGTAATTGGGCAGACTAGATGGGCCGAAAGGTTCTTATCTGCCGACATTTTTCTATGTTTCTATGTTTCTATGTTTCTATGAGCGAAAGCGGTAAAAATTAGCTCAGCACACAGAGGTGAAATGCCTCCGCAGTGAAAGGGTTAAAGATCCTAAAAAAATCAATACATAAAGACTTTTTGCTGCAGATTAAAATAATAAATGGTTTATTAGATATTGGATTAAAACGGGAATATTTTTAACATTGAAACCTATGCGGTTCGCCTGAATAAATCTGCAGAATGAAAACACCAAACAGCAGGGCACTTCGGCAACTTTTCTCTGCTGTTCGGTGTTCTGTGAATAGATTAACCATTGCTTCTCTATAGGGAATATCACTGTCACCGAACAGGCACCGTACTTGCAGGCAGTTTGCCAAAATTTTGCGGACTGTCTGCTCTCTGAATAACTGAATGGCCCCAAAATGTCACCGTAAGGGGAAATTTTCTGTTCGGTGACATTTCGGGGCCAGAACGGCTCTCTGAATAATCCCTTATATAATTTAATTTGATAAAATGCTGCATTTACCGGACTGGTTTAGCTGAGACTTATTCTGGAAATACCGCCCCTTTAATAACAGCTGAAATGCACAAACCCGACTTTATATTGTCCGTTACTGTAAACACCTCGGGGGGGGGGCGATATATGGTGAAACAAGTACTGCATCGAAATTGCACTCAAAGAATTGTTTCAAAGGAGAAAACCTCGGTATCATAAATATTTAAATCCTATTGCATGAAACGTAATGAGCTATACATGAGCTCAAAGAACAAATTCCTAGAAGAGCCTTGTCTTTCTGAGAACCTCCTGAAGATGTAATCATTAAAGCTATTGATATATGTATTCTTTGGACCTTTTTCCTCTTTAATACTGAGCGTTACAATAACATGAAGACACAGTTAAGGTTTTAAATGGCTTAGAATAGACTATATTTGTTTTGCTGCTATCGGAGCTTCTATTAGTGACGGTGTTTAGATTCCAGGCTATGCGCATCTTGAGTCCTTGCTGCTTACATAGAACATGCAATTGTAGGAGAGTACTGAGGATTAATTAAATAATACTCCCACACTCACGTGTGTGTGTGTGTTTATGTATGCATATATTATATATATATGTATTCGCTTACTGCCATTGTTTAGCATTGTTGCAAACATGTCCCACTACAGCAATCCCTATAGGGAAAACCATAGAGCAACAGGGGAAGATTCGTCAAAGACTCTTCCCCACTGTCCTGTGGGTGGGATTCACAAAAGGGGTAATTCAGAGAGGTCCGAAATGTTGCCAAAATGTAACTGGACACTGAAATTCAGCGTACAGTGACAATTCGGGGCCATTCGGCTATTCAGAGAGCAGACGGTGCGCCAACTTTTGGCAAATTGCCTGCACATACGGTGTTTGTTCAAAGGCAGTGAAATCCCCCATAGTAAAGCAATGGTTCGTCTACTCAGAGAACACCGAACAGCAGTTAAAAGTTTCCTAAATGCCCTGCTGTCCGCCAGTGTTTTCATTTGACGGGTTTATTCAGGCATACTTTTCTTTTTTTTTACCCCTTCGTTTACTTGGCGGCTTTTTCTCGTGGCTCGTCGGCTTTTTCTGGCTAGTTCGAAGTGGATTTTGGAATGGGATATATTAAGCAACAAGTGAACAGTTAGTTCGTAAATTCCATGTGTTGGAAGCTGGAAAATGGCCGAAAAGATCTGAGTTGACTGTGACAAGCTCTGAATACTGTTAGCTAGAGGACTGGGTCAGAGCATCGCCAAAACAGCAACTCCTGTGTGGGGAGTTCCCGGTATGCAGTGGTTAGTACCAACCAAAAATGGTGCAAGAAAGGAACAAATGGTGAACCGGCGTCAGGGTCATGGTTGCCCAAGGCGAGAGTGAAGGCTAGCCCGTCTGGTCCAATTGCACAAGACAGTTACTGTAGCTCAAAATGCTGCAAAACGTAATGCTGGCCATGATAGAAAGGTGTTGGAACACATGCAACATGTACTACCTACCTAAAGACTGCTGCAGACTTGGCACACCCCTTCATGGCAGTGGTGTACCCTGATGGCCGTGGTCAGCAGGATAAACCACCTAGCCACAATGCAAAAGCTGTCCAGGAATTTGCACATCTTAAAGGATCTGCTGCTAATGCCCTGGTGCCGGCAGTGACGTGCGGTGAGGTCAGTGGCTGATGAGGCACTGGCTAGAATCAGAGCCAGATATACACGGGTTACGTAGTTTCAGGTTCAGTGCTCCCCAGGATCTGGCTGCTCTCTGTACTCCCCAGGAACTGTCTGTTCAGGGCACCCCACAATCTGGCTGCTCTCAGTGCTTACTAGGATCTGGCTGTTCAGTGCTCTCTGGATCTGGCAGCGTTCAGGGCTCGCCACGATCTGACAGCTTTCTGTGCTCCCAGGATCTGTGTCGTCCTCCAGACAGGCAGCCTAGTGTGACACTTAGGCCACACCGGAGCACAGCCCCGTGCCCACTGATTGTCCTGCGCCAATCAATGCATGGGAGGCGTTTTTTGAATGGCTTGGACCAATAGTGCTTTCCTATTGGTCCAAGCTATTCCATTGCTCTTCCAGGGCCTCTGAGGCACTGGGAGAGCAATGTTCAGGAAGTGGGCAGTGCTTGGATGTCTTTTCATTGAATATACGGGTCGCGCTGGACACCTTTTGGCAGCCTATGCGATTTGCAGAGCGTCCTGCTACGCAAATTGAATAGGCTCAGCCAGGCTGCTGAAGGGGAAAGAAAAAAAAAGTGCAGCGGAGAATGGACAGGGTTGACAGGGAAATGCGAGCAAGTGAGTTTAACTGTGCAACTGCAGCCCTTAATGGCAGGTGAGGCTCTGCCTCACCTGCCGCCGATGACCGCATGTCCCTGGGTGCCAGATACCACAGGACACATTTAGAGGGCTTTTGGAGTCCATACCTAGACACATCAGAGCTGTTTGGGCAGCACAAGGGGGACCTACACGATATTATGCAGGTATTTTATTGTTGTGTCTGTTGATCAGCGAACTTTCTTTACTGTTGTTTTAATTGTGGTACTTACATATATATGATGATTTTAAGGTGACGATCTCCATAGACCTTGTGAAAAATACAGTGACAAATACGATAGAGAATAACGCTGGGACAACTTTCCCTGAAACAGTGCTCCATACAAGGGGAAGAACTACTTGGGGTGCAGTGAGTGCCACTGCACCCAGGCCCTTGAGTCCGAGGGGCCTGCAATCAGCTGCCGAGGGCAGCCCCACGGCTGACCGGGACCTCACCTAAGTCACTCAGCAGGTCGGGGCATCGGCTAGGAGTCAGGACCTCACCAGGGCCGCACGGGGCCTCGTCTGGGCTGCACGGCCATCCAGGACCTCACCTAGGCAGCTTGGCTAGGAGCCTGGGCCTCACCTGTGCAGCACAGCAGGGGCCTCTCCTACACCACTGGCCGAAGAGGAATTCAGCCCCATGCCTGGAAAAAAAGTTAGGAAAGGTAACAAGTCTATATTTTTTAATATAAATGATGTTAATATAATAAATTATGTTAATATATTAATTGTATTTAAATACATTAAATAATATTATTTGATTTTATACTTATTTGTGAGTTTTGCTGTGGAGCTCTGTGATACACTCATACACACCACACATTACTGTGAGTTTTATTGCTGTGGAGCTCTGTGATACCCTCATACACACCAGGCACACATTACTGTGAGTTTTATTACTGTGGAGCTCTGTGATACGCTCATACACACCACACATTACTGTTCGTTTTATTGCTGTGGAGCTCTGTGATACCCTCATACACACCAGGCACACATTACTGTGAGTTTTATTACTGTGGAGCTCTGTGATACGCTCATACACACCACACATTACTGTGAGTTTTATTGCTGTAGAGCTCTGTGATACGCTCATACACACCGCACATTGCTGTGAGTTTTATTGCTGTGGAGCCCTCTGAGATATACATAGTGCAGATTGGATTAAAATGGGATGGACTGGGCACCTGGGCCCAGAGATTTCTATTTATGCCTCTGGCTCCAAACAATGGTAAAATAAACACAATCTACACAGGACAGCAACTAAGGCTAATGGAAAGCCCATTGAAACCTAACCTGAACATTACACATACAAAGGCAGAAACAAACCACGGCAGACTCCGGTGGCAGTTCACAAAATAGTGAATTCATCGGACTTTTGCTGCATTTAATCCATGAAGTGTGCCAAAATTAATCCACCATTCTTTCTGAAAAACAGTAGATGAAAGTCATACAGGTCTATTCAAAGAAAGGTGAAACTCAGGACAACGCAGTAGAAGTGAAAATTCTAGGTCAAAATAGCCAAAGCAGAAAAATGTTCCAGTTTATCTTACTTTCCAAATCGGCTATTTGGTCTAGATTGTTCTCTTCTCCTGCCAGTTCTCCTGGTTTTCACCTTTCTCTGAATAACCCTGATAGTCATACAGAAAAATTTTAACGTAACCTTAATGCTCTTCTAGTAGCTGCACCTTTTGATATCAAAACAAAATGTTCCTAATTTCCCTAGTTTAGAAGATATTCTGTTTATATCCTGATGGAGGTGACCACTTTCGTGTCCAGTTTCTTTGAAACCTAATACAGTCATCATCTTAGTTCATAACAAATACCAGGCATGTTTTAAGTGAATTTAGGTGTGATTTATTATACACTTCCTGCCAAATGCTGGTTTTGTATAATCTGTGACCTTTATCACAAAATTTATCAGAATAGAAAAATCCAGAACCTTCTAATGGTTTTCGAGGGAGCATCTTTCGTTATGTCTTTTTTTGGGGGAGGGGAATCAATCTTCAAGTCAGTTCCCTAGTGTGATGTTTCCACAAACGTGTTTATATTCTTACTTTATGGGTTGACTTGTATTAAAGCAGGCACTTATTTCTGGATAACGAAGTTGCACTTTATTAATCTGTGTAGACCAGTTTCCTCACAGAGCTGCCTCATAACACTGCTCGGCTTCATCCGCCATTTTACATCTACCAGAGCATTCCCCCCCAACCGACAACAGGAAGTGAGTAATCCCCTCAGAGCATAACAGGAAGTAGGAAGGCAGACGAAAAGCAATACATCATTCACAACCAACAACAGTCAATACCTCACAATACTCACACACACCATACATTCTTACACAGTCTAACACCTAGATTTTGAATACTTTCTACATGTTTACATTCTCATGGCCAAGACGGAGCTTGGAATAGAATACAAACTATTTGATTTTTACCTTGTGTGAGGTTGGCACGTGAACTTCTTCCAAGTGCAAAGTATTTTAGAACTCCTAAGCGCTTTATAAAGATTTAATGTGCCTGCCAGGATACAATGTTAACGGATTGCTGAGTGTTTAAATGTGTTGCCATTTAAAGCATACTTATTTTAAGATGATAAACATTGTAACACTGCCACGCCACACTTGGTCTCTGACTTTTAAACAATCTGGATTAGCTGTGCCTCCATCCTACAGTGAATTGCTCTACAGGTCAAATGGCCTTGGGTGGTAAAAAAAATAAAAAAAAAAAAAAGCATCATCATGACTATTAAACATTTGGGGAACTGTGTCAACATTTGTTAATTTTTGAGTGAAAACATTTGAAATTTAAAAATTATCACATGTCCACCTCTGTCTCGGTTTTTAATTTGAGTTAGGCCAGGCCTAGGTCACTTTGTCTTGCACTACCCTTTCACATAACCTTCATCTTCTGAGAGTTTTCAAATGAACAAATGGTCACAAACATTGACTTTCAGCTCCATGTAGAGATTTTTTTTATCACAAGCTTCTATTCTATTCAGTAACAAAGAAGATGCATTGGAGACTCGTCATCTCATCATTCTGGAAGAGATATTTATTGGCTTCATGGCTCTCAGTTTGTCTGTACCCCACAAAGAATTGTCATGCTATTTTCACAGTGATGCTATTGCATAGTTACATAGGCTGAAAAAAAAGACATGCGTCCATCGGGTTCAGCCTCTCACACATCACCTACTGCTGTTGATACAAAAGAAGGCAAAAACCCAGTCTGAAGCGCTCACCAATATGCAACATATTGGAAAAAAAATTCATTCTTGACTCCAGATGGCGTCAGATTTCTCCTTCGATCAAGCAGCTTTTAATCACAATTTAAATATTATAACCCTTTGACCACATATTGAATATTATAAGTCCTTTGTCTATTCGCTATCAAGACTATACGCTCTAATACATGAGATCCAAATGAGTGGCTTTGCAGATCTTAGATGCACAACACTAGTGCCATGGTCAAAATGCTCACTTACAGGGTAATTCAAAGAGAATCGAAAAGTCACTGCACGTTCGGTGACTTTTCGTTCTCTTCAATTCGGTTTGTTTTGCCGATCCCATTTCGGTGACCCTGCGGTGTATTCAGCAAGCACCACAGGGCCCCGAATTGCAGGGAAATGCTGCCGCAAACCTGACCAAAACTAACCGCAAAACCGGGCAAATGCACGCCGAAAACCCGCAAAAACATCTGGATTAACCCGCCGAAAACCACGGAAAAACCCGAGCAGGAGCCGATCACATGCAGCGAAGCCGCTGGAAATCCGCAGACGAGTGAAGTGAATAAATTAGCAAAACAGTTTGCATGAATGTTTGAAAAGTGAAACGCTGTTTGCAAAGAAACTACTGAGCGAAAATGTCTGAAATTTACATATGAGGTCCAGGGAATGATAATAAAAAGGGCTGTTACAGAAGAAATAAGTAAACTTAAATCGGAATTTTTAAGGAAAAAGAAAAAAATCCCGAAAAATGCTTAAAATATCCTAAAACAAATCGATAAATAAAGAGACTCTTTACTGCAGAATTTTATATTGAATGGTTTACTAGATATTGAATTAAAATGAGAATATTTTTAACATTGAAGCCTATGGGATTCGCCTGAAAAAACCTGCCGAATTAAACCACCGAATGGCAGGGCATTTCGGGAACCTTTCACTGCTGGTTTGTGCTCTCTGAATAGCCGAAGCAGTGCTTTTTTATGGGGATTTCACTGCCCTCTAACAGGCACCGAACAGGCACTGTATGTGCAGGCAATTCGCCAGGATTTGGCGAATTGCCTGCTCTCTGTATAGCCGAATGGCCAAGAGAGGTAACCGAACGCTGATTTTCAGCGTTCGGTTACCTTTCTCCAGCCATTCGGATCTCTTTGAATTACCCTGTATGAAAATATTTTATGAATTTACAACCAGCACGTCAGATGTGTATGCTTTATATACAATGTTAGTCACATGATGTTGTCTATATGCCGTATAAAGGTGCAAAACTACAGACCATATATGAAATATAGAACAGTCATGCTATAGCTAAACTACAATAACTTAGGGCAGTGGTTCCCATTCTTGGTCCACTCATCAGGTCCCCCTAACAGGCCAGGTTTGCCAGATATCTGAAGCACAGCACAGGTGATATGATTTGCTGCTCAGTGATTGCAGGATTCAGTCTGCATTTCCTCAAGGTGATCTGCAAAATCTGACCTGTCGGGTGGGACTTGAGAGCCAAGGTTGGGAATCACTGGCTTAAGAGGTTTTTCTCTAAATGCCAATGTGGCACCAAAGTTCACAGTAGTTGCTAACAATGGTAAAAATCACAATTATGTTGAGGCTTGGCTATCCATGGCAGAAAAATTCAACAAGGGCAGGGCGAAGATTTTAATAACAATGGCAAACAACACTGGCCAATTGCACCACTATTAGTCTTCTGTAAAAAGAGTAAGCTGTGGTTATTCTCCATTCAGACCGGTGAATATGTTTTGGAAATTTTAATGTAGGGGTCTTCACTGAACTCCGGTAGAAACAACACTGAAAGCAACATTAGAAAACTTTGAAAGTATGGTAGCAACCCCGATGAAATCCACATGAACCTCCCTGGCGGTCTAATTTTTTCAAAATTTCGCGTCTAAAAGCGTCTCAATTTTTTTTTAAAGGAAACGTGTTTTTGTACATAGTTAGCCTGTAATAATTAGGAATCACGCACTGAAATCCGTGCAAGCAAGAGTCCTTACTGGTAAAATCCTTTATAATTAAAAAAAAATCGTAAATACACTGAGTCCGATTAAGTTTGAAACATGACATAATAATTTATTATCCCAAAAATAATTATCCAAAAGAATGCAAATAAATGATATTCAATAAAATACAACAAAAAACACTGAAATCTGTCTGCAAACAAGGGTGAGACGATGTATGGTCTATTTCTTATCCTGTACTGCCAACTAGTGGCCGTTCATAAACATTACACTGTATAATCCAAAGTGTAAACTGTAAAAAGATTTATTTTATGCTGGTACCACTCCCCCTGCATCGTGTGACTCGCAGGGAGCCTTCCAGGAAGCAGCTCGCCGCGATCACATGGAGGGGACAGCCAGCGAGCCAGGAGGAGGTGAGTAAACATCCAGCCCGAGTGTGGCTTGGGGTTACCGTTCCCAGTAGTGAAATTTAACCCAGAGTCACACTCGGGAATACCGCCAGGGAGGTTAAACTACTTTACCAGAAACTACAACGTACCGGTCGGGGGGGACTATAGGTAACATCACTGCTCTATAACCATGGAGATACAGGTTTGAATCCCGGCCAGTGCACCTCTCCAGTAAGTGTCTTCGGGCAAGACACCTAACGGTACATACTCGCCACCCAGGACATACTTGAAAATGAGAGAAATCTCAATGTATCCTCCTGGTAAAAATACTTTCTCCGAATAAAAAATGATGGTAACACCGGTGGGGAAACTCAAACAGGGAAGACTCATTGAAAGCTATACTGAGAATTATGCTAGACAACAGGAAAGACCTACAGTGGAAAAAAAACCAGAAAACTACCAAGAACTACTGTGGAAGATACCTAAAAAGTGAATTCACCATAGTTTCAACATACAGGATCCACCTTAGCTCCATGAAGTTTGCAGAACTAAATCCACCTGTCTGTCCCGACAAGCAGGTGATACACAGCAAGCAAGGTCAGACGGGGGTGACAGGAACTCACAGATAAGGCAATGATAGAAAACACAGTGAGAAGTGCAGGAAACAATATGACCAGGAACATAATCAGTGTAGGCAGGTAGGAATGGCAGATAGTGAATGACCAATTTAGTCTGCTGACATGTTCAATTTTTTACCTTTTCTGAATCAACAAACTTGGCTCGTTTAATAAGGAAATCATTTTTCTACTTTTATGGTAATAGCCTTTCGGAAAACTTCAAACCATTTTTGCAAGGGGACATAAAAATTTGTCTTTCAACAGAAATCAAACCGCAGTGTTCTAACGCTCCTGGAACTCGCTGCGAGATGCTTCTTGTGTGAAGTCACTTTCAACGTTGTAACAATAAAAAAAAAGTTGGATGTACTGCAATGCGCAAATTACAACCAAGCCCACCCACATTTAATGCTGCATTTCCGCTCGTAATTTATTCAGTGCTAGAAGCCTGGTGGTTAGAAATCAAAGTACCTAATGAATTTTGAAACAGACATTAAATTCATAAAATTTGTTATCTTGTTACTTTCAAATGCTTCCTTAAAAGTCCTTTGTTAAAATGGAGACAAAGTGTAATGCAGAGTTTATGATACGGTGTGTAATGTGCTTCACTTCACAGGAATCGATACTTTTGTAAATATGAAGGGGAAAAAACATTTTCGGATTCTATAAAACATGATGGAAGCATGGACAGTGTGGTCTATGCTTCATATGTACATTGCGTACTAAAGTGCATATTGATATCCATTTCTACCATGCTTGGTCTGGGATGGAACATTAATCAATAATTTGCAAATGTTTTCTGTTTGGTTGACCGCTTAGAAATCGTTGGCTGGGGGGGGGGGCTGAGGGGGGGGCGAGGCTGGCTCTGCAAGGAAGGAGCTCGACTGGATTTGCCTAATATTGGGGATTTTTAGCTGGAGCCTCTCATCGAATTACCCATTATTGGGGTCCCTGCACGACTGGCCATAACGGGGATTGCTCTGGGGCCCATTCTTGTTCCCCTTCTGGAGCACAGCTGAGTTTTAGCCTGGCGGGTCTGAATGACGGTTGGCCATCTTGCGGCCTACCCATCTGCTCTCGGACACTCGTTCCTCCTCCTGCTTCCCCTGTGGAGAGCCCAACCCGGGTGTTCGGCGGCTGCAGACTGAGGGGATGAAGGGCCCCCATCTTCCAGCCGCAACTACGGTGCCCATGGAGAAGAAGTTGAGGGAGCGGGCGGAGTGGCGCAGTCTGGAGCAGACCCCCCGCCAGTGGCATTAAGGCTGCGTACACGGCCCTTGAGGCCTGCTTGGTGCAGCTGTCGGGGGAGGATGAGAGCCCGATTTCCCAAGGCTCATGGAGGCGACTGGCCACATGGAGGACTGGCCGGGCGACCGTAGACCTGAAGATGGAGGTTACATAGGCTGTTTTACATGCTGACCACGGGGAGGGAGCTGGTGGCCTGTGGAGTGTTGGAGGTGGACCGGTGTCTGCTGCACTGAAGGATGCGGTGGTGGCCCCGGATTTGCCCACTCCTGGCCCCCGGGAGTGCACGGCAGAGGATGGCAGACTACTCCCCGAGGATGTTGTGGGCAGTGAGGCTGACACTGGTGGCCCGGATGGGGTGCCGTCCCTGGGTCCCTTGCCTGAGGGGGAACTTTGGGTTCCGTGCGACGGTGCGGTTCCAGCTGCCTGCAGAGTCTGTGAGGCTGTCGCCAGCCTGGTGGATTTGTCTCGGACAGGCTTGTAGTTGGTGGTGCCTTCCAGTCCTCCGCCTGATGAGGTGAGTGACGGTGTTCTGCAGGAGAGGCCGGGCCGTCAAGGAGACGGAACAGCAGATGAGTGCCATGCTGCTTTCTGGCTCGATACGGGCTGAGGTGGACTGCACCATAGTGTTTTTCTCCACGGTCTGCTTTGGCTGAGGCGACCCCCATCAAGATATTTTTTCTCCCCCTCCCCATATTTTTTTTCCTCCCCTTAATACTTCATGAGACGCCTGCCGTAGTTTTTCAATTCTTTTTTTGAGACTTCCCCCCATGATGCCTTTTTTTCCGTTCCTGAGCTGACTTTTCTAATGACTTTTTGAATCTTACTGCTGGGTTTTCCTTTCCCAGCTACCTTTTATTTTTCCTTAGCCGTTTTACTTTGGCGACTCTAATTTCTGTTGTTACCCCACCTTTTTCGATATTTTGCAGCTTTCTTGTGAGAGACCCCCCCCATGTCTTATGTGTTTCTTATGTGAGTACGATATGTGGACCTGCGAGGGTCTGTGACCCTTTGTTTTCAAAATGGGTAAAATGATGGGGTTCAGTTCACAAAGTTATGATCATAATTTGCTTAAGCCTGTCACAGTCGCTCATGTACCCCATCTTTGACATGTCCTATCTAACTTGACCGAGTCCGCACTTACAGGATCAACTCACCCTGGAGCTCCCCGGCAGCTCGAGGCCTTTGTAGGCTGTTATGGTGGAGCACCTTTGAACAGGGAGGGGTGCATACCAAATTGGAGTTGTCAGCTCCCTATATATGTATTTGTATATATATTATATAGGGAGCTGACAACTCCCATTTGGTGTGCATAATGCACCCCTCCCTGTTTCCAGGTGCTCCGCCATGACAGCCTATGAAGGCCTCGAGCTGCCGGGGAGCTCCAGGGTGAGTTGATCCTGTAAGTGCGGACTCGGTCAAGTTAGATAGGACCTGTCAAAGATGGGTACATTGACGACTGTGACAGGCTTAAGCAAATTATGATTACAACTTTGTGAACTGAATCCCCATCATTTTACCTCAGTCAGATTTTTTGAGCATTTTTAAAACTGGTTTTCTTTCCACAGAAAATGATGGAAGAAGGTGGTCAATAATAAGGAGTGCTCTTTCTTGGTGTTTTGTATTTGATGTCTTAGATGCACCCGCTTAGTTTTGAGGTTGAGTGCAACCTTTTGCTGTTTTATATATATATATATAAGAAATCGTTGGTTCTGAGAAACCTCAAAAATTCCCCTGTTTCAGTCCCTTCCTTACACCATGGAACACCAAAGGGATGCAGTATGGTCCGTTCCCAATCCATTGCTGCTGTGACCTGAGTCTAGACAGCACCTTTCCTGTATCTACCTTTGGTTCCAGTCCTGGTCTTCCGCCAGCCTGGCCTGAGGGAAGCCTCAGGCCCTTTTCACATTGAGAGCCAGGGGTCAAGTCCTGCAGGAACACCTGGGAATGCAGATCCCTCACTATTTTAGCAGGGGGAACTTAGTTCCCATTAGGCCGATATACTGGGAAACTGCAATACCTTTCTATATAGACAGAATCTTATAAACCCGTCTATATTTAAGGGTTTTTCCTGGATTTAAGCACATTAGGGAATGTAGGGAATGAAGACACGGCAATGACATTCTCATGCATAAAGAAGCGCTGCAGCAACACCCAGTAATCTTTAAGGCCGTAATGGACAGAAATGTTGGGGATTTCCTTCACTTTTTTTAGTACTTGACCCCTGTTGAGAGCCATTGGATTGGCTAGATAATCAACTATGTTGATGCTCCCATAGGTCAAGCAGCCAATCAGGGTTTCTCATACACAAGTGCTGCATTAGTTTATGGGCTTAGAAAGCCATGATTTTAACTACTTACCTACCTCAAGTACCATTAAACAGGCGTTCGTGGTGCCGTTTCCCTTAGTCCTCCTGAACACTGCGTGACAACCTAGGGCTATCAGGTGATCAAGAGAAGTAAGGGAAAACCTTTTGTGACATGATCAAACCATGTGACTTGGCAAGTTTGCAGCAGGATCGGAGGACCCTGTTCCCCGGAGAACTTACAATCTATAAAAAGCTTCACATTTACACTCATCCAGAAAGTTCAATCACTGACTCGCTGTCACTGAGTGCTTTGTTGGCCACAATTTCTGATGGAGAGACTATGGTTGGCAAACGCTGTGTGCGAGACTTTTATTTATGAGATTATATTAAAATTCAGTTTTTCTGCGATGGAGCATGTTATGTAGCCATAGTAGTTTTAGCGTGCCCTCTGTAGAGAACAATCGTGTTTACTACAAGTGCAGAACATAAATCTCTTTTGTTACAGCTAAGCCAGGAAATTACTGAGTCCGTTTGTTCCTTAACAGTTTCTGTTTGTTGTCATAACATACTTTAGGGCTGTCAGACTTGGAGTCTGTAATGATTACATGGAGTTTTCCTGTTATAAGTACAAGAAAACCGTCCATAATTAAACTCTGACCCTCATGAAATACATACCCGTGGTGTGAGCGATACATGAGGCCAAGCAATGATGTATGTATCTAACACTCATTATATTCACTAGTGGCGCGTCGTCTTCACTTCATGTATCGTCCTCAGGAATGATAATAAAATCGGAAATATAAACCACAGTTAATTCTTTTATAACACATGAAAAAATATATACACAAGACTGGAGGTTATGCTTTTTTAATGTATTATATACAGTATATACCCCCGAACCACCACCCCTACAAATTAACAAATGCAAGAAAACAAGCTGTAACTGCTAAATCCAGGGTCCAGCCAAGGAGGTGGTTCACACAGTCAGTACTGTCTTTTTAAGCCAAAACAAATCCTGTAAACCTGTTAGGATTTTATGCGTTGGCCAAGTCTTAAAAAAGTAAGGGCACTATTCCGTGTCTAGCATCCAAATGGGGGCTGTGACGGGGGAAAAAATGCACCTCCAAATGAATGCCCAGTAGCGTCCCCATTTTAGCACCATATTCTGGGCAGGCGCTAATTCAGCAGCCTGCCCCGGAACACAGCGCAACCCTCCGTGATACTCTCAGTAGCGCTTTCCTGTCGCCATGAGTATCACTTTCTGGGGTCCATAGGAAGGTTACACTGCCGGGCCGCGAGACCTGTGCGATTTTACTCTCACTCTGTTTGTCCCCAGTCTCACTCTGCTCCCAGTGCCCAGAAGCAGCGGATCGGGCCACCGTTCTCGTCGCGGGATGAGAGGTGAATATCTGATTTATTGGGAGGTGGGGTTAAGCTGGTGCTAAATGATTCTGCAGAAGCTTCTGGGTACCGGTAAAAAAAATCAGTTAACCCATCGGTGCAGCAATTAGCGTTAGCACTTTGTAATGCCTTACTTATCCTAATGCTAATTACTGATTGTGCTCCCCATGTTAAGTATAGGATGTGCAAAGTACAGCAAGCTAACGCAATCGCCGATGCGCAAACGGATTTTTTAATCTGTTAGCGTTAGGAAGGTAATATGGGGGCATGCGTTAAAGTCACTTATCCTGACGTTAACGCTTTCTCACCCAAGCGCTACAGTTAGCTTTCACTAGGGAATAGGGCCCTAAGTTGGGACCTCGCTAAGATTTCCTTGGTGTCACATTGCTTGAGCTTGAGCGAATCTGATCCTTACAGCTTGCCATGTATTTGCAAGTCTGTCCTCACATTAGAGCCAGAAGCAGAGCGGCAGCAGCACATCAAATGCGTTATGGTCGGTTTAATCAAATTTGAATTTTGTTCCACCTATAAAAATAATAATGGTACTGTGTTCCAAGTGTTCCCACCCAAATACACTCACAGTTTTACAAGGCATGAAGAGAAACACTCTGAAGTGGTTCCATTAATCACATTAGAGTTTTGGGACCTCTGTGCATCCTTGAAGAAGTTGCTTCTCAAGTGTTCAAACCTTATAGTAAAGAAGCCTGTCAGTGTAGGTGGAGGGTCACAGCAAGCCTATATTGCAGATGCATTTGCACTGGCCAATCGTCCCGTTGTGAAGAATTCTTGTGAGGTGGTAGATTCTTGTAGATAACTGTACTAACATCACAAGATATTCTGATACCCAGTACTGTAATAAGATAGAGTGATGTAGTTGAAATACAAAGACTAGGAGGGAGGTGGCACCCAAAGTGGTTACCACTTCCTGGTCTCATTGCATGGAGCCCAGGTCAGCTCCTGATGATCTAAGTTCTGGACAGAGCAAAGTTCCTCCATTTGGAGGGCTGAACCAGCCCTCCAAGAGCCCATCCCCCAAAGGGAGAGAGGAGTTATGATACTCAGCGGAATATGAACACCTAATTTACATTAAGGGGGTTATTCAGAGAGAAATGCTACTGACATTTTGGTGCTCTCTCGTTCCCCTCAATTCGTGGAATCAAATTTCTCCACCCTGCGGTGAATTCAGCATTCAACGCAGGGTCCCCAGAGTGCAGGGAAAACCCACCGCAAACCCGCGAAAAATCCAACGAAAACCTATCGGAAACTACATAAAAAACACATCAAACTTGTCGGAAAAAGCTGCCGAACACAGCATAGACCGAGCAGACGAATGGGATAAAAAAAAAATGATACATTGAGATTTCTCTCATTTTTAAGTATGTCCTGGGTGGCGGTATGTACTGTAGGGTGTCTTGCCCAAGGACACTTACTGAGGAAGTGCTCTGGCTGGGATTCGAACCTGTGTCTCTACGATCTCAGAGCAGTGATGTTAACTCTACTTCAACCAGCCGCTTATTGGCAGGGAACAGGTGTGTCCAGGGACTTTGCACTGACAAAAAACAGTTCTATGTTGCATGCACAACTGCTTTAGCATGATGTTAGCGTTTGGCTAGCGTGCGCTAACCGATCGTGTCCACAAACCTGCGTGAGCAAGATGATCTGCTGGTAGGTCAGCAGGCACTTAGTGACTCATGTTAAATTTTTTCATTGGTGACAGCATTTTAACATTTTACCTGGAAATAGGGCCCCTAGAGTGTAGACATGTGCACAACACAAAATTTCGTTTTGAACTAATGCATTAGTCCTAAAATGCAATTTATTTAGTTGCTAAAGAAATTTGTTTTCAGTTCTTTAGTATGAAAACTAATTTCATTCATCCGAAAACCAGTGGATACATTTATTATTGTAGTGGCTCCTCAGAGGGCTGAGATCGCTGCTCGTTACAGTATCTCTCACTCTCAGCACAATGTGTCAGGCAAAGCTGTTACAGTAACTGACTGCTGCTCATCACAGCGCTCAGAGTTTCAGTAAAACTAGTAAATAATATTTTTATATATAAGAGGTTAGAACAATAGTATTTCCTTGTTTTACTGAAACTCTGAGCGCTGTGATGAGCAGCAGTCAGTTACTGTAACAGCTGAGCCTGATACATTGTACTGAGAGATAATATAACAAGCAGCCGATCTCAGGGCTCACAGCCACTGGATTTAAAGGGTTTAAAAAAAAATGCTGCTCTCTGTATAATGTATAGAACATCCTCCTGCATTAATTAATGCCCATCTCTGTATAGAACATCCTGATGCATTGGCATGTGGAGGGTGCAGAACTTCGGAATGCAATACTTATCCAGCACAGGAGAGGGAACTTTTACTTAAACTTTGTATCTCTGTGGGGGAGACAGACAGGATTATAAAAGCAGGGGAGAGGGAAAATATTAACGTAAATTGGTCTGAAAGCTCAGAGAAGAGATGACTGGTACGAAATAATTTTTATAATAAAATAAAGCACTTTAAATCCAGGGAAAACATTCAAATAAATCACACTGAAGCCTCATAATGACAGAGTAACTGAGAGCTGGATACTAAATGTATCAGACGTAAAAAAACCTTTATAACAAGCAGCACTGGGAGAGAAGAGGGACTTTATATAAAATGTGTATTATAGATGAGGAAAGGGGGATAGTGCTCCTGGATAATATAAAATGCATCAGACCTAAGCCCCTAATATGCAGAGCGGGAGGGGAGATAACACACATTTTATAAAGTCCCTCTCTTCTCCCAGTGCTGCTGCTTGTTATAAAGGGGTTTTTACTATCCAGCCCTCCTCTGTCATTAGCTTTTAGTGTGATTTATTTAAATGTTTTCCTTCTCCAACTGCTTTTATCATCTTGTCTGCCTCATAGACATGCAAGGGTTAAGTAATGGTTTCATCTCCTGTGCTGGCTGTCTGTGCTGCAAGTGAGTATTCTGGAGCTTTATCACTGTCAGATTTTCAGGTAGGGGTCGGGAAGGATTACACATACAAACCTTTTCTGTAGCTTTGAGATGTTGCGCTCTTCATTGCTGGTCTCCTTCACTCAATGTAATATCACAAAAAGGACTGAAACTAAAATGTTGTGCATTTTTTTCAGTTTCTTTCGTTTTTTTGGGCTGAGCAGTTTCGTATCTCTTGAGCCATAGGAAAACTAAATTATCCCAAAATTCGGACTAAATCGTTTTAGTACTAAAACTAATGCACATGTCTACTAGGGAGTGTCCTCTTTAACTGAAGTCTTAAAGATACTTATTACAGGTATGAAAAATGTGGTCACTTACTTTAATGTCATGATCCACCTCCCTGAAATTGTTACAGATACAGTTTAGATTATATAATATATTCAGTCTGTTCTTACACATTAAAGACAGACTAACTCTAATACAGCTTCATTTTATATAATCGTGTTGAGAAGAAAATTGCATGGTTTAGGCACAACAACTGAGTTGGAAAAATGATGAAAAGAACTTTGCCAACTAGTGTATTTTTTCCTGCATTATATAAACCGCTTGATTTCATGTAAGTCTACATTTAATTTCAACATGGGATGCATATCTGGTGCACAAAAATAGGTGCGAATAGCATTCCGGTGTTAACATTGTTCTCTGGGAAAAATTAAGAAATTATCTATATACTGTATTAGTTATTGTGACAGACCACCTGGCACCCCGACTGTGTGCGTTCGTCAGATTCTAGCTTTATCCAAGCTGGAAACCGAACTCCAGGAACTTCAGCCCAAACCTCCCTAAGTTACCAGGCAGTACCAGTAACATTTAGGGTAGGAACACGAACTTCCAAAATAATAAATTTTTATCCCAAACCACTAGGCAAGACCAGTGTTCAGAGTAGCAGCAGCAGAACATAACGCTTTACTCAAACAGACATACAGATATACAGTTGAAGGACAATCCCCCTTCATGAATAAAACACAGATAAGATCAACAGATCCTATAACAGGACAAGGGAAGGGACATTCAAACTGGATAAAACAATAGACAGTTTATAAAGTCACTAGGCAACACTTATCTTAATCTGGCTGTTTAGGGAAATCTCCCCCTCCAGAGTCTACATGCTGAAAAACATGTCCACAGTAATTTTGGTGTGCCCACCAGGATGCCAAGACACCTTTCAACATAAATCTTGGCTGCCCTGGGCAATTCATTTGGCAAACCCCAGGTAGCACCTTGGCCTATAGTCAGTAGGAAGGAGGCTAGCACCCCCGGCTCCTCCAACTGCCCAGTGACGGCTGAGTCTGTCAGTTATTTTTTCAGATCTTCATTAAAAGAAAATAGTGTTTTTTCCAAACAGTGACCTGGAAGGTGAAACGCTTGTCTACCTGGAGCACCGGCCATGTTTTGGGATAGAAACTGGAACGTAGGTTGAACAGGTGTCATGAATTTTACCTGCCTCCTTTAGCAGCTGGTCATGTTGCACACCATAGAGAGGTAAGAAGGTTTCAAAAGTAAGGGAACATGCAGGCCAAGCTTATTAAACCACACAATCACTCCCATTCCACTCAGCCAACAATTCATCCACTCTCATCCCACTCAGTAATACACTGAAGAAATGTTTGAGCTGCTCAAGATACAGCACTTTCAGAAATAAAGCTATTTTTTACATTTTGAACTACTTTGCACTACTACACACTGCATGTAAGAAAATGGTTAATTTCTCATTTTTACGATCATTGTTGTTTTTATTAACTAGAGATACATAAACACTAAAAAGATACTATAAAATAAATTTTAGAAAACCTTGACTATGGTTTTTATTAAACAATATGTATGTAGCATTAAATATTTGGAAGCTTTAGAAACTCATAGGAAATGAAAGAGTATTAAAACTTATTTTCCTTCTATATTTCGAGGTTCTAAAGATGTCTATGTACCGTATGTCAATTATACTTATACATTATTTCATTAAACCTAGCAAGTACACCCTCAGAGTCGAAAGGGCCTGTGTACTGTTTGTCTGGTCGAATGAATTCACAAGTTGCCAAACGTTTTTTCCCCGCTTGAATATTTTTGAATATTTTGGCTCAGTCTTGGAATCCGGGAGGATCGTGGAATCCATTCTCTATGAATCACTATTTAGTTAACAGTTTCCCAGTAACTGGCATGAGACAGTTGCCAACCCTGTACTCCGGTGAATCTATTATATGAGGGGCAAACGGTCATAGTGACTCATTGTTTCATACTGTGTGACCGACCGCTCTGCCAAGGATTAATATAAGGAGTGGTGAATAAACCGGAATTCCTTTCAGCATTTGAGCATGTCCATGTCCAATTACTGTCCTTTCTATGGTCAAATGCAAAAACAATCAGTGTTATCATTACGTCGGTGGGATTATCCGAACTCTGGCCTTGTGCCCATGTCTTGGCTTCTGTATTTAATGAGTGCCTTGGTTAACAAGTACGATTGCTAGGAAACATGCGTGAAACCGATACTGTGCTTTGAAAATAAAACCGCTTCTCTATATAAAAAGTGAAAGATTTAATTAAATGCATGTAATGCTTTCCATTCTACCAATAAACAGACGTATACAGGGTTATTCAAAGAGCACTGAAATTCCACTGGAGTTTCAGTGCTCGTTCGTTCCCCACACTTCGGGGAATCAAATTCCCTGACCCTGCGGTGAATTCCTAAAGTGCAGGGAAAATTGACTGCACAATCGCCGAATTGAAAAAAAAAACCGTTGCAAAACCGACGAAATTTTCAAATCCGAAAAACCGCCGAATGTGTCCGAAAAAAGCCAATGATCCGCCGAACACAGCATCGAACATATTTTGCCCAAAAAAATGTGAAAAATGCCTAAACAATCCTAACAGAAAATAAATAAAGAGACTTTTTGCTGCATATCAATAGAATAAATGAATTAATAGATAGTGAATAAAAACGGGAATATTTTTAACATTGAAGCCTATGGGATTCGCCTGATTAAACCTGCCGAATGAAATCTCCGAACATCAGGGCAATTCACTGACATTTCTCTCCTGTTCTTTGTTTTCTAAATAGATTAACCATTGCTTCTCTATGGGAATTTCACTGCTGCCGCAGATCACCGTATTTTGCTGGCAATTCGCCAATATTTAACGAATTGCCAGGTTTTGAATAGCCGAATGGCCCCGAAATTGTATTGTATGGGGAAATTCACCATTGGTGCAATTTCGGGACCAATTCGACTCTCTTTGAATAACACCATAGTCTTTTTTTTACCCATTACGTGTTAAAATAGTAGTAATATATATTTTATTTTATCCTACCGCTCTTAAAAACGCTCGTCTGAACCCGGCCTAAAGTGGTCAGGATGAGTAGAGTGCTCCGTTAAAACATCCATTAGAAATGTACAAATGAGAAAATTCTTTATGAGGTTATGAATGATGTGACGATAATGAGTAATCTAGATGACCTAAAAGGACACGTGGTAGTGGCTGTCCAAGAACTGGTATCAATGGAATCCCAATTAGCCACAATAAATAAAAAAAGGTTTCATACATGCTTTCTGCTATAGATAGATTAACACAACCAGCACAGGCCCAAGATCCAGCAAATACATTCAAAACAAACCGATGAATAAATCTAGTCAACATGTCTAGTTATGGGCAGTAGCGTGATTACCTGCCAATGGTTAACAGCACAAGGACGCCAGACAACTACGTAAAAAATCTCAGCATGTTTAGCCTTCTTCCTGCGGATACAAAACAAGGTTAACGGCATACATTCACTTGCAAACTGAAAATATGAGCTATATATCCCCGAAAAGACTTTTCCACGTTACATTCCACATTATAGCCCTGTACAAGATGCAATAAAAGCCGAGAAGCACCGTCTTTGCAACAAAATGTTCTCTCAATGCTGAGCTTAATAGCCATCTTGAGAAATCCTGTGCATAGGAGGATCTTACTGAAGTCCAGTTTGTGGAAGAGTTTCATATTTATATTTACTTTTTTAATATATATAATTTAAGATATTCTGCCAATAAAATTCACATTTAGTTTTTGCATTGATTGGTGCGATGTCTCAAGAGGTTATTCACAAAGAGACCGAACGGTGATTTTCACTAAACTGTCAATTTGCCAAACACTGGAGAATTAACATCAAAATACAGTGCAGGACAGCGATCTTCGGCGGTAAGCGATATTGTCCCGTGGCGAAGTAACGGACAATCTATTTACAGAATGCCGAACTGCACTGAAGTGTCAGTGAAATGGCCTGGGGCACCATTACATTCTTGGTGCTAACGTTAGCACTCACCTGAGTGAGCGTTAACATTAGCCCTGGTGGCCCTTGCGCGGACCCATATTAGAATCCAAACGCTAATGGGTTAAAAATCCGTTAGCGATTGGTATCTTTTGCTTTTCAGCGCAAGCTTACTGCACTTCTTTGTTTTTTGAGAAAGGATTTTACCAGGAAGGATACATTGAGATTTCTCTCGTTTTCAAGTATGTCCTGGGTGGCGAGTATGTACCGTTAGGTGTCTTGCCCAAGGACACTTACTGGAGAGGTGCTCTTGCTGGGATCGAACCTGTGTCTCCACAGTCTCTCTCCATGCAGAGCAGTGATGTTACCTCTACACCACCCAGCTTGCAGTCCTATGTTTAACATGGGGAGCGCAAAGTGTTAATTAGCATTAGTATTACAATATACTAATGCTAATTGCCGTCTGGGTGCGGATACACTAACGTTAACCACAGCCTGGACCTGGTGCTAACGGATTCCGCTAGGGTTGCCACCTTTTCTTCAAGCCAAACCCAGACACTGGCGAAATATGGTGCAGTTTGCTGCAGATCGCTGCACATCGGCACTCTGCAGCGGCAGAGAGAACGAATATCAGAGCGCAGTACTGCACTGAAATGTTGGTGTCATGCCCTGATTTAGGAGATAGTTTGACAGATTTACAGACAAAGCGCATAGTAAAAATAATAGTAACAAAAAAAAAGGACTGCACTGGTTCCATAAGCAGAATGAAATTGTTTTTGTATGTAAAACCAGTTCGTTCTGGTTTTGGCAGCCTCTGCTCTCTGAAATCTGATCTTCATCGTCCGTAATCGTCAGACCAATCGCTTCCAGTGGACGATAGCAGTCATCCATTGATGTACGTATATAGAAGATCACTGTCGTCCATAGTTGCTTGCAGTGGACCTGGTCAGGCGGTCGAAGCCTTCCATGGTCTGACGAAAAAGTCAGTCCTCTGACTACAGATGCAGTGGACGGCCAGCCTTACTCTTCTGAAAGTATGATATCTTACCCAGGCAGATAGATTATGACAACAGAATAATCAGATTCTAAAGAACTGCACGGATTGATACATTTCCAGTGCTGATCCTGAAGGTGTAGTAAGGCCGGGTGCACACTAGCGTTTTCTTCTGCGCAATAGCGTGCGTTAAAAAGGACGCACTTTATGACGGAAGAGATTGGTAGACGCCAGACGATGCGTTAATTTTGACGCACGTCGCAAAAACTGAATTTGAGTTGAATGAAGAAGAAAAAGCTGGGCTTTTGACATTTAACGTTCAGCACGCGGCCAACGTCGCGTCAATCCTAGCGCAAAAGACTTGGTGTTTCCATGACGGACGTCTTCAGCGCGCGTTGTGCGTTGCGCATGTACTACATGTGTTCTTCTTTATCCGCGTAATTATATGCTACAACGCACATCATAAAGAGAGTTATAACGCGCGCTAGTGCGCAGAAGAAAACGCTAGTGTGCACCCGGCCTAAGAATCACAGCCACGGTAATTTGGTTTGTACATAATGAACTGTATATCAGTATATGATCCCTAACAGTTTAATATTATAAAAATATTGTTTTATTGCTCAAACCGTTCCCTTTTCACGTTCACGCACGACTGATGCTGGCACACCGGCCGAAATAGCTCAGCAATCAGAGAAGCATTTTCACTGTGCTCCAGGATGAATAATGAGGCAATCATTACCAGCGGGCTCAGAATGCCGGCACTGTTCTAATTAGAGGTAAGAATGTATAATTTACAGGCAGAATAGTGTCAGAACCCACATTAATTTTAAGTGTTTTATTCCGTCATTTGTGCAAAGTGGAAATGCCTGTGATGAGATGTGGTTATGAGACGCTGACCTTGTTAGAGAAATCCAACACTCATTTTAAGCTCATTTCCTCGGAAGGAAACCAGCAGCTCTGCCGGAGAAAGCCATAATGCAAATTCGCTTTTATGATGTGCTATACACTGAAACGCTTTCACATCTTTTAAGGTTCCTGAAACCAATCTGCCGGCGTGCAATTTTCCTCGGTGTGATTGATTGAAATGACTCACTGTATATAAACAGAAATCAACAGGGGGAAAAGACAAAGGGAAATAAATAAGTTAATATCTATATAAAGATATTATTTAGA
The DNA here is from genome assembly GCA_009667805.1 of Leptobrachium leishanense. Classification (NCBI taxonomy): domain Eukaryota; kingdom Metazoa; phylum Chordata; class Amphibia; order Anura; family Megophryidae; genus Leptobrachium; species Leptobrachium leishanense. The sequence continues at coordinate 47,520,399 of CM019067.1, read as the reverse complement.
AGAAATGAAATGAGCATGTGCTGCTTACATTTCCGTTTCAAATTTAAAAATAGCAAGGTAACTCGATTTTAAATGAAAAATGACTTTATTTGCTTTAAGTGGAGAAAACCTGTACGTGTAATCAGGGCTATCATCATAATTCTTGGGATCCAATACTAAACCGTTGGTCAGAACCCCTTTCCATCAGCTGCCCATTTCACGAAACTTTGGGGGTTATTAAGAGAGCATTTGATTATCGTTATATAGGAGAATAGAGTTTCACTATTTATAAAGTTCGCATTTTTTTTTTACAGCTAAGAGCATGCACTAACATACTGACTAATAGAGAGCGCTATTACAACTCATACTGTAAAAAAGTTTGCATACAGACATTTTAATGTTGTAAGAGCATGCACTTACAATACTGACTAATAGAGGGTGCTATTACACACATGCTGACTGTTGAGCTCTGCCTGCCCCCCCCCGACTGACGAGGACAGTCACATGACTGTCCTGCGTCAATCAATCCATGGGGAGCTCTGACTCCCATGGGGGTGTTTTTTTATTTTTATTTTAAAAAAGAAGTGCTTGAGACCAATGCAGCTTTCCCATTGGTTGAAGTTTTCAATTGCTCTCATTGCTTCTGGAGGCACAAAAGAGCGTAGAACCAGCTTGAGCTTCGCAATTAGTGTAGCATTCAGCTGCGCAAATTGCGTAGGCAAGGCTGGCTCAGTGCTGCCCCTGCTGTCTGTGTAGTGAATCACACACACACACAGCAACTGAATGTGCAGGAGAAAAAAAAGCGGAGAACAGAGAGAAGTAAGCACAGCAAGGGTGCGTGGAGCAGGTGAGTATGAGAACTTTTTTCAATAAATAAAATTTTATTTACAGTTTAAATATACACACACACACACATCACATGTCATTACAGCACAATGATCACATTAATTTACCGGAATGGTAGGGGAGGCTCCCCTGCCACCCCTGAATGCACGTCCCTGCGACAAATTCCCCATAGAGAAGCAATGGTTAATCTATTCAGAGAAGGCTAGGGTCAGACTGAGGCAGTGCGAACGCGCGTTCTGGCGCACATAATCACGGCCGCACTAGCAGCAGATGACGGGCAATGACAGCCAATATACGAAGTACGGTCGCACAAAAGTCCGGCCGCGCAACGCAAGTGGAAAATGAACGCATTTTTTCGAGAACGTTAAACCGCTGGTACTGACGTACAGAGTGCGCTGCGGCCGCATAGCAGCGTGTGTGCGTGATTAGGAGATGTCAGACGCTGCTAGTGTGCGGCCAACATAACGTTCAAACAGCCGGATTTCCCTAGACTTCTTTTTACCCCATCGTCATGAAATACGTCCAGAATTGCGCATCGTCTGACCACTTAAGCGTATTCCGTGAAAAAATGCGTGCGCACGCATCGACGTACATTTTGACGGTGGCCGCAGAAAATGCGCTCATCTGTCCCTAGCCGAACACGAAACAGCAGTGAAATGCCCACAGGTTTCAATGTTAAAAATATTCACATTTTTATTCAATATCTAAAAAACTTTTATTCTTTTAATCTGCAGCAAAAAATATTTTTATTTATTTTTTTAGGCATTTTTTGGTATTTTTTCAACAAAATGTTTTTCCCAATTTTTTTTTTTTTAAAAATAGCTTTTCTTTTTTTAAAATGTAACAGAACAGACCTTTTTATTATTATTCATAGGACCTTATATGATAATTCCAGGCATTTTCGTCCAGTAAAGATGGAAATGGTAGGCGCCCACAGTATGACCTCCAAGTGCCCATCTAACCAGATAAACAGTGGTTTCCCTCAAACCAAGAAATAGACGGAACAAATATACGTATCTGGTCGGCGCGAATTACACGCAAGGGACTCGAACGGCTTCTCAATTATGGTTATACATAATGAGATAAAAACAGAAATATAGATCTAAGTGCAGTAAATAAACAATTCGGCGAGGGTTTGTAGAATATCTTATGGTTGATAAACTCACAAGTGGAGAGCCCAAACACTGGCTCTGAGCGGATGAATGCTTTTGGGTTGTTTGTCTAAGAAGGCTTCACAGGTAACCCACTCCTGGCTATTGAAGATATCTCATCACGTCCATTCAATATGGGAGAGAGAAAGGAGGGAAGAGATCTTGTGTATACCTGGCATGGCAATATAGGGTATAAGGTTATGACAAATGGAAACTCACATTCGGTGGAGCTATTCCGAGCTCGAGGGGAACAGCATAAGGGTTTTGTAGATCAAACCCCAATAAAGACCCAATACGTGCAGGAACTGTTTCTTCTTTAAAATTTAATTAAAATAAGGAAATGATGAATAAAAAGTTGTACAGATGTCCAGAATGCGTTTCGCTGCGCAAACACGGCTTCATCAGCTGGTCCTTACAAAGATAAATAAAGTGCATGGTTTTATACAGGCAGAAATTATGAAAAACGTCCCCACATGTGTTTAATTGGTGGTCAGCGTGCGTTCCAGACCTCTTCATAGGGTTTCTGTGCATCGCCGGCCGCCAGCGCCATCTTGCGCATGCGCATTGTTGATTTCCGCGTTCCACAGTGCGTTTCACGGCATGATATCTGGTATCGTGAAGAGATGTGCGTTCCACTCTGAATATGCACGCACTTCCGGTATCGCGGTTTTCTGAAAATCAGCCGCAATCAGATCATAATAGGTGCATAATGTGGAAACATTATGGCAGAAATCTATCTTAACCAAAAATTATAGATTGGTTTCTCACTAGCAGGCTGTCCTCCCAATTGTGTAAATCAGAATTAGGGGGAGATAAGATCTCTATATCAATATGATATACGGATTTCTAATAGTGAATAGCGTTCTGTGTCAGAACTGAATATGGCATGTAGATATATAATCTTAATCTGAAACCCTAAACATGATATAGTGTAAACTAAGTGTTTTTTATAAATTAGAATGAAACCATATCGATGATATTATAAGGAAAATTAATAAATGGTACATATAACGTGAAGTGTTCCTATAATTAATTGGATTTAGGCCACAACCAACATGTGATCTAGATAGTTAAAAAGAAAAAATTCCTAAGGTTAATCTGCTAATGGAATCAAATATCCTTCATAAGTTAAGAAGGCAATATTGACTATATTGTGTAATAAAAGGTAATTCTCTTAGTAAGATGAGTAAAGATTAGGTTCTGTGAATAATTAAACATAACTTGTAAATAGATAAGTAAATTGTATATATGTATATTATATAATATAAGTGACTTAAAGGGTCTAAATGTTTGGGATGGTAGCCTCGAAAATAATAGACTGAGTGGGAATAAATGACCCATATATGATAGAACATTATATGGGATATATATATATATTAGAAGGAGAGCATGCTTATAAGAAATGTGAGACTTCAAAGTCGTCATTAAGACCAACCGGTGCGAGAGTGCCCATATCGAAAATCATACGCATTTCCGTCTACCCCAACCTTCTAAGAAAATCCTCTCCTATATCATTTTGTTTCAACTGTTTAATAGCTGTGAATTTAAGGCCCACTGGAAGGCTATTATGTTCTATCTTATAGTGTAAGACGGATTGTTTATCGAAACCCTTTTTTATATTTCTTACATGTTCTGATACCCTCACATTGAACCCAAAAGCGTTCATCTGCTCAGAGCCAGTGTTTGGGCTCTCCACTTGTGAGTTTATCAACCATAAGATATTCTACAAACCCTCACCGAATTGTTTGTTTATTTACTGCACTTAGATCTATATTTCTGTTTTTATCTCATTATGTATAACCATGGATGAAATCTATTGAGAAGCCGTTCGAGTAATTCGCGCTGACCAGATACGTATATTTGTTCCGTCTATTTCTTGGTTTGAGGGAAACCACTGTTTATCTGGTTAGCTGGGCACTTGGAGGTCATACTGTGGGCGCCTACCATTTCCATCTTCACAAATTCAATCAGTATAGTAAATTCCCTCACTGGTAATACGGCCGCCCCACTATGTCTCTAACCAACTTCAGAAATAGGGTTGGTAGCAATGTTGAGGCCATGTTTGGCAACAATATTTTGACAGTAAAATTACAAGAGTCAGAGGTCGGGATTAATAGAAAACCTTTGGTAGATCTCGAGAGAAATTTAATAAAAGCGATTAAACTTAAACTAGAGATAGCAACTCTAGAAAAATATAAAAAAGATAAAATCACACCCAGAGGCCTAAGGTTTCAAAAAACTCCATCTTCTGAGAAAGATGATCCCGACTTCATTTTGGGTTGGAATAGTATGTTAGAAGGTTTTGCGGTATCCATGATGGATTACATTATCCAAAAAAAGAAAGAAAAACTTCCTAAAATAAAGGTAATCATAGAACAACTTTCTAGACAGATAGATCAAGAACAGTCTTCAGATAACGTTTTTGAGATTAATAAAACTTTAGAAGAGAAATTGGATAAAAGAGAGAAGGAAATTTTGATCATTAAAAAAAGAAATATGAGAGGGACATAGAGGATTATAGAAGGGGCAATATACATAGGGACTATGATTCCAACAAAATAGAGAAAACTATGGGCCCTATTAGTGAAAAAAGAGAATTCGATTTAAGTCGAGAAAATAACAAAAATCGAAAATGGAATAATAACAATTGGAGGTGGAATAACAATAGGCCCAATTATGGATATCAGAACAATGGAAACCAAAACCACTGGAGAATGGAAAATGAGAGAAGAGGTGACAATTTCCATCAAGGTAGGAAGAATCACTTCAATAGTCGCAACAACAATGGAAATGATGGTTTCCATCGTTATGATAGACACCAGAATTGGGATGATAATAGAAAAGGGTGGAGACAGAAAGAAAGACCAGTTGAGAACGAATTGTTCGACAGTTGGACGTCAATACCCCAACAATAGCTCCAATCTCAATAGACAACAGAGCTTTGGCCCTAATAGGGAAACACAAAAAGGAGTGAGAGAGGGAGCTAACAACGATACTGTCCCTCTCACTAATAGATTTTCTGCTCTAAAGGAACACACTAGTGAGGAGGTTTTTTGGCAGGACCCATTGGAGAGGGAAGAGAGACAGGAGGACCACAGGGGCCTGGATGTAAGATTAGAAAGAAGAGTAGGCCAAAAAAGATCCTGGGAAAGACCCGAAGAGGAAAGAGAGCAGGAAAGCTTATACGTAAAAGAAAAGAGAGAAAGAAGATAAACATCTCGAATGGCATATTCAATCTTAGCCATAAAGTTCTCTCCGATGTAGAAACTAGAGTCTTAAATAAAGGCCTTAAATTCGCTCCCACAAACAGCTTTAACAAATTCAATACGTATATAGACCTTCAAAAATTTAAACGTAAGTTAAGTCTTAAAAAGTTTTTTCTAAAAAATCCAATAGAAAGGGATATTAGACAGAATTTAGACTCATCCATACACACTTCTTTAAAAAATCCATCAAAATTCTATCCCCGTCACATCATTTCCAATGAAATGAAGGTATTTGAGAATCTTGTAATCAGGGAGATAGAAAAGATGCCTATAAAAAATAAAAACAATAATCTTACTAAAGAGGAGAACTTTGAGATCACTACAGAAAGATTCCAGTATCATCATAAAACCCGCCGACAAGGGCGGCGGGATTGTTATCCTCTCTAGAGAAATGTATAATGGGGAAGTACTTCAAATTTTGAGCGATGAAACTACCTATGAGAAACTAAAAAGTGATCCCATTAGAGATATAAAAAAAAGAATGAGTACCCTTCTACAGGAAGGAAAAGAGAAAGATATTTTAAGTGAACAAGAGTATAAATATCTAATGATGGAATACACAAAGACTCCGTATATTTATATATTGCCGAAATTACACAAACATCCTACCAACCCGCCCGGAAGACCTATAGTGTCTGGTATAGATTCAGTCACAAGCCATTTGTCGGAATATGTAGATCTTTTGTTGCAGCCCATTGTGCGAGAGATCCCATCTCATCTTAAAGATACTCTAGATATGCTTAAACTTATCAAAGATTTGTGGTTAGAGGTTAATGATATTCTGGTAACATGTGATGTTAACGCTTTGTATAGCAGCATACCACATTTAATGGGCCTTATTACAGTGGAAAAAGAGATCCTGAAGGCTAAGACGATTAGTATTGAACAGACATCCTTTATCCTCAAAAGCATAAAATTTATACTTGAGAATAACTATTTTAAGTTTGAGGAGGACTTTTATGTCCAAATGAAGGGAACCACCATGGGCCCCAAATTTGCGCCCAGCTATGTGAACCTATATATGGCAGGCTGGGAATACCAGTTTGTCTACGGTTCGCGTAGCTGGGCGCAAGGCAATATTTTGTTTTTTAGGCGATATATCGATGATGTGTTTTTTGTCTGGAGGGGATTAGAAGAAGACCTGAGGTCATTTTTGACCGGTTTAGATAACCCGGAATGGGGTATCAAACTCGACAGTAAATGGGGCACAGAAAAAGTCACATTTTTAGATCTTATGATATATAGGGAAGACAACGCTATAAAATCTAAGACCTTCTTTAAGGAGGTGGATGTTAACACATTCATCGACGAAATTAGTTGCCACAATCCCATTTGGCTTAAGGGAGTCCAAGGGACAGTTTGTCCGGTTAAGGAGAAACTGTACCGACACTGAAGTTTTCAAAGAACAAGCAGATGCATTGAAGATGGATTTTGTGGAGAAGGGATATGTGTCACGGTTCCCAGATCCCACCACGCAGTACTTAACGCCCCACACTCCACAGAACCCAGAAGCTACCAACAGAGTAGCCGTGAAAGATCTAACTGTCTGGTCCTTAGAATTGGCCAGGTAAACTAGCTAGACAGATAGGGTTAACAACACGGGGAGTAGTCAGCCGAGCCAGAATCAGGAATACAGAGTTCAGAATGGTCAAATGGAATAGCCGGGTCGATATCAGAGCAGTAGCGTAGTACAAGAAAATGGTCTAGGGCAACAGAAGGCAGAATAGTCAGAAACAAGCAGAGGTCAATAACGGGTTAATTCAATATAGCAGTCAGGTACAAGGAGCTCAGGTATGGATAACCACGATCTGGCAACTGCTGAGAATACACTGAGGGTTTTTAAAGACCTTCACCAGGCCACGCCCCCCACTCAAGCCGCACCTCTTGCAACCACCTCCCTGCCTGTCTCCATTTAAACCGGGCTTTGGTCAGCGAGCAGCATCAGACATGCTGCTCTCAAGCACACAGGTAGGGCTGGAAGCTCCCAACGTTACAGTACCCCCCTCTCCACGGGAGGCCACCGGACGACCAACAGGACGAGCGGCAGGACGACCACCAGGGCGATCGGGGTGCGAGGCATGGAACGCCCTGACCAACCTAGAGGCAGACATGTCGGAAGCTGGAATCCAGGACCGGTCCTCTGGACCATAACCCCCCAATCGACCAAGTACTGCAGAGTGCCCCTGCACAGCCTAGAATCCAAAACCCTCCTAACCTCATACTCAGATTCACCATCAACCTGAATAGGTGGAGGAGGAGGAACGACCCGCGTGTACCTGTTACACAACAATGGCTTCAGTAGGGAGGTGTGGAAGACGTTGTGCATGCGAAGATGTTTAGGAAGGGCAAGAGCATAAGCCACAGGATTAATGCGGCAAATGATCTTATATGGACCTATAAACCGAGGTGCCATTTTCATAGAAGGCACCCGCAACTTCACGTTCCTAGTGGACAACCAAACTCTATCCCCCACGTTATAGGAGGGAGCTTGTAACCTATGCCTGTCAGCCTTGCGTTTCTGGAAAGCAACATTGCGCTCCATATTTTCTCGAATCTGTCTCCAAATCTCTTGCAGTTGAGTGAGATGGTCATCGAGAGCCGGGATGGCCTGTTCAGTAAACTGAAGCAGTAGAGCCGGAGGGAAAAAACCATAGATGTCAGAAAAAGGAGAGTGGCCAGTGGTCTCGTTAACGGCGTTATTACGTGCATACTCAGCCCAGGGCAACAACTCCGACCAATTGTCTTGTTGTTGTGTGGAAAAGCAACGTATGTACTGCTCGAGACCCTGATTTGCCCTCTCTGCTGCCCCATTGGTTTGTGGATGATATGCTGAAGAGAAGGCCAATCGCACCCCCATCTCTGCACAGAAAAAGCTCCAGAAACGAGAGACAAACTGGGCTCCTCTGTCAGAGACTATTTCAGACGGAACCCCATGTATTCGTACAATCCCTCTAGCAAATACAACCGCCAGTTCTTTGGCTGTAGGAAGCTTAGGTAGAGGGACAAAATAGGCCATTTTGGAGAAGCGGTCTACAACTGTCAGAACCACAGTATGACCCTTGGACTTCGGCAAGTCCACAATAAAATCCATAGATAGATGAGACCAAGGCCTCTTAGGCATGGGTAAAGGCTGCAATAGACCAACAGGCAAGGATTTACTGGTTTTGCTTCTGGCACAGACTTGACAAGCCAAAACAAACAGACGTACGTCCTGTCGCATGGTGGGCCACCAGAACTGTCTGGAGATACTGGTAAGAGTCTTAGTAATACCAGGATGACCTGCTGGTTTAGAATCATGAAACATTATGAGTAATTCTTGTCTTTCCTTTTCAGGTACGAACAACATATCTGGAGGCTTGTCAGGTGGAGCCCCACTTGAGCTGCCTGGAGGCGTTCCAGGAAAGGCGAGGAGACAGACAAGACTGTGGAAGCCACAATACGTTCAGGAGGAACTATAGGATTGTGGTCTTGTGTATTAGATTCATACGGGTCATATTGACGAGATAAGGCATCAGCCTTTACATTGCGGTCACCTGGTCTGTAAGTCAATACAAAATTAAACCGAGACAGTAGCAATGACCACCTGGCCTGTCTCGCGTTCAAACGTTTGGCATCCCCGATGTACGTAAGGTTCTTATGATCAGTAATTATCAATAAAGGGTCAAGAGTACCTTCCAACAAATGTCTCCACTCTGATAGGGCAGACACAATAGCAAGCAATTCTCTGTTACCGATATCATAATTGCGTTCTGCTGGTGTTAATTTTCTTGAAAAGAACCCACAAGGATGTAGAGGTTTTCCTGGAGACTCTCTATGAGACAGGACAGCCCCAATGCCTATCTCGGAAGCATCAACCTCAAGAACAAACGGAATCCTGGGATCAGGATGCCGTAACACGGGAGCGGAAGTGAAAGCTTGTTTGAGGGCTTCGAATGCTTGTTTGGATTGAGAAGACCAGATCTGGTTCTTCAGACCTTTACGTGTCATATTAATGATAGGGGAGGCTACAGCGGAATAATTCTTGATAAATCTCCTATAATAGTTGGAAAACCCCAGAAACCTCTGTATGGCCTTGAGACCTTGAGGGAAGGCCATTCTGAGATGGCCGTGAGTTTAGAAGGATCCATCTCAAAACCTTCTGGAGTGATAATATACCCAAGGAATTTCACAGTAGTAATGTCGAATAAACACTTCTCTAGTTTGCAATAAAGACCATTGTCCAGTAATTTTGCTAATACCTGTCTGACATGTGCATGGTGGGTTTTCAGATCGGGAGAGTAAATCAATATATCGTCTAGGTATACTATAACAAAGGTTTGTAAGAAATCTCTGAGCACATCATTAATAAAATCCTGGAATACCGCTGGAGCATTACAAAGACCGAAAGGCATGACCAAGTATTCATAATGCCCACTCCTGGTGTTAAATGCTGTTTTCCACTCATGCCCCTCTTTTATACGTATCAGGTTGTAAGCTCCTCTTAAATCAAGTTTTGTGTATACTGCTGACCCCCTTAACCTGTCGAACAGTTCTGATATGAGAGGGATAGGGTACACGTTCTTAATGGTGATCTTGTTAAGCCCCCTATAATCGATACACGGGCGTAAATCTCCCTCTTTTTTAGACACAAAAAAGAACCCAGCCCCTGCTGGAGAAGAGGAACGTCGGATAAAACCTCTCTCCAAATTCTCCTTTATGTACTCCTCCATAATTTGGTTCTCCTTTATGGAAAGAGGATATACTTTGCCTCGAGGAGGCATGGTACCAGGATGAATATCAATGGCACAATCATATGGTCTATGTGGAGGCAGTTTCTCTGCCTCTCTTTTATCAAATACAGCCCTGAGGTCGGCGTATTGGTCAGGAACCTCTGTAGACAATGGAGGAGCTGTGGGTGTGTTCAGGGCACCGACATGCTGAATGGGTATTAAACAAGTCCCAAAACAAGCAGGACTCCAAGACAGTATCTCTCCCTTAGCCCAATCAATAACAGGATTATGTTCCACCAACCAAGGGAAACCAAGTACAACAGGATTGGAAGGTGAATGGATAACTTGAAATATGATTTCTTCTTTATGCAAGAGACCAGTGGTAAGAACCACTGTAACCGTATCGTGAGTAATCCTAGGGCAGGATAACGGTCTGCCGTCTATGGCTTCGACGGCTAAGGGTGTTTCTCTTACAACCAGAGGTAGAGAAATGGAAGAAGCGTAGTTAACATCGATAAAGTTGCCAGCAGCCCCAGAATCCAAAAAAGCGGTAGTATGTGTGGTCTTGGTCTCCCAAGCCAAGGATACTGGTAACATAAGTTTAGTGTCTTTGACAGGAGACATGCACGTCACACCCAAGGCCTGTCTCCTCAGCTGCCTTAGGTGCGGTAGTTTCTCCGGCTTATCATGCATCTTAGGACGAGTAGGACATTGAAATCGTACATGACCCCCCAAACCACAATACAGGCACAATCCCTCACGAAAATGCCTTGTTCTCTCTTCCTCTGTAAGCCTAGTACGGCCTAGTTGCATAGGCTCAGAGGGAGGAGATAACTCTCTTGGTGGTGCCTGAAAGACAGGGGCCAACCTAGGTAACGGTCTCTTGGGCTTCTCTCTTGGAGTCCTTCTGTCCCTTATCTGATTATCCAGATCTATACAATGAGTTCACACAATACCGCAGGTAGTTTACGTGGAGCCAATTCATGCATCAATGACTCTGATAACCCCTCCATAAAAGCCAGAACCAGTGTCTCATTTGTCCAGTTCACATCAGAGATCAAGGTTTTAAATTCTATGGCATAATCAGAAACAGTCCTGTTCCCTTGACGTATGCGGAACAAGGATTTGCCAGCTACCGTGGCCTTTCTGGTAGGATTAAATGTACGTTGTAACTCGGCTATGAATTCTTTATAATCCCGTATGATAGGCTTCTCTGCCTCCCATAACGGAGTCGCCCATGTCAATGCTCTGCCAGACAGGTGATTAATAATGAACCCCACTTTGGCAATGTCAGAGAAAAACATCTGTGGATTTAATTTAAAATGAATATCCACATGGACCAAAAATCCCCGGCACTCTGAGGGAGTACCGTCAAACCTCATAGGAGCGGTCATGTGTACCTGGGATGTCTGAACGACAGGGGACACAGGTATATCAAGCGGGGGTGCAACCCCAGCTGGTTCCAGGTGAGCCGTACGAGTCAGGATAGTTTGTAAGGCAATAGCAAACTGATCCATCCTATGATCCTGCTCATCCTGTCTGGATGCAAAGTTAGCCAAGTGCTGTGTTAAGTCTGCGGGATCCATAGTGGCCAGATCGTAATGTCACGGTTCCCAGATCCCACCACGCAGTACTTAACGCCCCACACTCCACAGAACCCAGAAGCTACCAACAGAGTAGCCGTGAAAGATCTAACTGTCTGGTCCTTAGAATTGGCCAGGTAAACTAGCTAGACAGATAGGGTTAACAACACGGGGAGTAGTCAGCCGGCCAGAATCAGGAATACAGAGTTCAGAATGGTCAAATGGAATAGCCGGGTCGATATCAGAGCAGAGTAGCGTAGTACAAGAAAATGGTCTAGGGCAACAGAAGGCAGAATAGTCAGAAACAAGCAGAGGTCAATAACGGGTTAATTCAATATAGCAGTCAGGTACAAGGAGCTCAGGTATGGATAACCACGATCTGGCAACTGCTGAGAATACACTGAGGGTTTTTAAAGACCTTCACCAGGCCACGCTCCCCACTCAAGCCGCGCCTCTTGCAACCACCTCCCTGCCTGTCTCCACCGGGCTTTGGTCAGCGAGCAGCATCAGACATGCTGCCCTCAAGCACACAGGTAGGGCTGGAAGCTCCCAACGTTACAATATGAAGAAAATAATTTAGATTGTATTATTACAGATTTAATGAAAGGAGACCGTGAGGAATTACTTAAATATAAATCTAAGAAGGAAACAAATGATGAAGTGAGATTCATTTGCGATTATAATAGTAAAGCCACACAGATTAAAAGAATTTTTAATAAACATTGGCACGTTCTACGGAACAACAAAGATCTTGAGAATTATATAGGTAAAACACCTAAAATTGTGTTCAGAGGAGCAAGTAATCTGAAAAGTAATTTGGTCCACAGTAAGGCAAGAAACAATAAGAGCAAAGAGGGACATTTTGGATTACGACAAGGCTTCTATAACTGTGGCCAATGTTTGGCATGCAGATCGACTGGTAACAAAAAAGGATTTAAGAATACATACTATAATCGTAAGACCAAACAAGAAATTCCCATAAAGGGAGTCCTCAATTGTTTCTCTAAAAATATAATATATATGTTAGATTGCCTTGCGGGTTACAGTATATAGGTCGTACCAAAAGAGCTTTCAATGTGAGGGTATCAGAACATGTAAGAAATATAAAAAAGGGTTTCGATAGACAATCCGTCTCATTACACTATAAGATAGAACATAATAGCCTTCCAATGGGCCTTAAATTCACAGCTATTAAACAGTTGAAACAAAATGATATAGGAGAGGATTTTCTTAGAAGGTTGGGGCGGACGGAAATGCGCATGATTTTCGATATGGGCACTCTCGCACCGGGTGGTCTTAATGACGACTTTGAAGTCTCACATTTCTTATAAGCATGCTCTCCTTCTAATATATATACATCCCATATAATGTTCTATCATATATGGGTCATTTATTCCCACTCAGTCTATTATTTTCGAGGCTACCATCCCAAACATTTAGACCCTTTAAGTCACTTAAGTAAATTGTATATATGTATATTATATAATATACATATATACAATTTACTTATCTATTTACAAGTTATGTTTAATTATTCACAGAACCTAATCTTTACTCATCCTACTAAGAGAATTACCTATTATTACACAATATAGTCAATATTGCCTTCTTAACTTATGAAGGATATTTGATTCCATTAGCAGATTAACCTTAGGAATTTTTTCTTTTTAACTATCTAGATCACATGTTGGTTGTGGCCTAAATCCAATTAATTATAGGAACACTTCACGTTATATGTACCATTTATTAATTTTCCTTATAATATCATCTATATGGTTTCATTCTAATTTATAAAAAACACTTAGTTTACACTATATCATGTTTAGGGTTTCAGATTAAGATTATATATCTACATGCCATATTCAGTTCTGACACAGAACGCTATTCACTATTAGAAATCCGTATATCATATTGATATAGAGATCTTATCTCCCCCTAATTCTGATTTACACAATTGGGAGGACAGCCTGCTTGTGAGAAACCAATCTATAATTTTTGGTTAAGATAGATTTCTGCCATAATTTTTCCACATTATGCACCTATTATGATCTGATTGCGGCTGATTTTCAGAAAACCGCGATACCGGAAGTGCGTGTATATTCAGAGTGGAACGCACATCTCTTCACGATACCAGATATCATGCCGTGAAACGCACTGTGGAACGCGGAAATCAACAATGCGCATGCGCAAGATGGCGCTGGCGTCCGGCGATGCACAAAAACCCTATGAAGAGGTCTGGAACGCACGCTGACCACCAATTGAACACATGTGGGGACGTTTTTCATAATTTCTGCCTGTATAAAACCATGCACTTTATTTATCTTTGTAAGGACCAGCTGATGAAGCCGTGTTTGAGCAGCGAAACGCATTCTGGACATCTGTACAACTTTTTATTCATCATTTCCTTATTTTAATTAAATTTTAAAGAAGAGACAGTTCCTGCACGTATTGGGTCTTTATTGGGGGTTGATCTACAAAACCCTTATGCTGTTCCCCTCGAGCTCGGAATAGCTCCACCGAATGTGAGTTTCCATTTGTCTTAACCTTATACCCTATATTGCCATGCCAGGTATACACAAGATCTCTTCCCTCCTTTCTCTCTCCCATATTGAATGGACGTGATGAGATATCTTCAATAGCCAGGAGTGGGTTACCTGTGAAGCCTTCTCAGACAAACAACCCAAAAGCATTCATCCGCTCAGAGCCAGTGTTTGGGCTCTCCACTTGTGAGTTTATCAACCATAAGATATTCTACAAACCCTCGCCGAATTGTTTGTTTATTTACTGCACTTCGATCTATATTGCACTTTCAATTGTTGTTTTTTTTTTTTTTTAATCCATCCGGCAGCTTATCGGCTTCTTTCTGCGGCTGGTCGGTGCTGTGTTCAGCGGCTCATCGGCTGCAGTTGGCGGCTGTCCGGTGTGTTTGTAGCAGTTGGCTGGCAGGTCTGCGGTGGCAGGTCTGCGGTTTTTTGGAAGAGTTCGGCGGCCGATTCGCTGCACTCACCACAGGGTCACCAAAATGTGGCAAATCAGAGAGCACCGAAATGTCGGTGACAATTCGGTGCTCTCTGAATAACCCTGTTAGTCATAGTCCTTTGACTAAATACCAGCTCATATTTTAGTCGACGACTAAAACAAAAATATATATACATTTCTCTAAAACGGTGATAAAAATCGATTAACATTTTCGTCAACTAATAAAAACTAGATGAAAATATTAGGGAGAGACTAATTTTATTTTAGTTTTAGCCAAAGTCCTATGACAAAAATTTTATTCAGCTTTAGTCATATTTCAGTAAAAAAAATTAACACTTTTCATGGAGCGAAAAAAAGAATCTGAACACATTTCAATGCTGTAGCAAGCCTATTATATATCAAAATAATATTTTATAGAGAGTCAAAATCTGACACATTTAGTCTATAATAACAAAAGGACTTGAACTTATTTTAAAAAACGTCATACATATACATCTACAGGGTTATTCAAAGAGAGCCAATCTGGCCCCGAAATGTAACCGAACACTGAAATTCAGTCAACAGGGATATTTCGGGGCCATTCGGCAAAACAAAGAGCAGGCAGTTCACCAAATGTTGGCGAATTGCCTGCACATACGGTGCCTGTTTGGTGCCTGTTCGAGGGGAGTGAAATCCCCATAGTGAAGCAATGCTTCATCTATTCAGAGAACAGAAAACAGCAGTGAAATGTTGCAGAATTGCCCTGCTGGTCAGTGGTTCCATTTGACAAGTTTTTTCAGGGAAATTCTAATATCTAATAAACCGTTTATTATTTCATTCTGCAGTAATAAGTCTCTTTATTTTTAGATTTTTTTGGATTATCTAGGCATTTTTTGGGGATTTTTTTGTCAAAACTTTTTTCCATTTTTTTTAAAATCGTTTTTTTCTTTTTTCTGTAACAGCCCTTTTTATTATCATTCATTGGATCTTATATGTAAATTCCAGACATTTTCGTTCAGTAGTGTTTTTGCAAACAGTGTTTCAAATTTCAAACTTTCAAGCAAACTGATTTTTTTTTTTCACCCCGTTCGTCTGCTTGTCGTCTTTTTCCGGCAGCTGCGCTGCGCTGTGATCGCCGGCTGCTTGGATTTTTCTGGCGTGTTCGGCTTGGTTTTTGCGGCGGTTTCTGCAGGTTTTCGGTGACTGTTCGGCAAGTGTTCTGTGGGTTTGCGGCGAGCATTCCCTGCACTACGGGGGCCCTGTGGTGCTTGCTGAATACACCGCAGGGTCGGCGAACTAGGAATTTGCCGAATATCCCCGAAGTGCGGGGAACGAAAAGTCAAACGTGCGGTGACATTTCAAATCTCTCTGAATAACCCTGCTAATTTTACACTACCAAATGAATGAGTGTTTTAATAGGAACATGCCCACTGCTTGGGGCTCAAACTCAACCCTTCTCCATGTAAGATCCATGCAAGGGACCTGTCCCGCTTTAGACTACCCGATTGGTGGCCTTAGTATCACATGGACCCTAAGAGAAGCTCCATAGCTGAAGCATCAGCCAGCTCTTGTTGGAACGGAAAAAGTAAAACAAATCTGTATCATTCCCAGAACATGGTTTAACATATGCCAATTACGCAATCCCAATGATGTTGACTAAGAAGCTTTCTGAATTAGCTACTAATGCAATAATCCCATTAACTACAAACACAGACGTCTATTCATGAAGTATAAATATTAACAAACACCCAAACCATGGTCACATGCTAATTATGCATTGCATGAGACAAGGACGGGGACAAGTGCAATCGGCAAAAATGTCGGAATGCTATTGTGCAGACCATATGATCCAGTTGTTAGTTATTACTTGATTGCACTCACGACCATGAATGGTATGCTTGCCTTGAGATGCCCAACAGTACCATATCACTCTTTCTCTACTGAAGTTCTTGGAGTTCTTCGATGTCCAAGGGGTGTCCTATAGAAAAGTTGTGGAAAAAAAGCCATGGGAATTCTTACCCATGAGGAAGTCTAACATATAAGAGGAAACTCGTTGGAGTTTAATTTTTCTATCCCTAACCCTAATTTCTAACCCATAGCTATGGAAAAGGAATGTCTTGTTTCGGCCCGGAGTTGTCAAATTCGTCCGCGTCTGAATTAGAGCAACATTTTTAAGACGATACTTAACACCTTGTCTTTATATATTTTCGATGACTCTTTTATAGTAAACCCATCCAAGTGGCCAAGTGACCTCTAAGGAAGAAGTAGACAATGTGCTCCAATGCAGCATGGAAAATAGTGATTTTTTTCAGAATAATAAAAAACAATAATGAGACAAAATAAACTAAAAAGTGCTGTTATTTCTCGCCGTCTGTGTTAGACTTTATCATGGACTACATAAAAGCACTTTGGTGTAAGAGGCAATTAATGAATAGATGCCAGCAGACATCACCTCTGAAGCTGGTGCATTAACCTCTGTATTGCCTGCAAATGACTTGTACAGTAAATGGCCCAAAGTCCCTTGGTGGGGGGAGTACGTGAAGCAGAATTGATAGATTGGAGGTTGGTGTGAAAACCTAAAAGGAGGTGAGAGGATGATTAGAACCATTGTACAAAAAAATGAAGCTGAGATATTGACTGCACTTCAAAGGGTACACGATTGAAAATAGATTTCCATATGTTTTGTCCTTAAATAATTGCTGACAGCCTCTGCCCAATTATTTATTTATTTAATTTTTTAGGATGATTTTACTCACCTTTTGTGCTAGGCCAGGCGCAGCTCCTCCTCTTTGGCTCAAGGACTCCAGAACCCAGAAGACCCTGGAGTTGTTCCGCACAGTTTTCGCTCCTATGCAACTTGTGTAGCATAAGATCTGCAAATTGTGCAGCGCTACGGGACTGAAGCATTTTACGTATGAAAGATCTGTAGCGCCTGCCTAGAACAATGGATCAGAGCTGAGCTTGCATGTGCAGATCCAATCCATCGGCTGCCCCTCTGAAACCGCTCACTACAACGATTGGTGTCAGAGGGTGACTGTCAGGATCGGGTAACCCCGCTTGCAGACTGTAAGCCAACAGACCCTGACCAACCGGTCCTTAGAAATGGCTGGGTTATGGTCAGTAATACTGAGAATGATGAACACAAATAAAGTGGTGGAGTGCAAAGAAAAACAACCTGCGGAATAAAGTAACCCACAATGCTCTAGCTAGCCGGTCCTTAATAATGGCCGGGTTAAGCAGGGCAAACCAACAAAACACACATAGGCAGGGGTTAAGAAAATAGAGGTCCGTTTATACTATGCCAGAAATCAGGGCGCCAGAATACAGGGAAGTCGAGACAAGCCGGGATCGTATAAACCAGGAAATCAGTCAGAATAGGAATCAAGAAATAACAACAAGGCACTAGGAGTAACAGGAACCATGCTAGGGCAACTTGCTAAGAGAAAGGAAGCCCTTTAAATAGAGCCACAGCACTACCTATTGGTGCTCAGAGGAGACGCCCTGCTCTGCTATAGGATAGCTGGTCATGTGCTGCGATTGGTTGTCCTTCCTGCATGTTGCATCTGATTCGCGGGCAGCACCATTCTCTGTCCTGTAGTACACAGTACCCTGGAATAAGGCTTTCTGGATATCAGCTGCTGTGATGGCCGCAACATTTCCCCGGACATGGGGCGAAGGGGCAACATTTCCCCAGACATGGGGCGAAGGTGCAACATTTCCCCAGACATGGGGCGAAGGTGCAACATTTCCCCAGACATGGGGCGAAGGTGCAACATTTCCCCAGACATGGGGCTCAGGTGCAACATTTCCCCAGACATGGGGCTCAGGTGAAACATTTCCCCAGACATGGGGCTCAGGTGCAACATTTCCCCGGACATGGGCCACCGTGACAGTGACATCAGCACACTCTGCGTGATGCTGTCACTAGTGGCCGATCTAGTGACTAGTAGCCAGGAAATTAAACTATCTGGGCAGCTGGTGACACTGGGTGGGGTTGAGGAAACTCCTCCACTTCACCCTGCAATTTCACCAGACATGGGGAACTGGGGGTGGGGTGGGGAGACTCCATCACTTGACACATCCTGGCCAGTTTAGGCTAGGGTCAGACGAACGCATTTTTCGCATCGGCCGTAAAAAAGTGCGTCCGAACTCCGAATGCATGGATGTACCTTTTCACGGAATACGCGATAGCGGTCATACGATGCGCAATTTTGGTTGTGATTTCATACGGATCCAAACCAGGAAACTTTGGGTGTCTGGACGTTATGTAGGCCGGACATGAGCAGCGTCTGACGTCTCCTAATCACGCACACACGCCGCTATGCGGACGCAGCGCACTCTGTACGTCAGTACTAGCGGTTCGACGTTCTTGCGAAAATGCATTCGTTTGCCGCTTGCGTTGCGTGGCCGAACTTTCGTGCGGCCGTACTTCCTGTGTGGGCATGCGTTGGACGTCATTTCCTGCTACCACGGCCGTCATAAAGTGTGGGTAAACGCACGTTCGCACTGCGTTCGTCTGACCCCAGCCTAAAAACAATAAAGTGGTCAGGATGAGTTGAGAGTCCCTTTAAATAAACACACAAAAGGTGCTAACATTTTATATTCCCGTGAGTATGAAGATAAACATTACGGTCAGCATTGTTGAGGAAATACATTGTAGCAATCAACATTGACCACAGGCAGCAGAGCAGGTTATGTGTATCAGTGTAACACGTCGTGACGGCTGAGGAGTAAATTCTCTCATGCTCTAATTATACAAGTCTGAATTATCAAACTTTGAAATATTTTAAATATTTTGACCACTTCGTGCATACCTTAATTATCCTGCAGCGACAGATGCATGGGTTGCTTTTTTTGAGAATACTTTTCTGCTAATTGAACATCTTCCATGACATTCTGTACTACCGAGCACCAAGGTATAAAATGCAGTACAATGCTCCCCACTCCGCATGAATCCATTAGCTTTACAACCCTGTACTCGCAGCTTGGCCTTCATAATGTACTGTCTGGAGTTCTCATTATTAAAGATTTGCAGGAAGGAAATTAGTTTCTTTGTGAGCCTGGTTCTGGCACGGAGATACCATAGTTCATGTGAACAAGCAGGCTCTCACGGTTGCACAATTTGATTCGTGGCGCTGACAGTACCGGCTACTAGAATGCACAATGTACAAATACAACAAACAGCGATGCAAGATGAGGATCAGCAGCGATTGTGTGAGGTTTTGTAAATACTGCAACATGTGGATGGCACATGGTCAATAGCCTTGTTATTAGACCCGCCATTACTGATTTATTTATAGTGGTCATTCCCAACCCTTGTCCTAAAGTACCCCCTAACAGGCCAGGTTTTACAGATCACCTTGGGGAAAAGCAGACTGAATCCTGCAATCACTGACCAGCAAATCATATCATCTGTGCTGTGCTTCAGATAGCTGCAAACCTGACCTGTGAGGGGAACCTGAGGAGCGGGATTGGTAAAAATGGTCTATGTGGACTTTCCAAATCTTGCCATACATTTACTCACCCTGTACCTCATATAGCACCCGTAGAGAGGTGTCTGCACTACAGTAGAAAAAGCAATAAGATGTGATTACACTGGTTATTTGTAGAAAAAGGACAAATTCTGCCACTGCCATGTACCTGGCTTTAAGCTACAGCACAAAGGGAAAATCATGGGGACAGAAAATACCAAATGCTTCCGAATGTACTCTATATTTACCTGTAAAATCTGTGAAACAGTCCACAATTTAACATAGTCAAATAATTCTGTATGTTCTTCAGCTGGGTTCAGCCTGTACTTACCACTAGACGTGTAATTCGTCCAGGGCAGCCATCAGGGGGTGACAGCCCATGACATGTTCAGGGGCCCAGTAGATCCAGGGGGCCCTTGCCAAAACCTATGTGCACCTTCCGTGTCAAATAGGTAAGGGCCCATCCATGTCACCCAGGACAAGACAACCAAGATACCAGCAATTTTCCCAGTGGGCCGCGGCATCGAGGGGCCGGTCAGAGCACTCTGGCTCATAACGGAGAGATCGATTAGTATAGTCTGCACCTGGGAAAAGTAGTTATCCCATTGCTGAACAACCATGGATTAGGCCCATTCCCAGTAAAATAAGGTTTGCAGAAAAAGACAAAATGTTGTATTTTTAATTAGCTTATGGAAATGGACAGCTGACAGAAAGGTGTCCTGACCAATAGTTTAGTAAGGGGCCTCACGATTTCAGCTCATTGTAGCGACTTCACAATAATACAGGGTGACAGTAGTGAAATCTCAAAGTGAATTTTTTTTCTCCACAGGGGTCCATAAACTGTATCAAAAAGTATGCAATATAGATTTTATTTTAATCATTATTATTATTATTATACCCACATATTAAATATTATAACCCTTAATATTCTGTGTCTGCAGGAAGTCATCCAGCCGCTGCTTAAAAGTCTGTACAGTCTCTGACCCAACCACCTCAACAGGCAGAGAATTCCACAGCTTTATTGTTCTCACAGTAAAATAACCCTTCCTATGCTTTAGGCTGAATTTCCTTTCTTCCAGTGTAAATGGGTGACCTCATGTCCTGTGTATAGTCCTGTTAATGAATAGGTTTCCAGACAATGGTTTATATTGGCACCGTATATATTTATATAAGGTTATCAGATCCCCTCTAAGGCGCCGTTTCTCTAAACTAAACAGGTTTAAGCTTGTTATTCTTTCCTCATAACTTAAACCTTCCATTCCCCTTATTAACCCTTTCGCTGCTGAGGCTTTTCCCGCCCCTGTGCTGAGGTCATTTTTACCTGTTTTGCGCATCATGTTTAAACGTGTTTTGAAGGCTTATTTTAGTATATGACCAGACATATTATATATCGTTCTTTCCGTCAGACTCAGTAGATTCATAATATGTCATTATTATATGTATACGTTATGTCATGTCTGTATATTATAACAAAAAATGCAATAAAATATGTATTTTCAATAATTTACAACGTGTAAAGTGTTTTTTTCACATTTTAACATGCGAGCAATTGCGGTTATATTTTGTATGGGGTGCGCTTGTTAAAAAAATTAGAGATGGGGTCTCGTTACATTTTTTTTTGGGGAAAATGACACTATTTTTAACAAACGCACCGCATACAAAAATCGTTAGTGCAGCATCATTGTTCACATTATAATTGAAATGGGAACAATATTGCTGCATTAACAAACCCAAAAAAATAAAAAAAAGTGTTTATTTTTTTTTATTTTTTTTATTTTTTTAATTTGTTTTAATTTTTATTTTTATTTTTTTTTTTTTTTTACAAAATTTTACACTTTCATGTTTGGTATCGTTGGAACGGCCATGCTCTGGCCGATCCAACCATACCAAAATTTAACCCCTAACTGCCACGGATCGGGAGATAGGGAGTTCATTGGAACTCCCTATCTCCACAGTTGGTGGCAGTTAGGGGTTAACTCTAGGACTGGCGTCATCGTGCTACGCACGATGACGCCAGTCCTCTGGGGGAGTTCCCGGAGGCTTGGCCGACATCCAAGATGTCGGCCAGCTCCGGGAAAGGATCGCGAACCGGCGCTTTTCAGCGCCGATTCGCGATCCAGCTCCCCAGGGGTTAATGCCAGGCATCATTTGGAAGGGCAGGCTGTGCCCTTCCAAATGATGCCTGGGTTAAGCCCCGCAGAGCCACCGATCGGGAGGGAGAGAGGTCCGAAGGCCCTCCCCCCCTCCCTTTCAGGCGCCTCCTCCGCACATGCGGGGGGGCGCCTGAATTAGGTGTCATCGCGCCCCCGCGATGACACCTAATTCTGGCGGCTGGTGGTCCGGATGCCGGGCTGACATCCAGGATGTCAGCCCGCACCGGAGGGGTCAGCGATCGGCCGGAACCCGGCCGAACGCTGACCCCAATGTGAGGACGCGCTCAGCGCGTCCTCAGCACACCAGCGGGAATGCTGAGGACGCGCTGAGCGCGTCCTTAGCATTCAAGTGGTTAATTTAGTCGCCCGTCTCTGCACTTTTTCTAGCGCTATAATATCCTTTCTTAAGACAGGTGCCCAAAATTGCACGGCATATTCAAGATGCGTCTTACCGTTGATTTATAAAGAGGCAAAATTATGTTTTCATCCCGAGAGTGAACTCCCCTTTTAATGCATGCCAATACTTTGCTGGCCTTGGCGGCTGCTGTTTGACATTGCACATTGTTACTTAGTTTTAAGTCTATGATTATTCCCAAATCCTTCTCCTGCTTTGATTTCCCTAACTCCGTACCATTTAGGGTATAAATTGCTTGTGTGTTCTTCACTCCAAAGTGCATAACTTTGCATTTATCTACATTAAATTTCATCTGCCATTTAAGTGCACCAATCTATCTCAGAATATGAAAAGGGCTATTCATATGTCATCTCACAATGTTCATTTCATTATTTCTTTATTGGCTTTAGTCATACAAAAAAGATATCAGCGCTGATGATGAAAATCTCCTCAAGAAATTGAAGCGTTGATGCGTTGCTAATTTTCTATTTATTCATACAAAAGTAACAGACGTAGGATTGCACGTGTGTGTATATTAGAAATTGCGGTTAACGGTACACCAGGCCAAAGAGTGCCTCATTAAAAGAAGATGGAATGAAAAGAATCAGATGAGATATGGAGATACAAAACAAAAGATAAGAGTTGAGTCTGAAGTAATTCTGGTTGTAAAACGAATTGATATTGTAAATCGCATTGCTTTGAAGCCAAGGTACAAAGCGATACCTGGCTGAGTGAAACTCATTATGTATTCAAGGGTAATATTTGGTCAGATCTAAACTCTGAAGCCACATAGACCACGGACATTGACTGCATGAACTGTAGAAAAAAAAAAAGGTTAAATGATTTTTCTTATTTTTCAAGTAATATAAAACGACGCGATAGACAACATGATCTTTTGCATGGTATTATACAAGATGCATAGATTAAATATTCAATTACCATCTATGTGGTAAGTTATAATAGATAACCATGGGACTAATCTTTGATAAAAGATAGAAACCATACCCCATTTAATTGATTATTACATAATGAGTGTCTCGTGTATTAACGTTTATAAAACAGATTAAATCTGTTAACTATGAATGAATTTTCAGGAATATGTCATGAATGAATGAATGCCTGACTGCAGAATCATCTCATACACACATATCTCTGGATATAAATAAGGAGTTTATCATGTATGTCAGTGACGTGCGGTGAGGTCAGTGGCTGGTGAGGCACATTAGAGTTAGAGGCTATATGGGGGAAGAGATTAGGGTTAGAGGCTATATGGGGGAAAGAGATTAGGGTTAGAGGCTATTAGGGGAACAGATTAGGGTTAGAGGCTATTAGGGGAACAGATTAGGGTTAGAAGGTATTAGGGGCACAGATTAAAGTTAGAGGCTATATGGGGGAACAGATTAGGGTTAGAGGCTATTAGGGGAACAGATTAGGGTTAGAGGCTATATGGGGAAAAGATTAGGGTTAGAGGCTATATGGGGGAAGAGATTAGGGTTAGAGGCTATATGGGGAAGAGATTAGGGTTAGAGGCTATATGGGGGAAGAGATTAGGGTTAGAGGCTATATGGGGGAAAGAGATTAGGGTTAGAGGCTATTAGGGGAACAGATTAGGGTTAGAGGCTATTAGAGGAACAGATTAGGGTTAGAAGGTATTAGGGGCACAGATTAGGGTTAGAGGCTATATGGGGGAACAGATTAGGGTTAGAGGCTATTAGGGGAACAGATTAGGGTTAGAGGCTATATGGGGAACAGATTAGGGTTAGAAGGTATTAGGGGCACAGATTAGGGTTAGAGACTATATGGGGGAACAGATTAGGGTTAGAGGCTATTAGGGGAACAGATTAGGGTTAGAGGCTATATGTGGAAACAGATTAAGTTTAGAGGCTATTAGAAGAACAGATTAGGGTTAGAGGCTTGATGGGGAACAGATTAGGGTTAGAGGCTATTAGGGGAACATATTAGGGTTAGAGGCTATATGGAGGGAACAGATTAGGGTTAGAGGCTATATGGGGGGGACAGATTAGGGTTAGAGGCTATATGGGGGGAACAGATTAGGGTTAGAGGCTATTAGGGGCACAGATTAGGGTTAGAAGGTATTAGGGGCACAGATTAGGGTTAGAAGGTATTAGGGGAACAGATTAGGGTTAGAGGCTATTAGGGGAACAGATTAGGGTTCGAAGGTATTAGGGGCACAGATTAGGGTTAGAGGCTATATGGGGAACAGATTAGGGTTAGAGGCTATTAGGGGAACAGATTAGGGTTAGAAGGTATTAGGGGCACAGATTAGGGTTAGAGGCTATATGGGGGAACAGATTAGGGTTAGAGGCTATATGGGGAAGAGATTAGGGTTAGAGGCTATTAGGGGAACAGATTAGGGTTAGAGGCTATATGGGGGAAGAGATTAGGGTTAGAGGCTATATGGGGAAGAGATTAGGGTTAGAAGGACAGACAGATACAGGGAAACACAGAAGGACAGACAGATACAGGGACACACAGAAGGACAGACAGATACAGGGACACACAGAAGGACAGATACAGGGACACACAGAAGGACAGACAGATACAGGGACACACAGAAGGACAGATACAGGGACACACAGAAGGACAGACAGATACAGGGACACACAGAAGGACAGACAGATACAGGGACACACAGGACAGACCTCTCCCCACCCTCCATACTCACCTGCCTCTTGCTTCCAGCTGTTCCTCTTCCTGTCTGTCCCCGGTATCAGCAGGGTCCTCTGGTCATGTGACAGGCAGGGGTTTCTGCACCCCTTTGCTGCCACACAGCATAAATCCCTGTTAGTGCAGGCAGCATGATGTAATGCTGCCTGTCACATGGATATGCAGGGTCCTGCTCCACACCATCAAAAGGAGCAGGGCTCCTCCCCACCAGATGATACCCCGGCCAGGCCAGCTTTCAGGCAGCCTGCAACGTGCGAGCAAGCACTCGAGCAGGCTGCCTGGTTGTATCTGCGGCTGCTCAGACACCCGGCCATACAACCCCTCCCTCAGCTTGTCAGTGAGGCTGACACTCCGCCCCCCCAGCTCTGACAGGCTGGTAAAAAATACGTTTAAACCTTTTTTTTCCTCTATTATAAAACGGCCCCCCCATCGGCCTAAAAGTTAATCAGCCTACCGGGATTCCGGTAGGCCAGTCTGGCCCTGAAGCCATGCTGTCTGCCCGCCCCCCCAACGATTGACGAGGACAGTCACATGACTGTCCTGCGTCAATCAAACCATGGGGAGCACTGCCTCCCATGGTGGGCTTTTTTTTTTTTTTTTAAAAATAGCTTGAGACAATGGAGCTTTTCCATTGGCTCAAGTTTCATTTGCTGTCATTGCCTGGAGGCAATGACGAGCTTGTCTGCCACCAACTTGAGCTCTGCAATTATGTAGCGTTGAGCTGCGTAAATTGCGTAGCCTAGGCTGGCTCAGCGCTGCCCCTGCTGTCTGTGTAGTGTATTACACACACACAGCAGCCGGCAAACTGTGAAAGCGCAGGAGAAAAAAAAGCAGACAGAGAGAAGAAGCAAGCACAGCGAGGGAGCGAGGAGAGGTGAGTATGAGAACTTTTTTCAATAAATAACATTTATTTACAGTTTAAATATACACACACATACAACACACATCATATGTCATTACACACAATGAGCTCATTAATTTACTGGAATGGCAGGGCAGGCTCTGCCTCCCCTGCCACCCCTGACTGCACGTCCCTGATGTATGCACGCCATGGCGAAATATGTTGGCGTTTCAACCATAGCAATAATATTGATATTATTAGATAAACCCATGGAGTCCACCGATATAGTATAAAATGACTCCCAAATCATTAAAGATTGGCCACATACATAAATTAATTCCTGTAGAAGGTTGATGGTTGATCTGAGAGCACTATCTGCTGGCCAGGTAATATAACACCTGGACAGACCCCTGGAGTAAATGAATATACTGTATATATCCTCCAATCAAATGAGGCCACATAGTGATGGGCTAGAGCTAAAAACTGGGCGGGAAACCACTATACAGAGGGGGATACTCCAGAGAAAGAAAAAGACTGCTGAAAGAAAGCTTGGCGAGAGACCTGAGGGATGCTTGGAGGGGAGAAAGGGCAGGTACCATCGGCCACTCCAATAAGACGTGACCACACCCTAATCTTACACCATTCTATCTTCACTACCAGATGGTAAAGTATAATTGAATAACTTGATATCCAGTTCCTAATTGCATAGTTACTGCTTTCTATGTCCATCACCTATTAAGGAATATAAATTAATCATTTTGCTGTTGAAGCCTAAACAGTAGAATAGTATCAGCCTTTCCACTCTACTGCAGATGAGTGCAAGAGGAAGAACTACTAAAGCAGCCTTGTTGCCCCCCTAGTTTAGTGAAATTATTTATATTCCATTAGAATACTGGATGTGGACATCTAAAGATCGATTGTGTGCCCATAGTGAGATACGCTGGAACTGAGAAATAGTTTTTATATATCAAGTGCCAACAGCTCCATTAGTAAAACGAACATAACCCCTTTCATACATCTTGCAGCCCTTTCGATTGAATGCATGTAAGTCAATAGGAAGTTTTTGTTAACGTATATTGAATGAAGTGCTGTGATTGATCTGTGGAAGAGATCGTCTACCGATCGAGTGTGTTATGTATATCCCTGAAGGAAGTTGTATTTAGTGAATCGGCCCCCCACAATAAGAAATTGTGCTGCAGGTGATGCCCAGTAACTGAGTGTTCTTAGCCAGGTTGAGGATTGTTTTACAATGGGAAAGGTTTAAGTGGGTAGAATAGAACTTTGTGTTTAAGAATTGATTCGTGCACATGTGTGGTGCGGTCTATAAACCTAAGCTGTTTGTCCATTAGATTATTGCGCGTCGCAGTATTGCTACTAATCACTATCCGTAATTACTTTTAAAACTGGAACTTGCTAATCAGTTGATAACATATGATTGTATGAAACTTGACGTGTGAATAAATTTTGATTTGAATTGTTCTACCGTTTGCCAGTCTCATATCATCTTTATTGATTTTATTGTGTTTAAAAATATCTACATAGCCTCAAAAGAACTTGGGATAACGCGCCATATATTTGTTAAGACGTATATTCATTGATTGATTATTAATCCTTATTTTTAAGGGTAAATAACCAAATTATACCATTGGTATTGGAGGCACTGTCATTAATGATATACTATATATATATATATATATATATATATATATCCACAAAGAATAATACACGTCATAATTGATATATCCCTGACAAACCGGATGCTGAATTTCAGTGTTCGGTTACATTTCGGGGCCAGATCGTCTCTCTTTGAATAACCCTGTCAGTTGTCTACCAACCTCAGTTCTGCTTTCCTCCTCTTCCTGAATCACAGCAGGGAGAGGGAGGTTCTGCTGTTGTGTTCAGTGTTGAGGTGGAGAGGGGAATTTGGATCGCGTTACAGAGGTACAGAGTATGAAAGATGACAGAAGAAAAGCAGCAGATGAATTCTATACTATAGAGAGGTTAAAAAAAATTATTCTACATGTCTTTACAAAATTATGAAGATTTATTTCTAGTTCGTACTAGATAGAATGTATTTAGCGTCCAGCCAAAGAATAGCCCTTTAAGGAATTATTAGCATTTTAAAAAAATGTCCTACATAACGCAAGCTGCCAGATTTTGCAGTGCTGTGAGGTATCAGTTCTTTTAAAATAATATACAGTTGTGTTCAAAATTATTCAACCCCCACTGAAATTGAGTGTTTTGGCCAGTTTGAGATTGATTTTGATCATTCAGTCATCTTGCTTACAATTAAATCAAAGAGACACGTGTAGGTCAGACAAATATAACATAACATTTATAATGAAATAACCACAAATGTCTTTTCTGTGCTCACATCATTATCAGTTTTATTCAACCCCCAAGTGACATTCAATCTTAGTACTTAGTACAACATCCTTTTACAGTTATAACAGCTTTTAAACGTGAAGCATAGCTTGACACAAGTGTCTTGCAGCGATCTACGGGTATCTTCGCCCATTCGTCATGGGCAAAAGCCTCCAGTTCAGTCACATTCTTAGGCTTGCGCACTGCAACTGCTTTCTTTAAGTCCCACCAGAGGTTCTCATTCAGATTTAAGTCAGGTGACTGCGATGGCCACTCCAAAATGTTCCAGCCTTTAATCTGCAACCATGCTCTAGTGGACTTGGAGGTATGCTTGGGATCATTGTCCTGTTGAAAGGTCCAACGTCTCCCAAGCCTCAGGTTTGTGACGGACTGCATCACATTGTCATCCAATATCTCCTGGTACTGAAGAGAATTCATGGTACCTTGCACACGCTGAAGCTTCCCTGTACCTGCAGAAGCAAAACAGCCCCAAAGCATGATTGACCCCCCGCCATGCTTCACAGTAGGCAAGGTGTTCTTTTCTTCATAGGCCTTGTTCTTCCTCCTCCAAACATAGCGTTGATCCATGCGCCCAAACAGTTCTAATTTTGTTTCATCAGTCCACAGAACACTATCCCAAAACTTCTGTGGTTTGTCCACATGACTTTTGGCATACTGCAGTCGACTCTTCTTATTCTTTGGAGACAGCAAGGGGGTGCGCCTGGGAGTTCTGGCATGGAGGCCTTCATTACGCAGTGTGCGCCGTATTGTCTGAGCTGAAACTTCAGTACCCACATCTGACAAATCTTTTCTCAGTTCCTCAGCAGTCACACGGGGACTTTTCTCCACTCTACGCTTCAGGTAGCGCACAGCAGTCGAAGTCAGCATCTTCTTTCTGCCACGACCAGGTAGCGTTTCAACAGTGCCCTTTGCCTTGAATTTGCGAATGATGCTTCCTATGGTCTCTCTTGGTATGTTTAACATCTTTGCAATCTTCTTATAGCCATTGCCCTTCCTGTGAAGAGTAATCACCTCTTCTCTTGTCTTCCTGGACCATTCTCTTGACTTCACCATGTTTGTAACCACACCAGTAAATGTCTAGAAGGAGCTGAGTATCACAGTCATTTTAAAGCTGCCTAATTGGTGCTTATTATGCTTTATTGCTGCTCCGTGACATCCACAGGTGTTTTCAATACCTGATTGAAAACACTTGAATGAACCTCTGTTCTTCAGAGTGGTAGTCTTTAAGGGGTTGAATAATTGTGTCAATGAAGAATTCACAAAAGAAACATTTACTACTGTATTACAAAACCAATTGATGTCATTTTAGTTGCATATGGTTCTTTAAAAAGTCCTTGTAGGATTTCATTCTGAATACAATTACAAATGTACACTAAATTCCCTAAAACCCTTTACAGCATTGGGGGTTGAATAATTTTGAACACAACTGTATATATATATATATAGTGAGGAAATCTGGTAGATTCAGTTAATTGGCCTCATGCAGCCCTCGGTAGCTATGTGAGACTGATTGGCTCGCAGCTAACATAAGAGCTGCTGAATTTCCCTTTTTAGATCATTATACTTGCTTTATGATTGTGCTCTGATGACAGCTGATAACTCCTCGGAGTGCAATCTCAATCTGCCAAGAATGAATCAGTACTTTTTCCAAACACTTCCTAAAAATAATAATTTATTTTAAAGTCTCGCTGTTTCATAACTTAGTGAGCAGCTTAATTTCTTTCTTTCAAATAAGAAATCAAAAGTTTTTATATAAATCAATACGAATCTATGCCAAGTCTTTGGACAATGTCTTCTACTTACCGATTAGATTTGAGTTTATATTTTAGCAAAGCAGGGATGGAGATGTTTCCTCAACAAACAGCAAAGATGTTCAAAACAATCTACATTTTCTGTCTCTGACAGCAGATTCCGGGGTCTATTCTTGAACAAGGCAACTGGGACTGGGGTAACAGGTTGAAGCAGGGAGGGGCATTTTTTTGTAAAACCTGAGTGAGAGAAAAGAAAGATAAAAAATATATCTTATTCCCTCATTTTTGTTTCCTAATGTCCCTTCTTTTAGAGGTCCAATTTAGGGTCAGAATTTGGTGAAAACAACATGAAAACATGGATCCATCCTGCCTTGTATCAACGGTTCAGGCTGGTGGTAGTGGTATAATGGTGTAGGGGATATTTAATGTTCTTGAACCCAGGACGTACTTGAAAACGAGAGAAATCTCATTGTATCCTTCCTGGTAAAATCCTTTATAAATAAATAAATAAATATTTTCTTGCACACTTTGGGACCCTTAGTACCTGAATAGGCTGTTTCCCCCAGCAGTTCCCTCATCCTATAACCTCCGATTCAGGACCTGCACCTTACT
Source organism: Leptobrachium leishanense (assembly GCA_009667805.1). Classification (NCBI taxonomy): domain Eukaryota; kingdom Metazoa; phylum Chordata; class Amphibia; order Anura; family Megophryidae; genus Leptobrachium; species Leptobrachium leishanense. The sequence continues at coordinate 47,489,612 of CM019067.1, read as the reverse complement.
TAATACCACAATACCGCAATACCACAATACAAAAAGAAAGTGTCTCGATCCTCATTTTCCTACAGAGCACCGCAATTATGGAATAACCTCCCAGTCGCCATCAAATCTTCCCCCAGTCTAAAGTCACTTAAGAGCTCCCTATTAAAATACCTCAATACAAAAAGACAGTGGCTAGATCCTCATTTTCCTACAGAGCACTGCATTTATGGAAAAACCTCCCAGACGCCATCAAATCTTCCCCCAGTCTAAAGTCACTTAAGAGATCTCTATTAATATACCTCAATACAGAATGCACCTGTAAACATGTAACATAATGACTATACACAGAATGCACCTGTAAACATGTAACATAGTGACTATATTTCCTACATATTTATTTTCTCTGTTAATCTGTATATTTGTGTTTTGTTTTTAATATCTTGCATTTATTACTTTGTATTTCTGTAACCATTCAATGTTCTTGAACCCAGTACATACATGAAAACGAGAGAAATCTCAATGTATCCTTCCTGGTAAAATACTTTATAAATAGATAAATAAAAAATTGAGCATCGTTTAAACAATACAGCCTACCTGAGTATTGTTGCTGACCATGTCCATCCCTTTATGAGCACCTTGTGCCCTTCTTCTGATGGCTATTTTCAACAGGATAATGCACCATGACACGAAGCTCAAATTATCTCAAACTTGTTTCTTGAACAATGGCCTCCGCAGTCACCAGATCTCAATCCGATAGAGCACCTCTGGGATGTGGTGGAACGGGAGATTCGCATCATGGATGTGCAGCCGACAAATCTGCAGCAACAGCATGATGATATCATGTCAATATGGAGCAAAATCTCAGGAATGTCTCCAACACCTTGTTGAATCTATGCCAAGAAGAATTAAGGCAGTTCTGAAAGCAAAAGGGGATCCAACCTGGTATTAGCCAGGTGTACCTAATAAAGTGGCCGGTGAGTGTATGTCATGGTGAGAAGAAATGATTGGAAAAGGAGACAAGAATTCAAAGATCTATCGTCTTCCTACAATGTTCATGACACAGGTGTCTTTCACAGAACAAGCCCATAACAAATGACTTATTTTGCCTAGTGCTTCCATTCGTACTAGTGTCCCATCATAATTGTCTGAATTGCTTGTACAAGGATCCACCTCTGGGATGGGTATCTCTGCTACTGGATATACCAGTCTTTCAGGACTGGACTCTTTATAATGATGCTCCATGTCTGTGCTGCTTTAAATCATGAAACCCATGATCTCCGATCGCCATGTTCAACCTGGGCACAAGAACTCAAACTGCATCTGTCTTGCGTAAGAAATGCAACTATACCTTCCTCGGGTTGTTTTGATGCAATCATCAAGCTGAGCATATAATCTTAATACAGGAGAGAGTACACACTATTTTAGAAGCATACCTGTAACCAAGGTTTGAACCCAGAGGACTCTACTGGCAGCCACTGATATTACTACTGCCATGAAATGAGTTTAGCCAGATCCACCAAAGCCACCTTCAGATTACTCATCTTGTTTTTCAATCTGGGACTGTTGACACTTCTAAATATTGTCTTCTACAGTTACAGTTAGAGTTACAAGTACTTATAAAGCACCAATAAATTCCTTAGCGCTGTACAATGGGAGAGACAGAATAACATCTATAGATACATGGTACACACACGGAACAGAAGGAGGGAGGACCCTGCTCAAGAACTTACAATCTAAGAGGAGAGGGGTGACCCTTTAGGTGAGGGTGAATAGGGTAAGTGCAGTGGTGGGTTGCAGGAGGGCTGAATTGGAAGAGGAGCAGGAAATGACAGTGGGGAGATCATGGAGTGAGCTGATAGGCTTCTCTATAGTAATGTGTTTTCAGAGACTTCTTGGAGGACTGGAGACACGGGGAGAGTCTGATGTTACGGGGGAGGGAGTTCCATAAAATGGGGCGGCTTGGGAGAAGTTCTGAAGGTGGGAGTTGGGAGTGCGGGTATGAGGAACTGATAGTATCAGATCATTGTCAGAGCGAAGAGGCCGGGGGGGAATATACCTGGTAATAAGGGAGGAGATGTATGTTTCTATGTTTCTATTGAGCGGGTGGTGGATACATGGAACAACCTTCCAGTAGAAGTGGTAGAGGCCAAAACAGTGATTGAATTTAAGCAGGCATGGAATAGGCATAAGGCTATCCTAAACAAAAGATAAATCCAGGTAAAGTATCCATGTAATTGGGCAGACTAGATGGGCTGAAAGGTTCTTATCTGCCGACATTTTCTATGTTTCTATGTAGGCAGGGGCACAGTTATGGAGAGCTTTGTAGGTGACTGAGCACCAGTATTTTGAAATGGATTCTATAGGAAACAGGAAGCCAGTGTAGAGATTGACAGAGGGGTGAGGTGCGGGAGGTGAGGTGTATGAGTCTGGCACAGGCATTCATAACAGACTGCAGAGGGAGAATCTGGGATCTCTTAAGGCCAGAGAGAAGGAGGTTGCAATAGTCTAGGCGGGAGATAATAAGAGTTACTTTCTCTGAACTCAAAGCATAGGGACCTGAAGTAACGTACAAAGGCACTGTGGAAATTAGCAATAAAAGGTGTTCCAATGGCGCAAAAAAGACAATTGTGAAATACAGTGAATCACATGATATGTGATAAATCCATATAGCACATATGTACAGTGAATATCGAAGGTTGTTTTCTTAATCACTCTCAAAAATCAAAAACAGAAACAACATAAAAGGCCATGGTATAAAATGTTACAAAAAATTAGTCCAATTACTAGTCCACCAAGAGAGAATCTCACATTTTATAGAGCCATATCAATCCCGGCTCTAGGTATTAGAGTATCTGGCCAGATAAAGAGTAGCATGACCCTTCTTTTGTAAATTAGGTTACTTGAAAGAAACACAGAAATGGACAGATGGTGCTCCCATAGCATAATATCATCAGCAACAACGGCCAGAATGTGCAGCATCTAAGGTGCTGCACATGAGCCTAAGAAGCAGGAGGCTCCGCAGATGGTGAGTGCAATTTCATTTTCAATCTGGTTCCCAGTTTTTCAGCAAAAAGCCTTTTTTTTAAATATTTTTTAGAACATGTTTTGTATTTTTTAGACAAAAGTCTTGGTTCCCAATTTTTTCTAAAAGGCATGTTTTTAAATTAAATTGTGTAACAGACCTTTTTATTATTTTTATAAGACCTTTTTTATTATTTACACTCATTTTAATGACATTTTTATTGGTTTAAACACCTATTATAATAATAGCAGAGTTCTGTTTTCTTTTTGCAGTTTGGCAGTGTTCGGCAGTCACTTTGATGGTCTCTTCGGCGGTCAGTTCTGCGGTCAGTTCTGCGGTCATTTCTGCGGTCAGTTCGGCGGTCAGTTTGGGTGTGTTCATCGGTCAGTTCAGCAGTCTTCTACAATTCAATCTTAGGCACACCGTAGTGCACCAAACCGCCATACACTGAAATTTTGGTGCTTTCTGAATAACCCCTTAAATGTGATGCAGAGAGATGATAATATATTCATATCTCCTGCTTATGGGGGTTTGTAGTGATCTGATTGAGATTATTAGCAACACAGCCTCCAAAATACAGATATAAAAATATTATCTGTATGTGTCATAATGTATGGAAATTACAGTAACACCTTGTATCTGTACTGTACAGGGATTTTCAATCAATTATAAACCCCTATATCATATCCCTGTACAGTAGGGAGTGGTTCCCTAGCGTCTTGAAGCTTCTTTACAGAAATAGAGGGTGACAGCAATGAGATCTCACTGGGAATTTCGTTTCCCCATTAGGGACACATGAATACTTCATTAGAAAGCTGTGCAAAAGGAGTATTATAACTAAATTTTTGGTATTTATTATACTACAATGCAAGATTCTTGGTCACATCCTTCAAAAAACAGATCTGTCCTTTTGATACCTGGATGAATCTGAAGAGACGCCAGAAATAAATGCCATAACATCACTTTTTTTTCTATCAATAAATAAAAGGAAATAAAAAATATATAATGTCTTGAAGAGCAAGCAGGAGATACTATATAATGTATCAGCTGGAGAAAATGCAAAAAAATAAAATAAACTCGCCTTCAGGAAAAAGAGATCAGACTGGCACAAAATGACAAGATAAGCCAGATAATACCTTATGGAGAAAAGCATGAGGCTGCCAAATCCTTTTACATCTCAGAAGGAATTCAAAACTCCTACCTGAAAGAGGATGCTGTTGCTAAGCAACATAAACAGCGAGACACTGGCTGCGCATGCTCTCAAGGTATCCAGAGCCCAAGAGATGAAGGTTCACTCTGTGCAAGGGCTTACAGGACCTAAGATAACAACCCCCACTGTGGTCCATGAGAAGGATACCTATCAGCACACACTCCACCTTGTAACTGAATTGAAGCCAATGAAAAGGCAATTTGATCAGGAAACTTGTAGCTGGTGACATAAAGGGGAGTAGCGTATTGGGAGGGTGCATCATTTTTACCACTCTGAGCAGCACATTAGGAGGGACAGCAAGGGGCACATGATGCAATGCTCATGCGTGGTGATGTCGTGGTACACATGCGGGGATGTCCACATGAGGCACGCATAGTAACGTCCTGTCATTACCAGTGCCCATTGAAGTTATGGATGCCAGCATCATATAGATGGCGCTATGGCCTTTTCGCCCTGAGTAGCCACCCCAGTCTGATCCCTAAAGTGTACAAAAGAAGAATAAAGAACCATCATAGGAGGCTTTGCTTTAGCAGAAGCTTTAATGTAGCAGCAGAGACATTTAGGTTCTGCGCTCAAGACTTTTCTCAAGGTTGTGGCTTGACAAAGGTCCTGAGTGCAGGACCGAAACATTGCTGCTCCTCAGTAAAGCTCCTGCTACAGCCAAGGCTCGTGTGACCAGTCTTTCTTCTCCTTCTGTTGTCCACATCTGGGCTGGTGACCCTGAATCGTCATAAACCTGGCTGGTGTAGTATTTACAAAATACTAACTAAATGGTCCCTAAGGGCTGGCACAAGTGGTTGCTCTTTGTTGAGTGCCAAATCTTGCCTTCTACCAGGGGTAGAAGCAGCATCCCTTGATCAAAGGGAAAACTGGTGCCTAGGAAAGACCTTAAAAAAAATATAAAAATTGGGTCCTTCATTACCGCAGAAAGTGGTCCAGAAAATAGCTTGGGGTTGACAAAGGAGATGATCATTTTATAATCTTGGGTTGATCTTTGTCCGAATTGGGAATTAATCCTTAGAGGTGCTGCCATTGGCATTGTTTGAAAATATATACATACAGTCAGGTCCAGAAATATTGGGACATCGACACAATTCTAACATCTTTGGCTCTATACACCACCACAATGGAATGAAACAAACACAATGTGCTTTAACTGCAGACCGTCAGCTTTAATATGAGGGTATGTACATCTAACTCAGGTGAACAGTGTAGGACTTACAGCAGTTTGCAGATGTGCCTCCCACTTGTGGGATAGTGGGACAATTGACTTCTCAGCTGTTCCATGGCCAGGTGTGTGATATTCCCTCATTACCCCAATTACAATGTGCAGATAAAAGGCCCAGAGTTCATTTTAAGTGTGCTATTTGCATTTGGAATCTGTTGCTGACAACTCTCAAGATGAGATCCAAAGAGCTGTCACTATCAGTGAAGCAAGCCATTATTAGGCTGAAGAAACAAAACAAACCCATCAGAGAGATAGCAAGAACATTAGGCGTGGCCAAAACAACTGTTTGGAACATTCTCAAAAAGAAGGAACACACCGGTGAGCTCAGCAACACCAAAAGACCTGGGAGACCACGGAAAACAACTGTGGTGGATGACCGAAGAATTGTTTCCCTGGTGAAGGGTGTTTTCTTCACAACAGTTGGCCAGATCAAGAACACTCTCCAGGAGGTAGGTGTATGTGTGTCAAAGTCAACAATCAAGAGAAGGCTTCACCAGAGTGAATACAGAGGGTTCACCACAAGATGTAAACCATTGGTGAGCCTCAAAAACAGGAAGGCCAGATTAGAGTTTGCCAAACAACACCTAACAAAGTCTTCACAGTTCTGGAACAAGATCCTATGGACAGATGAGACCAAGATCAACTGGTACCAGAGTGATGGGAAGAGTATGGAGAAGGAAAGGAACTGCTCATGATCCTAAGCATACCACCTCATCCGTGAAGCATGGTGGTGGTAGTGTCCTGGCGTGGGCATGTATGGCTGCCAATGGAACTGGTTCTCTTGTATTTATTGATGATGTGACTGCTGACAAAAGCAGCAGGATGAATTCTGAAGTGTTTCGGGCAATATTATCTGCTCACATTCAGCCAAATGCTGCAGAACTCATTGGACGGCGCTTCACAGTGCAGATGGACAATGACCCAAAGCATACTGCAAAAGCAACCAAAGAGTTTTTGAAGGGACAGAAGTGGAATGTTATGCAATGGCCAAGTCAATCACCTGACCTGAATCCCATTGAGCATGCATTTCACTTGCTGAAGACAAAACTGAAGGGAAAATGCCCCAAGAACAAGCAGGAACTGAAGACAGTTGCAGTAGAGGCCTGGCAGAGCATCACCAGGGATGAAACCCAGCGTCTGGTGATGTCTATGCGTTCCAGACTTCAGGCTGTGATTGACTGCAAAGGATTTGCAACCAAGTATTAAGAAGGGAAAGTTTGATTTATGATTATTATTCTGTCCCATTACCTTTGGTCCCTTAAAAAGTGAGAGGCACATCTGCAAACTGCTGTAAGTCCTACACCGTTCACCTGAGTTGGATGTACATACCCTCAAATTAAAGCTGACAGTCTGCAGTTAAAGCACATTGTGTTTGTTTCATTCCAACTCCATTGTGGTGGTGTATAGAGCCAAAGATGTTAGAATTGTGTCCATGTCCCAATATTTCTGGACCTGACTGTATGTACAATATACATAAATGATATATATATATGTATTTTATCTCTTCTTTCACCACCTGAAAAAGCAAAGGGATACTTTGATTTTAAAATAGCCAATGCACCACCTTATTTGTAAACATTTAACAGTTTAATTTATGTTTGTATTTCAAACTACAATTTGCCGTTGTGCCAAGAAACCCGCTACGACAAACTTAAACATAAATAACACTAATTAATGACTGTGGATGCAGCCATTGCCTTCGTTCCCTTCTGGAGCCTGGTGACTAGTGGTGTGTCACAAATTGTCATTATTGCTGATACACATATACGTAAATGTCAAAGACAAAGCAGTAACATTTTGTTAATTACTTGATCTCATGAAGCGAACAATGCTCTGTGCAAACTAAAGGCATAGATATCTGGAACTTTCTGTAAACAAACCCAAACTTTAACCCTTTCGCTGCTGAGGCATTTCCCGCCCCTGTGCTGAGGTCATTTTTACCGGTTTTGCTCATCATGTTTAACCGCGTTTTGAAGGCTTATTTTATTATATGACCCAGACATATTATATATCGTTCTTTCCGGGAGACTCGGCAGATTCCTAATATGTCATTATATGTATACGTTATGTCCTGTCTGTATATTACAACAAAATATGCAATAAAATTAGAATTTTCAATAATTTACAACGTGTAAAGTGTTTTTTTTCACATTTTAACATGCGAGCATTCGCGGTTATATTTTCTATGGGGTGTGCTTGTTAAAAAAATTCGAAATGGGGTCTCGTTACATTTTTTTGGGGGAAAACTTATGCGATTTTTAACAAACGCACCCCATACAAAAATCGTTAGTGCAGCATCATTGTTCACATTATAAATTAAATGGGAACAATATTGGTGCATTAACAAAACAAATAAAAAAAAATAACTGGTTTATTTTTTTTATTATTGTTTTTTCCTTTTTTTTTTTTTATATTTTTTTATTTTTATTTTTAAAAAAAACTTTTTACATGGTCATGTTTGGTATCATTGGAAAGGCCATGCTCTGGCTGATATCAAACATTAACCTCTAGCTGCCACGGAGCGAGAGATAGGGGGTTCATTGGAACCCCCTATCTCCAGCATTGGTGGCAGCAAGGGGTTATCTCCAAGACTGACGTCATCGCACTATGCACGATGACGCCAGTCATCAGGGGGAGTTCCCGGAAGCTTGGCCGACATCCAAGATGTCGGCCAGCCCCCGGGAGAAGATCACGATCTGGCGCTTTTCGGCGCCGAATCGTGATCCGGCCCCCAAGGGGTTAATGCCAAGTACCGTTTGGAAGGGCAGGCTGTGCCCTTCCAAACGGTGCCTGTCATTAAGCTCAGGCCCCCGGTGATCGGGAGGGAGGAAGGTCTGAATGACTTCCCCACCTCCCTTTCAGGCACCTCCTCCGCACTCGCTGGGGGGGGCGCCTGAAATAGATGTCATCGCGCCACCGCGATGACATCTATTGTGCCTGCAGCGGTCCCGGAGTGCCGGACTGACATCAAGGATGTCAGCCCGCACCGGGAGGCACAGCGATCGGCCGGAATCCACCTGATCGCTGCTGCGAAGGGAGGACGCGCTCAGCGCGTCCTCTGCTGCAAAGTGGTTAAAGCTGTGAAAGTCAATAAAAAGGATCTTGGCGAACAAAGCTAACAGGGTTATTCAGAGAGAGGTGAAACGCGGGGTAATGGCTGGAGAATGGAAAATTTGAGGTGAAAATAGCCAAACCAGAAAAATTCTCCCATTTATCTCACTTTCCAAATCGGCTATTTTGACCTAGAATTTTCCATTCTCCAGTCATTCTCCTGCTTTTCACCTCTCTCTGAATAACCCTGTAAATCTTTCTATGGCTTCTTGGAGGGAGGGGTATTGACTGACACATCCAATGGTGAACCATACCACATGGATATAAATAAAGCGATATGTACAAAACAAGATGACACAACGGAACTTTAAAAATAAAAAGGAAATGTTTGAATTGTTAGAATAACTTTCTCTTTCTCTGGAATTCTTCCAGTACAAAAATGAGAGTTCAACATGTTGAAAGGAGAATGGAGAGAGTTCAACAAGTCAGATTGCCTGACAGGTTAAAAACACAGCGCGTGATTCTCATGAATGCTTGGAAAAAGCTTCACAAAAAAATGTAATTCTTTTTTCACAATTTTCAATAAATACTTAAAATTTTTATGCTGACTCTAAACAGTGTGTTTAATTTTTTTATCTATCTTTGGAAAATCACTTGGTAGTTTAGGAGGTAAAAGCAGGGAAGTCAAACCCCGGATGTTTCTGAACTTCATCTCCCATGATTCTCTGGCCATCTATTACATCCAAAGAATTCTGGGAATTGCAGGCATCAACATCTGAGGGGCTGGGTTAAAACTTTCAAAGAATTCCTGCTTTTTTTTCCTCCACAGGCCTCGCATTTGATTTACAGCTGAACCAATGGAGATCTCATTTAGGCTAGGGTCAGACGAACGCAGTGCGAACGCACGTGCAGCCGCACTTTATCACGGCCGTAGTAGCAGCAAATGACGGCCAATGACGGGCAATGTATGAAGTACAGCCGCACAAAAGTGCGGCCGCGCAAAGCAATCGGCACACAAATGCATTTTTTTAGAGAACGTGATACCCCTAGTACTGGCGTACAGAGTGCGCTGCGTCCTCTAGCGGCGTGTGTGCGTGATTAGGAGACGTCAGACGCTGCTAATGTCCGGCCAACATAAAGTACAGACGCAAAAAAAGGGTTTTATTGATGATCCGTACAAAATCACGGACGCAAATGCGCATCGTATGACCGCTATCGCGTATTCCGTGAAAAAATACGTCCATTAGTTCGAACGCACTTTTTCATGGACGCCGCGAAAAATGCGTTCGTCTGACCCTAGCCATAGCTGCTTGAGACTCTAAACACGAAGTCCAGTGATGCTCAAGTATATTTTGTCTTTCGCAGTTTGAAATTTGCACATGAAAGGGATAAACGAACAAAGAAACATTAAGCATGCATTATGCCAGTCTAACGCCGGCGAGCATCAATATAAATCCATCTAGAGAATGTACCACCTTTTCAGATATTAAATATATTAGCAAGGTGCTTAGGTCATCTCTTTTTTGCAGCTCCAGTGCAATTGCTGTTTTCATGCCAATTTTCGATGGTGTTTGATGCTTCCATGTGTCTTTGATATGTGTTTCTGTATCATTACGCATTGCTTTTTTTATCAAATCCTTACAGTACAATAAAAGAAGATAATTATTTGCTGAAGCTATACTTCCATTGAAGCCACAAACACGTACCTCTTTCTTTCTCTATCGTGGCATTGATTAGTTTTGAGACGCTAAGGCCGGGGGCACACTAGACGTTTGCCGTCAGATTGCCGTCAGCACTAACGCGCGTTAAAAAAAACCATCGTCGCACTCGACGCTCGTCCACCCCCCCCTTGCATGATCTTCCATAGGAGGATAGCGGAGCCCCGTCGACGTGAATCCTAGCGGATCGCCAGTGATGATGCGTTTGGATTCACGTTGACGGGGCTCCGCTATCCTCCTATGGAAGATCACGCAAGGGGGGGGGGACGAGCGTCGAGTGCGACGCTGGTTTTTTTTAATGCGCGTTAGTGCTGACGGCAATCTGACGGCAAACGTCTAGTGTGCCCCCGGCCTAATACCTTGCTTTTTGGGTTTCCCTTTTTTGGGTTTATAATTGTGCGTTGCTGTATTTTGATTTTGATTAAATATAGGTGATGCACTCATGTAGAGTTGTTGTTTTTCTATGGGGGTCCACAGCGCATGCGCCGAATGCTCTAGGCACGTGTGCTTGGTTCCCTTGCCGACGCCTGACGCTCGTGATGTTTATCATGTGCGACTTCAGGCGCCGGCTATGGCGGCCGCCGGCATCTGATTCAGGTGCGTTCAAGTAAACTGTAAGTTGGATTGGTTCTCCCTGATCATGATGTATGTATATATACTGGGTATGTTTCTCTTATTCTTTATCCCTTGACAAAGACGTTTATCGTCGAAACGTTGGGATCTTTGCCTCCGTTTTCTCCTGTTTACTATCTTCCAAGTGCTGGGTAATTTTTGTACGATTGCTGAACTTGTATCTTTCCCATGAGGGGTTATATTTACCTGTGGTAAAGTATAACTTTTGAATTATATACATTTATCTTGTGTTTCTACTATTGTGAGACTAATAAAGTTTATTTTACTCTACATGAGTGCATCACCTATATTTAATTATATTCATTACTTGAGGTTTGGGAAGCCTTTTTTGGTGATTGCACTTTATCTGCAGTCAGTGTTCGGATTACTGCTCTTTTTGGATTAGTGTATTTTGATTTTGCCCATGAATAAGGAAGTATTACATTAGACCTACATGCCACTATGTATTCTGCGTAATGATCAGATACTAGAGATTTCAAACCACAGTCTTACAATGCATTCGGCATTCACAGGCTGTTATGGCTATGCCAATGTGTACATTGTTTCTCAGATATGGTTTGGTACGATTTTATAGATAGGGTTAAGTAACACACTGAAGAACCTCTTTACTGCCATGATGGAGTATACTCGATCTGCAAAATATGCTGCAGGAGCCTGACATCAAGTAAACTCGATCTGGTCATATGATGGATCAACGCAAAGAAATTTAATTTATTGCAAATGTGCTTCAGAACATGACCCAAATTTCCAGCACCTTGGACATGACAGCCGAGGTGCTAAAGCTAACTACAAACATAAGACCTGGTACAGCGTAAATTGTAGTGAAAGCTTGGCACTTCTTTATACATTCAGAGTGTTCATATAAACTCCGGTTAACATAAAAAAGGGAAATATAAAGGCAGGCAACAGAATATGTCCTGCTAGTGTAGTAGGTTTTTCACTGAATATCCATACAAATATAAAACGTCTTCCATTCAACTCACAA